>JALMGA010000004.1:42045000-43257500 GCA_023333525.1 Aspidoscelis tigris stejnegeri | reverse complement strand
TAGCTCAAGCTCAGCAAATTATATGGCACTTGATAAGGTATAATGCCAGGGAAGAGACAGAACAGAGATAGATACTGACATAGAGATATTTCTGTTAGCCAGTTCTAGGCAACAAATAGATTATCATATTCCACCAATGAAGGGTGGGCCATTGATTATAAGGATATCTTTTTTAAAAGCTGTCAAAGTTATTTAATTATTTGTATTAATTGTGAAGCCTTGAATATCTAAGCTCCCCAAAGCCATGGGGATTTCTGGGCTTCTTTGCTGGAAGAGTTATGAATAATGGGTTTATTATTGTTCAATTATGGGGAAACAAAGTTAAAGCAAGTTGGGCTTCATCTAACCAGAACTGCACACTTTCAGCATATATAAAATAATAAGCATAGAAAAAAATGTTTCATTTGAAATTAAGAATCATTTCCCCCCTGTTACCCTGATGTTGTTTCTCTTTCCAGGTAATCCTGAAAGTTTTAATAAATTATTTTTATCAACTGAGAACAAATTAATTAACAGTCTTCTCTTTCTTCTCTTCTTCTTTCTCTTCCTTCAAAGATCTTTCTTCATGGTAACAATTTAAATAGCCTTCACCAGCTTATACACCCTGACTGCCTGCCCTCAGAGTTTGGGGGTACGCTTCCACCGTATGATATGGGCACCTGGGCTCGGACATTACTAGGTCCAGACTACAATGATGAAAATGATTACACTCACACGTCATACAATTCCATGCACGTGAAGCACTCATCTTCCAACCTGGAGAGAGAATGCTCCCCAAAACTTATGAAAAGGTAACTACTGAGGTTTGTTGGATGTATCTGCTTTAAAACAGCAGAAAGGGCAGGGATGCTTTATGTCAAAGGCAAAGTTGCTTGTGTGATGATAGTGAGAAAAATGTGTGAAAAGAAAATAGGTGTCTGTAGTGTATTCAATACAATAACTACCCAGCAAACTGTTCAATGCTTGTCTGGCACATGCTGATTTTGAACTTCTGGTCTCACTGCTTAAGGAAAGTGAAAGGCGGAAAAGTGTGTCCCCGTACTGAAGCTAGCAAAATATACAATAAAAATCAATATTTCTCTATAAGGAAGACAGGCAGGCAGAACTCGTATTGAAGTCACTTTCAGGGCTGAAACACTAACAGTGACAATATTTGACTCTATCTATATAGGCTTCTACAGTGGCATTGAATGTCATGTGTCATGGCACTGTGCTAAGTCACTAATGCAGTTGGGAAGCAGATGGAGGAAATCATGGGTCTTCACATTTGGAGTCAGCTGTATACTGTTACCATTTAAACTACAATACTGCCCCAAGTTCCAGCAGCCGTTAGTTTAGGGAGTTCAAACTGGAAAATGCTTGTTTACACCATGGCTGCACTATGATGCCTCAAAGACAGCTATCTTTACCATGGAACCCTCCTATCCTGGTAATGGGCAAGGAGAGAGACTATATACACAGCACCTTCAAAGACTCCTAGCTTTGAAACTGTAGAACAAACATTCCACAGCTTCAAAAATTTGCAGTAGTGCACTTTAACATCCGAAAGGAAATGGCCCCAAAAATCAGTTCATCTTCTGCCTGGCACTAAATTGCACAGGTTGTAAACCAGCTCACCATTCCCAGAACCAACCCTTCAGATTGCATCAGTATGAATGCAAATCAGCAAAATTGCCAGGGTTTAACAGTACGTGGCCTCCAAAGGCACAATACTTTTGTCACCTTAATGCAGCCTTCATCTTGGGAAGCTTCTAATGACTATTTTCATTAAGCTTACTGGGTCAGAGAGAATTTTAAAAACCCCACCTTAATCAATGGAATCTATATAGGTACGTGCCTCCCACCATTTGGTATTCTATCCAACATAATAAGCAGCAGCAGACAAATACTTTCTTAGCAGAGAAGAGACGGAAGAAATAGAAGAATATTTGTAATCCAGAGCTGGTTTTAGAGTACAGTAGGGATGTGAATGGATATTCAAAAATTCAATTAGAATTCGATGAATATTGACATTCGAATTTGAATCGGATTTTCAAAAATCCGGATTTTCAATTCCAGATAGAATTCAGATTTTTGAAAATCTGATACAGATTTTTGAATAATTCGACTGAATTTTTCATCATATGTTGCATTCAAATATCGGGTCTATTTGCCCTTATAATGCAGGATGCAAACGGGATGCAAACAAAATGCAAAAGCAATAAAAACAGGATGCAAACGGATTCAAAAATTGGATACAAATGTTCCTGACATTCATATCATTTGATTCAAATCGGAGTTTCAAAAATACGGATTTTTGAATTTTGATTTGAATCAAATATTTGAATATTCGATTCAAATACAAATACAAAAAATGCATTCGTGCACATCCCTAAAGTACAGAGGTGGTTCTAACATTCAGCCTAATTTTTGCTGCTCTGCTTCATAACTACAACAATGCTGTGGTCACAATGAAGATTTAATCCTGCTTCAACCAACTTCAAAGTGAGAGATACATCAGCAAAGCGACAACCTGTTTTCTTTCAGTGTTAAGTAACTCAGAAAATTCATCCTTGGGATAGATAATGTGGAAAGAAAATTGCTGATCACTCTTGCTCTGAAAGTGGACTGAAGCTGGATTAAACCTTAGGTGTGACCACATTCCCAAGTGTACCTTCTGCACCATCAGAATTTTCCTTTTTGCAATTATTGCTAATACTGGCAATTTTTGCAAAATATTTCACCATGGAGGAATATCATATCAGCAGGTATTTTGTGCCAGTGAAAGACTAAGGGAGATAAAGTGGGATTTCGTTGTGAGAAGAAGGCAAAGCTACGAATCTCTCTACAAATTTGCATAGTCATTCAGTTTCAAAAGGCTCCTTAACCTCAGGGGGTGAGTAAAGCAAGTTTGGGATGCATCCTTGAAAACACATGTCTTTTCCTTGAAAACAGTTATGGTATTAGGAATGAAATGTTCCCATTTATCTTTTCCCAATCCCTTTTCTTCTCATGGGTAATTTTCTGGCACTTCCTATTCTTCCATGTTTGCCATTACCAGTTTAAATATTTTCTTCTTACACTCTTTTCTGTCACATCCTTTTCACACGCAATGTTCTGTGTTAAAGAAGAACAGATGCTTCCTGTGCTTTTTCAAACAATGCACCCTCAGAATTCTAGCTCAGTTGCAGAATGTGAAGGAACACATCAGTGTTAATACAACATTTACTCCTCAGCAGTAGGATATCAGTATCCTACTCCTCAGCAGTAGGATATCTGGTCACCACACCTCAAAAAGGACATTGTGGAACTAGAGAAGGTGCAGAGAAGGACAACCAGAATGATTAAGGGTCTGGAACACCTCCCTTACGAAACCAGGCTGCAATGTCTAGGCCTCTTCAGTCTGGAGAGACGGCGTTTAAGAGGGGACCTGATTGAAGTATATAAAATTATGCATGGTATAGAAAAGGTGGATAGAGAAAATTTCTTTTCTCTATTGCACAACACTAGAACCAGGGGGCACTCTATGAAGCTGATGGGTAGGAGAGTAAGGTCTGACAGGGGGAAGTATTTCTTCACCCAGAGGGTCATCGGCTTACGGAATGTGCTGATGGAAGAGGTGGTGACAGCTACCAGTCTAGATGGCTTTAAGGCAGGGTTAGACAAATTTATGGATGACAGATGTATCAATGGCTACTAGAACGAATGCCTAGATCAGTGATGGCGAACCTTTTGAGCTTGGTGTGTCAAAATTCGCATGAAAACCTAGCTTAACTTGGGTGCCGTGTCACACCTAGAAATATTCATAATTTTGTGATATTTGTAGCTCTAGTAAAAAAAGTTATATTTTTGATATATGTATTTTATTAAAAGCAAAAACAATTCTTTACATTAGTGACTTTTGTTGCTGAATTTCATTTGCTAAATCTTCAATTGAAAGTTGGTATTTTGTACACTTCAAGAACAAGCAAGCACTACATACCCAGGTGCCAGGGTGACCATATGTGTCACCCAAAATGGCTTGGCGTGTCACCTGTGACACATGTGTCATAGGTTGGCCATCACTGGCCTAGATGCATCTTTCAGGCTGTGGGGTGGGGGGAGGAACTGGGGTGCTTCTAAGGCCATCTGCTGGGACTCGAGAGCAGGAGAAGGTTTGTCCTTGTCTCTGCTTGAGATGCCCATGAGCATTTGGTGGGCCACTGTGTGCGACAGGATGCTGGACTAGATGGGCTGTGGCCTGATCCAGCAAGGCTTCTCTTATGTTTTTATGTTCAGTATCACAGGTAATCCAGGTCTTGGGAAAGTGTCTTCTAATCAAAGGATTTAAGCCCAGTGAAATGCCACTACAAGTGAAGATCTGGAATAATTCACAGCATTCTAAAGGCCTTCTAATGGTTGTTCTGTACAAGATTCCCAGCTACCCAATTTGAGGTCTTCCTCGATAACCATCTCTTTATTCTCTAATGGTGGCCTTGGAGGATTTGCAGTGGTTGCCAATTTACAAAGCAATCCTTTTCAATAGATGTTGACATTGACTTGTTTCTAAGGCTGCATCCAGAGAGGGTGAACATTACTGCACTGCTATGGTGGGTCGCCTCACGTATCCTAGCAACCCTACCATAGACTTGTTGTTTCACCCCTAAAAACTGCTTTTAACTGTTTCTGGGAAAATCCAGCACTGATTGCAGGTTTTCCAGCTGTAGCACTTTTTAGGGAGCCACTTACCTTCTGGGTAGAGCAGTGATTCTATGTCCTGAGAGATTCAAAGGCTACAATGCCACATGTTTTTACTAGTTTGTCAAGCTCCATGCTCTGACACGTTGTTGTTTATTGGACCAGATAACCCACATTTGTACAATTGCACACAGTTTATGTAACACTACCCCAACCACAATTATAGTCATTAGAAGCAGAAGAGAATTCTCTTTCTGGGCTGCTACACTGTGCTTGCAAATTTGGTATACTTTCATTTTCTCGGTCCCTAGTGAAAACATGAACAAGAATAGACTTTGTGTGGCATCTGCACCACAAAACAGAAAAAAATTATAAATCACAGAAACTAAGATATAGAAATAAGGGCATTTTGTTAACATGTAATACCCATGAGGATTCAGGAAGTGAGAACTATTAAGGAAATTCAAAACAAATGATCCGTTTTCACAAGCTCTGCATTTTGACTTATTCCCATAGATATCCCTCCCATCTTAAGATATGGATGCAAGTTACTATGACGACTCTCCCTCTGTGTATACTATGTACACTGAGAAGGCAAAGGGAAATGTGTATATCGGAAAGATACAAACTGATAAATGTCATGACAAGAACTCAGTCAAATGAAAAGCAGCCTCAGTCAATGTAAATATAGTCTCTGGAAATGAGAATATTCTTTGAAATGATTCTGTGATTCCCCATTTTTGCCATTAATTTAACAACTTTAATAAGTAAGAGAATACACTAGAGTTGTGTACTAAGGAATGCACTAGAGTTGTATGTGATTTGGTTTTAATTTAAACCAGCTCAAAAATACATGTTAAAAATTCCTCTAAAGAGAAAAATACATACTCAAACCAGTGTGAATCAAACAAGGTGGTTCAACCCAGTTTGACCAACATCTGTTGGTTCAGTTTTAATCAACCCCCTCCTTGAACCTGGGGGGTAGTTCTGTTTGAATTTGAACCAACTGAACCACTTGCTTCAATTCAAACTGGTTCAGTACATCTCTAGAATGCATGAATTAGAGCATTTGGGACTGAGAGGATCCTGGTGCCATCTGGTTCTCTTTTCCATCCTTCAATCCATCTCCAGCTAGACAGAAGAATTTGATAAGCTATAATGCCTACAGGGGGAATATGTCGCCTTCCAGATGTTTCTGAACTCATCTTGCTGACAGTTTAGTCATACTGAATGGCGCTAATGAGACTTGAAATGCACCATGTGGAGAGTCACTGATTCCGTGGGATGCTCAAATACAATTCTAGTTCATTGAGCAGCAGGGCCACGTTTGGAAATGCCACATTTGGAATCATTGTCATCCTGCCAGTAGACCGCTACCTATACTTTCATTGTCTTTCTTGTAAAAAATAGGGAAGGGGTGGAAGGAAAGAGAAGTCAGAGGAATCTACATAGATTGGATTTATCAGTGAAATAGATGCAGTTTGCACAGAGGGCAGATGGTTAGCTTAAGATAACTGTGTAAGATTTTCTAGCAAAGGATAAGAGAGAAGAGGGCAACAAGAGACTGAGGAACATAATGAATGAGAGACGTACATTTTCACATTCTTTTAAACCATGGCTAGTGAAGGAATAGTCAAACTTTGGAGGGAAGGGTGTTTCCCAAACCTGATGCTATTGTAGAGAAGGCTCTCTTATGAATCCTCCATAACTTTCACATTTTCAACTCTTTCAGTGGGGATTCTTCTCTGACCATGAAAATTGATCTTAGCTAAAAATTAAAAACACGGAGGGTTTATGTCTTTGTATAGAGGGCTTGGTGTCAGACTTATCTTCCATCTCCCACTTCCCCTTTCACAAAACCTTAGCTGCTTTCATGAATGATGCTGACTACTTAAGACCAAGTAAGAGCAAGGACCAGGGAGAAGTTCACACTTTGCTTCCCATCTGTCGGACACCTACCCCAAGTGCAGGTGGTGTCCGGGCGACCGCCATATTCTTTGCAGGTGTCAGCCCCCATATGTGTGCGCTGGTGCTGTTACCAAGGTAACCATGACATGACAAGTATGCATGCTGGCAAGATGTGTCACATATACTGGTGTGCTTGGGTGGTACATCACATGCCCCTTCAGTGCCAGAAGAGGTGTGGATGGGCCTCCCTGGAACCTTGCCAGCTCCAGCACAAGTGTAGTTACTGTGGGGAGATCTTCTGGATAGAAGGAGGCATTCGTGGTTAGGAAACGGCTCCATCATGTGCAAATGCTTTGTCTTGGAGTTCTCTCATGGCAATTAGTGGGCCAAATGCAAAAAGGCCCCAGGACTGTATGCACTCTTATCACACTGAAACTTCATGGTGACTGCCGGAGGACATATATGGAGGAAACCGAATGTGGATGACTGCACTGCGAAGAATATGTAGAAACAATGCTTAAAGTTCTCCAGGGATGTTCTGGAGAAAGTTAGAGGAAGAGGTAGCAGAGGTGCTACCTGACAAAAATATCAATGCTTTCAAGCAGCCCATTCTGTCACTGCCTGTTATCCCGTAACTTCTGAAGGCTACCAGTCATCTGTGTACTTTGAACATCATTAAGAACATAAGATGTGTCCCACTGGATTGGATCCACGACTCAACATCCAGCAGTCTGTACTCACAATGACCAACCAATTGCACAAGAAAGCCCAACAGCAGGGAACTAACATACAGTTTGCCTTTTTGCTGGAGTATGCTCCAACAGAGGCATGCACACGGCATGAAGTTGCTTCTATCAAAGAAGTGGCTCTGTACGTGCTGGCCTGTCCCCTAACCATATAGCTATAAAGCACTAAAAATTGCTCTACAACTATACTGGCTGCCGGGCTAGCACAGGCCAGCATGCTCTGTTGGCACTTCTGCAAGGTGAATGGAATTTGGGACTGGATAGCACAGCCATGGTTGCTGCCCCATCTCCTGGTCACCACAGGAATGGCACCATGCATGTCCACTGCTGCAGCTTGGAGATCCCAGCTATCACTCAGTGTTTAGGGAAGAACTGGGTAAGTTTGGAATCGATCTGGCATTCCAAAGTGTGCATGTCAGATCCATCCTCCACCTTCATTTTCCTGGGACACTTTCCCAGGGAAGTGAAGGTGCAAAAAGTCCCTCAGTCTCCCAGAAGCTGGCCTTCAGAACAATGTTGCCTCCTGTAGCTGAGACAGTCACAGTTCCATCATCATTGCATAGACTATCCCTGCCATCCAAAGTTTCATGCAAATCACATGTAGTCGTCCTAAATGTACTACTGCATATTGTTGCGCAGCCCCCTTTACATCCCATGCAATATTCACATGATGTATCTGCTTTGGCAACATTTCACCACACCATAAAAGTTGTGATATGGGACTGCCTTGCAAAACTCTGTGCTTTGAATGCCTCTTTCAGCTAAGCCCAAGAAGACTATGGAGAAAGTATAAAATTCTTCATATGATGTCAATGAGAAAATCAATATAGATATGTTGGAAGGAAACATTTTCCCTTGTTATTATTTTCAGCAGCAGGAATGAATCATTGGAAGATAATAGCCTGGAGGACTTGGTGTAATGGGCAAAGAATTAGAAGGAAATGAGCAGATGGGAGGTGAGACCCAAGTGAATAGATCTTTTGCAGTGTGGCCTGATTGATTGGCTACAGCACTCTAATTTGAAAGGCAGAAAGCTCAACTTTAGGGAGAAAGCCCAGCAGGACTGCCTTAGTTTTTTCACTTAGGCTTTAACAAATAAGATTGTATAATAACACAAAGGAGGAATAATAGAAAAGAAGTAAAATAATAATAAAAGCTGGAAATGGGAACATGTGGGCTGCACCTATTGTATTTTTATTAAATGGAGGTCTAAACTGTTTGGATTATTTCATGCTCAAAGAAAATATTTTTAGCTCTTCTAGGTTAAAAAGAAAGAAAGCACCTTGGCAGTGCAAGAGTGTAGCTCAAAAGCCCTAGGCATTTTAGGCTTGATAGTCTTTCTATATGTAGATTTAGCACATTGAATTTTTTTAAAAAATGTGTGTAGTAGGAGAGAAACAGCTGTGTCTATACAGTGAAAGAAAAAAGGGTAAAGATTGCAGACCCTGACCAGGATGCAACTAGGGATGGCGTACTGGGAAAGCATACAAGTTCTGGCCGTGTCTTCACGGCAACGTTATCTCGGATTCAAAACATTTTGAATTCTCAGAGTCCACACAGCAGTTTGGCTTAACACGCTTTTCCCATGTTAAACCACGCCAAACCGTTCTGAATCTCAATCCTGATTTCAACAGGTCTCACTCCAGATCGTGCACTCAATACGTGTTTAATTTTTTTACTGTGTGGACAGTACTGTTTTCAGGGATGAGATTCCGTGTTCAGGGTTTCCCTCCCCCAATCGCACTGTATCCAATGGCTGTCGTATTCTGAACACATCATGTTTAGGGTTTCCCTCTCACAAAAGCTTGCGATTTCAAAAAATCCAGCCTTCACAGAGGGGAAGCAGTTTGGCCTCGGCTGGGGAGAGCGCTGCTCGTCCGGCTCCTGCTCCGGCTCCGGGGCGACTCCAGACTGTAGCGAGCGGAGCGATGTTCCAGTAGGGCAGCGTCACCAGGCTGTTCTTGCCGCCGCTGCCACTGCCGCCCCGGCTACTCAAAAGGGCCCTGCTAGGGAGAGGAAGAGGAGGAGGAGGAGGAGGAGGAAGAAGCCGGCGTGCCGGTGGGTCATCATTTCCTCCATGCCTGGCTTAGCTCACCCGGGAAAAGGAGGGGAAGCAGCTTGGTGGTGGGGAAAGCACCACTCGTTTGGCTCCTGCTCCAGCAGGATCAAGTTGAAAGCCATGGAGACAGTTTCAACCCGGTTCAATTATTTCAGTTTCAGGAAACCGATATGAGGCCTCTGTGTCTTAAGGCTCTCTGTGCCAAGGACCTTTAATAAACTTCTTGAGTGGAGAGAGCATATCAGCAAAGTGACTTTCTACATTATCCAATACAAAAGTAGGTTTTCTGAAAAATGGATCAAGTGTAGTCTGAAAGTATTTTAAACCCTGGAAATTGGTGTGTTTATTTATTTATTTATATTTACATTTATATGCCGCCCCATACCCGAGGGTCTCTGGGCGGCTCACAACATTTAAAAACAGGCATTTAAAAATTTTTATCAACTCTAAAACCAGAAACAAGTTTTTAAAAGCAGCTTTAAAAAATTACAAAGATAGTTAAAAACAGTGATATTCAGTGGGGGAAGTGTGGGGGAAATTTAACCAAAGGCCTGCGTAAAGAGGAACGTTTTAACTGCCTTCCTAAATAGGAACAAGGAAGGGGCCTGACACACATTTTGGGAGGCTGGACCTTGGGCAAAGAAAGAGCTGATAACTAATCAAAAGTGGTGGTCAGTCACATCTCTTTCCTGTTGGGCAAGACAAAATGGTATGGCTAACTGGAAATGATTTGAGGTGGAATATGAAATGCATGTGCTGGAAAGAAATAGGAGAAATGAGAGCTTGAGGTGGGCTGACAATTATGAATGCGAACATTTCCCAAAGCAAAGCAAGCTGTTTTCTTGCTCACATTACTTCAGGAATATTACATGTAGCTGGCTCCTTAAGCTCTTTAAAACTTTGGCCCTTTCTGTACTTACTTAACCCAGATCAAGGAGCTGCTAAAAACACATTGTCTGCACAGGAGTAGAGTAGATCCAGATCTGAACTGTGCTAAAGACTCACTCATCTGGATTAGTCTTAAAACCTGGCATCCAGGTATTGGATTTTTCCACAAAGTTTATGTTTACATGCTGCTATGATGTTTGACTGGTAGACAGGGTGTTCTCTCAGACAATGGGCCTTTTCACAGTAGACAAAAAGGTGAAGATGGAGGGGACTCGTAGATGCTGTATCTGCACTGCGCAGAGCCGCTTCTTTACCAGAAGTGGCTCCATTTGTGCAGGAGTTCCAGGGGAAGAGGCGCAAATGGAATTTGTGACCAGTGGCACAGGTGCAGTTGTGTGCTGCATCGGCCGGTCACTGAAGTGCGGATGCCCAATACATTCCACAACTTCACTTCCTTGGGAACTTTTTTTCCCCAGAAGTGCAAAAAGGTTCAGTGTTTTGACAGATTATGAAAGTACTCTATTGTGATTCTTTAACTGTCCCTTCAGTAGCTAGAAGTTGTCACTGGCATATGACGGCCACCAATGAAGACCCTAAGAGGTCTCATCACATGTTGTTCTTGTGTGCGCTGTGACTTGAGTGAGTGTGATAAGCAGAAGCAAACCTGCTTCTGCATTCTACCTTTGCTTATACCTTGTAGTGGTGAGGTCTAGGAGGAGCATAATTTTTACATTCATCCATTTAATTTTTTTTCCCTCTAGAGAAGATATGAATGGCTGGTACTGCTACCTTACATGGCCCACGTGTGGCTCTCTTGAAGCACAGTGGCACTTAGGACAGTGTCTGGGAGATTCCAGCATTGAATCAAAATGAACTACCTGGAGCTTGCTGTACACACACAAGAAGGGAGAGAGAGAACAGAACAGTATTGCAATCTCCAGGCAGTTTCTTTCAGTTCAGCCCTGGAAGGACCTTTCAGGTCCCGTTGGTTAAGTGCACCTGTTCCAGTTATATAAAAATAGTTGGATCTTCCAAATTACTTTACAGCTTTATTAACAGGCTAATAGAACATGAGAACCTGACGTGGCAAAAAGAAGTCTGGAGGTCTAGCTGCAATGCAAACAGGTTGCAGACAGTTTGAACTTATCTAGTTTTATTTTTCTTAGTTATATTTTTACTCCTAATGTCAGCTTTTTGATACTGTGTCCTTCATTTGGCATTGTGGGAGAGAACCATTTGTTGTGTTGCATGAGGAAGCAAAATATCTTAGGCTGGATCTGTCTTTTGGAAGAACTAAATACATCGTCTGTTCATAATATACAGTAGGCACATATCCTATCAGTCAACAGGAAGATGTAATTCAGTGATGGATGAAAGCCCATAGATTAGCCATTCCTGACCTGATATAACACAAATGCTGGAAAATAAGTTTAGACAGATAGCTGTGCCAGTCTGTTGCAGCAAAAATGACGATCTTCATTCTCTTAAAAATAAACATTTATTGTAGCATCAAGTTATTTGTAAACCATTGATAAGTAGATTAAAGCTGAAGGTGTCTTAAAATGGCAATTAGACTAAGCAACTCAATGGTGCACTAAAGAATGCTAGGTACCAGCTAGCAAACTTGTAAGCTCTCAACAATGGAGAAGAGGATCAAACAGCTGGGGCTTCCTTAAAGTGTAAATAAAAATGGGAATTCTCAGAATTGTTTTATGTTTAGAGCTAGCATATTCATGCAAGTCCATCTTTTTCTCAAGAACCAGAACTGGAGCCTTTTCACACAGGGATTTTTCGAACGCATGGAGGGCACGTTCTGAGCATGCTCGAGGGGGCGGCCCCTCATTGGCTGGGCACCCGCACATGCTCAGATGGGCAATAGAAGCCAGGCGGGTGCCCAGCCAATGAGGGGCCACCCCCTCGAACATGCTCAGAACGGCCCGGCCTTTCTACACAGAATGGAGCCTGCAGCAGAAGGTAAGACCCTGGAGATGGGTTGGGGGCTTCTGGCCGGGGTTCCTGCCCACCCCCGGAGCCCGATCTGGTGTTCGAGAGCGAGCAGGAACCCAGGGACAGAAGGCAGCCGGCTGCCCACACTGGCTCTATAGGAGCCAATGGGAGCAGCCCAAGGGAGGGTCTTCCCCCCAAATGGGTTGAGAACACTTTCCCGTTCGCACTGGCAGGTAAGAGAACTGCTCTCAAAGTGTTCCTTACCTGCCCTTGTGTGAACGGGAAAGTGTTCTCAACCCGTTCGGGGGGAAGCATTCCGAGGCGTCTTCGCCTTAGTGCGAAAACGCCTCAGGTATCAGATATTTTGGAAAATGTAACTTTCCAGGTGTAAGATGAGCATCTTAGAATCTGAGTACAGTACTGTATTTTTGGAAAGTCACCTGATCTCATAACACAATGTTAGTAATTTTGTTTTGTTGCAGGTCTCAGTCAGTGGTGGAACCTGGGACACTGAAACATGAGGATCAGAATGAAAATGAGAACACTCAGCCACTACTGGCACTAGACTGAGAGTGAATTCACTGTTGTATAGAAACACATCATCAAACTTCAATGGTGCAAGAAACCTATGAGGCAAAATACAAATTCAACACACATTAACACACATTCAGCTTCAAATAAGGCTCTCAATCCATGCAGAGCAAGCAATGGTCTTCACCAGCCATCTGTCCATGTGGCCAAAGGGGAGATTCCTTATGACCCAGAGTACTCTTAACTAATAAGTATGATTGTAAACAAACAGTTTTTTAAATGTATGTTAATAACAAGGGACTATTTTATATGTTCTCACACTCAGATATATCAGTTGAGTTTTTCCCATACTGTATAAAGCAGGGATATCTTCCAGTTTTATTAAAGTAAAATTTAGATAAAGTACAAATACATACATTTAGGAAAAAAAAACAGTGTTGCAAATTTAAATATTAGAGTTTCAGGTTTAAAATTAGTTTGCAGGACTGACAAGTTCTTTACGGAACCACCCTCCCTGCTCTCCCATCATTTTATTTATTTAAGCTAAGCAATCACCAGCAGAAAATTGTTCAGCTGTGCAGTATGTGATCTCACCACCTCAGCTATTTACAGGGATCACTCTGTTCACCCCTTACAAAATTTATTCTTTATTTTTGAAAACCTATCAGCTCAACATGGTGAGTGGAGTTGGAAAAAGACACATACTATTTGGAAGGTAACTATTTAATGTTAACAGTGTGGAGCTCCCCCCCCCCACCGCCACCACACACAGACAAGTGCAGTATATGGATAGATGTAGTGGTGGCCAGTAAATGAAAAGGAGGTGTCTGAGCTCAATAGAAACACTTATTACTGATTAATGTTCTACTCCAGGCCCTTTCATTTAGGTCACTTCACCAAATGAAAACTCAGCAGAGCTGTTTAACCATCACCTCTCCTGCAATCAGTTAAATGTATAGCCAGAGGGCCCAGCGGACCACAGATATAGGTTATGCTTATAATGGAAAGGAAAAACTTGGGATGAATAATTCAGTATGCCTCTTTTAGAAGAAAAATGTAGAACTGAAATGCCAAAGATCAGTTTGCTATTCCTGTCTTTGCTCAACCTGCAAAAAGCAAATCCCATCCATACATAAATAGACAATAAAAATCCACTGTTACGAAACTCTTTCCCCTCCCCTGTGGCTTTATTTCCGGAACCATTTTCATCGCTTTTTAAAGCTGTATTTTACAGAAGTTAATAGTTCTTATTCAAACAGTGCATTTGAGCCATATGCTTAAGGGGTATTTACTTGGTTTCTAAAGAATGGTTGTGTAACAGTTAAAATCAAAGCTGGTGAATTAATACTGTTGAAGTACAATTCCCATCCATTTTGCCTACAGGCAAGTAACTGAAGCACTGAAAGGAATTGGACATACACACACAGGTTCTTCATCCCTGTTTTTAGTGGTGGTCAGAAAAACAACAACCCATAATGACTAACTCAAAATGTTTTATTGTCAGTTGTAGTTTCTCTTCTTTACAGTTGAGAATGCTCATAGAGATCTTGAGGTGACCATTTCCACTAGTCCAATTTGATCTAGTGGTTAGGGATCTGGATTCTTATCTGGGAATACTGGGTTTGATTCCACAGTCCTCCATGAAGCCTACTGGGTGACCTTGAGCAAGTCCCAGTTCTCTTCTCACAGATCTCATAGCCCCACCTACCTCACAGGGTTCCTGTTGTGGGAAGACCAGAACACTTTGTCTGCTGCTTTGAGTCCCCTTAAATGGGTGAGAAAAGCAGGGTATGAAAGCCAACTCCTCCTTCTCCTCCTCTTCTCCTTCTATTCAGGATCAGGGATTTGTTATTAATTTTAAAAGCCAGTTCAGGTACATTTGCTCGCTCTCTCACACACACACACACAAGTTGATGATTTGGCTCATTTGGTCATGCAATTAAATACTTCTTCGAAAGCAGTCACAGCTTTTTTAACCATTTCTGCTAGGTACCCTTGGGGCAGATTCCACTCAAGACCTCTATAGTTGCCCCTATCTTCAGGCCATCACATCCTTGTTATAGGAAATTCACTCTTCCTTCCTCTGGTGGGCCAATGAGAAAAATCTGACACATGCTTAAGAGGGGTGGGAAGGACACCGTCTGGGCAGAACTGCCCAGAACAGATAACCCACTGGTCACATTCTGTAAATTGGCTGGTTTTGAAAGCCATTCAGCTTCCCCCTGGGTTTTCATCAGCTTAGTTACACAGGGCCAAATGTCCTAGTCCAGACAGACAATTCTACAGCTAAATTCCATATTGCTTATTGTTCATTAAAAATGTATATACTGCTCTATTACCAAGGTCTCAGAATGGTGAATAATAATAAGGAACATAAAACAGTGATGAAAATCAAATTAATGAAATATATACGCACAAAGTAAAGTAACTGAAAGAAAGAAAAAACTTTATCAAGAACCAAAGACATTTGGTTTCCATCCACATTTTTCTGCCACATGGTGCTGTGGCAGGTTTTGGAAGTCAGCACTTCATAGATACACTCAAGTATGTATTACTTTGGTATATCCAGCTATTAGGTTTTATTATTGTATTTTGATCTGATCTTCCAAGAAAAGGACACTGGTAGATCCCAGTCAGAGTGCTCCGGAAGGCGAGGAGTGAAAAATTGTTGGCTCTTCCTTCAACTAGGAAGTAGCAACTGCTATCATTCCCTGTTTGTTCTTTTTTATTTTAAAAAATATTTTAAAGAATTTTCCCAGTTGCTTGGACAACACTGAACAAAGCAAGATGCTTGTAGACTTCCGCATACAGACATCTGGGGGCTTTTTGCACTTGGCCCAGCAGGCAACCCACAGTGTGCTCACAGATCAAGCATCTGCAGAAGCACCCTGCAGGTTGACTGCTTTTGGAGCACAATAAAGTGCTCCACATGCGTACCTTAGGGATGTGCATGGATTTTTTTTTTGTATATGATTCATACTGAATTGAATGAAAGAAAATTAATATTCATTCAAATAGATCCCCTTCGAATGTAGTGGGATTCGAATTTGATATGAATGTTCAATCCCAGAGAAATATCATATGAATACATACAAATTCCATACATATCTCATACAAATTCCATACGAAGCTTCGTACGAATGTACTGAAATCTTCAAACCAAATGTCAATCTTCGAATAGACCAACAGAGTCAAATAGGAATGTCTGAATTTTGAGTGTTACGAATATTCATGCATATCCCTAGCGCACCTACCTTGACTGGTCCTGTCCTTTCCCATCCACTGGTGAGCTCATTTGAACCTCTATGGTACATGGGGGGGGGCATGTGATGCACTGTGCAAGTGTGCTGGTGTATCACATGACCTCCCAAAACTACTGTATGTGAAACGGCATGTTACTGTTGTCCTGGTGCTGGACCAGGTTCTGGACCAAAGATGGCAGTGCCCAGACACTTGTCCACACTTAAGATAGGTATCTAGACACATGGGGGAGAGATGGCATGTACTAATGGGCAAGTTCACCATTCCCATCCCCATCCCCTGGACAGGACAGGCAGTGCAAATTTGCCCCTGGCTGCCACTGTGAGAAAAGGCTGCTGGATCAGTTAAGCTACAAGTCCAATTCAACAGAGTTGCTGCATATATAAATTAGTTGTACTGCAATTTCTATTGGACATTGAGGCCATGTAAGTATTAAATGTGTTTCCCTTTTCTCTCATAAAGTCAGAACTCTATACAATTTGTGGCTCTTGAGTAATTTCTCAGTGGAATGCAGCATTTCCAGTTATAGTTAATACTTATCAGGAATACTAGTTATGCAACTCTAAATCTAAATGCTTACAAACAAACAATGAAAAAGCATTAAATAAAGCTGGTGGTTTTAGAAAAAGAATGACGTACTTAATCTTACTTCTACAACTGTCCAAAACAAAGAATGCATTTTTATAGCCTAATTTTTAAAAAGCATTGAGAAATTGCATCCATGGACATCCAGGTAAGCATTTCAATCAGATAATAAAATGGAAAAAATTAATAGCCTTTTATGTGGATTGTAATGTATTCAAAACAAAACAAAGAGCAAAAGTAACTTGGAAGTTCTTATTTCTGATTGAGACTTGATTAGCAGAATGTGTCACCTTAAAATGCTTCTACTACTGCTCCAGCACAAAACTGGAGGGATGAGTCACATATTATTTCAGGGGTTTGGGGGAAACATCTTTTATGCTAGAAAATTCCAATACTTATTCCTCAGTTTCAACATAAAATTTACAAACAATTTCAATGGTGAAGTTGTTATAAAACATTAGAAAAACACACACCACAACATAAAAGGCACTTGAATTTAATGCACACTATATCAACAGCATGTAGTAGGCAGCCATAATTTGTAGGTGTACATTTATGATAGATTGCTTTATTCTATTTGTCTGTTTCATGTATTTATTTTCAGGCAAAACCGGATAACGGAATTAATCAATGTTACAGGAAACCTATTGCATCTGTTTCCCAGATGCAATAGGACATGTTTATTCACCTTTCTTTCTAGGTCAACAATTTGCACTTCAAAAAGAAAAGGCAGCTATTGGGGAGGAAACCTACACAATTAAATAAATCCCCTGCCTCTCAGTTTTCAGTCTATTTCTTGCTTTTGTAACAAATGTTTCATCTCATCACCTTTGCATATCAGCTCAATCATTTTTGATGGTATAGGTCTACATTATCTGCTCAAAATGTTGGCATATTTCTCTGTCCAAGCTCACACTTCTCACAAATATTTGATAACAAAGTAAATTGGTCACTGAACCAAGTTACCTTTCTGTTTGACACAATTTTTAAAAGTCTAATTAAAGTTTCTGATCTTGTTCATAAAGATTAATTTAAAGAAACAACTTTGGATTTTGTGGCAGCAATGGATGTGCTCTCTTAAATATTTAGCATTTCTAGCCTACATTCAAATAAAAAACAAGTCTCGTTATTTTTCACTACATTGACAGGAAAGAAGGAGTAAATGAATAATTTAACCTTGGGGAATGGTATCCATATGGTCATATACTTATGCAAGATATGAAACTGGCTGTACATTTTGGAAGGGGTTCCTTCCTATGATACTTAAAGTTGCCACTAAATGTTGGGAGGTATAGCCTCATAGATTTATAAATAACAGAGTAGAAATGAACTGGGTTTAAAGGTGATCTTTCATTAATATGCAACAGATAACTCTGATCAGAATTTGTGCTTTTCATTCAAGTGAAGCACTCATTATTCGATAAAGAACATTTGGAACGGAAGAGCTACGATCAACTGGAAGTCTACATGGATCTTTGGAAGGGCCTTTCAGGTCACATGCACATCTTCCCTTTCAAAACCCCCTGAGTGGTGAGTCACTGCTGATGCAGTCTGGCCATCGGGAGTTGATTTTTTAGATGGCTGACCTATGAATCATCTTAGAAGACACTGGTACCTTGTGGTAGGGACAATTTTCTCATCTCCATGACATCTTGCCATACCATGTAGGTTCCAGAAGCTACATCAGTTTGCAGTAGTTTTATGGCTACTGCAAACCAAATCAAGAGACAGAGCTATTTCAAAGCAGAAAGCTCCCACACTCAGGTCAGTGGTTCTACCCATCAGGAAAGGTTCAAGGGATTCAGGGCAGAGGTCATATAAACTCCCTACCACTGTGCAACTCAGGCTATCATCTGAGCATGCCTCCAATTTGAGAAGTAAGCTCAGATACCATGATGGGCTAAAACATGCTTATATGTGAAAAACTAAACAAAGAAAATTGTATTTTTGGTCAAAGGAGTGAGCAAAGTGAAATCCTGGCTTGTATAAGATCACCATCACAAAGTAAATGTGAGCCATTATTCCTATAGGAGAAATTTTTAAAGGGGCAAAGAGAAAGTTGTTCATAGAAAAGCCACAAGAAGTACTGATACTTGTGTGATACAAAAATATAATTACCTATTAAAATATTATAATCACCCAACTTTTGACACTATCTACAAATCATATGGTCATCAACTGAAATGTAAATTAGTTACTACACATAGTGTGACAAACTTACAAGTTGCCTGCATGTAACCATTTACGAGTGCCCTTATGTAGATGCATATGGAAGCACTGATGTGGGCAAAAGACCATTAGGCACTGCTGTTGCTCAGCTTTTGTCTCTTAAGTTTATACACAAGCTTCAGTAGCTAGATGATAGTACAGCAAAAATGTGTATCAGTGGGGCACAAAACGCAAGCATCGCAAACACTGGCACATAGGCCTTGTTTTGAAACATGGCACAGGACATTCTTTGGCTGATAAAATGTAGAAATCTGTACCTGCAGCATAAATACAGAGCTATGATATCAGTGCTGTAATGATACACAGAATAAAAGGACACTTCTGAGTCCCTACACAGATTTCTAAGTACTGTCCACTTCAGCTTTTGTTTTACAGGACCAGGATTCAACCACACTTAAATGGCTGGAAGGGTTCGTCGTTGTTGTGGTGTTAACTCCGGATGCCAGACATCTACAATGAATATCAGACGATAAGAATCAGCCTCCTGCCAAACTTCATGTTCAAATGAGTCATCAAAGATCAGAACCTTTCCTTCTTCCCAGGACCTAGAAGAAAAAAAAACGGTCAATCCCAGTGTGCACGTGTCATCAAATGGCAACAAAATAAAACATCTCAGTCTGAAACAGTTTGTTATCCTCACCATTTTGCAATCTATGTACCCAAAAGATGAATATGCTCATAGATACACGTTCTGAAGAAAGGGGAAGCTGCCTGGATTGTGCTTTGTGTGTATTTCCTATGCCACTGAAACTGAAGAACTGACTTGTTCAATAACTGGTCTTCAAGGAAAGCAGGCCCACCAGCTGGTCTCAAACTACCTTTCTGCTAAAGGTTCAAATGAGTGGGTCCAGCAAGATGCTAGGAGCCTTCCTAGGCAGATATGAGAGTGTTGGCTTTGAATGGAAAATTAATCCTTCACTCTTGGTCCAATTTGATCCTTTTAAGGCCATTTACTGGGATTTGAGAACAGGTGAAGGTTTGCCCTTGTCTCTGATTGAGATGGCCAAAAGGAATTGGGGGGCCACTGTGTGAGACAGGATGCTGGACTAGATGGGCTGTGGCCTGATTCAGCAGGGCTCCTCTTATGTTCCTATGTTCACTTCTGCCTGTATGCTGTAGTCAAGCACTATGATTAAGTCCTTGGTGTTATCCTCCCAAGAATGGAAGATATCAGCATGAAGTTCACTCCTTATTTTTAAAAACCACAATTAACCAACTGGCAAGAGCAAGTTCACACTCAGCTTTGATGTGCCAAAAATTTTAAGTTCAAATTGAGAATTAAAAACATGTTCAATTTAAATTGTTACGACTATACTATATAGGTGGTCAAAACTAACATGGAAATATATTGACCTTGTTCCAATACCAACTCCAGGCTCATAACACTAACAAGTCTGATATATTTTTATAACTAACTCTTTTAATAATACTGAGATTATACTATCAAAAAATTGACAACAACATAAGGGGTAATAACAATGGTACAAACATGTGTTGCTCAGTATGTGAATGAGGTATATACTTCCAAGTGATTTTACAACTTTTACATATTTGGCATAAAAAATAAATAATTTCTGAAAACCACCTATTAGCAAAGTATTACAGTCCCTTTGTATTTATTTATTTATTTGCATATCTGATTCATCAAACTTAACTCTCATCCTTGAATGATCTCTGTCTCATCACTTATGATGTTTCCACAAATGTAAAGAACAGAAATCCAATAGAAAACTTTGGTTTTGCAAACTGAAAAACTGTTTGTCTAGAGATTTTTCTTGAGTATCTAAGGATCTGCACTTTCAATTTACTGAGGAAAATACCTCAGTGGACTCTAGGCGATCTTATTCTAAGTAGACACATATATCATTATATCATATACCTGGATAAAATTTTTAACAGAAAATGCAAGGAATCAGTAGGGGACTGAGTTCTAAAAGCCTAGCTTAAAATAATCACTCAAGAGTGGGTAGACAGGCTGAACAGACTGGATGTGTTTGATAATTCACAAGAGCAGACATCAGTCTGTCAGATTCAGTTTATGAGCCAAATGTTATCTTTTTGAGATGACACTGATACAAAAGTGGAGAGGCTACCTGGAGAGTTGGTCTGTCAATCAAAAGGCCTGAGGGTGTCATCAAGTACCTCAAGGCACCATTGACAAATTAATGAACACTTCTCAAGGCTACTAAACAATCCCCCAATGCAGTACAAAAGGATTTGCTTGTTTCCAAGACTGGTATTGCATGACTTAATATTAGCATCCCTGCTGTTTGATTTGAGTATCAATAAGATGTCAAGCAGTGTGGAATTTGTTAGTATTTATAATGAATGGCAAAATGGAAAGTATAAGTGGGTGGTGGGTCTCTGTTACTGGAAAAGGAGATTCTGAGCACAGGTAAGTTCATAGTATCAGGAATCTGTAGCATAAGAGAAATGAATTAAAAAGATGGAAAGCTGAGAACTGTAAGTAAATGTTTAAGAAACAGAGAACTGATGCTGTGGTAGATGTGGTGTCAATAAAAGGACGTAGAAGAGTAAAAATCAGATACAGTAGCACACAAAGAGGTGGATTAGGGTCGTTCAACTTATGGCTACCATCCCTTCCAAAAATGCTTTATGTGCACATGTGAGTTTGTTGCTGCAGAACAGAGGATACCTTTTTTTTTTTTTTTTAGGACATATCCAAATGCTAACCATTCTCTTGCAAGCCCCTACATAGATAGGGAAAAAAATCCCTTCTCTGCTTATAAAACCATTGGTATCATAACTGGTAGGAGTCACTTCATCTCCTCTGTGCTGTAGTCAACACTTTTGTCAACAGACTTTTCACCAGAGCAAAGTATTTGTAGGAACAGTGTTGCTGTTGTCACTTAAATAGGACATTTAGTTACTTGCACGTGTTTTTAAACACATGCAAGTCTGTTCATAGGGCTGTAGCCTGAAAATTGACTGGACTAGGTCTGGGCAGCAAGTTGAAAATTGACTGGACTAGGTCTGGGCATTTGACTACTATAGCAATAAGAAATGGTAAGAGTTTACACCTCACTCTGCTTTTAAAGGAGGTACCTCTACTGCATCTGTATAGGTGCTGTTGCTATGGATGCCTCTTAATGACAAAACCACTATATTCAACCTCTTCAGCCCACTCAAAGAGCTAAGGTTTTGGACAGCACTGTGTGGTGAACAAATAAGATCCTAAATGGGAAGTCACTTATCTTTGTTGGGGACAAACAGCTTTTTCTAATTATGATAGCTTTTCTTCTAGGCAGCTTCAAACATTTTACCTTCTGTACTAATAAATCTCTGCAATATATTATACATTAAAACCAGAACTTATAGTATCATTTGCCCAACTATCCTATGTTACTTGCTCAATTAAATTTGCAATACGGTTTGAATCTGCGTTCCATTTATTAGAATATTTTTTTATAATTGTGTTTATTTAATCATTTGCATTTTAAGCTGTTCACTACCATTTCTAGGTGGATCTGCAGCCTGTTGGTCCACTGCTAGGTCAGTTCCATCTGCGGAGCTGATATGCAAGCTTTTAAAAAGAAGTATGGGAAATCCACACTTTCTTCAATCTAAACTAGCAGAGGGATTGGTCAACAGTGCACTGACATAGCATCAGGCCTGTCTGCAGCACCATGTTTTTCTAACATGTCTGGAGGTACCCTTATACTCAATGTGTAGGTAGATGGAATCTAAGATTAAAATATTCGTTCTATCTGCCATGTTGTGGTTTCAAATACTGTCAGCTTGTTGCATATCTTGTAAGCCATAAATCTCTAAAATAAAATAATTACCTGGTTTCCTGAGCACATCGAATCTTGCAGCCTTCCTTTGGAATCACCAAACCCAAATGCATCCTCAGGCGACAATTTGTAGGCCCTGTATGAGGCCAAACATGGGTCTCTGGGTGCATGACAGAATACTTGATCTGGAGACAGAAGGATAGTTTTGATATTTGAAATTGGGTTAGCTATTCTAACTTTCAGATGATACAGGGCTATATTCAAACCAATCCAATATGAGAAACCAGCACTGCCATGTCATTTTGCATTAGATTACCTTACTATAGTCCTTTCAGGTTGGCATCTATACTGATGCTAATGAATCTGAATGACTCCAGGGTAAATAACTTACAGGAACTTGAATGGCAACTGGATGTTCTACAGTTATATCAGGAGTCACTTTTTTTTTTTTTTTGCAAAATGAAGTGTGTCTGTGTGTGTTCACATGGGTGTACGTGGGTGAATACATTTATATAACATATCACATTTAGACTGCTCCATCAACAGTATCTGCAACATTTTGACTCAAAATGGGATGTTCTGACCTTGCAATGGACCTGCCCCGTTTTAAACTGCTTCAGCATTTTAAATGCACTTTAGGGATCCTGTCTTTCCCTTCCTAATAGTTTTCCTGGTTTGATTAGTGAATCTCCACAAATAAATCTATACACTATTTTGTTTTATTTGGTCAGCAGTACAGAATTGGTGTGCTTCATTCAAATAATTCCATTCAAAGAACCCTGTTAGAACAAATGTTAGCAGGAGTGGGAGGAGTAAAAGCAAAACAAAAAACAAAAAACACCTCCCTAGCAATGTCATGAGGTAAAAGAAGGGATCACCTTTGGAAGCCTAGATAGAACATCAGTGCAAGTCTAACAGCTTGAGTGATATACAAGGGCTGGTTGCCAAGGGCCGAAGCGCAAGGTACAGCCAGGAGATTTTTCAAAAGGAAAAGCCGTCTACCCAAAACAGCCATTTGATTTCCGGCCTGGGCTGTGGCTTCATCTGAAGACATTGAGCCCAGCAGTCTGGTAGAGCAACCAAGGAATACTGGGGAGTAGCAGGAGCAGAAAGAGCTTATATTAGGAAGGATGCCCTCCCTTGGTCATCTGGTGAGAGGCACATTAGGGATAACACACTAGTTTAATCTACTGCCATTCACAGAGAATACATGAACTGTATTTAAACCCCAACAGACACAGGAATGCATGTACAATCATGTACAGTTATGCACGTACAGTTACGTTTGTAACGAGAACACATGTCAGTACTGTATAGTTACATCTATTGGCATTCCAAACAGATTAGCAAAGCTGTGTATAAAATTGATAAATTGATAAAATTCTGTATAAAATAGAATTCTGTTGAATTGAACAAAAACTACTGAAAAAATCATGATTAGACTGAATCTTGTTAAAAACACTAGACTGCAGAATGGTGGTCAGTGGGCTAAGATAAGTATAATCCCATAAAGACCAAACTGTATTTGTTGAATTACTCACCATGCTATTATACTACATTATTAATCATTTTGAAATCTTATAATTGTTGCTACATTCATCTTCCTCTGAAAGTTACTATCATTCCCATTTCACAGGTAAGAATGGGAAACTGAAAGTGAGCTTATAGTTAGTACCTGTCCTCTTCTGCATCCAGTGGCCTCAGGAAATCGTTCCAATAATGCACATGTTCTGGGAACACTTTTACAGGCATTTTCATTTTTTCTTCCTAGAAAGGAGGTCAAATAATAACTTTAGCGTTGGTAATCTGAATCTTAATTCACTGAGAGTTGGAGCAGCCAAGAGTTTTTAACAATTGCTGGTTATATATTAGAAGAAGCCCGATAGCGCTGGTGCTATGTGCATGCAGGATGGTCGTCTGACATGGCAGTGAGAGGGGATTTATGGTCTTATAAAGGAAGAGTGCAGCAGCAGTTAGGTGGGAAGGTGAAGGGAGGCCAACCCTGAGATCAAGTTGGTGCTCAAGTGGTGAAGCGAGAAGAGGTCAAACAACTATTGGCGCTATGGCTGGAGATGTTGGTAGAGCAGAGCATTCCCCAGCTGTCCTGCAGCCTCCCCTAATGGCATTCATGCTGTTGGCTGCACTTGGGGCACCAGAGTTGTCAGCCAAGTAAGATACAATGTTGCACTGGAGAAGGCTGTCATGAGCAACTAACAGAGGACCCCTGTCTCACTTTTCCCCAGGCATGGAACCTCTTTCCAGTTCACCAGTTGCTTTTATTTTTATCTACAGGTCCTGTGTGGACACAGTAAGGCAAAGAGTAAAAGGCACACTATGCTGCTACACTGTAGTTAAAAGTTTATATGCTTGCTTAAGGCATCCCTTAGGTCCTGAGGCCGTGATGTGGTAAACTCCCCAGACATTCCTACATTCTCCCTGCTTTTTCCCAGCTTCATTTTTGGGACATTGTTTCCATACATGTGGCATGAATTGCCAGGACTTTTCATGGCAAGCAAGTAAAAATGGAAACAACGAACAAGGAAGACACAGCTGAGACAATCTTGATACCACCTCACTTGGCCTGAGACTGGCCGAGAGCTTTGACCTCTCCATATAGGCATTTATACCCATGTCACAGTATTTCACAGTAGTTGTTTCAATCTTGTTTTTGTAAGTTGTCACAGACAACATTTGATTCATAAAACGGTTTGGAAATCTTATATTTGGGGGACTACAGCTAACATCATCCTTAGCCATATTTTGGATAAGCATTATTTTTTATATCATCCTGATTACCCAAAAGACTCCAGGAGGGGTTATAATAGAATATATGCAAAATTAAAATCCAATCTAACAGTGAAATATAAAAATAGACTTAAAATCAAAATTATGAACATAGAGGATGAAAAGATTTCTCTCTTCTGAATGTGGCCACACTTCCATTAAAATACTTTTACAACCTGGGAAATAAACTTTAAAATACATGAAACTATACAGAAATAAACAGCAAGATAGCATACACATAGAATTTATGTTCTAACTCTTCACGGTCATAAAAACAGTCACAGTTTTTAAAAAGGGGTGTTTTTCTACTGTCAGAAAGTACCCATTTTTGCATCCATTAAGGACCCATTTGGGTGTAAGCCGGATGACCCCATTTCCAACACAGCGCCCATTTGGAACCCGATTGTTTCAACTGCTGTGAGTGAAATCTGAATCAAATGGGTACTTTCTGGCCTTTAATCCAGATTTTCTGTAGACCCCATTAATGGGTCTACAATGAGGTCTTCTGCCAGAAAATCCAGATTAAAGGGAGCATGTTTCTAGGGGTCTAGAAGAGGCTAGGGGGAGGGGATGCATCCGGGGGGGGGAGCCCTGAAGTCCCAGCGTCGGAGTGATTTCAGAGTCATTTCGAAATAATTCCGAAATGACTCTGAAGTCCCTCCAAAGTGATCGCCACGGACTTCAGAGAGGCTCCGGAGCTGACAGCATGGTCCGTGCGCTATTAGCACAGACCATGTGGACTTCCCTCCGAAGTTCTTCCGAAGAGAACGGCGGCGAGACTCTGGAGTCCCTCCAAAGTGATTGGCAGAGACTTCGGGGTCTCGCTGCAGGTCTCTCCAAAGAGATCAGCACAGACTTTGGAGGCGCTCCTAAGGGACTCCGGAGCGGCTTCGAAGTCTCTGCCAATCTCTTCAGAGGGACTTCGTGATACCATTCATGATAATTAATAAAAAGAATTAGCTAAAATACAATTGGGAGAAATTCTGGTATTGTCTTGGAATATGATCCTATCAGAGCTTTAAGATTGGGCCGTAATTGGAATAAGTAGAGGCTTGACCATTTTTAACTTGGAGTTATTATTAATAACAGCCTCGGACTTATAAAATATTTCTAAAAAGCAAAGGAAGGCTCTGTAGTATTTTAAAAAGACAAATCTCTCCATTAAGTTGCAAGCTGCTGATACAGTTAATTCCTGTTGACTTCTCAGTAGTGCCTTGGTGAGCTACTGGAGATGATCAAATCAAGATTGTGCCTGAATGCTAGAATAAGGGTTGCAAAATAAACATTGACATGGGTTAACGATTGATCACTGGGTTCTGAAGAGAGAGGATATCTTTTGTTTTAAGAAAATATTTCAAAATGTTTCTATGGAGGGGGATCTTGCGAAGGTGTGCTGAATTCCATGGATCTGCTAAGTTCGCATAAGCTGTTCCATTACATTTCAACTTGAAGGAAATGATAAGAAGAACCTCATTAGTACTGGGATGGAGGTGACTCACTGTTTACACCTTGTTTACATCCTAACAGACTTGGGTAAAAGGTTGCTAGTGTCTACATACACTGAGCCTAGTTGAAGGGGTTAAGTGAGTCAGTAGAGGTGCTAAAATGTTAATTTAAAGTATACAAGAATTTTTGCAATCAGGCAGGGACAACATAACATAAGCATGGTTTTATATTAATAAAGGTTGAATTCTCCTTTTTTTTCTGAAGGAGAAACAGGTTTAATGGGGTTCCTTTTCAATAAGAAATTATTTAACCTTATTTTCTAAAATAAGAGGGTTTTTTTTATCCTATTCATTTTTTTTCCTTTTTCTGTGGAACTTCACTGAGGGGCACTCCCATGGTGAAAGAAGGCAATGACTCACTGCCTTCCAAGACTTGATTGGATCTCTGTGAGCCAACAGGAAAGAGATAATCCCTTTAAGAGAGTCAAAACTAAGGAAATAAAATATTTGAATTTCAGATGTATTTTTCTGTTTTACCTGTATTGTTTGCTGCCTTAGGAAGTGTTGATTAAGTCTGGTTAATTTGTAATGTGTTTCATCACATCCAAAGAGTAATTGCGGAATTTTCCATAGTAGTACATTGGTTTTGGGGTAAAACACACCTCTCAAAGGGATTTATTCTGACATCACAATTTTTGGGTCAATTTTGGCTATAAAAAGGGCCAGCAGAAAAGGGATGGTGTCTCTCCCTTCTCTCTTTGTCATGTGGAGCTAGAGAGAGAGACCTGAAGACGCCTGCCTGCCTTCCATTCTACCTGGGGTTTTTTTTCCCTCCACGTGGGAGGAGTTTTACTGCAAAAGCCACATTTTAAACTTTAAAAGTTTTTTTCTTCTTCTTCATCGCTGAGTTTTGCTTGGCTAGAGCAATTGAAAGAGGCTCATTTTAAATACCATTTAACTGTGGTATATATATATATATTTTATTTTACTTTTGGAGAACAAATCAACAAGAAGGGAAGATCATTTTTATTTTATTTTATTTTATTATTTTTCCTGAAAAGACACGGATCGGCTGAGGCTTCCCATCTGCAGTTTTTAGGTACACTGAGGCACAGTGGTGAGAAACAATCCTTAAGTTTTATCCCATTCCTCCTTATTTTCCCTTATCTCTTATGGTTTTCTATATTTTCTGATTTTTGGTTAGGGAATATCTTTAGTATTCAGGGTGATTTTCTACCTCCTTACTGGCTTGGGCATATATCTCCCCCAAAACTGAAGTTGCCAATTTAATGTATAAAATTGTTCAGTTATTTAGCCATGTTTAAAGTCCCTGCATGTTTGTCCTTGTTTTGCTTAAAGGTCTAATGAAAAATGCTTCTGATATGACTTTATATTTCATTTCAACTTTTCTCCTATGTCTCTAATAAATTCTTTGCTCTGATTTAACAAGAAATACTGGTTTCTGCGTCTGAAGTTGGTCTTGTCTCTGTTTTCTGGTTATTCCTCGTTATTAAAACCTGTAAAAAAAGATCTAGCTATTCCCCTGGGGAGGTTTAAATTTGGTGTTCTTTGGGCTTCGAGAATAATCCAAATTATCCAAATTTTACTCCCTCCACAGTTGCTTCCAGTTTATTACTGGAGCAGAACTGGTAACAGAATTTTGGTGGAGAATGCGGGCAACTTATGGGCGAGGATTATCCATAAAACAGAGCTGTTTTTTGTGCTTTTAAATTTGATATCTTGGCAATTGTATTGAACTGATATTTTGGGTTGTGAGGCAAAATGGCAGAAGGGTCTGTTCTTAAAAAGTCAGTCAAGCAAGATCGCCTCAGGAAGTGGATAGTTAAACAAGGCAGATCTGTCTGGGAAAAAAGGACATTTTGCAAAGTTGCAGACCCCAAAGAAGTGCTTGTGAAAGGATTTGAAGAATACATAGACAAACATAAATTTAGCATTCATAAAGAGTCAAAAGTTTCTGTTTATGTATGGGGAAGTTGGTATGCAATAGGGGACTTGACAGAGGACTTGAAAGAATTAAGACAAGAGAGTGAAGCCACTATAAATGATTTAAAATCTCAGTTAAAAGTGTGTTCTCAAGAATGGGCTGATCTGGTAGAGAAACTTAGGCAAGAAAAACAGGATTTGAACCAGCAGCTTCAAGCTCTAAAAGCAAGTGCTGCTGCTGAGAAGTCTAGTTTATTAGAGGAATTACAGTTTGTTAAACAGAATTCAGTTGCAGAAAAGGTCCATTTGTCTGGGATGTTGCAGGATGTGCGTGGGCAGTTGTCTGAATCTCAGGAAGCTAGGCAAAATGCAGAGCGCCAGCAGTTTCTTTTACAGAAACAGCTGGATGATGCAAAAGCAACTTCAAAATTTCTTATAAATCAGGCAAAGGAGAATTTAAGACAGACTTCTCATGTTGAATGTGAAAATAAAATTAAGGAATTGGAAAAGCGGTTGCAGTTACGGGCTGGAGTTGTTGCAGCAGTTCGGGCAGCTAACCCTACTGAGGCAGAAGCAGAGGCGCTGCTTGCACCTGTGTTTATGCTTGACAGTTTTGAGAAGGAGCAAGGAAATGCTGCTTGTCTAGAGGAACCTGTCTCTTTGATTAACAAGGGATCCCTTCTGGTAATCGGGGTAATCTGGCTCCTGTGAAGGTGAAAGAAGTTAATCGGGTTGATGATTTTGGAAATACTACTAAGGAGTAGATTTACTTGGACAACTTCTACCTCAGTGGGTGGGGATTGAACAAGAAATTTTTGCTGATTTGGGAAATTCTTTAAAGCATAGCGTACATAATTTATCTGTGGCAATTCAGTGTACACAACTGCAGAATAATTTGATTACTTTTGCATCCCAAGTTATCCAAGCTAGTCTTATGGGTCACTTACACCCAGAAATATTGGGTCTCTTGCGGGAGAGGTATCCAAACGTATTAACATGTCCTACACCACTGATCAAGGTTGCAGAAGCATCGTGGAGAAATTTAATTTTAAATGTGGGGGTATATCATGAAAGGGTATATGAAATTATAGAAATACATCCGGTTTCTGATTTGGGATTGCCTTTACTTGATGTTAACGTTACACTGGTTCCTGAGAAAATATATCACTGGTCGAATGGTACACATTTTTATGATTTAACGGGGTGTGTGTTCAAGGAGGATTGGGTTCACTGTTTTCAGAAGCCAGAAGGAGTTCCACAAACCCATGTTAGGGAGTATATCAGTATTCCAATGAACCAATCAGTAATGGTACAGTTAACTAAGGATTGTTTTTGCCTTAGAACACCATGTCTTGAAGTGTCCATATTACCGGGAGATTATTCCTTTGAGGTAGATAGGTTAGCGGGGAATCCATGTTTTTGTAGGGTGCATGTGATAGACTGCTTTCACCGAGAATTTTATGTGAGGGAAACCGTTAAAGATTATATATTGGAGGAGATATATGCTCCTTCTCCGGGACAATTACAAGGGTTTCATTTAGAACAAGAACTAAATACATCAGCATGGCTAAGGAAGTTGGAAGAATTAAGAAATAAAGTTAATGGTATAGCTCATGTGGAACGAGGCATTAAAGTATTAGTAAATCATGAAGCTAAGGAAATTATTCAGATTTCCGAGCAAATAAGAGAAGCTTCAGCACATCATTGGTGGGATCCACTTTCATGGTCAACATCCATGCAAGGACTTTTGCGCTTAATATCACATCCAGTCATAATTATTTTTATTGCACAAGTGGTAGTTTTAATGGTTATGATTGTGGTGTTGTGCCAAGTAAAAAGGATATATTCTCTTTTACCCAGCGATTCTGGAGTAGCATGATTTAATTTGATTTGGTTTGATGGACATTTTCGTCTGAAAGACAAAAAGCCCATCAAAAGGGGGGAATTTGATACCATTCATGATCATTAATAAAAAGAATTAGCTAAAATACAATTGGGAGAAATTCTGGTATTGTCTTGGAATATGATCCTATCAGAGCTTTAAGATTGGGCCGTAATTGGAATAAGTAGAGGCTTGACCATTTTTAACTTGGAGTTATTATTAATAACAGCCTCGGACTTATAAAATATTTCTAAAAAGCAAAGGAAGGCTCTGTAGTATTTTAAAAAGACAAATCTCTCCATTAAGTTGCAAGCTGCTGATACAGTTAATTCCTGTTGACTTCTCAGTAGTGCCTTGGTGAGCTACTGGAGATGATCAAATCAAGATTGTGCCTGAATGCTAGAATAAGGGTTGCAAAATAAACATTGACATGGGTTAACGATTGATCACTGGGTTCTGAAGAGAGAGGATATCTTTTGTTTTAAGAAAATATTTCAAAATGTTTCTATGGAGGGGGATCTTGCGAAGGTGTGCTGAATTCCATGGATCTGCTAAGTTCGCATAAGCTGTTCCATTACATTTCAACTTGAAGGAAATGATAAGAAGAACCTCATTAGTACTGGGATGGAGGTGACTCACTGTTTACACCTTGTTTACATCCTAACAGACTTGGGTAAAAGGTTGCTAGTGTCTACATACACTGAGCCTAGTTGAAGGGGTTAAGTGAGTCAGTAGAGGTGCTAAAATGTTAATTTAAAGTATACAAGAATTTTTGCAATCAGGCAGGGACAACATAACATAAGCATGGTTTTATATTAATAAAGGTTGAATTCTCCTTTTTTTTCTGAAGGAGAAACAGGTTTAATGGGGTTCCTTTTCAATAAGAAATTATTTAACCTTATTTTCTAAAATAAGAGGGTTTTTTTTATCCTATTCATTTTTTTTCCTTTTTCTGTGGAACTTCACTGAGGGGCACTCCCATGGTGAAAGAGGGCAATGACTCACTGCCTTCCAAGACTTGATTGGATCTCTGTGAGCCAACAGGAAAGAGATAATCCCTTTAAGAGAGTCAAAACTAAGGAAATAAAATATTTGAATTTCAGATGTATTTTTCTGTTTTACCTGTATTGTTTGCTGCCTTAGGAAGTGTTGATTAAGTCTGGTTAATTTGTAATGTGTTTCATCACATCCAAAGAGTAATTGCGGAATTTTCCATAGTAGTACATTGGTTTTGGGGTAAAACACACCTCTCAAAGGGATTTATTCTGACATCACAATTTTTGGGTCAATTTTGGCTATAAAAAGGGCCAGCAGAAAAGGGATGGTGTCTCTCCCTTCTCTCTTTGTCATGTGGAGCTAGAGAGAGAGACCTGAAGACGCCTGCCTGCCTTCCATTCTACCTGGGGTTTTTTTTCCCTCCATGTGGGAGGAGTTTTACTGCAAAAGCCACATTTTAAACTTTAAAAGTTTTTTTCTTCTTCTTCATCGCTGAGTTTTGCTTGGCTAGAGCAATTGAAAGAGGCTCATTTTAAATACCATTTAACTGTGGTATATATATATATATTTTATTTTACTTTTGGAGAACAAATCAACAAGAAGGGAAGATCATTTTTATTTTATTTTATTTTATTATTTTTCCTGAAAAGACACGGATCGGCTGAGGCTTCCCATCTGCAGTTTTTGGGTACACTGAGGCACAGTGGTGAGAAACAATCCTTAAGTTTTATCCCATTCCTCCTTATTTTCCCTTATCTCTTATGGTTTTCTATATTTTCTGATTTTTGGTTAGGGAATATCTTTAGTATTCAGGGTGATTTTCTACCTCCTTACTGGCTTGGGCATATATCTCCCCCAAAACCGAAGTTGCCAATTTAATGTATAAAATTGTTCAGTTATTTAGCCATGTTTAAAGTCCCTGCATGTTTGTCCTTGTTTTGCTTAAAGGTCTAATGAAAAATGCTTCTGATATGACTTTATATTTCATTTCAACTTTTCTCCTATGTCTCTAATAAATTCTTTGCTCTGATTTAACAAGAAATACTGGTTTCTGCGTCTGAAGTTGGTCTTGTCTCTGTTTTCTGGTTATTCCTCGTTATTAAAACCTGTAAAAAAAGATCTAGCTATTCCCCTGGGGAGGTTTAAATTTGGTGTTCTTTGGGCTTCGAGAATAATCCAAATTATCCAAATTTTACTCCCTCCACAGTTGCTTCCAGTTTATTACTGGAGCAGAACTGGTAACATTCGGAGGGAAGTCCACGCGGTCTGCGGTAATAGTGCATGAAACGCGCTGACAGCTCCGGAGCCTCTCTGAAGTCCGTGGCGATTGCTTTGGAGGGACTTCGGAGTCATTTTGGAATGATTTTGAAATGACTCTGAAATCATTCTGAAGCTGGGACTTCGGAGATTGCACCCCCCTGTCCCCCGAGACACCTGGGGTGATGGACCGACCCCTTGGGGGCCGATCCGGATTCCCCACATGGCTGCAAAGGTGCTTCCACAGCAGGGGGGTTACACCTTCTGTGGAAACACATTGGGTGCTTCCCTTAATCCAGATCTACTAGATCCAGATTAAGGAATGTACCCATTCCTTAGATCCGGATCTTCTTAGATCCGGATCTAAGGGCCGCGGTGGAAAAACACCCGAGAATGACATTGTTCATCCACTCAAAAATACTGGGGATTGGACACTGAAGCCAATAACCATTAATGCTTTCTAGGAACTCTGAACAAATAACAACTCCAGGTACTTTGTATTGTTTTTAACCTTGCCTTTAGGCAATTTGCAAACAATGATATGTTTTTATGGACACAATATAAAAGTGTTTTAGTAACTAAACAAACTTTCAGATATACACAGATGAAATTTTAAGTAGATGAAACTGATTATGAGCAAAAATGAAACAGCCATATGCTGTTTAGTCCTGGTTGTCTAATATAATTGCTGTTGTGTTATTTTCAGGACAGTCTAACCACACATGCACATCATGTTGTGAAGCTGCACTTTTCAAGTGTGAAAACTATTCATAGCAACAATTTTCAGGCAGTACAGAAAATTCACTCTTTTAGTAGCTTATTTGTCCTTTTTATATCGTTCTGAAACTGAGTGGGTTGGAGTTAGGGCAAATCACATGAGTGACAGTGAAAGATGAATATGGGCCACTAGAAGCAACTTGAGGAGCTCTGGAAACTATTTTGTGGTTTTTTACCCCCTATCTTGGCTTATCAAAACCAAATTCACTATCTTGGCTTATCAAAACCAAATTAAAAAACATGATCTACACTTTTTTTGTTTAATGCTGTGATCACACCTTCACTTAAAACCTTCTTCAGTCCATATTAAGTACGACTGCTCACCCTTTTATATTCCCATCAGTTTTATTTGTGAATATTTCACCCTCTATTTGGACTTTCCTGAATGGAGGGTAGACAAATAAAACAGAAACAAAAAGAACAGTCAGACCTGAAGATGAAGAAGGTTTAAAGTGAAGGTGTGACCATGGTCTAAGTGAAGAATGAACACTAAATGGCAGAAGAAAAGACTTAGTATCAGTGCTCACATACCTTGCTGCCAGAGAGTAAATTGGCTCCAGTCCCCTTTCTCTCTCAAGTTCTCATCTTCAGGCAAAAAGAGTCCCTTCCCTCTGTCCATCACAGCCAGCCCTTCATCTCGGACCAACTTCCAGTTTTTTTCCAAGGACTAACAAGGCAAAAATAGCAAACAGTACTTTTGGTCACTATTTAGAAAGTTTTCTGCATTTATTGCCACAGAAACACCCAGAGTAGTAGTAACAATGCATTCATCATGATTAACAAGGCTCTCAGTTAACGTTTTCTACCAAGTTAAAAATAAAAAATCTAATCAGCCAAGCTTTCAAGTAGTTTATTTTTGTATCATAAAATTTTAAACCACCCGCCAGAGTGGCCTGCACTTTAATTTACTTTTTATTAGCCGAAGGAGGTTTTCAGAAGATCATTTTACTCTAGGATCTAACAAGTATATTGATCTTCACAGGCACAGCACACCACTATCTTTAGTCCAGGGTACAAAAGACAACACTGAAAGCCAGGAGTTCCTGTCACATTCAATCTACTCTTTTTAAACTTTTTAATCAAAGGTCAGTAGACGAAAGATTCTGTGAAATCCAAGCAAAAAGTGAGTTCAACTCACTTTTCTTCCCACCCCATAGGATTTTTTTTCGGTGGACCAAATGTACCTAAAAGTTCAGTATATCCCTATTTATTTTAAGCTGCTCTCACTTCTAAGCATTTCATTCAACAACAGAACCCTTTTCAAACATCTTTTTTCATATTTTTGCACTGATGCAAACCAGAAGTTAACATAGTGTCCTGCAGAAGTTATAAATTACAAAACACATCAATCAATACCAGTATGTACTGGAACTGTAATCTGTATATATGGAGGATATTAACTGATTATCCTTACAAAATCATTCTAGGAATACTATCTCACTTATGAATTTCTATGATCAGCATCATATAAATTCCCCAAAGGAAGATCAACGGATTTTTTTCAGTCCACATAAATAATTGAACAAAAAATACTACCTTCACAGTTTCTTAGATAAATCTACTTATTGATGTTAAGCAGAGTCAATTTTCTTAATTTAAACTTAATTGCACAGGCAAACCTAAGCAAAACATTTTTTGCCTACAGGAATTTAAAATGACTGTGAGTGTGCCATGAAAAAACTGCTAATCATGTACTGTGCACTTAACTGGGTATTTTTTAAAACAGTAGTTAACCACTTTGTAGATGACTCATATTTAATGATTGCCAGGGTCTCCACTAAGCCCTGCATGCCAAGGGATCAGGAATTCCACACATATGCATGACTGACAAATGGATCAAAAAATGTGTGCATGGGAACAATTTTGCGGGACAAGTGTTCTACTTATGGTGTAAAAATGTGTTTTCTTGTTAAAAATTCTTCAGTTCAACTGCCTGAGTAACTGGCTACTCTGTAATCTTTATCAGGACTTCCCTCACGCTAGCTACATTTTGGGCCACATGCATGTATGATGACTCTTCTCAGTATTAACTCCATGTAATCAGTATGGTGAGCAGGACAGGTTTCTATAGTGAGTGCCTTTAAAGCTTCAGAGGGATTTTGTTCATTATTTTTCAGACTTTGCAGGATGAACTAGAAGATTGAGGAAATAAGTGCTAGTCTTCACAACTTTCTCTGGAATTCACTAGTGTTAGTGAATTCTATAGAAACTTATTCCAGTTGATTTCTTTCTGAGTGATCCCCCAGTCTAGGGCTTTTTCTGCCACCCTTCTTTATTTTGGAATGTGGTCCTCTTCTGGCATCCTGGTCTGCTTCTGGGCAGGACTACTGGTGAACCTAATTAAATAGGTCCTCCAGCATATGAGGGCCATGGGGGACACATTTTGACGGTGTGACGTGTGCTGCTGAAATGCATCTCCCAGGAGCTCCACATTCAGGAACACTTGTTACTGGCTGTTGGGGACTAGCTTCAAAGCATGAGTGAGCTTCAAGGCTGGCACAGCAGCTGGTCCAGACCAGATTGAGATCAGCACCTGCCTTATCTGGACACACAGTTCCAGATCAGCACAGATAAGTGCAGAAATTCCCTTGGTCTGCTTAACCTGCAAAATGATGGACAATTGTTAATGCCAATATAAATAACTGACTTCTTTGTATGCCTTTACAATTTAGTATTCTGTTTCTGATAATGACCAATGTATGAAGTGTTGCAGAAAGCCAGTGTAGCAGCATTTATATTGAATGTATGCTTTATCGTTAAGCTATGGATGTTTCCTGAGCTTATAATGGAATATGCAGCATGTCAATTAACAAAGGCCAAATAAATTCCAGATTGCTTTGAAAACTGTCAATACATGGCATAGTTTAATCAATCACTTCCAGTTACTTTGCTGCAGTACTAATATGGTACAACAGAGACCCTTCCCAAATGTCAGAGCAGTAGCACAAAAAAAGAGAGCACGATTTACAGTATTTCTATTGCAAACACAATTTTGACCTAATAGAATTCCCATAACTCTGGAAACATTTCTGCCTGGTGCAAGGATAGCTTAAGGAAAGTTTTTCTATATAGTTTGTTTCATTGCCCATAAGCACCAACCAAGATGCCATTTCTGCATTTCTACGAAGATAATGGCTTATCCTACTAAAAATACTGACAATATAATAGAAACCAGAATTTGGTTGACACATTCCACTACAGGCATACTTCCTATTTAGTTATAAATGGTAAAGGAGATAGGACTGGCATGTAAGGGAAAAATAGCTTCTGTGATTTTAACTTTTCAATACCTTAAGCCCTCCCTTTTCTAACTGGCCTATTTTACCCAGGTATATCTGCTCATACTTTTGAACAGTGAACTTTGCTGGGTTGCAAGCATCCACAATTTGTCAGAGTTGAAGAAGGGTGGATGTTCTAAACTAAAGACAAAAAGAAGAGTTGGCCTTTATACCCCCCTCTTTTCTGACTCATTTTAAGTGGACTCAAAGTAGCTGACAAAGTTTCCTGTTCTTCTCCCCACAACATGCAGCCTGTGAGGTAGTTGGGAATGTGAGAGCTCAGAAAGAGAGCTATGATTAGTCCAAGATCACCCAGGAGTGTGGAATCAAACCAGGAGAGTATCTGATACCAGCTATGATTGTTAATAAAAAGAATTGGCTAAATATGATTGGGAAAAGTTCTTGTGTAAAAGCAGTGGTTTGGGCCAGGAATCCAAGATTGGGGTGCAGTTCCATCAGAGCTTTGGGACTTGGCCTCAATTGGAATAAGAAAGAGGTTGGACCATTAACTTGGAATAAAAGCCTTGGACTTTTAAAATGTTTCTAAAAGCAAAGAAAGGATCTGTGGCATTTTGTAAAAGAAAGGGCAGATCTCTTCATTGAATTATAAATTGCTCTTGGTTTCCTGGATCTGATGGTCCAAATTCCAAATTTGGAATGCCCTGGGAAGGGGATCTTACTAAATGTTTTATGGATGATCTGCTGAATTCATATGAGCTATTCCATTACATTTTTAACCTGAAGGAAATAACAAGAAAAACTTCATCAGTACTAGAATGTCAGGATTTCATGTTGGGCTGTTTACACCTTTTGTCTACCCTTGGATAAGAGTGCCCTGAGGGATTCAAAGAGAGGTCAGGAGATGCGCCAATTAGAAATGTTAATTTAAGGTAATTTAAGGTAACTTCCATAATACAAGAATGGTAAGGAAGGAGAACATCTTATTATTTTAAGGAAATGATTCAGATGTTCCTGAGGAAGTAGGTCTCACTGGGATGTCTTGAGTCTTATGGGTGCAAAAATCTGCTAAGCACACACATGAAGCAATTCCATTGTACTGTGACTTAAGAGAAACAATAGGATGAGAATTGCTCAGGGAGACGGGTTAGCATAAGAAATTAACTTCTTTTGGACACCTGAATAACCGGTTTTTACCTTTTCAGGAAGAAGTTTTGGAGGTGATGTTAAGCTGATTTGCATCTTTTTGGAAAAAGTTACAAGGAGTTACAGTTTCATTTATTAACAAAGGAAGAACCATAATCAGCAGGGTTTTTTTTTTGTTCCAATTTTTGACTATAAAAAAAGGCAGAGAAGAGATGGTTTCCAGGAGGCTAGGAGTCTAGGAGCCTTCCTCTCCTCATCTCTTTGCCATGGGAGGCTACAGAGATGGGACCCCTTCCATTCATCCCCCACTTTCTTCTTCTTTCTGCTATGGAGTCAACATCTCAACCTTGCATCGTTGGTGAGAAGATTTGTTTCCTCCATTCACTTTGCCCTATTTTTCTTTAGAACTTTTTGGTTAGGGGATCTTTCTAGTATTAGGAGTTTTCCATTCCCTTTTTGGCTATCATAGGTCTATATTTTAGGATTTGCAATTGGGTTTTTTTTTATGAAGAAATTTCATTCTCATTTCTTAAATGTCTTACTCATGCAAAGCAATTTGTTTTGGGGAGGTTTTTGGGAAGCTTTTGCTGCACAACTATAAATTAATTGTTTTAATAAAAGAGGGATAAATTCAGTTAAATGCACAAAGATTTCTTAGTGGGAAATGTTCATTTCTTTAGTCATTTTGCAGTTGTTGCATGCTTATTTCTGTTCTAAAAATGCTTCTGATATGGCTTTATATTTCATTTCAACTTCTCTTCTGTATTTCTAATAAATTCTCTGCTCTGGTTTAACAAGAAACACTGGTTTTTGAGTCTGAAATGGGTCTTGTGTCTGTTTTCTGGTTATTCCTCATTATTAAAACCTTTGAAAAGATCTAGCTACCTATTCCCCTGGAGAAGTTTAAATTTGGTGCTTCTGGGCTTCAAAATAATCCAGATCATCCAAATTTTACCCCCTCCACAGTTGCTTCCAGTTTATTAGTGGAGCAGAACTGGTAACATGTCAGATAAGAATCCGACACTCTAAACACAAGACCAACCTGGTACTGTATTATAGCACATGGAACCTCTTTTTCAAGATCTTTTTACGAAATATCCAATGGTAAGCTGAGATGTAAAAGAGCATGGAAATAAGACTTGCATATAAGTCTACATCTACACAGTTGCAAAGGGTGCCTTTGGGGTGGCCAGTGGGTGTTCCTATCACACTATTCACTTGCATCATGCCTACTATCCATCCTCAGGTCCAAAATGAACACCTTCCAGATAGAGGGAAATGGTCAGCTTTAGTGCCACAAAACAGCATTAAGTTATGTGAGTTTAAGTAAATGGACCTCATGTTTGGAATACATTTTCTAAAGATAGGTGTGCTATGTGGCTTTTAATCATGTTGTGTTGCTTTCCATGTTTGCAGAATTCCATACCAGCTTTATCCAGGTCTCCACTGCAATGTATGGCATAGAAGATCAGAGAATGGCCTGAAGACAGGAAACACTCATATTTCAATGTACGGATGTACCCTAAATCCTTGAAGCATCATTTGCCATTTAAATGCAAGATCACTTCTTTCCTGTTATCATAACTTGCTCTGAGCTTGCATATGAATTAGGATACAACTGGGACTAATTCAATCTTCTTGGCTTTAATTATCTGTCCAAGTAACTATAAGCAAAGGACAAACTTAAATAATGAAACTTGCATGAATTACCCTTGCACATTTGTGTGGTTTTTGTTTTTTGTTTTTACATAATAACAGGGAAAGTTCAATCCAAACACGTAAGGGTGAACTGTGAGTAACACGCTAAACAAAAGAAATGAAAACACAAGCTGCACATAATATTTCTGAGCATAGATGCGTGATGTTGGGAATCAAACAAAAACATGGTTGGAAATTACTGAATTTACTCTGACACATCTTGCAACATGTTAATTTTCTCCTAGGCAGGCTCTGATATAAGAAGCAAAGTCAGATAGAGAAGTATAGTTACAGTGGGTGGTGGAACTTATCAGACGAGTTAATTTCTCAGTGTTGTACTTTTTTGAAAAACAGGCAGCATCCATGTGCAGTTCTTTTTTTAAAAAGGTCAAAGTAGCTCAGAGGTAGTAGCTGCAACATGCTCATGTTCTCATCCCACACTACTTGCATTGTCATATACTATCACCTCTAAGGTGCTTTTGAGCTCTTTTTAATGTGTGTGCATTATTCTATATACAACTTTATCAGATACTACTACTACCTGGAGGATCCACTGTGATAGCATGCTTTGTTGCACTGGCGCAATGAGTCCCATGGTATACCAGACCATAGAGGTGTGTCGTGCACACACCTCGTGGTATTGAATACCACCCTCCTGGTAGTACAATGTCCCTTCCACCATGCCTTGGTGAATCAGAAAGGAAAGTACAGTGGTACCTTGACATACGAGATTAATTCGTTCCGTAACCTTGCTCTTATGTCAAATCACTCGTATCTCAAAGCAATTTTCCCATTAATCCATTCCAGCTCCCAAAACACCACCTCAGTTGTTTTTGTTATGTACTGTACTGTATTTACATACTCGTATCTCAAATCTTGCTCTCATCTCAAAGCAAAATATCACTCGCTCGGCGGCTTGTATCTCAAAACACTTGTATGTCAGGGCACTTGTATGTCGAGGTACCACTGTATTCAAACCCTTCCAAAAACAAAGGAAATTCTCCTCAAGCAGAAGGTCTACAGAAAGACTGTTCCTGTGCATGCCTTTCTTTTTTTCAGGAAGCTTCGCAACTGAGTATCTTGGACTAAGAGTCTTTCTGCACTTGCATTCAGTTGACCAGATCAAGCTGACCAGACCACAGACAAGACCCTGCTAGGACATATGGCTCCTAGCAAGAAGCAATGTCATCTGTCGGAACCACCTGTTCCAATACAGCCCCTGAATTGGCACTGAAGCTCGCACTAGCTTCAGAAGTAGAGTGAGTGAGTGCGTCTCTGAAACTCCAAAAGGGGATCCACTGTGATAGCATGCTTTGTTGCACTGGTGCAATGAGTCCCATGGTATACCAGACCATAGAGGTGTGTCATGCACACACCTCGTGGTATGGTATACCACCCTTCTGATACTGTGGCAGACTGAACCACCCTGCCAGCAAGTTGAAATCACCCTTAAATAAGACTGGTACTCTGTAAGTATTGTATTTAATGCCTTAAGCAGAGGGTTTTTGCAAAATGGTGAAGTGAAGCATTTGTAAATTTAATTTGTGTGAAAAAGTACTTTCTCATATTTTCTAGTTTAATACAAAAGGAATTGAAGCCCAGATATATTTGAAATTAATGGAACAGCTGCCTTTATGAAACTAGTTACCGCTCTCTAGAGAATGTTACGATAGTTGCTTGCAGCGAAAACAGAACTCATTATTGAATTAACTTTTTTCAAATATTGAAATAATTTTATAGTGCGTTAGCATGGAATACATAAAGACCATAAATGCTCTTCTCACACAACTTTACAATTTATATTTACTATTCCTTAGGCAAATTTCCAACTGTGTTAGCTATTTCAGGCATCCCAAATGGAATATCAATTAAAACAAAGTATAAACCTGCTCTAAAAGAAACACACACAGTTACTAATACAAAGCCTAAAATATCTGTCAATACTGTGGAAGGAATTAGTTATTTTCTGCTTTGTCAAAGCAGAAATTATTTTAGGAGATGCTGCAAACTGTAATGGACAAATTTCAGTTTGGACAATTGTAAACATGATGGTGGAGGAGACCATTTTAGCAGTTTAATCCCAAACTTCGAGTGCAGCTGCCAACATCAGCAAAGATAGAAGAAAATAACATTTCACTGACAATTTGTGCCTACAAAAATTATTTTCATGTGCAATCTTTCCTCTGCTATAAGGCCAGGCCACCAGCTAGAATCTGATGTTACCTACCTTATGCAATTAGATGTCCCAATGAAACCTCTAAGAGATATGACAGCAGAAAGGAAAACAAATTGGAATGTTATCCATTAATTGCAACATTCAGTAATTTAAAACTTGCCTCCTAGTAATTCCTGTGACTTCCTGAGTTGTTTCAGCCTCTCAGTCTGATGAATTTAAATTATCTTATGAGGATGTGTGTATATGTGTGTGCATTTAAGTTATTGGTGGCAATTCACTACCATCATTCATCCATTCATGATCCAAGGCCTGCAATTAAGACTTGGTCATATCTAAGTCAGATCTACTGAAATAAGTATGACACCTGTCAGCAGTGACTAGTTTCAAAGATTTTGGTGACTCAGATTTATGTAAGCATAATTAAGTCTGGGTCTATTTCAGGGTATCAGTCAAGAGAAATGAGGAGATTTATTGCTTTAACTAGTGCAGCCTTATGAATCTTTACATATTCAAGGGAGGCTTATCCTCACACAGAATTGCAACCACAAATCTGCCTGCAACGTGGCAAACAAGCTGCTCACCTTGACCAATTCTGTATACCCAGTTTCTTTTGCAGTCCACCATGGCTGAGCTTTTAGGCCTTTAACATTGTACAAAGAGCGCTGCCAAACTGATGCAAAGTGACCCCGCTGGTGCCCAAGTTCATACCATTTGTAGGCCTGGAAGATAACAATTATAAAACAATGATTTTTGATAAATACAAATACAAATGAAAAAGCTAAGAAGATAAGAATTGGGAATATGGCTCATTTTTTAAACTTAAAAATAATTTTCCTGGACATTGTGAAATTCAAGCTGTAAGCAAGGAGGCAAAACACAATGTGGTCATGGTACAGTCTTATTAAATAAGTTCATAAAACTTTGCTTTCTAAGGTTATAAAGTTTAAAGAGGTAATGGCTTTTGAAAAGTTGTCAACATATATTTGATGACAAAAATGCTTTTATTTTATTTAGGTAGCACACGATGAAAGCTGATAAACATAAAGGCCTTACTGTAAAAAAGGGAGAACAGGAAAGTGCTTTCTGGATTGCAGTAGGCTTTCACAGATAGGTTTTCTCCAGCCTGCCTGAAGCCAGATGACCAAGGGAGGGCACCTCTCCTGGTATAAATTGTTGCTCCTCCTTCTCACACCCAGTCTACCTCGGTCGCTGAGCCAGGCAACCAGGCAAATATGTCATCTGATAATGACTTTGACTCCCAGGAGTTTAATTCTGGTAGGCATCTGTCATTTGGACTGGCTCGGCCATGGGCGCTTAGCCCATGGCGCCTGGTCCCGACTTGGATCTCTGTATTCACAACAGCTTATTGTGAATAAGCTTATTGAGGCTGATATTTCAGCCCTGGGTGTATAGAAGGGGGATGGGGTTTTTCCCATTAGCAGAGCCACGATCAAACCCTTCCCCTCAACCTGGAGAGCTTTTTAGTTATTATACCTCTTTAAATGAGACGTGGCTTGTTTTTCCTCATGGAGATTGTCCCCCATGTACTTAATGTGACAAACGGCTTTTCATTGTTCCCCTCAGGAACGCCACAGTTAATGGCTCATTGATTTGAGTGGCAAGCAAAAACAAACAAACAAAAAACACCAAGTTGCTCCCAAGCTTTTTATTTTAAGGAATGCCACAGCTGGGTTCCTTTGCGGCCTCATGCCTGCTACCATCATGTTGCAGTCAGCATCTTGCTGGGGGCATAGCCTCCAGGATAGAGAGGCTGGCAGCCTGCTTTTAGAGGATATTTTCAGCCTCTGTTTAGGTGGGAAAATGGGGTGGCATATTTTAGCGGCCGGCGCAAAAGGCTCTTAACAGACTAAGTAGCTTGGAGTGGGCAGGAGAGTGAGTTTGGTAGACGCGCTGGTATCTCCCTTGTCTGGGCAGTACTGGATCTCCGAGCTTTGCCATGAAAGACCAGTATTTGACACTTATGGTCTTTTAAACTTACAATTCCCAGGGGACTGTGAAGGCTGAGTTTTATTGTCTGAGACAGTCTCTTCTCCCATGGCCTTCTCTAAATAGAGGCTACTGCCCTCAGCAGCAGCTGTGGCTCTGGATTTGAGGGCTTCCCTCCCTCCCCATCTAATGGCTCCTGGGTTGGCCCTCCTCATCCTTCATATCTGTCAACTGGAGGTGGTAAGTGGGACCCCTGGGGGTTGGCTACGGAGGGGACAAATGTATGTAGGCCTAGCTGCGTTGCCCCGATGGATGTCCTCAGATCTCATCAAGGACAGTATATTCACTGGCTCATTCTCTCTTCTTGCCCCAGGCAAGGAAATGGAGGGACAAGAGTTGGACAGGCCCTCCATTGATTCAGTTCAACAGGAAAGGCAAGAGCCTAGGGAGTAGGACTCTGGTGTGGCATAGGCTGGACACGACTCTCTTTCTGATGGTTGCCTGGCTGCAATTAAGCAACCTAGCTCTCAAGAGTGAACCAGAAGCAGAAAAAGGGCTAAGAGAAGTAAATCCTCTGAATCCAAACTGGCTAATGACATTGTAAGGGCAAAGGCCAAGGCTAGGTTCCTTAAAAAGAAAAAGAAAAAGAAACAGTAAGTTTCTGGGAGAGACAAGTTAAATTGAACTTTGTAACTATAATGAAAGAAGATGCATTAGAAGCAATTTATTGTATACAGGGCTACTATTTAATGGGAAAAATAATACTTTCAGATTTTGCTACCCCACGTTTATTATTATACTCCATGTTTATGTTTGTCAGAACAAAGTAACTGATACTCTTTTGTCTTCTTTGAACAATGATCATGGTAGGTTTTGTCGTGGAACCATTTATCCCAAGTCCAAAACTAAATGCAAAGAAGAGTTAGCCTGGAGAGCTAGATACTCTATCAAGATACAATCACAGTAATAGAATTATAGAGTTGGAAGGGACCTCCAGGGTCATCAAGTCCAACCCACTGCCCAATTCAGGATTCCCTAAACCATCCCAGACAGATATAGGTCCAGCCTCTGGTTGAACACCTCCAGTGAAGGAGAGCTTGCTACCTCCCATGGCAACCCATTCCATTTATTGATCACCCTTACTTTCAGGATTTTTTCCCTAATATCTAATCTCTATTGACTCCCTTGAAGTTTCATACCATTTTTTCTAGTCCTTCCATCTTGTGTAAGAATATGGACAATCCCTCTGTACTGTGACAGCCCTTCAGATACTTGAAGACCTCTATTATGTCTCTTCTCTGCAGGCTAAGCATTCCTAGATCCTTCAACTGTTCCTCATAGGACATGGTTTTCTTTTAGAGTCTAATACTGCGATATGTAAAGTTTGAATATGGGCGAGTGGGAAATTCAACTATAACAGTATTTAGAAAAATGATGGCATTTTCACCTACAGGTCACACGTAATAAAAACCAGGGTGGACATGTTGGGAAAGCAAACAACATTAGGCCTTCTAATGGAGAAAAATGGTTCAGAGGAAGATGGGAAGTTTAGAATAACTTAGGAATAGAAAATGCCTTGTTAAACTAGACCTATGGCCAATCAAGCCCAGCAGCTAGTTGCATATGGAAGCCATTACGCAGCACTTAAGTACAGACTTTCCGTGCTCACAAGTCTCCCAGAAGATGGACTTCAAAGGCATACTACAGAAGGGAAGAGACTTCCATTCCGGTTGTGACAGGCACGGCAATGTGACTGAGTATTTGGCAGATAATTAGTTATCACTTTTCTGGCCTGCTTGCAGCCAGCAGAATTCAAGGATATTTATCAGCAATTGCACTGTTAACAAAATGAAATGTCAGCCCAAACACGCATCTGAAATGCAGTAATTCTTTAACAGTTAAAGAAGGCAAGTTACACCTCAAACCACTTACCAGAATAGCTATTTAGCTATTGTTTTAATAACCTAAAATCTCTGGACTGTTGTGTTGCTCATATTACTCTTTCAACTGTCTGACCCTGGATGCTTTAGCACTGAACCCTCCTCAAATCCTTTTGTCCTTTATAATTTAGCGCAGTACCTCTTTGTTTCCTACTCGCTGCATAGCATCACCCAAATGGAAGTAAAAACGACCATCATCTGTACCAGGGTCACCTGACTCTAGACCTTCCTGAAAAAAAATCAGAAAAATACATCATTTATTCATTAAATAGAAAATAAATATTTCATTTAGTTCTCAAAAGTATTTATTTAAATAAGTATTTAGTTACAAGAGAAATCTGCAACAAATAGTTGGAGTTGGCAATGTTCATGTTAGACTCAAAAACAACCAACTGTATTCTTTTCCTGATGAATCTCAGCAGGAATAACATTCTATAGCTTGAGGGCTACCACCAAGAGACCCCTATTCCAAATCCCCATCTCTTTAATCACTGAAGGTGATGGCACAATCAAGAGGGCCTCCCTGACAGATCTTAAGGCACCAGCAGATATGAGGTACCAAATAAGACAATGAACTGATCTTCAGAAATGAGCAAGAAAGAAGCAAAATACATTAAAAATGCTCTATGGCAGAAGATTTCACAGATTTAAGAAGATGAGTAAACATTGCTTTTCAAATATATTTCAATATTGCATATATGATCCCTCCCACTCCACGAATTAAGACAGCAGGATGTTAATGCAAATATTACTTTCAGGTAAGGGATGCTTTCTGCTATCTTATTCTCTGCCTTCAGGATGAAGCCATAATGCACTTTGGCAAAGCCATCGTTAGGAGCTAGGCTTAAAACCTGTAGAGATCAAAGCAAATAATTAGATCTCAGCTTCTGGTGATTTTAAATGCTAACTGAAACAGAAGAAATAATACATTGATAACCAGCATTCTTTTCATTATGTATTAAAGAGATGTCATTATTTCAACTACTGCATTTAAAAACAAAGACTCATAAGGTGCGGTTACACCTTTAATCCTTCTTCAGCCCGAATTCCAGCTCCACTGGTTACAGCTTTAAAAGCTAAGCCATTTTTTCCTGGATTTTCCTTCCTTTTTTCGGGATTTCCTTTATTCAGGCCAACACAGCATTAAGCTTTTAATCTCTTTCCAGGAGGCCACCTCACTCCCGCTGCTGCCCAGAAAATGATACCGCAACAAGTCTGCTCTGATTCTTGCCCCTCCCCCCTCTCCTTTGCAGTGACTTTATCTCTGCTCCCTCTGATCTCCATCTCCATGCCCCCCTTTTGTAGTGACTTTGTCATGTTGCCCACAATCTCCCTCTCCACACCCCTCCCCTCTTGCTCTGACTTTCTTCTGTCTCATCACTGCTGCCCACCCCGATCTCCCTCCTGTCCCCACATGACATCTGCCCCCTTACCCTCCCAGAATACCTCTCCCACAAGAAGAGCATTTCCTCCACCTCCTCACCAGCTGAAGATTACCACTGACAGCTGTAGAAAGGTGTGATCAAGCTGTTCCAGGCTGAAAACAGCTTGGATTTGGCTGTCTTCCTGACACAGATTAAAATGGTAAGGTGTAACCATGACCATAGTAAATCACAAATTTATCTACTGAGGATCTGGGCTCTGGTATCTCATGAGGAACCTTGAAATTGTTCTCAGAAGTCCTTTTCTAAGATATTTCTTAACTGAGGTATGGAGGGTTGCTATAAAAGTGCAGAACTTCTGCAGTGATGCGTGGAAAATTGCCCTTTACAAGTCTGCCTGGTATCTACTTTCTCATGTTTTGGATATTAAGCTAAGATCCCTTCTTCCAGGCATTTGATGATCCACTTTATATTTTCATATGCCTCTGTTGCCCAAAAGAACAACATCTGGAACCATGAGATAAATTCGTTTGAGAGCAATCAAGATGAAACTCTAATAGACACACTGATGGAAAACACAAAGTTGGATAATATCTTAGTCAACTAAGGAAAAGGTCACAAATCTGTAGTTAAATGACAGTTTATACTAAAGTGTGGTCTTCAGAGAAGAGATTTTCATGCATCTCAGGGAATCCAGATGAAGATTTGAAATTACTACAGCTGAGACAACCTCGTTCTCTTTCTCCAATATGGCTCAAGAAAGTACTTTAGGGTATGTAGATAGGAAGGATACTGAAAAACATCTGGTACTGCCTGACGGAACTCTTCCTTTCTCCTTTGGCAACTGCATAAAAGCAAGATGCGCCAAGGCCAAGAAGGGATAGGAAAGATATTGAATAATACCTGGTGCTGTCTGATAGGGCTTCCCCCCTTGCATGAAATATGATCAGTTTTGAGAGGTGGTGCACATGAGTGTGTGTTTTTAAAAACAGTATTTTTTTGATATTCTTTTCACTGTTTAATACTGTTTTAATTTTTGTGCGTGGGTGTATGTGTGTGGCTGTGCAGGTGGGGTGGTTGGCTTACTTTAGCTTTTGGGTTGTGTGGGTATGTTAGTTTATGTGTAGCTGTTTTTGTGTGTTGGTAGGTGCATGGGAGGAATTATGTGCCAAGGCCAAGCAAGAGGGGGAGGAGTTCAGGAGGGGGACACTATTGCTGTTGAACCGAGCAAGGGGAGATATGGCAGTAGAAGGTGGAACAGGCAGATAAGGGGTGTTAGATACCTTGAAACTATCACCTCTTTTGTTCCGCCTTCCAGCCAGCAGAGTTTGGGGAGACCTGCAAACCAAAAGCCCCCCACTCTAACAGTGTAGCTTCTGAATGACAGATTGTTCGGAATAAAACATCAGTTATCCAGGATTTAATTCTTGAGGAAATGCTGATCTGGCATGTATAACTAAGACCTGGATGGATGAACTGGGTGGGCCTGATCTTGGCTGCCAATTCACTACTGAGTCCAATTCAGGATGTTAACTCTGACTTACAAGGCCCTAAATGACTTGGGCCCCAAATACCAAAAGGAACGCCTTCTCCCATACTGACCTGCCCGTGCCTTAAGGTCTGGAGGGAAGGCCCTCCTGGCTGCCCACCACCTTCGGCAGCTAGGTGGGTGGGCACCCAGGAAAGAGCCTTCTCAGTAGTGGGTCCCAGGCTATGGAACAGTATCCCCCTTGAGGTGGGTCAGGTTACTTCTCTGTTTATGTTCTGGAAGGCGGTGAAGACGCACCTCTTTGCTCAGGTCTTCGGCTAAACCAGTGATGGTGAACCTTTTGAGCTTCCTGTGTCAAAATTTGCAAGACAACCTAGCTTAACTCGGGTGCTGTATTACATCTAGAAATATCCATAATTCTGTGATATTTGTAGCTCTAGTAAAAAAGTTATATTTTGATACATGTATTTATTAAAAGCAAAAACAAATAATTCTATACATTTGCTAAATCTTCAATTGAAAGTTGGTATTTCGTACACTTCAAGAACAAGCAAGCACTACACGCCCAGGTGCCAGGGTGACCATGTGTGTCACCCAAAAGGGCTTGGTGTGTCACCTGTGATAAGCATGTCATAGGTTGGCCATCACTGGGCTAAACATTGGTTACGTTTCCCCCACTGTGAACGCTACTGTTTTAACTGATATTGTGCTGTTTTTAACGTTTGGTTTTTAAATGTTGTGATGGTTATTATTATTGTGATATAGGTTTTTTTTTATATGCTGGATTTTATAGGTTGTTGCCCACCCCAAGACCTTCAGGTATAGGGCAGGATATAAATATAAATAAAAATAAATAAATAAATGTATTGTCTTTGAGGCATTTACTCAGAACTGCATATTTACTATAACGTATAATCTTTCATGTTAAATTTTACATTGTAATTTTATCCTTTCCTGTGTGTTGGCTGAGACAACAGAAATGACAATCAATCAACGATTGTCTTCTGTGTAGCCAAAAGACACAAAATGTGGAGAAATTCACATTCTACTTACCACAAATTGTAACATAGTTCAGTTAGAAATGATTGCATTTTGCTCTCCGGAATATCATTGTATCCATGACAACATATAAAGGTTGCCAGCCATTTTGTATTGTAGGTTTATTATGGTATTTTCTGTTTTGAAAACTTTGATATCAGTCTTACTTAACATGTTGTCTTTCAGATATTGTTTGATTAGCAGCATCTGTCATATTCACGTGTTGTGATAACTATAACTGTGATTTTAGAAGGATTTGGAAAAGATCAACTTTTGGAAAGTCTGTTCTGTATATTCAATTAGATATATTAACCTCTCTGAACATCTTATTTAGGTGGGTATTACATTTTGTGCATCTCATTGGTATCATTCAACAGTGCCGTTCCTAACTTGCCCTTTGTTATAATATATGTATCATTATGTTATGCAGTTCCCTGAAGCAATTGTCCATTATATGCTGCCACAGAGAAACACACAATTCAACAATAGTATGACAAGATTTAATCTGCAGTTGAATCTCTCTTAGATATCAAAGAAGGAAAATTTAGGTACTGCTACATGCTACATGTATTATCTCTCTTTTTAAACTAAATTTACAATGTCAGGTTTCATAATGGCCCAATGGATTTTATGAAACAAAGACTATTGGCACATAGAAATGTTCAATTTGCACAGACAGGTAATTATTACTTCTTTCAGCTTCTTAAATAATAATACTGAACTCATCTCAGAATGTACTCAGAACAGTACTCTTTCTATCATACAAATTGGGGGAAATTTGCCTGCAAACTTTTTGTGTGTGCTAGAAGCATCCTTTGAAGAAAGTAAAACCAACATCCATTGCCCTTTGAAAACAAAAGTTCCTTTGATTTTTACAAAGACTGCATTTTGCTTCACTTTCGAACTACAAGATTCAAAGAATATGCATCTAATGGGGATAAAATGAACTGTTATTCCTTTCTTAACACTGCCTTCAAGCTGTGTCACAATGGAAGGCCAATAAAATAGTCCTCTCAAAAAGAGCATATTTCCCATCAGGCTTCATTCTCACTACGGACATAAAATTCTTTTATTTCAAGGACATTCTTGAAGGGCTTGTTTTGGAATTGTTGGAGGCAGCCTGGGTTAAAAAATACATTTAGGTTAAATGAGAAAGCAGTAATTACTTGAAAGTTACTCCTGCAGTGACCTGCCATAAAGAAGAGGAGAAATGAAGGACTAAAATTTTTCTGTTCATAAGCAAATAACGGACAAGGGCTCAAGGGTCTTGAGCCACATTGCAGATTCAAAGATTACAAGGTACCTGTTAAATATGAACTTACCACGTTCTTCCTAGATAAATTATTTGTTTCTTCATGTACTGCTTTCTAAGCTGCTTATTACATTTTATAATATCAGATTTAATTTTAGCATTTTTGAACTAATATATTTTTAAAATTACTATATGACTGTTAAGTGGCTAGATTGACATATACAACTAGTTCAGTGGCACTACAATTTTGAGCTACCAATGACTGAATTTGTTTTCATTGTTACTTCCACCTAACAAATCAGATCAGTTTACATAGAAACAAAGCATAATTCTTAGCAGTTTTCCTTACAGCTTAAATTTCCTATCCAACTGAGGAAGGGAAAACAAAGAATACAGAGAAAAAAAAGGCAAATTCCTGGTGCTTGAACAAGAGCCTACAAATTATAAATCTACACGAAACAGATACCCACAGGAAACTCTCTGGAAGGATAAGGCAAAATAAGAAAGAACAATATTTAAGGCAAGCACTTAACAGTTAATACCACATGACTCCTAAATTTATGGAAGTATAAACATTCTTTACAGCTCACCTCTTCATAAATCCTCTTAGCATTGCTGTTGTCTCCAATAAGAAGGTAACCCACTCCAAGGTTGTTCTTGAATGAAGTATCATTAGGAAACAGGTTAACTAATTTTTGCAATGTAACTAGAGAACCTCTCATGCGACCTAATTTGATTAGACAAAATATACAGTAACCTTTCAGATATAAGCTGTATTTAACACAGAATGAATGGATGAATGAATTTCGTTGATTAGTCATATGACTGTATCAAGTTTACAAAAGATAAAATCCTATAAAACATATGCCCTGGAAGGGACAGGTGCATAACTTGGGTGTACTCCGGGACTCTGTGCTAACACTTGAAGCTCAGGTGGAGGCCGTGGCTAGGAGTGCCTACTCCCAACTACGGCTACTACGGCAACTGAAGCCTCTTCTGGATAGAGATGACTTGGCCACAGTTATCCATGCTCTGGTAACCTCTAGATTGGACTACTCTCTACACGGGGCTGCCCTTGAAGACGGTTCGGAAGTTGCAGCTAGTGCAAAACGCAGCCGCGAGAGTGCTGACCAGAACATCTAGCCGGCTACACATCACACCGGTTTAAAAAAAATTGCACTGGCTGCCAATTCACTACCGAGCCCAATTCAAGGTTTTGACTCTGACTTATAAGGCCCTAAATGACTTGGGGCCCAAATATCTAAAGGAACGCCTTCCCCCATATCGACCTGCCCGTGCCTTAAGATCAAGTGGTGAGGCCCTCCTGGTTGTCCCACCACCGTCAGTAGTAAGGCTGGTGGGCACCCGGGAGAGAGCCTTTTCTGTCACGGCCCCTAGACTATGGAATAGCCTCCCCCTTGAGGTGCGTCTTGCCCCTTCCTTATATATATATATTTAGGAAGGCGCTGAAGATGCACCTCTTTTCCCTAGCCTTTGGCTGAGCTGATTATATTTCCCACCCAGGTCAGACACTATCACTTTAAGCATAATGTGTATTGTTTTAGAGTGTTGAATTTCTAAAGTCTTTTAATGTATATTCTGTTTTAATCTGTTGTTTTAAGGTTGTAACCTGCTCAGAGACCTTTGGGTATGGGGCGGGATATAAATGTAAATAATAAATAAATAATAAATAAAATGATGAAAACAAAAATAAAATAGAGTAACATGATCATTCGTCCCCATCATCCTTACTGTATGCCATTTATTGAGCACTCAGATAGATTTCATCAAAGCAACCTGGTAAAAGAAAGCTAGTAGGATGTATAGTCTTATGGAGACCTCTTGTGGACACTCAAAGTATACTTTTTATTACAAGTTTAAATGAATCTTGCCCCTTGTGGCTTCATAAAGATAAGTAAACACTTTTTCTTATTATTCAAAACTAGATCCATGCTTTCCTATTTCATCTACAACGTTCATTACTAATAGTGTGTACGAATTATAGACTCGTAGAGAAAACCTCCCACACAAATCTGGGAAACAAATGTTGTGAGACCACACTTGTAATTGTTCCCAGCCACTACAGCTATTTGACAGGGTACTTTTGGGTACTACAGCATAATATGTAAGACAAAGGAAGGTCAACACAAAGTTTATTTTTTTATGAAGGATTTTTTCTGGATTGTTAAAAGTTGGGAGAAAACAAGACCCAACAGCGGCCAATATTACAGGAGCTCTTGCAATGATGGCTGTTTTCCTGGATTACTATGCACTTCAGTAAAATAACACAGAGGTAGATGAAAGAGACCAGAGACCATTCTGCACTTGCCTCATTAGTCTGCCCTGACCTAGGGCCAGTAAACTCCAGGGACAGAAGGACTATACATGTTGGCCTAGAGAAGCATCCCTTACTGGCCAGAAGTGCAAATGGTCCTCCGTTGACTAGCCCACATCGCCACCGCAAAAGCCAGGAGTCCCACCTCCTTGCTGCCTTGATCAGCCACCGCCAGCCATGTTACATGTTCTGCCACATGCTGCCAGGCCGATGGAAAGGGGTGGGACCTGATACCAAATCCAATATTGCTCCAGCCTAGACTGTAAGCGAATTTGGAGGGAGTAAGATTTGGATACTTTGGATTATTTTTGAAGCCCAAAGAACACCGAATTTAACTCCTTTTTAGGGGAAATAGGTAGCGTTATAGATCGTTTACATAGGATTTAATAACGAGGAATAACCAGAAAACAGAGACAAGACCCATTTCAGACTCAAAAGTCAACGTTTCTTGTTAAACCAATGCAAAGAATTTATTAGAAATACAGAAAAGAAGTTGAAGTGAGATGTAACCATATTAGACATTAGAAGAGTTGAGATAGACATGCCCAAAAATCCAAACATGACTAAATCCCCTTAACACCTCTCTATGCATTAAACTAAGTTTACCCCATTTTCCTGAGACCCATAAATGAACTTATGCAGCAAAGAAAAAAATCCCCAAAACATAATAAAATTGCCTTTTGTGATTAAGAGCCCTAAAAATGAGGATAAGGCTCCCATAAGACCAATTCCAAACCTTACAGAAACATATAAAAGCCCCAAAATTAAAATTAAAATTAGCTCTAATTCTAGAAAAAGTTCCCTAACTCTAAACCTTTAATAAAAATATGGGAGAAAAGTGAATTGAAAGCCATCTTCCATAGTTCTCACCAACGATCCCATCTTCTTCACGCCCAGAAGTTCAGAACTGAAGATGCGTAGGATTTCAGCAAACTGCATCATTTTCAGGAACCCAAAAATGACTAAAAATTGGGAAGGCCTTCAGTCTTAGTCAGACTGATCCCCAAAATGAATAAAAATTAAAAGAAATAATTTTAAAATAATATTTGTAGCTGCTTTTACCAAATTCAAAATGCAAAAGTTTTAAAACACAGCTCCTGCAGAAAAACTCCGCCCACTTTCTGTGTAGCAGAAAGAAGAAAGGGGGGGGGGAAGAAAAATTTCTCCCGGTCTCTTTAGCCTCCCATGATGACAAGAAGACGAAGAAGATGATGGTGGTGGAGACCTCCCTCTTCAGATGACAAGAAGAAGACCTCTCAAACCCATCTCTACTCTGCCATTTTTTTATAGCAAAAATTGGAACCAAAAATTGCTGATTCGTTCTTTCCTTGTTAATGAATAAAAATATGTACGTGACTCCAGTCTCTTCTCATAGCTTCTCCCAAAAAGAATCCCTTGTTCAGAGTTTACAAGGATTATCTCTCTTCCTCTTGGCTAACAGAGATTCTCCTAGGTGACACTGGTTACTCATTGCCCTTTTCCACAATGGAAATGCCCCTCAGTGAAATTCCACAGAAAAAGAAGAAATGAATAGGATATTTAAAACCCTCTTATTTCAAAATAAGGCTAAATAATTTCGTGTCTCTGCCTAATTGCAAAAGTTATGTATCTTGTATACCTTACTTTAAGGTTTCCAATTAGCACCTCTCCTGGTTAACCTAACTCCTGACAAACTCTGTTGAAATGTAAACCCAGCCACATTCAATATGAAACCTTACATCCTAGTACTGGTGACTTTTTCCATTTAGGTAGTAATTCCAATTCCTATATATATTATTTCACCAAATCTTTTCCAAAAATCCATTCCCTTTTATTCTTTATTATTTTTATTAAAATGAGACAAACCCATCTCTGTTCCATATTCCATGGTTTTATTTCCCCTTCATTATTCTAAAAAATCAGTTACCCCAAAAAGAGAGAAAACAAAGGTCATCGAGATGTCAGCATTCCTTCCTGACTTAATCACGATTAAAGCCCAAGCATTGTCTCTTGCATGTAGACTTTTAATCTTTTGCAAACAGCCAGCTTGTAACTTTAGAGAGAAACTGTGTCCTTTTTTAAACTCCAGGCTTGTAGTCTTGCTATTTTAAGGCCTTTCCACGTTTCATGGTCTGCCTTTAGCTTTTCCAATTATGCCAATCCTAAAGCCAAATTCATATGTCAAAACCCTGTATATTTCCAATTCCGGTTTTGCAGTCAAGATTTCTTATGATGCTTGGACATCCAAAGTTGATCTGGTAACAGACCAATCCCCACCGCCCCCAGGATTGGTCCTCAGCCAGCCTGCAACTGACCAGCACCAGGAACATGGCCATGCCTGTGCAAAATGCCAGCAACCAACCAGCACAGCAACGCTACCATGCATGCACAGACAACCCACTCCCTGCCCACCACATGCAGCGAGCTGCAGTAAAGGTTTGGGGCATGAAATTGACACTTAAACAGCAATTAGTGCACCTCTAGTGCGGGCAGGCACACTTCTAGGCTGTTGCAGGCTAGTGCATGTGCATACCCTCTTCACCAGACCTGCACTAATTGCTGACTAGAGGCTTATGTGCAAATTGGCCTAAGGATAGAAATATAAAGGGAATCTAGCAGACACTGTCTGGGCAGAATTATTTTGGGCTCAAAGAAAAGGTTTATAATATTTGGTGCATTTATGTCATTATCAACTATCAAGAAAAATAATGACTGTCATTTCCAGTCAAACATGAAACTCAGGTTTAGATTTCCTGGTACTTCTTGATCAAAGTTTTACCAAGAGCAAAACAAACTACAGATATTATAAGCTGACAATATTCCATTTTATCTATTAAATATCCTTAAACATCCCATTTTTACTATGAAATTCCATTATTTTTTGGCAAATTAGTCACATTTCTCCATCAGGCTGAAACAAAGGGCCATGAATCTCTTCTGAAACCCAGTGACCTACTTTGTGAAATTTATAAAAGAATAATAATTTTGTGACTAAATACAAAACATGTATATATATATACTTATATTACAATTATACTTAGGTTAACTTATATATATGTAGATATAAAGTTAAAAAACTAAGTATAATTGTACTGTAATATTCTGTTTCTTATCAATATTTTCAGTCCCCAAATACTTTGTGTATCAATCACTATTGCAAATAATTAAAAGATTTCAAATATTGAAATTTAGCAGAATATTCAAGTAATGGAGAAAATTCTGGGAAGCAGAGAGGTTATAACTCAAACAAAAGCTGGCCCCTAGGCTTGTTCAAAAATGTGGCCCAAAAGTTAATACAGCTTTGAGAACCTTACCAAGAAACTGCTGTCTATCTGCTTGTCGTTTCAGTGTCAGCTTTATCAGATCATCAGGCACATTTTGTAGATTAGCTACCTCACCATAGGTACTGATAGATCGTTGCAGTATTTCATTGCTTCTCATTTTCTCAGCCAAGTCATCTTCACTCTGTGTATGACCATAATGCATTCATCAGTGCCCATGTGACTGCTTGACCTATTGTCATAATTTTAAAGGCTGTTTATAATTTTAATATTTAATTGTAAACTGCCTCTGAAAAATCTGAGCTGAAATATTCCACATTAAAAAAATAATAATCTAGAGGATACATAATTACTGATTCAATATATCAAGGTTATATCTTGGTTTTAGACACAAACAGTATACCACCAAATAAAAGTATTTTGGCAGCTATCATATACAGTTATCACAAAGGAGTACAGAATAAAGATTTCTGAGTTTTGACATTTTTCTTTAAATGACTGTTGTCTTTTGAAAAACATGCACAATCAGATTCCTGCATTTCTGCAATGCTAGTTGAGATAAGCTGGTTAAGGCAAGTTATCATATTTTTGTTTTTATTGTTGCTGGGTATCACCAAGTCATAATTGACTACATAGGCACCTCAATACAGTTTTCTTATCAGTGGTTTATTTATTATTTACTTACATTTCTATCCTGCCCTGTACCTGAAGGTCTAGGACACAGTAAATTCATAATAGATTTTTAAAATGTTAAAATAACTATCAACTTCCAAGGAGAAGCTGGTAATTATTCTGGCATCCCTCTGTTTTCTCTCGGATCTATATAATCTGAGATTATTTACTATGAATCTCATTGTTTATTCATAATATGAAATGGTAAAGAGCATCAGAGGAGAAAAGGCAAAAGAAATGTACTCTTTTTTATTTCGGAAGTTTCTTTCAGACAAGCTCAGCAACCATTTTTAGAAAAGTAGCCAGTTATAAAGAAGCAAGAAGAAATCCAAGTAATGAAACAAGAAGCACCTGTTGAAGTCAAGAGAAGCTGTGACAGAGATACTGCACACAAAATTTTCTCACATGTTCCTTGTCTTTCCTGAATGGGGGAATTAACTCTTCAAAACCGCTGCTTCATATTACCTTGTATATAAAATTGCATTTTCCCTACTCTTCATAAAAACAAAACCACTCTTTTGGAAACTGATATACAAAATTATATAATTGGTCCTTCTATGCATAAGCTTGTTCACGTCTTACTTGGGCTTTTCCGTATCTTGCTCGAGGACTTTGAGGATATTTGCTTACTAAAGTTTCAAATGCTTTCAGAGCTTCTTCTATTCTTCCCTGAAAGAGAAATATTAATTTGAAATATATCTAGAACAATTATTACTCTTTAGTTCTCAAATCAAAGTATGGAGGAACACTCAGGATACACTGGCTTCCAATCTGCACTAGAACTTACTTTAAAATATTAGTTTGGGCATTTAAGGCCATTAGAGGGCATATCCCAGGTTACCTAGCAGCTAAATTGGTGTGGTACACCCCTGCTAGGAATCTGCAGTTGTATCTTATATACCTACTTCAACCTTGAGACTCTGGGTTTTTCAAGACCTGGTTCCACACCTTTGGAATAGTTTGCCATTAGCTCTTAGGTTAGAAAAGGAACTAATTAAATTTCGTAAGGGCTTGAAAATGGTTCATTTTAACATCTGGTGGACTTTATTCCATGGAATGATCAATATTCAGCCTCTAATTAGCTAAGGGATTGGAAACATAAAATTAGGGGCAATCTTTCTCATTAGTTGCAAGCTTGGAACAAGATATGTCTTAGGGAGAGAAAAAGTGAGACGGAGAGGTTATTTTAATTCCTAACCAGGTTTTAGTTCTAGTACGATTTTGTGTTCTGTAATTTTAAATTGTACCTTTGTACCGCCCTTTGGTGGAAAGGGCATTATAAATAAACATTATTATTATTACAAGATTCCAAAAATTTTCAATTCATTTATAAATTTTGGTAGGAAAAGTGTGTAGCACGCAAAACATATTAATTGAAAAACTGTTAGAAAATAGGTACTGAACTCTTAATAGGCACAGTGCATTGCTTTTGCAAAACACTTTATATCATATTTCAGAGACCCAAGAAAGAATCAAAATATCATTAAGGCCAGCCCAACCATTTTAAACAGTGAAAAGACTGTTTTGCAAAATTGTTTGGGGGCAATATGAAGGACTGTAAATTCTACATTATTTTAAGTGTTTTACTCCATAAGAGGAAGGTTCTAGATCTGCTGTGTTAGGTCTGAAATAACAGACAATTGTGACCTTTGTTAGGAATTCATTTTAGAAGTAAGTCACACATTTAAATATTTCATTGAACAGACCTGGCTAAAACTTCTTGTTGAAACTGCTAGCCTGGAAGGCTAGCCTGGCCACTTGTAAATTGCCTGAAATATCCAAGAGACTATAATAGGGTTATTATAATTTTAACTTATTCAAAGGACTTCCAGTAATCCCTTAAGGTAAACAATTTGCTATTTGTAGAATATTTGCATGCTAAATTTGGTTAATTCCAACCAGTGAGTTTTCAGTCACAGGCTGCAGGACATACTTTCCACATACAAATGTAAGAACTCAGTTTCTTCTGCCTCTATGTAGACTTCCACTATGAAGGAAAATTAATATTCCATCCCGCCCCCCCCCCCCCCCGGAAACATTTTGTTACAACCCTCCAACTTCAGTAGTTGCTGACATCAACTGTTGACAGAGCAATGTTGATCTTATAAGATTACAAATTCTCATATGATCTGTAATGCCAGTTGTATATTTTGGAAAATGTGTATGTTTCTAAAAGTGAAAGGGAAAAGTCACTAGCACTTCATTTTATAATGGCTACTATAACGTGTGCTGGAAAGTTTTAGTGGTTATTTTGCATATGAACAATTGAAACATTAGCTAGGCAGTTAATTGCCATCTTTCCTTGATGTCCAGCTTTATCAAACCAGTATAGGGTTAAGGTTAGGTTAGGCCTCTGAAGTTATCTAAACACATTGATGTAGACACCTACCAATTAAAATAAAAAGATTGTATTCAGTGTGTAAATGAGACAATAATCTTTAAGTTCTAGAACATCTGCATAGCTCTGACACATGCACCATGTATAAAAAAAATGTAAGATCTATGCTGTCATATACCACAATATGAAAAGCATATAGTTTCAATAGTTTGTGATATATCTGAGCAGCATTGAGACATTTGTACTTTTCTCCTTTTGTCAGCTATGTTGCAAACTTACCTTTTTTCGCAGCTTCTCTGCAGCATCAAGTTCAGCTTTAATGCTTTTATCAAATTTATTGAGCAATTTTGGTTTCTTCTTCTTAGCTACTAAAACATTTAAAAAAATAAAAGAAAATTTGCTTTAAAATTAAAAGGAAAGTTACTGATGCTGCCAGGTTAAGCTTGATTCCTGGTGACTACACAGATAATCCATGGAGACTTTTGGCATCAATATGAAAGTCATTTACTAGCACTTCTGGAGACTTGTGGAGCTGAACCTGGGATTCTCAGGTACTCTACCATCAACCAAAAGCCACCCTATATTATTCCTCTGAATAAGAGGCAAGATAGATCTTGTAGTCCCCGGGTTTGATTCTGCACTCCTCCATGAAGCCAACTGGGTGACCCTGAGCTAGTCACAGCTCTCTTTCTGAGCTCTCACATAGGGTGTCTCTTGTGGAGAGAAGAATAGAAGGCTTTGTCAGCTGTTTTGAGTCCCTTTAAATGGGTGAGAAAAGCGGGGTAGAAAAACTAACGCTTCCTCTTCAGCTAATGACCAAGGAAGATTAGCTAAACAAAGAACTACTACTAAAGGAGATTTACCAGAGAAGGACTGACATATTAACTCAACAGGAAGCAACTGCCAAGGAACACAACAAACAATTTGCTAAACTCACATAAGGAATGAAGAATGCTAGCTGCTGAACAAGAATCACCAACCAAGAAGGAAATCCAATGCTGCAGAAACATATATATCTAAAGTCCGTCAGGGGGTTCATATCTCTGTACTCACCCAGGGTAGAGGATAGATAAGGAAAGGCTTAATTTTCATACTTAATTTTATGCCTAAACACTTTCAAACTAGAGGAACTATTACAATATGCTTATAAAAGAATACCAGTGTGCAAACAGAATTTTAGAACTATTTGATAATATTTCTTAAGATTTGGAAGGCATATTTTTATGGACTATCTCCAAGAACACCCTTATGTTCGGGACACTATGCTTTTCATCACCATATGGTCCCATGTTCTTGAACTAGTAAGGGACGGACAGGCTTTTATTTTTCTTAGCTATCCCCCCCTACTATAATTGGAACATAAAATACAGTAAGAAAACTTTCTTTTTAAGCAACATTTTATAATGCACTGCATTCCCTTGATATATGTGGGCATTGGAATGGCAGTTAAAAACAATATTTTTCTGTAATGTTCTCCCTCCTACCCACCTACATTCAGAGAAAACTACTAACCAAAAATTTGGGAGAATGGGTATGTTTAGCCATATGCTAAACAACATATAAGTTGGCACCTTGCATATCTCCACTTAGGCACAGTTCCAAAGTCACAGGGTCACCTCATGAGCTGCAATCTCTCACACCCCTAAGGGCAGGCAGAACAAGTAGGTCATTTTGATTAAAGATCATTTTGTGATCTTTAAAGTGTGGGCCCAGTCTATATGGGGTAAGGCATTATTTCAGATCTTTGAAGCCCCAGCCATTTTTAGCTTGGCATGGGCAAACTAGTAACCAGTGCATTTCGTTCAAGACCAGCATAACATACATCCCATCAGAAACTCCCATCAGCAGTTATTTTACTGCATTCTGCACTAGTTCTAGTTCCTCAAAGCTAGGCACATGCGTGGCAGTGGCATAGCGGCAATAAACTGCATTACAGATTTAGAATGGTTAGGGCATTTCGGGTAAAGCTTGTACAATATTTCCTAGATCTGAACCCGTCATCATGGATTGCCAGACCAACATTTTCAGTTTATGAATACTGAAAAATTCTCCTGTACCTGTCCTTATATTTCGCTGTACTTGTCCTTTAATCTGTTAACGGTTGTTCCCCGCCCAAAGAGCTTCCGGTATGGGGTGGGTTAGAAATTTAAATAAATAAATAAAAGAGAATTTCTTTAGCTAAAAGAAGCAGCAGAGGGTTTGGAGGTTTTTTTCTAGACCTATTGCAAACTATATGAATTATATATTGTAAAAAAGCATATTTAGCAATTTAATTGTACTTATGTTGGTTATCATGACAACACTAATTCATCAGGCACTGCATCATTTTCAGGTAAACTCGTGTGTGTGTGTTTGTAATAAACTCTACAGAACTATCATCTAGGTAGAATAAATATTTCTTTAAAAAGATACTAATAACCAGAAATATTTCTCAAGTTCAGAAGGACTTCTCTCCTCTACTGCTTTTCTTACACTGTGAAACCAAAGGTGGCATACACATGGAATAAATCCATATCTGCTTAACTTTAGGAAGTGAAGTATGCAATTTTTAATATAATTTGGTATGTACATAAGCATCCAAAAGAGGTTCAGAGCTACTATTTACTAAAGCAATGCATCATGAAATACATATCACTTGTGTTATATTGGGCTTGGTCCTATAATGCATGCTAAGATGCAGTGTCATAATGTGCTCAAAACCTCACACATTTTTTCAACAATTTTTCTGCATGCAATGAATTATTGTGTTATATATTTGTAATATCTTACCTTTTTCTTTCTGTTGAGTGTCTCCTTCAATTTGCCCTAGAAAATGTAAAAAATGATTTTGCTCATCATTAAAGTATATGTTTTAGAGACTATTGGAATAATATCCACTGGCTTAAGTGTGTAGTTCCATGTTTGTAACATTATAGAATATTTTATATAGCATACAACTCAGTTTTTATGTACAGTATGCAGTGCTAATATACTGATCAAACCCATCACATTGTATGCACAAACATATATTTTTTAAAGGTTTCCAAGCTAGCAAAATAATGGCTGTCTTCTTACCATCACAGAGTAACAAAACTAGAGTTCTATTTATAGACTGTTTGTACAAAGGCAAATTTTCATTGCCCAACATTAGCATGTGTGGTAGTTGTCCACCAGACTCTCCTAACCCTAATTCTTTACAGATATGTTGGATTTCCCAAACTAAATGTCAGAATGGGAAATGGTGACAGTTGTGATGTAAATTTAGGAAAGGACCTGAACAGTTGGTGGATCACAAATTGAGCTGTGATTTTTTTAAAAATTCATCTTTGATATCTGCCACATGGTTTTTTGATGTAACCTGCATTTTGTGTTGAACCAAATAATGATTTGCCACACCTTGTGAACATAAAGACAGTTGCAGTTCTTTGATATGCCCAGGTGCTACTGGGAAGGTCATATTTAAATCACTTTCTTGTAGTAAAACTGCACCAGGGAAGAACATGATCAACTAAAGTCTTCAAGATCATATATACTTACCCACAGGCACTTCCCACACTAAAACAATGCAGGGGTTGGCAGGATTTATCAGTGTACCAAATCACACACACTATGCACATCAGAAAAGATTTTCACCAGGATCATGGTGAAGGGAAAGGGTTAAATTCCAACTACATTCCCTTGGCAGTCTTCAGCAAAAGCTCAGAAATTTAATTTGTAATACTAAAAAAACCACATCATCAGTATTACAAGTCTTTAGAAAAAGAAGAGTTGGCTTTTCTGCTCCGCTTTGCTCACATATTTTAAGGGGACTCAAAGCAGCTGACAAAGCTTTCTGTTCTTTTCCCCACACCAGACACCCTGTAAGGTAGGTAGGGCTGTGAGGGCTCAGAGAAGAGCTGTGACTAGCCGAAGGTCACCCAGCTGGCTCCATGGAGAGGTGCGGAATCAAACCTGGTATTCCCAGATAAGAGTCTGGCTCCTTAACCACTAGAACAAACTGGCTCACATCTTATTACTGGAAGTACACAAGTGTTTATACTTCCTCATTCCTCACTGCCATTTATCAAGAGATCACTGTGCTACTATGGATCAACTTGTAACAGTTAATACATTTAACTGAGCATCTTCTATCTTATAAAATCTTAATCTTAAAACTGTAACATGATAACTTTAGTCTTGTGCTTCTGAAAATTGCAAGTCACTGAAATGTGCTGATTGTTTAATTCAGCTAAAGCTATTTTTCACTCTTATTTTTTCTTCCTTTCTCTTATACAGCTGTATTATATAAAGAAACAGTTTAAGCCTTAAAGACTGACTTCCTAGTATAATATAACAGTGTTTGTCATGCCAGTCCCCTTCCTTTGTCCATATGTACAGTAAACGGATTTCTTAAAATGGGTTTATTAAACTGGTAATAAATAATGCACACTACTGAAGGTAAATACCCAAATTACAGGAGAAAGAAAGGAGATAACATAGATGAACAGGAAGCATCTGGAGTGATCCGTGTTCTTTGTAACGTATCTAGTAATTTCATATGGGAAATAGGGAACAGATCATGATGGCATTTGCAAAAATAATGACACTACCAGTAAAAACGTTATTCGGTACTTTATTGCAACTGAATATTAAAACAGAAGATTTACCTTAATTCCTATAGCATACATGTGCAAACATGAAAATAATAATAAAACAGATAATATACTAGTAATTATAAGGATTTTCTAAAATCTGATCACAGCATAACAACCCTTTTGTTCCCGGATTTCAAAAATATATTACCACTATACAAAATGTTTATTTAATCAAATACTGTACTTTATTCTTTTTTCCATGTCTATAAAAATATGGCTTTATATATGTTATTGCTACAAAACTTGGAAATATGCAATTTTTTTCACTCAATAAAGATTCAAACTTTAAATCAATGAAGTTTGGATTCATATGGCATAACCCTTCCTGCATACATCTCCTTTTCCTATACTGGTCTAAAATGATACATATTAAAAGAAACATAATTTTATAGGAACTACTCATGCACAAGTGCAGTACCATGAGAGAAGGAAACATGACCACAGAATTCTAGGACATGAGGACTTCAGTGTCTCAATGTACATAATATATTGCATTCTTTTTAAATGCTTCTACGTAACAAAAAAAAGTTCAAGCATTATTACAGTACAGAAGCCACAATCCTACTGCATTTTTGTTGATTTCAACACTTTAGTGTTTTCTTTTTCTCTCAGTTTCATTTCAATCATACTTCAGTGTTATCACCTGATATCTCTGCTTAAACTGTAAAAAGCCCCTCTAAGCAATCTAATGCTATTTATTCCTGAGCCAAAATAAACTATAATAAAGTAACATAGCTTTAAGATTATGGAAAATCACCATGAAAGTTACCTTACCACTATTGTTAAAATTAACCTTTATTTGAGATCATATCAGGTTTTTTGTTAGTCAACAGTGGTTATATCTTTAGTAAAGATATGTGTTAAAAATAATCAAATTCAGGCTCCATTGTCTCTGGCATAGTCTTATTTATATCAGAAAATGGACTGTAGAAATACAGTTTAAATATTCAAGTTTATTGAATACTTATCAAGCTTTTATTATAAGTTTATTGAATAACAGCCAATTGAAAATGTAGCTAAGCTGAAATAGCACCAAACCCAAGGGCAAAGTTAAAAAGAAATGTAAATTAAGTGCATGTGGGTTACAGGTTTAAAGCTACTTTTCAACACTTTATATTCAGACTGCTAATAGCCATTTAATGTTTATTGAACTGATATACTGTCAAATTTTCTTCATTATAAAAGAACTTTTATAAATCTTTTCAGTAGCTTTGCTGATTTACATCTATGATTGTTTTGCTTTCCCTGCACAGAATTTAAAATAAACTGGTTTAGATGATTGCTTAAGAAACTAACCCTTGTCCAAGTAGAAATTTCACAGCTATTTGCAGATTTGAGTAGTGCTTTTCATAGGAAAATGTAAATATATCAATATGTTATTTGATCACATTTTAAAGCTTTACTCACATTGCTTCTATATATTGCTTGAGTGTGTGTGCACACAGAAGTGTGCCTGCATGTGTATGTATGCATGTATCTATGTACTCACAGAGAAAGAGGGAGAATATATATTTCATTTATGGCTACAATATAAATAGCATATTAACAATTATGTGAACAGCACATAGAAAATTCTGATACATACAAACTAATCATTCATAAAGGACAGTAAGATCTTGTACACTAAAATGTTGGAAAATATCAGAAAAGAAAATAAGGGTACTAAATAGATGCTAAAGATACACTGAAATGCCAACTGAGTACATGTTTTTTGTTTGTTTGTTTGTTTTCAGGGAGTTTCACAAGTGACACTTACATGGTTTCTTTGCACCTTTGCATTTACAAACTGAATGAAAAAAACCAAAAAACTTTGACCAGGAGATATACTCAGGACAGAAAGAGATTCCTGTTTCCCAAACTATATTAGTAACATTTACAATAGATGTACTTGAGATGGAAAGATCTCAAAGCATCACTTGCAAAAATACCCTTAGTGTTTTCCCCCTCACGTTTGTGAATTGCTTTAGATTATTACAGCATCAAATCTAAAACAAACATCTGTTCCCATTGTGTAGCGTATGGTTTAGGCTGGTCCTCCTGCTGAAGGGATTGTCTTTTGAAGCTTTAAGTATCTGAAAAAATAAGGAAGATCTAAATTAGAGGACCAACCATGATATACTGTATTTTAAAATTTTAATACTACTATGCAACGAAGCACTTTTATTTAGTTATGTCTTTTATTAGTCTATAATAGGTTGCACCTATGAAAGAAGGGAAGCAATAACATACCTTAAAGTAATGTTTCCAAAGTGCAGTACATGTACCACTGAAGGCACATAAGATGATTTTAGATGGTATGCAGATGAACATTTTTTAATCTACATTCCAGATGTTTGGGACAACAAATTACATATACCAGCCTAAGTTGCACTAGAGAAATACTTATTGTTATGGTAAATATGTGTGTGGAATATGCTTTCCCACTGTAAATCAAAGATGACTGCCAATCATTTACTTATAAGGGAGGAAGTAAAGGAGAAAACATGTAAGTATCACAAGTGAACTCTGAAACAGTGGCAAACCACTAAGAATTCAGCCTGTCTACGTGTTTATTTGGCTGTCGTTACATTCTGGTCACAATTTCCTGCCGAAGCTCAAGTGAAGCAAAAAGCTGAAATCTAATTTATATCTAAATTCTCAGAATAGGAAAATGGGAAAAATTACAATAAACATTCAACATTTGCAGGGGTTCAGTCCAAACTCCCTGGCATGCCAAATCTATAGACAAAACAACTGGCTTCTGACCCTGCAAAGAGTTTTTTGAACATTGACATAAGCTCTTTAAAGCATTCTAAATCACTGTCACACACTTAAAATTGCTGCTATAGATTAAAATGATATACTGGAAAAAGATGGGTAAATAAACTGAGGTAAGCAATAGGATTATGTTAATAAAGCATTGTTCATATTAAATATTCTTGAATTATACAATGTTCTACATACTGGTAATGCCACAATTATTGTACCAACAAATAGTGAAACCAAAGAGGGCACATAAAAGCCTACAATTATAATGCTTTAGAAGTCAAAATAAGGACAGGGACAAACTTGCAGCTAAGCCAGAAATACTAAGTGAGGGGATGCAGCAGAGACCATAACAAAAAAACAGAATGACCTTCTTTCATAAACTTGTTGACAGACACTCTGCCTTCCATATAATGTCTCCTAAAACATAATCTACTGGAGAAGGAAATGGCAAACTACTCTAACATTCTTGTCAAGAAAACCCCAGCGATAGTATAAAAAGCTAACGATATGACACTGGAAGATGAGCCTCTCTGGGCAGAAGGTGCCCGTTATGTTACTGGTGAAAAATGAAGAGCAACTACAAGTACCTCCTGAAGGAATTAAGTGGCTGGTCCAAAGCCAAAAGGATGTTTAACTATGGATGTATCTGGTGATGAAAGAGAAGTTCGACAAAGAGCAATATGTGGGCTGCTCTTTTGGGGTCCACTGGGCCGAACAGCTCCAAAGGGTGGATAATGTAGGTAAAGCTTTGATTTGGTTTTTTTAAAAAACTATTTAAAAATCTTTATTACCTTAACAGTTATGAAGAAAATGATAAACAAGTCACTAATGAATGTTGCCAATCTCCTAAACAACTCAAGTGGGATCAGGGCTATACACAAGCCATAAACATTGACTGGAATGGCCTCAAATGAGTGAAGACTCAGTCCAACTATGTGTGCTCATCTGCCTGGACTAAACCTTCCAGGAAAAAACAAATCGTAACTTCTCTGGAATAGTTCAACATCATCAGAATGATATTTCAGATGTAGGGAAAAAGATCTGAGCAAAACAAAGGCCATCTTTTGTCCATATTCTTATGTATGCTCTTTCCCAGTACTCCAACCCAGACAAGCTGTGGTGTCTTGGGAATGAATTCATGGAAAACGCTGGTTGGAGGTACTTTGAGTTCCAACTGAAATTACAGTCATAGCAGGCTACGGGTTGAATCACATGGAAGATTTACAGGACGAAATTAAAGAACATATTATTAAAGTATCAGTATAAGATCACTTTTCCCAATCTACTTAAGGAACAGCAGCATGGGATTGCTGTTGTCCTACTCTAAAAGTAGACTACTAGTTCTTCCCAACTACATATTACTTGTGTGTGCAGAAGATTCATACAGAATCTGTGTAAAGTCCTGATCTGGTCTGATATTTGCCTCCCAACAAACCCTACAGAAGCTTCCATATTATAGCCCCTGCAATAACAGGGGAATAAATTCCCTAGAGGACAAATAACAGAATTTTTGTTATTTCTTTGGACTTGTAAGTAAAGGGATCTAGTAGCACTTAGAAACTAACAAAGAGAAATAATTCAGTAGTGTGAGATTTCATAGACTAAGTCTATTTCATCAGATGTGATTAATATTTCTGGGATCTAACCAACAGGCAATCAGCATATGGCAAGTTCTAAGCTGGTTCTGCTTAGAAATGAGATTCTGCAGGCCTTCCCAGGCAGGCTGTTGATCAATGACTATTCTCAGATGCCAGCTCATTGGTTGTTCTTTCCCAAATATCCATATCTTCTATATTGCTGCAACACAGTATGTATTTCTGTGCTCTTCTGAAGACCATTAACTCTGAATCCCCTTCCATCCCTTGTAAAAAGTACTGGCTTGCATTAAAATATTGTCACTGAGCACCCTAACAATAGTAAATCTTTAATCAATTTTCAGTTGAAATGCTGAATAAATATATTTTCCCTGACTGACTTCTCCCTTTCTAAATTTATCCCATTTTGACAAAATACACTGGTTAGACCAGTTACTACAATTTTTCACTAGAATCAGAGAACACAATTTGTGCACTCACTAATCATGAATTGGATGGGAATTAAACTGGGAAAAAGTATATGAATCAATTTCCCAAAGCAAACAGCACTTTCAATCCTATTACACTGTTGTTACTCAAGCAGAACTCCAAGGTGTATTGAATACAGCCCCACCTTCCTATGTAGGGGTGTTTTTCCACTAGTGTTTTAGCACTAAAGGACCCATTAAGAGTCCTTAAAGTGTACTCTACTGCTTAGTGGAAAAACACCCCCAGTCTTTTCTGAAACTGACTCCTTACTTGAGGTAAATGTGATTTTGAAAATTAGCATTTTTTCTGGCTTCTTTGAACACAGGAAAGTTTGGGATGGGAAGAAATAAATATTTCTGTTCTCACCATATGATTTGAATTTTTATATCTGTATTAAAATCAGGACAATTAAGAAAAATCAGCTGATTTTTTTTTACTAAAGAGTAAAAATCAGGAATCCAGGAAAATCAGGAATCCTGCTGTAATTGGCCAACAAAGTAAAGTTATGTTTGTCCATCCCAGTTAGTGCTATGCTCCAATTTGTATGTGGCAGAATGACAGAAAATCTGGAAAGCTGCCAGAGAAATTAATGGATCTTGCTTCTCTCTCATGCAGACAAACTTTAGGTTGTCCTTTGGGACTTCAAATATTGATCCATATTTCTATGAATCCCTGCCTATTGCTCTGCTCAATATTCTCTTATACACTAACACTTAAGTGACAATAGAATTATTGCTCTCACATTTGCCTTCCTCCTGAGGAATATTCTATACAGCTTACCACTTGGGAATATTATCGCAAAATCTCAGCAAATGATATTATCTTCAAAAAGTTATCTCTATTGTGTGCTTATTTGCAGTCTACAATATATTGTTTGTACTTAAGTATTAATTCTCTAACTGAAGGAGATGGGTTTCTCTGCATCAGTTTGGTATTAGAATGAATAAACTTTGCACAATTTAGGAGTCTGATAGATTTTATTGATTTTCATACTCAGTATCGAACAGAAACATATCTATCTCCACATATTAACATCTGTGAGTACTGAATTTACAATGTCTTCTAGTAAAACTATACTTAAGATTGCATCAGAAACCTATAGAAAGAATAAACAGATAAGAAGGAAGGCTGCGGCTTTCATAGTGGTATTACAGGGCCTGATCTTTCACTGGTTTGCTCAAGGAAAGAACAAGCAGGATTTTATTGAAGAGTAGGCATACAGCAGGAGTGAAGTAAACAGGAAAAGTATAGAGATGTGCAAAATTAAATTCACATTTGAAAATACAATGCAATAGTTTGCGGACATTCATATTGAAACAATTCTGGACCGATGACAGTAGACACTTAAATGAACAGGCAGTTGTTTGCATATCCAAAAATATGAGCATATCAAACCAGTCTCTTGCAAACATAAATAATTTGATCAAACATTCATGTTTTACTGCTATTTTGTCTAAGAAAATGGCTTTTAATGGAAGAATTGTAACAGATCGATGGTAAAATAAATGGTTATTAGCTTCAATGATGAAATGAGGACATGAATTTCAATCATGCACATCCTACCTGAAACAGTTCTCCTGGACTTTGGATAACCAGGTAGTAAATAATGCAAAATTGGCCAATTCCACAATGGATGCTGATATTCTGCACACAAGTCCATGCTCCCCAGTCAGTAAAGATGAACTTATCCTTAGTAATTCCTCCTCCACCAGGGTTCTTCATACTTGAGAATCTGATCCAACGACTGCAAGCTAAGGGCCATATCAGGTTCTTTTCTGCCTTGCAATCCATGGACAAAGCTTTTTCACGTCAACCTACTTCTCAATAGAAAAGTTGGATGAAAACCAGCTGTCTGTCCTAGTCATTTCTCCTGGAGTACCCCATGCTCTTTGGTGGAGAGAGGCATGTTTCATTGGAACTGCTACACAGTGAAGAAAGGAGCACTTTCCAAACGCAGCTGGTACAACATGCTAATCCTTTCATTAAGATTCTAGATTAGATTCTGATCTCCCAGGCAAAATATTATATATAGTTACGCAAGGCTATTTATAGGGAAATTCATAGGTGGACACAATAAACCTGGCATACAGGCAGGAAATTGCCAACGGTTAATTTAGAAGTAAAAGATCTGTTTTGTTTTGTTTGCACTTCACAGGTAATATGAGAGAAATTGATGCTTCAAGCATATCTTGATACTTATAATTATTAGATGTAAGTAAGTAAGTCAGATGTCTGATTACATTCTGGTTTAGGTAAGTCATTCCAATGTTCCATTTTTCTTGGACACATCTAAGTCAGAGACTTCAGCATCAGTATTCATACACATCTGGGAATTGTTTTGCTTTCTCTCAGTTCTTTTGCTTCATTTTGCTTCCTGTTCTTGCAATTAGTTGGAGCATTATCTTGAATCTCACCCCATCTTCCTTTTTGTACCACTGGGGGAGGAATGTCTACACTGGCTTTTTTATGCCCTTAAAATCTGAGTTAATAACTGGAGGACAGGATGACTGCACAGAGCTTCATATTTCTTCTGTCCATGCATTCCCATTTTACATTGAGGTTTCTTAGATCCTCAATGAATGGTTGCTTGTGACACATCCCTTGGTGACTTACCAATTCTTCTTGCTCTGAAATTCTTTCAGAAGGTTTTTGTTATCCAGTACTAAAAGTGTGTGGCATGTGTGGCACTGGAGAATGGATCAGTGGATAGTCTCACTTTATCCTCTGTATGCTCAATATCCATACCTCAAGGATCTGCTTAAGATGTCTAATTATTATTCTCCAAAAAAGGTCCATATAACTCCATGGGTGTTTTTCTATTGTGCTCCTTAGATCCGGATTTAGTAGATCCGGATTAAGGGAAGCACCCAATGTGTTTCCACGGGAAACCCCCCTGCCGTGGAAACACCTTTGCACCCATGTGGGGAATTCAGATCAACCCCCAAGGGTCAGTCCATCACCCCAGGTGTCTCAGGGGACAGGGGTGTGTGATCTCCGAAGTCCCAGCTTCGGAGTGATTTCAGAGTCATTTTCTGATGATAAATGCAGCCATCTTTGTAATTTGGCTTTCTTAAACAGCAGATGAAAGTTAACATCGTCAATAATGTAGTCTGGTTTAAGCTTGGGTTGAAAAGCTGTGATTCTACCAGATCTACCAATATATGGAACAACAAATAATATACTACTCAGTTGTGAACAATTCAATTTGGGCTAAGGTCACATTTTTCAAGAATCCCATGTCAATAATAGTATGTTTATTTCCCCTAAAGATCCCAAAATCACACTTGATATTGCTTTCAGAACTGCAAGTAGATTATAGATGTTTCTAACCTAGAACGGTGAATCTTCTCACTCTGGATCTGCTCTCTGATGAAACATTTGAGGTATAGTGTCTAAGTTCACCATTCCTAGATCCTTTTTCCTTATATTATCTTCTTATGTATCCTCAGCTTTTATGGCTGCCTCATCCTGAGTACCTTCTTCCAGAATTTTGAATCTACTGTTTCAATCCCATATACTTCACTATTACCTGGGCTCATTTGCTTTTTCATTAATTAAATAATGCTTTGCCTTAACTCCCTCCCATTTCTTTATGCTTGTGTTCTGGGCTGCCCATTTTCCTTTTTTGTTCTTTTAATCAAGTTTGTTTTTTTAATAGTAACAGTCCATCACACATATATTTTTCACTGTTATCATTTTCTTGAAATAATTTATTACTTAGTTGATAAAAGTTCTACTTAACTGCCTCAGCTCTGAAGATTAAAATTAGTTACTTCAACTTCTCCACTTGTTGAAAGACAAAGGAAGGGAAGGCTAAATGTTGGTTTAGTATCACCTCAGAGATATTCAGCATCCTCCCTATTCTGCCATCTTGTCATGTGCAATAGGGGTGGGTACAAATGTATTTTTTGCATTCAAATTCAAGTCGAATCAAATATTTGAAAATTCAATTTGATTTGAATGTTAAAAATCCAAATATCTGAAAATCCGATGTGAATTCAGATGATTCAAATCTGTACATACGAAAGTTTGATTTGTATTTAAAGATGTGAATGTCGACATTTGTATCTGTTATACAAATCTGTGTGCATCCCATATGCACCCCTTTTTATCCCGTATACATCCTGCATTATAAGAGCAAATACGCATAATTTTTGCACATATTCATATATGATACATTCAAATCTGTGCATTCATAATATTCAAATATCCATACCGGATTTTCGAAAATCCAAAATGCATCCGAATATTTAAATTAAAATGTTTCTAAATCTGATTTGAATTTTTGAATATTCATGCACATCCCTAATGTCTGATAAAAGATCTCTTCTCAACCCAATGGTGAAAATTACTGTTGCCTGCATTGACCTTTTGCAGCCAGCCGGATATGGCATCAACATCCCAAGTCTGTATGCTGTCTTCTAGTCATACATGAAAACGAAACTGTGAGCAAATTTTCAATGTAGGAAGGGAAGTTTTGTCTTCTTCTGAAAACTGCTTCAACTTACAACAACTGCGTTTTCTAGACTTTGCCACAAGCTTTTGCCCACAACTAACAAGAAAATGGATTTGAGGAGTTTGTTTATTAAAGAAATGACTCTCCAAAATTGCTTAGAAATTCCTTTTGTACTGCGGCAAACTCTTGTAATTTTGCTTGTCATTATTATGTATACATTATTCTCTCTCATTCTCTCTGTATTTTTGTTTTGTAACTGCAGTTAAATATAGAGAAAGAAGAACCATAGGTACCTAAAATATGTAATACACATAGAAGGTATATAGCAACTTTGTGTGGCTATCTGACATATTTAAATAAGTGTTTAAAAGACAACTTTTTTGGGTTATGTGCCTAATAACAATAGAGGTGTCTCCTAGTCCTTTAACTATTTGCACAGCTTGTTATATTTTTTGAACCACTTTTATTTTCTACTCCCTTTTTCTTCACTCCTTAAGAACCAATCAGAAAAATTATACATACTAGAAATATGTAGTTGGCTTGTCAGTTTATCTGACCAAATATTAATTATCTTAACCATTTAAATTCCAGAAGCCTATTTCATTTGAAAGGTAATTCATGCCCTAGTTCATTCAGATGTTTTGGCTGAAGTACAAGCAGACTGCTATAAGGACCCAAGTATTTTTCACATCTATATGAAAGGAAGAAATTCCTAATGCTTATACACTTTGCAAAAGAGAATTATATCCGTCAAGCTATTCACAAGAATGTGCTTAATACATTTGCCTTCTACACATATACAAAAACACATATGTGTGAATTTTTCTTTGCAAGTGAAAATCAACTCTGAAAAGAAACTTACCAACTAGATCATCTTTTGAAAAGTCTTCTACTTGAACAGGAGCTTCTGAAATTCAAAAATTTCCAGTCATTTACTAAAAGAAAATGTTAAGGCAATTTTACATTTTTCCCTATCAGTTTGCTTAGGTGTGCATTTGACAAGAACAACATTGGTAGTAGTGTATGTTTTTTTAAATAAGTATTTAAATACACTGAAATACATACAAATCGACAGTAATCCACAGATAGAGCCTTACATCTAATTTTATACTATACAGTCATGCTTGATGACTGCCTGCATTTCAGGCTCTTTCTGCACTGGTCCTTTTTGTGGATAGGGACTAGCCATCTACATGCTAGTGCAGACTATGGCAGGCTATACTGCATCCTACCACAGTCTGCACCAGCAAGTGAATGACGGGTCCCTATCCCAGGATATAATCTGGAATAAGGCTCAGAGCAGAAAGGGTCTCAAGACCGCATTCAGAATATACAATACAAACCAGGAGGTTTCATGCTCGGATCAAATCCCATTAAAAAGCTGGAGTTGAGTCCCAAATTAAAGCAAACTGGGGGGGGATTTGACAAACATTTCATTGGATCAATTCCTTCCACATGCACCTCAGCTTCTTTCTTTTCTCCTATCACACTCCTTACATTTCTCAATCGAACCTCGCCATTCCCCCTTTCCCAACACAGACTTCTACTTCTGCACTCCACCATTTCTCTCATTGCCTCCATGAACTGCCTTCTCCCTTCAGGCCTTCACTACACTCTTGCCAGCTTCATGGACTTGGAAAAGCCATGGATGGGATGCTATCTTTCTAGAGTGAAGACTAGTTAACGGGCACACATCTACTTCCTGCAAGACTTTGAACGCAATACACAGATTTGACGTTGAACAGTTTGCAGGTAAGGTTCAGGGTCATGACAAACTCAAACTGCAAACTTTATTTAGTATATTCCTTGGCTACTTTGCTATCCTTAACTTTTAGATAATATTCTGACTATCCAGTCAAATGAAATTGCAGAAATGATAGTAACAATTTCACACCTTATTAATAATTATTAGTCACAGAAGCAGCCAAACTAACATAGGTGATATATGTTACGATAAATAACTTTTGATAAAATATTCTACATACCATTCGCATGAGGCTGAGCAGTTAAATGATCTTCTGCATATTCTCTATCATCTACTGCAAAACAAATTGGAAAAATGATCTTATATTTCATAGACATTTACATATATATCTTATATATCAAATATAATATTATGATATATTATATGTTTCCAAAGTTTCCCCCATCCTTGACTTTACTGTTTGTATATAAATATTATATTTTAGTTACTTTTATTCTCTATGCTTTGTAAAAACTGAGACTGTATTTTACTGGGAAGTGGTATATAAATATATCATTAAATAATCATAAATAATTTTAATAAAACTATAAATTAGACTATAGTTCTCAAAAATTACAGTTGACTCAAGTTTTCAGACTTGAACAGAACTATATTGTTAAAAGTCAGTAAATAATATAGTAGTTCCTTGTTATTCGGACTTTTAATAACTGTGCCTTTTGCACATCTACGATTGCTTTTTGGAGCTTTGGTGTTTGCATGCTACATGGTTTACATATTCCCAGATAAATGCTAAAGACTGGTAGTTCATCATATTTTTTCCATGTAAAGAAGAATTTGAAACTGCTGTTTTAAACAGTCCTAGTGTTCCTAAGTCATGAAGTTGCTTACGCAATCAGCTTTTGAGCTCTGGCAGTTCTGAGAGTGTTAAAATGCTTGGAATCAGTTGCATCTATTGAAAAATAACTCCTGAGACCTTGGGATGCAAGCTGCATCCTTTTTCACCTTTTTTCAGATGTAATCTTCAGGCAGCTCTGACTCTTTTCATTAACCAAAACACAATTTCACAGATTTGAAACTCATTCAGCTCATCATATCTGCAACTTTCAGGACTCTGGATGTGTGTATGTGTGGCTGTATATATTCAAACTGTATACCCTCTCTATAATCATGTTTCATGTATCTGTAAACTGTGCTGCTTCCTCCAACTCCCACACCCATGCTGCACTAAAAACAAAGCCTATAAGAGGAGTATGGGACCTGGAGACCTGCTAAAACATTATTTTCTCCCTGCCTGATTTGCCTTACTCACACTGAGTGGAATAAAAATACATCAATAAATAAACAGTTATTGTGTAAGATTCACAGACAAGGTTTGGACTGATATTTGAATCTATACATTCCTTAAGCCCTAGTTTCCTTAAATAGCTTAATGGCTTAAAGATAACAAAAAAAAAAGTTATATTCTTCTTTATGATCCACAATTTGTTTTATATGATTATCCCGCCTAATAATTAATATTTAAAGCATATTTCCTAAAACATATTTTAAAACAAATGGTCTTACAGACAAATAACAAACCTGTTAGTTTTGTCCTCATATATTTTCTTTAAATAACATATTTCAGTAAGGAGCAGATTATTCAAAACAATGAATCATTCCTATATTTTAAGCCAAAACTTGTGTCTTTAAAATAAACAAAAAGATGTTTCTCAGAAACTGAAATGCATACATAATAGTTACAGCTAGACCAGCGGTTCTCAACCGTCCTAATGCCGCAACCCCTTAATGGAGTTCCTCATGTTATGGAGACTCCCAACCACAGACTCGCCGCGACCCCTCTGAAAGGGTAGTTCGACCCCCAAAGGGGTCCCGACCCCCAGGTTGAGAACCACTGAGCTAGACAGTATATTCCACTTTTAGATATACCATTAATGCATATAATATTACATTTATTAAGCCTACGGTCAGACTGACCAACAACAATGACAACCTGCACAAAAGTATCATGATATCTAGAGTAAGAAATCTGTTGATAGAGGGTGTTTTTCCACTGTCACTAGAAGTACCCGTTAAGTACCCATTAACGGGTACTTAATGGGTACTTCCAGTGACAGTGGAAAAACACCCGAGTCTACTCAATCATTTGCACAGTCAGACATAATAGATCCCTGCCAAGTCAACATCTTAGAAAAAAGGATTTAGGATTATCTATGGTATTTATGTTATAATTTTCAGCAGTGATCAGAATGGACATCGCCTTTCCAAAATAGCCTGCAGGTGGGCAGGGAGAATGTGATTTGCGTTAGAGAACTGCCAACTTTAACAGAATCTTTAATATTTCACTCACAAACAGATATTCAGAATCTTATCTTGTTTCTTTTTAAAAAGTCTGACAGGGTTGCCCCCCACCCCAATTTTTAGAATTATTACTTAAATTTATATGATAATAAAAACAAATCAATAAAATAAAAATAGAAAGCCACAGTTAAAAAAAAACAATTAAAAATATTCATTTCAAAATATTCTGAGGCTGCCTCTAGACCCTGGGCAGGTATCCTGCTAGCCAGCAATAACATATAGTATCACTTGCTAGCTAGACAACATGTTTCAGTGATGCACACATCCAGGTATTCAGCTGGTGTGGAATAGCTGGAAATGCACACATGACCATCTATTTCAGCTCCTATGTAAGAGTGGTGACAATAATGGCAAAGACAGGTAATAGCATTTCTGGAAAACCTGCAATTTGGATTCTGGATTTCCAGCAATAGGCTGTCATGCTTTTTAAAGGAGATAATAATGGAATTATGGTGAGGTTTCCACCAATATTTAGTGGAAATCCCAACATAGGCCAGCCATAATGGCATTATATTTTCCCCATCTGGAAGGGACCACAGCTTCCTAAAAATTAAAGAATAACATACAGGAGAATTTTTAAAACCAAGGACCCAGGTGAAAGAGTCTTTCACCTGGAAGTGAATAGTGATCTCTTCCCTATGGTCCTTTCTCTACAACAAGTCACAGTCTTGCCTTACTCAAACAATAATCACTCACAGATTAACAACTTCAGTTCTATTATTTAGAACTTAGATAACTAATATACCTGATCCAGCATGTTCAGTAGGTGGATCTGGAACATTTGCTTCATCTATGACAGATATACCAATAAATTAGATCACATGACTGTAAGAGCAGGAATCAAAATAAAAGAGAGCATTATATTCTAAACTTCATAAACTTAAGAAGGAAAACATGTTTTTACGTATTCTGCATTATTCTGGAAACAACTGTTCTTAAGCAAGTTCTGTTGTTCTACAAAGCAAAAGCATACCATGTGTGACTGACAACTACAGTTCTAAGACAGCTTTGGGACCATAGCAACTGTTCAGATAAACACTAGGGAAGTTAATCTCTAGGATGAAGCTAAGTGTTTCCACTTGTTTCCAGTTTCTTTTATTCTATCTTATATTGGTGCAAACTTGGTATACTGGGAAATTAAGAAAAACGCATATTTAGCATTATCAGGCAGTACAACCAAGCCTATAATTTCCCATGGACTGTATTCTACTCCTACCCGGAACTGTGAAGCTGGTTCATGATTCTAGGATAAAAGCCTCTGGGAACAGGAATGCAGGGCCAGCCTTCCAAGCAGGGAACATGATCAGAAGGATTTCCTTGTGAGGCAGTGAGTTCTTCTGAATAACTGGCTCCAACAAGGACTGTAAGTTTTACCCTTGCACTGGATCCATATGGGAATTCTTTTTTATTCTAAAGGCTTCTTTATTCTAAATCCCAGTCTAGGGCAAATTTTAAGACACATACTCTCCCTCTCATGAACCCTGCTGTCTTTCATTGCTCCTCACCACAAGAACCAATCACCTAGTCCTGCTGAAAGAGATAATCTAACCTTAAACTGGACAATCTCATTTGAAAGTGTTCCAGTCTAGAATTATGAGACTACTCAAAACAGCCCCCTCACAAGTCTGTCAGTAATGCATTTGAACTGAAATGGTACTGAATTTATGTCAATAAGGTGAAGGGGAAGGCACTGAATTGATTCTTATTTATCTGTCTGGCCAGGTAAAGATAGAATTGATAGGACCTCTGCAATTCAGTGGGACAGAGACCCACAAGGCCATCCACAAATAGAGTTTCCAATCAATATGTATATTTGTATATTAGGTAAATATGGGAAAGAATACAGCAGTGTTACTATGCTATCAGAGTTCTTCCATCCATGTGTTTAGTTCAGATTTGAAATTGCCACCAACGTTATAAAACAGCTCATGATGATTCACGAAATGCAACAGGTTTATTGCTCCTGGTCTAATCTCTTTCTCTATGATCCCTCATTCTACTGATGCCTTTCTTCTCTCACAGCAAACATGCAGATACTAGAATTTCTCTTTTCTTACTGCCCTTTCCTTCCAGGAAACGTTACAGCCCAAGCTTTCTTGAAACACTGTATGTCTTTCCAGCTGATTTCTCTTGGTCTTTAGGAACCCATTTTCCTTTTAGCTGTTGAAAAGGCTACCTGGATTCTTTTCTAACTTTGCTAATGTCTCTGCATCCCCATTATCTTTTAATTATATGACACTTATTTTCTTGTATTAATATGCAGTGTTCTTTCTTCTGAAAATGACTTCAAGGAAGCTTTGACTGAGAGTTGAACTTTTCCCTGGGCTTTCATCACCACATAGTCTATCCTTCTATATCTTCACTGTGTGATGCCAGGATCAATGTGATCAATCAGCAGCAAGATTACACTGGAATTATTTCCCTAAATTTCATATTACTACTAACCCTTGATACTTCCAGCTGATAAAACTAAAATTAAGACTATAGTGCAATATTTTTATTTATTTTATGCCAAGATCCACCTTAAATAAAATTATTTTTGATACTTACTTTCAGGTTTTTGATCAGTATGGTCACTTGACTCTGTTGGACATATAAATAAATCTATTAAGCTTTAGAAAAACCAAGTTTCATGATCATGAACATTTGCAATAATGTGATTTAGGATACAGTGGTATAACCCATAACCAAACAAGACAACCATCTACTTCAAAAAGCACTTTATAGCAGAGGTTGTTGCTGAACTACCCCTCTCAGCAGTCTTAACCATCACAACCAATGATGAGAGATGACTAATATTGCAGTTCTATCTCAATACCTGTCATGTGACATTTAGCCATTATTTCTTTATTGATTCAATCTATTCAGAAATTCCAAATTACCTTATTCAGAAAATACTGTTTTGTAATTCTGCACTGATCACAGAATAAAACACTGGAAGAAGCTACTTAGGTTATTAAGTAAGTATGTTCTAGGAAATGGACTCCACTGTCTAATTGTTTCACTCTAATGAAGGCTCCCCACATTCAAATGAATCTGATGGGACTGTTTGACAAATTTCACAGCTAAGTATGAGGAGCATAAACAAAAGAAGTCACACACCTGTGAGCATCACAATGATAATATAAATGTTTTACACTGTTTATATATGGGACTGTGTGCTACACACAGTTGAAGTTTAAGATCTTCGCTTTTACTTTCAAGTAAAACTACAGAGGGAAACAGAGCGTTCACATGAATCCAGAATATTAACACAAGAGCAAGTGAAGGCAGCTCCAGAAACTTCTCTGAGGTGCTCTGCGGGGGCAACTGGTCCACAGGGGCTGCCTCTCGCTACTCGGCCCAAGGAGGAGGTAGAGGATGTTCGACTCATACCCCTATAGTCCAATAGAAGACTCTCTGAAGATAAATAACTCGATATCACGATGGATGAAGCACTCACGGTGTCACCAGCTGCATGACCGCAGAAGAACTGAGGAGAGCCCTGCAGATGACAGTTGGTTGAGGGAAAATTCTAAAGGGCTCCCCCTGGCGGTCGTGCTCAGCTACAGGCAACGGTGATAACCTACAGTGAGTCTGCTCCATCCGTCGGGGAACAGAGCATTCACATGAATCCAGAATATTAACACATGTATAATAATTTTCTGTAAGCCAGGTAGAAAGATTCACCTTGGGCATTTTCATAATAATGTTCAGTTACATGTTCTCTATCTGAAAAGAAAAAAAAAAAGAACGCGATGAAGTAAATCAGGAAATACTCCAAAAAGTATTCACAGCTAAGCCCTATGTGTGCTAAGGCAATTTTTTTAAAAAAGATATTATATGAGTTAAAAGGCAAGGGGTCACACAAAGATGTTGAAACTCAGGCTGTGTTCAGACAGGTGCCTCACAGCAATAGTGTATGGCACTTGTGTTCCAAACCTTTCTCTAGTCTACTTTTTCTAACACAAAAAGTTCATGAGAGGAAGGAGAGGCAGATCCATGTATAAACAATCCCACCTCGAAGCCATCTCTTAAGCTGCCTCAAAAGCACCTCACAGATTTTTTTTTTACTGTGTCTGATCAGTTTCAGAGGGAGTTGGGAGCTGAGCATTAGATAACTGGACTTGAATAAAGCAGCAACAAAAACACATAAATTAAGTGTCCAGTAACACATGCTTATATGTCACACACTTAAAGGATACCCTTGTGGAAGCTGTATCAGAATAATCAAATGCAATGATAAATAACAACACATACTAGGAAAACTTTCTTTGCTGCTCTTACATACTTTGTCAAGTCTTTTGACACATGTCTGGAATTTGTCACTCTGAGTGCACAAATGGATTACATATATGATTTGAATAAATTGTGAGGGCTGTCTTGTAGTTCCATTGCCCTCAGAGATGTAAGGGGTAGTGATACATAAGAGGGCCTTTTCTGTGGTGGCCCCTTGACTTTGGAACAACCTCCCTCTGGAGATATTGCAGGTGCCAATTTTATATGGCTTTCAGCATCTAGTTAAAACACACCTCTTCACCCAGGTTTTTAATATTTATTCTCTAAGTGTGTCCTGCCAAGTAGGGAGGGGAGGTTTCATTTTAAGTATACTTTTTATTGTTATGCTCCACCCTAAGATCTTCAGGTGAAGAGTAGGATATATTAAAACACTTCTCTTTAAAACTGTAGAGGAAAACATTCTGTATTACTGTAGTCTAAATAACACAATAGTAGTACAGAACCTGAGGCATTTCAGTCTTCAATGGATACTAAGAATGCAATGGACCAGTTAAGAAAGCGATTAATATGATATTACTATTTGTCATAATCTTCTACTATCTAGGCCTTGGTCAGCTTACCTGAATCCTGAGTTTCAATAAAATCTTCATTATCTAATTCTATAAAACACAATGCAACTTTAAATTAGAAAACTAGAATGGCATACTAGTTGAAAACAGGTAAGGTAAAAGTAAAAACTTCTTTTTGCACTAACATAAAATGGTATGTGAGTGTTTTTTTTTTTTAAGTTCCATGAAAATAGGTTCTCAGATGGCTGCCAGAAGATTATGGCAGGGATTATCCTCAGGCAGTTTCTGGCAATGACCACTAGAGGCTTCTCACTCAGAATATAAATGTTGAAGTCAGGTGAGATAGCCCAGTCTTCCTTCAGTCATTTTTGTTGGCAGCCCTGCATGCTGAAGGGAGTCCTTCAAAATGTCATCTGCTTATTCTGAGTGTTCAGAAAGAAATTCTGAATCTGACTAGGGTGAGCATAACTTACTCTCCCCTTCCAGTCCTGATTTTTTGCACTAACTGTTATAAAATGGTATGTGAGTGTATTTTTTAAAAAAGTTCCATGAAAATAGGCTTTAAGTAGTAAAATAAGCACAGCCATTTTTAGACTATGATCATCGATGTTGATAGCACAAGAGGAAAGATCCAGGAGATCTGGGATTGTAGCCTTGGTTGGTTATCAACACAAAATTTGGGTGAGGCTCAAAAATTTTCTGAAGGGGATTGACAGCCTCTCCCTTAGAAAGAATCTAACAACTGTATGAACTTATGCACAATAGGAAAATTCTTCTTAGCATAGCTGCTGCAAAGTTGCTGTTGCTTGGATGAATCAACAGGAACAGGCTGTGAATAGTACTCAGCTGCGATCACAACAAATTCCTTAAAATACACACTTGCAATCAACATTTTAATTTAATCTCAATAAAATCATTCACAACACATACTATGTTCATCTGCATAGTCTTGGTGCCCTTTATCTTCTAGAAAATATTTGCAAATAAGCAAATATTAAGGAGCACAAGAGATTTATTGTTAGCATTGTTTTTAGAAGCCATGTCCTATTTTGTTCAAACTAAGAAACAGCGGTAATAAACTTGGAAATCAAAAATACATATATTCAGACCTGTTTGAAGCTATCTTTAAACTAATATCCAGAAAAAAGTCAATTCCGTAGAAATATCACAAGGATTCCAACAACAATCAACTTATTAGAAGTGGCAATAGATTTTTTAAAAGACATTGTACTTTCCAGGCTGTATACATCAAAGAATAATTATGAAAAAATATCTTTTTGCCACAGAAGATCCATTTCCCCCCCAAAAGTTTTTCTGAAATCACTCTGTGTCTTTTATGTTGACGGACGTGTTTGGCAAAAGCTCTAGGTTGGTTAAAAGTTTTGTTTTTTTACCTTGGTTATGTTTTGCTGTTTTCAAAAAAGAAACTTCAGCCTGCTCTGTGCAGATATTGCTTTTCCTGCCATCTGGAAGAGAAAGTAGCCCCCTGCCTCTTTCAGGTTACAAGGAAGACAGAGGCTAGGGTGTGGGCATACTGCTGACAACTGGACACTAAAGAAAGGCTGGGGTTTCAGGTTTTAACTTTTACAATGCCTTTCAGCCTCCACTCACTAAGCAGCACTAGTAAGGAATGAATTTTAAGGCTGGTGTTGGTGCCCATGAACCATTACATCACCCTTCAGTGAGCAAGCAATAAAGAAGGAACTTATTCAATTTGACAGCAATTTACTGATTCAGCACTGATTCTATTTGTAATAAAGAAAAAAGGACAATAATCTGCAAAGAACTGTGAGGAAGCTTAATCAGGTCCTGACAAGTGGTGAGGCATATTGTCAGACAGCCCTGATTATAATGGAGCAGACAACTGATGGCTTCAACAGTAACAAATCTTAGTAGAGGCCTATTAAGATCAAAAAGGTCTGGAAAGAAAACAGCAAAGTAGCCTAATATTGTTACAAAACCCAACAGGGTCGCCATTTAACGCATTGAATGACAAGGCTCTTAGTGAGGGGTAGCTCAAGCACAAATGCTGCCACTTCACTTTCTTATTAGCATCAGTCACTGTGTGACAGTAACCTTTCTGATCAAGAGATGACAGCAATGCTTGCCTTTAGCAGATGGGTCATGGTCAGCAAGAGTATGTGGTCAACTGCAGACCCACCTTTAAGGCACACATAGTTGTACCTAATGATTTTAATATTTGTTTAAAAATAATTTTCTTAAATATTATTTGCTAAATTATAAATGTGTGAAATATAAAAAAGGAAGAAGCTAACACAGGATAGAATAAAATATTACTGTATAAATCCATGAAAAAGAGAGCAAGAATGTGTGTGTGTGTGTGTGTCAATTTTAAATCAGATTGAATTCACTTATAAAAACCCAAATATAAAATACAACTGAAGAGTACAATACCTGAGACCTCCAAAGCATCTTCCAGAGTTAATTCTGCATCATCTTCCAAAGTTAATTCTGCATCATCTATGAAATATAAATTAATTGTATTATTTAGCTAAAATTAAGACACATAACCCAAGCTACATTTCAAGCCATATAGCTGAAAATGTGACAATCAGGTCTGTACCAGTTTCCTTATTCCATACTGGTCTTTAAAATATATTCTTTAAATGATACAAATGCAATTATCTACCTATCTACATAACAAATTGTAGATACTGAACATAAAAACATATTAGATTGAGCACTTCTGGAAGCTGATGGATAAATCTGGCTCTTTTTCCTCCACTATCATTAACTGAAGGAGTAATTGACATAAAATAATAATGTAGTAACAAACAGAAAAAAATACATAGTATTTAATATGTGTTACTATGTTGTTTATATAGTTGTCCCTGAAGAGAATTATTTATACAATGTGATACAGTGTGCATAGATTGGTTTCAATTTAAGAAAGAAAATTATAACAAGTATAAGGATGCAGTATTTTTTTTTAACTCTAGTCATTACAGGCAGCACATACTAGAGGTGTGCGTGAACTGAATTTCTTTCGTTTGGTTTGATGAAAACCATTTAATAAAATAATTGGTTTATATTAGATTTCCATTGAAAAAAAGCCCCAAACACAGAGTATATGAACTTTTAGATCAAATAGTTTGCATTCATGAGTGGGGGACTGGTTTGATTTAGCAGAATTTTTGGATATTCAGACAACCAAATATTTGGTTCAATGTGAATATTCATGAATGGAAATATCGCAATCAAAATTTCAAGCATGAACTGAACTTTGCACATTTCTAGAACATATGGAACATTAATTTTAAAGGAAAGCAAAGGCAATTTATATCTCTTCCCTGATATATTTAAAGTACACATTTGATACACTCATTTTTGCTCAGGTTATTTAAACAAACAAATAAGCAAGCATTAAATATATCTGTATATTTAATACTCCTGAATATATACTATATTTAATATTGCTGAAAAGACAAACCTAGGACTTCTGGTTCATATGTGTCTTCTTCTAGTTTTCCATGATCTTCATATGTAACTGAAAATGTATCACAAGGAACCATTAATATTATCAGCTTTTAAGGCTGAAGGAGCTTAAACATGCCTAACTAAAGACCAAGATATGAGTATCCAAAGAAGCAAATTAGACCGGACTGCCTAGTTTTCATCAACTGTAACCCAAAAATTTAAGCTAGTAATTGCTCAAACTTCAGCTCAAACCATTTCTAACCAATGACTTATTTGGTCATTGAATAGTGTAATTCTAGGCACATTCGTTAAGAATTCCAGCAGAGATTAACATATATATAAAAACACGTATTTCAGCAGGTAGTTTAGACAGTTTAAAGCTGGTACAAACTAGTAATTCTCAATCTGTAGCATGGGATTCACTTTCATAATACAAAAATGATAAGAGTAACTATATTACAAATGCAATAGCAACTTAAGACAGTAAAATAATATATTTGTTGAGAAACAACATTTTCATACAATATTTTAATAAATAGATGCAGGATACTGTATCCTGAGCTGGGACTATGAGAAAGCATATTATTTTCAACAGAATAAAATAGATTCTGAACAAATCTATTCAATTGATTCAGTACAGTATAGCTGTTTCAGTGTAATTTATACTGGACTCATCTTGAAATTTTCTGTTTTATTTTCCTTTAATAACTACTTCAGTAACTGTTATTAGTGTTGCCTTTTCTTACTATTTAATATATTTTGCTTCTTATAAGCTGTTTTTTATGTTTGACAGGTTTTGCATGAATTTCTACTGCAAACTAGGAAAAAACTTGTTTCTATCAAAAACAGTAGAAAGTACTGTATTGTTCATTTTATTTTTTTCCTTCATTCCTATTCATCTATATAGAAATATCATCCCTATTTTTGGTTTTCCATCTACTGTCACATTTTACTCTCTACATTAAAGCACTATAGTCATCTTCCTTCTGCACAAAATTTACTACCCTCAATGGAACACTGAAATAGCACGTTTTATTTTGTCCTACAGGATCCCATGGACCACAGCATACCAAGCCCATATGTCTTCCACTGTTTCTTAGAATCTGCCAAAACTCATGTTTGTTGTTGTATCTAACCACTTCACCCTCCGTTGTCCCCTACTCCTTTTGCCTTCGATTATTCCCAGATCATAGTGAATCCAATAGACTGAAATACAACCCAGTTAAGTCAGAGCTCTTATTTGTCCTGGTTCTCAAATTAGAGAAGTTGGAAGGTATCCCATTTTAGACAAGCGTTTCACTCACTCTATTGGACTCATCCCTTGAGGTTCAGATGGCAGCAGTATTTAAGAACGCCTATGGTCACTTTCACCTTGTTAAACAACTGAAACTCTTCCTTGCTAGAGATCATGCAGTCATGCTGACTTAAGCTCTTGTGACCTCTAAGCTAGATTATTGTAACATGGTTCAATTGGAGCTGCCCTTGAAGACAGCTCACAGAATACAGTTAGTGCAAAATACGGAAGCTACAGTTGTGCCCAGCACTTCTAATTGGTCTCATCACTCCTGTACATAAGAAGCTGCATTGGCTTCCCATAGCTCTCTGACTCCAATTCAAGGTTTTAGCATTGATTCATACAGCCTTGTAAAACTCAGGCTTCAAATATCTGAAGGTCTGCCTCCTCCTATGGAGACCAAGAGAAGTGCTTCTCGCTGTACCCTCTCTTGATAAGCTTTGTGGGACAACTGCATTCTCCATGATGGCTTCTCTTTTATGGAACAGTCTCCCCAGTGTAGGCAGGGAGCCTGTAGGTGGAGTACTCCCTGCTGAGATTACTGCTGGTGCTAGCTGACTAGCTTCATCTTGCAGGAAGAGATGGGCAGAATTATTCAAGATGAGCTAAAAAGCTGGAGTAGCTGCTGCTGGGCTGTAGCCCCTGGACAAGCCACAAGCTGGATTTCCCTCCACCTGTTCAAGATAAGGTGATGATTATCCCTAGGGGGAGTGATGTTTCCGGAAGAAGTCATGATGTTATTAATGCTGGTGACTGTAACCTACCTTCCAGTTAAATATTCCCACCAGTAGAAATCCCCACACACAAAGCAGGGTGATTACTGTTCACAGGAGCGGATGGTGGGTTCATGTGAATCAAGATCCCACCCTCAAATAAAGTGGGCTGACTCTGTGTGCCATTTCTGCCCTGATCTGTATTCCTCCACCTATTCTTTAATGTTTTATTTCAGCAACCTAAAGATACAAGTTGTTATTGAATATACTAATTTAATATCAGTTGCAAACAGTATGGACCAGTTTACGTGTGTATTTCCATTTTTTTGTGTATAACTTCACGAGCAATGATGAAGCAGTAACTCGACAGCAGACATACCATAAGAATCATCAGCATGCAGCTCCTCTGGTTGGTAGTCACTTTCAGGTTCTAAAGATAAAGAAATGGGAAAGGAAAAAAGTTTGAGCATTTAAGATATATAGAGCATTTAAGATATAAATTCTACCTTGTTCAGATTTCAGACAGATAGCAAACTATGCTACTGCTCCTGAGGTAAGCAAAAATAATGCCACAAAAATGTTGTGTACGTACTTCAATTTTTGTTTATATATTTGAAATACTTTTATGCAACATCCTAGTTTAAAATTCTGAGGTGGTGCACAATAAAAGTAGATTAAATGGGCCAAAATGAAACATATGAATCAGTTAATGACACATTTATGGACAAAAGCACTTCAGCTTGAAAGTTTCTACCCTGTGCACTTTAGCACCAGACAGAAAAGGACTTCAGCAGGTAGCCATTTTTGTCTTTGACCCTAAACCGCTTTGGGTGGAAATCACCACAAGAAAGTCACTCCCATTACCACTGTTTTTCTACATGCTGGAGGGTGCAAAAGGGAGTTTACTGGGGCAAGGCCCTAAACACACATTCTTCTCCTCACATCTGAAATTTACCAAACTGATTGGGGAACAAAGGCAAGTAATTACTAATATAAGCTTGTTACTGAATCTGTAAAGTAGCAGTCTTTCAGGTCATTTTAACTTTAGCCATAAGAACAAGATGTAGGGACCTTTGATATTACGCTAAAATGAATATAAAAAACAATTTTAGGAGACAATTATTCCAAGCCATGACATTACTCTTTATTTATAGCAAGTCAGTTTGTTGAGTTACCTACAGACCTAATCAAATACTGTGGGAAAATCTCACCTGAAGATGCAGATAACTATGCAGTTATTTGGGACCACATGACTAACTGTTAAGAAAGGAATATTCAGCTAATGCAGTCTGGAAGGTTATAAATGCCTCATCCCTGATCCTTTAAGGATCAGCAGTAAGATCCTTCTAAGATTCTTCCCCTCAACTAAAAAAAATCAAAAAGAATTAGGAATGTTGGCTAGAAATCCTTCTGAAATAGCCAGGCAAGTTTTCAAAGTGAGCATGAGGTTCTACTTGAATTGTAGGACAAACAGACAAGGGTATGTATGGTCCCCTCACCTCTCAGCTGCAAAACCTGCTGAGAGTGGAAGTAGGGAGGCTACAGAAAGTGATGCAAGCAAGAATTGTGAAGTATAGAACATGAAAAACTGGCCTTCATTTGTGTACATCCCACCTCTATATGTTAGTATATAAGTAGTGCTTTAGATATTGTATAAATACGATGGCACAGCAGAGATCTGTCTGAAGGCTTTATCTCTGACAAACATTTAAGGTCTCAATAAATTAGAAACAGCAAAATATAAGAAATATTTAATGCTTTCAATACTTTAAATACCTTCCTTAACAGATTCCAAGGTTTCTACTGCTTCTTGAAATTTATCTTCCATCTCTCCATAATACTCTTCCTCTACAGTAGGAATATCAGCAATCTCATCTTTCTCATCTTCTTGAAAATTTGTTTCTTGATGTCCATGTTCCTCATTTGCTGCACTTTCTTGTATGTAAATATGGAAAAAGCAGCTTGTTAGTTTCCGACACTCAATTATTTTCGTTATTTACCTTTTACAAAGGGGTCATGTGTACAACACAGCAAGCTTCCAAATTTAAATCACCTAACTGAGAGAAAGCAAGGAAGGGCAGATGGGGAGGTGAAGAGACACATGCACACACGAGTGAAGCTGACAAGAGCCGGTGTAAGCAGGAAAGCCTAACTGAGAGAAAGCAAGGAAGGGAGGATGGAGAGAGAAAGAGACACACGCACACATGAGTGAAGCTGACAAGGGGGGGTGAGAAACAGAGGAAGGGGAAGCCCACACAATCCCTCACAGATCGAGGACTGAGGTAAGGGTGCAAAAGATAGAAGTGGGGACAGAGCAGTGACCGGTGAAAGCAGGCTTCACTCATTTGTACATGGGTATTTTGGCCTCCCCTCCTGTCCTTCCTTGCTTTCTCTGAAAGCTTTCCTGCTTCCACCGGGCTCTGCTCTGCCCCCTCTTCAAGTCCTCAATTAGTCAGCCACCTGGCAAGGAGCTAATTAATATGCACCTCTCCTCCTAGGCTTGGAAAGAGATGCATATTAATTAGATCAGTGTTCGCATCTCTCTTTTAATCATTAACGGAGCTCTGCTTGTGCGCATGAGAGTTGCTATAACCACCTGATAGTTGCTCAGCTGATTGCAGAGAGGCTGCCAGGCTTACCTGGGTGATTAAACCAGTAGAGAAAACAGTAGCATCCCGATGCAGGGATTTGCCGCAATTTTCATGAGGACCGGTGGGTTCACCTTGAACGCGCTCTGTCCTCCACTACCATGAGGACTCCTTAATGCAAATCTTAATTTGCATTAAGACTGCCCCGAAGCCACAGTGCATCGGGGCAGCCCCATGGGGATGCGCCCTTAGTCTCTGTAATATGCTACTGCACTGGCTAACTCTGTTTCTCTCCTTTACTCACAGCACATTCCTCCCTAAATTAGTATCTCATGTATTATTTTATATAGTCACTTTTAGAGACAATTATTCAGTGCTTATAATCCCACTACTACATAAAATGCCAGGTAGAACAGATGCATTTGATTATAACCTTCTTCTACCAGAATCATCTATAAAGTAGGCTGTATTTTCTGTATATACATTTGGGTATCTATCTTGAACATACAAAGTTTATAGCTGTGTATTATTCTGATATTATTTGTAATTTTGTTTGTATGAAACACTTGAAAAATGTTTAACTTTAATATTTCAAACATTTCCTCTTATATAATATTATGTAATGAGGTAGGAGAAAATTATTGATACCTACTACAACTATCCTCAGCTTAGAAGAAAATTTATGATTATTAAAAAATAGCAATAAAATTCATAATGATTCTGCATCTAAATATACACCAATCACAAATGACTGTCAAAATAAGTAGAAAATACAGTGACTGGAAGAAGTTTTTTACCAAGTTGTTCATCAAGGACTTGACGTAGCAAAGACTCTATTTCATCTTCTGATTCTTCTTCAGCTTCTTTGGGTTCTACAGTAGATTAAATAATGCATCAAAGATATGAGCAAGATTATACTAAAGCGCTATGAACATGATTCATAATATTTCATTCAGACTGGCTTTTGTCCAGCAACCACAACCAGATTCATTGGCTTATCATACAGCTGCCACACTTTTACATAAAGGTATGTGAATGTAGGTATAAAATACCCTATTGTAATGATAAATTAAATCCTTACCAATAGCATTTTACAGGCCACTTTGAGGTATTTTTTTTGGCTGAAGAGTTGAACAAGGTACCTTTATTTTTAAACAACCACTGTGTTTTGTATATAGGTCATCTTTCAAGGCAACATGCAGATGCGTTTTGATACAAAATTTCATTGGAATAAAAATGCCAATAAAGAAAATGTCCAAATTGTCTTCCAAAGGTTTAAAAGAACCACACTGCTGCCCATAAAATCAAATCAAGTACAAAACAGGATGTCGTAGATTTATGAGATGAAGCTAATTAGTCAAAACATTCCATGAACATTACACCGAGGTCACACAAATGCACATGCATATAGACACACACACACCTACCTACATTTACATTGGTTTGTGTTTTAAAGCAATATATATTTATTATAGTTAGGAATGAAAAGTGTGTTTCTTTCAAAAGTGGAATGTTCTATACACAATTTAGGACAGCTTTGGTCATAGCAGCCAAGGATACAACAGAAGTGTTGAGCAGCATTTTGGTGTGTGGAACACACAACAAATTGCTCTTTGTTCTGACTCAATATTTCTACATCAGATCCAAGAGTGATTTCTTGCAGCTTATTAGTATTAAAAACAAGCAATGAATCTGAAGTAGGGATGTGCACAATCCCCCCCCCCCCATTTGCTTGGCACTGAAGCAAATAGTACAGAAATTTGCATTCATGCAAATGGAGTCACTTTGAAAGTGCTAGGCTTTGAAATCGCTTTGAATGCTCATCAAATGTTCACTGATCCCTGCCACCATCAGTTGTGCCACTGAATCCCTTACGAATCTGCTGAGAATCCACAAATTCACCTTCACAAATGTAAGGAAGCTTTGAATGAATGCACAATAGCTTTCGCTTTGTGTGCTAATGTCCACCTTTGAATATAGCCAATAGTCAATTCAAATGCAAAAGTTCAAAGCTTCACAATTTGTATGAATTGTGAGGTGATGAACATCCCTAGCTGGAAGAGAAGCAAAAATGGCTTGCTGCATGTTACAAACATCAAATAAGCACAGCAGAAACATTTTCGTGAACAATTTCTTTCATTTTTCTGCAAAAAAAAAAAAAAAGCTCGCCTCCATCTATGCACTTATACATGGCTTCACATCATATTTCTACTTTTAAGATAAGAGTGAGACACTTAGGGAAAAGAACTGTACAATTAAAAATGTGTCAAGTTTTCCATGTTTTCTGTGTTGTAGCTATGTGTCCTGTTTACATGGTTCTCAAAAGCCTTTTCCACTTTGATCACTTGCCACACAGCTGATGCCACTACTCCATTTTATACACTTAAAAAACTAAGCCTTCAACAACAAAAAATATTTTAATACCAAGCATAGATAAACATGCAATTTATGGTAATTCTCACCACAAAATTTTATTATCTATGATGTAAGAATATGAAGCTGCAAAGCCAGACATAACACTTTTTAAAAATAGTAATAAATAGAAATAAATGCTGTTTTATGATATTTAATTTAAAAAAATCTAAGCACAATGGCTTTAAAACAAGAAGAAAAGATTTGCTACTAAATTTGCTGGTTTTAATTGAGATAAAGTGATATTAAGCTCTAAAACAATTACTAAAGAAATCTATATATGGTTTAGAATAGCATGAGTGAAAATAGCTTATAATTTTAGTTGCAAACTCAAATGTGTTAAGCAATTTGCATATATTCTGCGTAAGTAAAAAGCAGCCACAATTATTAATTCTTACACTACATACATTGAGAACATACTGCATGTAAATTAATCACTGACATATAAACACATTATTGCAGAAAAAGGTTGATTGTAGAATAATAGAATCATAGAGTTGGAAGGGACCTCTAGGGTCCTCCAACCCCATTCAATGCAGGATTTCCTAAATCATTGAAGGCAGGTATCTACCCAGCCTCTGCTTGAAGACCTCCAGTGAAGGAGAGCTCACTACCCCCTGTGGCAACCTATTCCATTGGCTGATCGCCCTTACTGTCAGGAAATATTTTCTAATATATCTGCATTGACTCCCTTGAAGCTTCATACTATTGTTTCTATTCCTCCCATCATATGTAAGTGAGAATAGGGACAATCCCTCTGCACTGTGTCCAGCCCTTCAGACACTTGAAGACAGCTAGCATGTCTCCTCTCTGTCTTCTGCAGGCTAATTAGAAGAGCTTTGTCAAAATTATACCATATAAAAGTTGCTTATCATAACAAACTTTGGGTTTTTAATTCTGTTGCTTTAAAGAGGTATCCACTTTTCTTCACAATATTCAAGTCCTAAAGAACTAAAAAGCTTTCAACAAATGTATATGTTATGTTCCAGAGCACCTATCAAATTAGTATTTATTTTATTTTAGGATCATTTATACTTTACCCAATTAACCTAAAATGATAGGCAGAGAATCCAGGGTGGAATCCTAGCCCCAGATCTGTGTAGCTAGGGAGGGGAAGAATCAAGTGGATCTGGACAGGCAGACCTCCTACTACTAATGTGAAAGACCTGTTTGGTGGTGGTCCAACATGTGGTTACCCTGCTCTTCCTAAATTGTCACTGGAAGTAGACCAGGAGACGAGGACTCTTGGCACTAAAAAGAAAGGAACTGTGTACATCCCTTCTGTTTCCAATTCAGGATGAAATTGCTGCATGATGTCATCAGAAAAAAAGTTTTGGGACAGGTAAATAAAATACATCCTTTGGCAAAAGCAGCATCAGCCCTAAAAAAGCTTGAAGTCAGAAGCAAGAAAATGCCATTATCAAGGGATGGATTGCTTTGCCAGCCTCTAAAGAAGATTCAAACAGTCTTTCACGGCCAAAGCAGTGTGAATTTTATTTTTAGTTCTTAGAGTACTAGTGTTAAAATGGAGCAGAGTCACATAACTGATGGGGTGGCTCACTTCAAATAAATATATTACAGCAGAGTTGCGTTTTGTTTGCCTGACAACCACGCCCATCCTTTACTTCAGTAACTGTTTACCAGTAGTGGATCTGGGTGACAGCAGGTACATCAACACTAAACATAGATGTTATAACCAGGAAGGGATAAATTTACAACTCTGCTGACCATAAATCTCATATATTCTTACTGTTTGCATGGCCATGTCACAATCTTGAATGTTAGCAGAGATAGTGAAACTATAGTTTGCTTTTCTGTATTGCGTATCAGAGACTTACCCGTCCTCACATGTTGATTATATACTGGTGTAATCTCTTCTTCAGCATCTTTTACTGTTGCATGTTCTGGGACAGATCTTTCTTTAAGTCCTGCATTGTTTAGTTATAAAGTTAACATAAACCTTTAGCATATAATATTTTATTAACACTTAGAAAAACTTGTTTGACCCCACTAGTATAAGCAAGGGTAAAAAATTTTACTTAACCCTCCTTCTATTTACACAGAACTTCTTTAGAGATTCTTCTAATTCACAAGTTTTTGGAGTAGAGCACATAGAATGGTACTGTCATTGGAAGTCTGGCTCCAAATACATATTCACATTCTTTTAGATAGTGCCAACTTCTCCTAAGGAGATACGTAACATTAAGCAATGATTTTTCTAGTCTTCTTATGGTGAAGGACATAGTAAAAGAACAGGATATCTTGGACTGAAATATTCCCACTCAAAGCTTTCACCTGGCATATTGGGGCAGAATGCCTGCTTCCGAGTCTAAATATTAGAAAAGAACAATTCAAGACATGTCTTTTAAGCAAAAGCTACCTTTTCTCAAGTTGTGGACATGTAGACTACGAAACACAGTTTCGAGAATGAGAAAGGTCAAAGAACTAATCCTCATAAGGACAGAATCAAGCAATACAGTCTATCAAAAGCATTATTATTGTAAAATCTTAACTTAGAGACAGAATGGTTTTATGTTCAAATCATTACCTTGATAGAGTTACAACCTATCTGAGCTTATTTGAACCAATGGAAGGATTTGTAATTTTTGGAATACACCATAAACACCATCTCCTCTATCTGTTTCTTTTCCCGGGCAATGGATTATAAGCTCAGCAGCTTGGTTGGTGCTTACAAAATCCTCAGTGGTATCATTTTGTTTTTTGCCACAATGGCAATTTGTCATAATGGAATTTCTTGAAGTAATGAATCTGAAGAGTACTTTTCTCACATTCCAATATCCCCAACCCCAGAAAAAAGATGAATTTAAAAATTTATGGTCACCAGTAGGATACACATGACAGGAAAATAAATTGTGTTTGTTTAAAATTGTTTACATTTATCTCATTCAAGTATGGCAATCACCTGTATGTTAAACTGGAAAACAAACTTGGACTAATTTTACAGATAACACCTGGTTAATTTTCAACTGACAAGAGTAAATTCCGAACAATAGATTTGAACAGAATACTGGATATATAGCACAACACTGGAAGTCAGAGAGTGTGTGGTTTCCATACAAAAGGTCCAAAATCTTCAGCTAGGTTTAGGAATGATACAAACCTGAAGCGTTGCCAGGCAGTCAACAATCTTGAGTGAAAATGCCCAATGGTCTGACTCAGTATAAGACACTTTCAGATGAATGTAAAGTCACTGCAGGTATGAATCTCTTTTTCTTTTCTTAAAGGTCAAATGTCAGTGAACACACAATTTAGATGCAATGCTAAATATACAGAAGCTGACACAAGTAGGAAAGCCTCACTTTATGTAGAATTTTATTTAATGAAAGGAAACATACTTAAGGGTCCTATACTTAAATTGCTTGAGACAGTATATACAAGACATGTTTTCCTTTTAAAGTATGAAAAAGGTAAGCTAGCCTTTATATATCCCTGTCTGTAGATGGGCTTTCAACTGTTCTAAGACTGATCCCAACTGGTTGACCATTCAGAAAAGGAACAGAAGAGGCACAATTGCCATACTGTACATTATTTCACAGGTGTGTCTATAATACTATAGAGTACTTCTGTGCATTATAAACTGAGGTAGTGGTTTGTCTTGCCAGGGATTGATGAGTTCTGGTATTTCACATTTACAATATGTGTCTCTTTAAATAAAGTGACCCTCACTCACCCAGGAAGACAGAGCTTCGTACTAGGAAAATGCTGTAATATTTATGTATGTTTTACTTTATCATGCCACTAATGTCTCTCATTTCAAGTACATTCACTGTATATTCATTTTTTCTTTATACAGTCCACATGAGAAGGGAAAGAGATTTTCATTCTTTAAGCAATTTGAAAATACTATGTTCAGGACAGATATTCCCACAAGCATTTGTGGAATTCTATCATTTTGAAAGAGTAGACAACTTGCTGATCATGCAAGCCTTTGAGCAAGTACAATATGGAAAGATGGAGAGTCATTATGATGATCAGAATTTTGTTGGTTATTTAATGTTTCAGATTACGTTTAGATTTATAGTATTTGATATTTGTTTTGGATACTTATCACAGAGTCAGTAAACTGCTAAAATGAAAGTAGATCATAAACCATAAAGTTTCCAAATGATCCACTGCACTATTCCATGAAAATACTATCTATTGCTTTTATTTTTATTTATACAAAAGTTTTATATTGTCTATGAATATTTCTAGTAAGACAGTAAACAAATAATGCTGCAGAATAATTACTTTCAAACACTGCATTGCTCAATTTCCTTAACTCAAATCTATATTTTCCCCATTCTATTTTCATTCATCTGAATTAAAAATTATCAGCTTTTACTTCAGAATTGTTCCACTAAGCATGTGAAAAGAAAGTTCTGAAAAGAAAGAATAGTTTTATCTAAGAGAGGTGAGGGTTTTGCAAAAAAGAAAACACTAGAGATATTTATTTTGCTTCCATAACTCAATAGATTTTTTACATCTGAATAAAAATGGATAATGTTCTACGATTTGCTTGATTTTCCCATAATACGCCTACATTCTGCTGCAAAGCAAAGGTTGTTCTGTATTAAACACAGACACCTTGGGTTTATTTTCTTCTTTATTTCCTTATTAGCCTTAAGTGTGACATTCCAGTATGAAAACACAATATTCAATTATTTGAGTGATCTCGGCACAGTAAGAACATACAAGGCAAATGAACATACTGTAAATAAATTAGAACTTCATATTAGTATACAGTATCTTGATATATAATTACAGACTGGCACACACTAAGGCCCTTTGTACAGGCAAATATGTAGTTTTCTTTTATCTAATGATATTTAAGATAAACTGCTTTAATCATTTTACATATACTATTGTATGAACATTAGTTCTGACAGAAGCAAAATTCAATGTCATTTTACTTTCTTTTTCTTATCTTCGTCCTTTGCTGAACTATCAGAGCCTTTAGAAAGCGTTTTAGTTATCTTTTTTGTTTCTTTCTCTTTCATACTAGTTGGTTCTTTTATCTCTTTAGTTTTAATATTTTTGTCTAACCCTGATCTCTCTTTGTCAGCCTTTCGGTCTCGTTTAAATTTGGTTGATTCTACTTTTGATTTATCATCCCCATCCTTCTTATCTTTTCGGTCCAAACCATCAGCTTTCTTCTTTGTTTTCTTCTTTTCTTCATCTTTGAGTTCCTTCTTTAATTCCTGCTTCTCTTTCACTTTCTTAGCTGGTTCTTTGATCTCTTATTTTTTCATTTTTCCCCATTTAAAAGAAGCAAAAATATTTATTAATTAAAGAATATGCATTTAGATTTTAGTAAACATATTCCCATTCCAACTTCATATTGCAAGTGTATTATTTTCACTTCAAATGAAACTCACTATACAATGTTAGCAATGACAAAAACACTGCGGTTAGCAGAATCTGCAGGCTTTGTACAGAAGGATATTTTATTATCAACTGGGAGATCAGTTCTGAAACTTCAACTTAAAACTAGGATCAAAACCAAATATTTTTTAGTTATCCATACTTTGCAGTACCAAGTTTAGATCAATATGTTTACTATGCCTAAAAATGCATGCAGAAACACAACTAATATATATCACACCTAGTTTGTTCAGAGTCTCATAATCCTCCCATATCTTATTTGTCTCAGAAACAGTAAGGTTTAGCTTAGTTAGCACAGTAATCCCTTGTGTAACATTATATTTTACCACCATGCAACAGAAAAGCAAAGTAACAAGACTCTAATATGCAAGGGATGACTATCCTTGGGTAGAAAATGTCAAGGAATGGTATGATGAAGACCTTGGGGATCATCCATTCTCTCTGGCCCATCATTTGGTACAAAAGGAGTAACCCACTGTATTCCAAATGTGAGGGCCAGTGGAAAATACCTAATTCTGTAAGCTACTCTGAGAAACTGAAAAGTCCTCTGCAAGCATGTTAAGGGAAACTCTGAAGTAATGTATGGTTCAGATTTCCATGGGATAAAAGTGAGGCAGTCAAATATCATCTATGCACCCTAGGAAAGGAAAAGAGGTAGAATTGCAGGGGATTTCATGAAAGCAGAGACATCCATTTCCCTTCACTTGAAGAAAGCCTTGTAGGCCTCAGAAGTGCAGCAGCCATCAGATAAAAATCTTCATGGCCAGCAGCTGAAATCCAGCACGGGTCATTTGGAGATACAGGTGTGCCAAAGAAGGTAAGGCAGCAAACAGAAGGGGGGGGGAGGCTATGGTGCAATTGAGAGGAGCCTGTAAACTAGATGGGGAAGGACAGGACATCAGAGATCGATGGCAGAAGCTGGACACGTTAGTAAAAGACTGTACGTGGAAGGGGCTTCTCAAAGCATTTGATCAACCAGACAGACAATCTGTAGAACCGGCCAACTGGTTCTATGTTCTAGGTAAACAACATATGACCTATGCCCCATTCAGGCTCACTACAATCCAAGGCCATTTCCTCACCGCAATTAAGGAGGTCCTCGTTCAATCTACTCCATCAAGTTCTGGATCTATATGGAGACCCCCTGCATCCGCACAGGGTGTTTAGCAACCAATGGCAATGGGTGCTAAATAGGACTCTCATGAAGATGCTGTAGCACACATCCCAAGGCCCTGATTAGGCCCAAGCACTAAGTTCTGTCGGCAGTGCAGAGCAATTGGCCCGTGCAATCGCTTCGATTTACAGTGGATATGTCAGAGACAGGACTGCATAGTTGCCTACATAGCCGTTACACAGGTTGTGAGCAGCTTCGTAAACTGTTACACAGGACATGCGGGCCTATGTATGGTGTGTGTACAGGGGTGGAGCCGGAGCCACCCCACTACAAATGGCGGCCTCCAGGCCCACCTCTGGACTTCTTTGGCCCAGCATGCTTGCGGAAGCACGCTCTCAAATCTGGCCTTCATGGTGCAAGACCAGACTGAAGACCTGTTTAAAGGGTCTACAGCTAACCCAGATTAAAGGGACCGAAGACCCCAATCAATCTAGAACTCTGCAACACTCATGTGGATAACGCAATCCCAAAGGGGTCTTAATGGGTCCATACCAAATGAGTACCTACTGGGTGCTTAATGGGATCTAAGAAGCCTGTGCAGAAACGGTCTAAATGACAATTTTACATTTGCACACATCTCTAATATACATCTTAAACCTTCCATTGAAATTGTGAAAGCTGTAAAATATGTATTTATTGAAAGCTACAATGTGGCACCTACTATAAAGGCCAAAACTGTTTAAATGATATGATACATTAAAAATATTGATTTGAATTTGGATATTATATTTAAAAGGAAACAATGCATATGCTTTGGTCATTAATGAGGGTTGGAAGCAAAAAGAACACTAGGCAACTTATCTGCACTAGCTTATGGTAAGAGCCATTAGGTGCATGCAGTCTGTATATTTTACAGCAAACTCTGCCACTCCTTTTCTACTGCCTTTTATCATTATTTTTATTACTTTAAAAGGGTGTTTTTCCTGAAAATTCATTAAAATTCAGTATTTATAGGATGAAAATATACCCACTTATTTCAAGTACAATACAAATCACATCTAAATCTCATCACAAATGTTGCCATGCAAAATGCACCTGCAGATAAGCACACTTCTGAACTCAATATTCAGACTTGCCAAGTGTTAGAAGTAAACAGCAAGGAAACAGGGCAATTCACAGAAAAAGAACTCATAAATTGGTAGGAGCTGCCTGGTTTTCAAAAGTAAATACAACCCTGAAGAAGGCTTTATTGGGAAAGCCTGAGGCGTCTCACGTGAGATTAAATGATCATAGAGATGAGACCGAGGCACACCCAAAATAGCTCCTGTCCTTCAATCTATACCTTTTGGGACACCAATTTTAACATGAAAATAGAAAGTTATTATACTCAGGTAATTTTCATTGCCAAAAGAGATAGAAAATAAACTCGATAATGTTTTAAATCAGAAAGTGTAAAAGAATCAGGTAGGACTAAAAAGAAAATCAAGATGCTATTCTAATTTTATTGGGTGCACTAAGGCAACCCATGGAGTCACACCTTTTGATTGATAAAGCAAGCATATACAGTGGTACCTCGACATACAAGTGCCCTGACATACAAGTGTTTTGAGATACAAGCCGCCGAGCGAGTGATATTTTGCTTTGAGATGAGAGCAAGATTTGAGATACGAGTATGTAAATACAGTACAGTACATAACAAAAACAACTGAGGTGGTGTTTTGGGAGCTGGAATGGATTAATGGGAAAATTGCTTTGAGATACAAGCGATTTGACATAAGAGCAAGGTTACGGAACGAATTAAACTCGTATGTCAAGGTACCACTGTATAGAATAATTAAAAATGAATGAAGAATGGTAGGCAAAAACATCGAGGGTGTTTTTCCACCGCAGCCCTTAGATCCGGATCTAAGAAGATCCAGATCTAAGGAATGGGTACATTTCTTAATCCGGATCTAGGGAAGCACCAAATGTGTTTCCACAGGAGGTGTAGCAACCATTAGCAACGGGTGCTAACTCCCCTGCCGTGGAAACACCTTTGCACCCATGTGGGAAATCCGGATCAACCCCCAAGGGGTCGGCCCGTCACCCCAGGTTTCTCTGGGGACAGGAGGGTGTGATCTCCAAAGTCCCAGCTTCGAAGTGATTTCGAAACCATTTCGAAATGACTCCGAAGTCCCTCCGTAGATATCACCAAGGACTTCAGAAAGGCTCCGGAACTGTCAGCGCGGTCCATGCACTATTAGCGCAGACTGCACAGACTCCCACTCCGAAGTCCCTCCGAAGAGATCGGCAGAGACTTCAAAGGCACTCTGGAGTCCCTTTGGAGCGCCTCTGAAGTCTGCGCTGATCTCTTTGGAGAGACCGGTGGCGAGACTCCAAAGTCCCTCCTGATCGCTTTGGAGGGACTTCGGAGTCTTGCCGCCGGTCTCTCCAAAGAGATCGGCACAGACTTCAGAGGCGCTCCGAAGGGACTCAGGAGCGTCTTCAAAGTCTCTGCTGATCTCTTTGGAGGGACTTCGGAGTCACTTTGGAATGATTTCGAAATGACTCCAAAATCGCTTCGAAGCTGGGACTTCAGGGCTCCCCCCCCATGGGTGCATCCCCTCCCCCTAGCCTCCTCTAGACCCCATTGCCTGTTTCCTGTGGAATCAGGCTCCCTTTAATCTGGATTTTCTGGCAGAAGACCCCATTGTAGACCCCATTAATGGGGTCTACAGAAAATCTGGATTAAAGGCCAGAAAGTACCCATTTGATACGAATTTCCCCCACGGCAGTGGAAACAATCAGGTCCCAAATGGGTGCCGTGGTGGAAATGGGGTCATCTGGCTCACACCCAAATCGGTCCTTAATGGGTGCAAAAATGGGTACTTTTTGACAGTGGAAAAACACCCCTATTCATATACCATTAACCTACATTTAAGAATGCAAAAAAAATAACAATCACTGGAAACCAATCAAATTATAACTTCTGTGCAATATAGGACTGTAAGAGGAACTGATAACAAAAGAAGCTAGCGACAAGAAAACTATTCACACCAAGGCCAATTTTTAAAACTTTGCAACTTAGTCATTGTTTATCTATTTGTTACTAGCATCTTATATCTCTATTTTGCACAGCCATGCAATTGGAGTGCTTTTTGTAGATTCTCAGTTCCCACAAATCTCTCTGCATTTCTCCATTTTGGCTTCACAGTCCTGAGAAAAGCAAAATTTCAAGCAATTTACCAGTAATTTGTTCTAACAAAGGACTTATTCAATGAGCCGGGTGGTAACAGAAAATAAATAAAATTGCTAAAACTAGGGATAGTATTACAAAATGGAGAGCCTAATTATGTTTAAATGAAAACTTAATTTTTAACAGCAGAAGGACAAGAAAAATTAAGAATATAGCAAGCATATTTTTATTTTAATATTCATAGGGTAGGAACCTTAAAGTCCATATAATAAAACTGTTTGCCTAGAGAGTGCACTTATTTCCAGAATTTTGTTTGTACAATGTAAGAAAAGCATTTAAAAATTTGTAAGAGTTTTGCAAGGAACCAAAGGACTGAATCCAGTATCTTGCCTTCTCCCCAGATAACCAATTCCTGAACAATTGTTTCTATAGTATATTTGAACCAGCTACATGCACCGAGTTCTAGTTGTTGGACCAGAGTAGGGAATTAACTGACACTCCACCAATTTACAGGCACAAGATAAAATAGTGGTTTGTAAAAAACAAAGGTAGCAAAATGCTTTAGAATTGTCAATCAAATTACAATACAGGCATATGGAATAATATCCATCTTAAATAATTTTAGAATAAAGATGGAACATTACATTTGGCTTAATGCAAACACCTAGAGTTAGTACAACATTTACAACAAGTAAAATCCATGCATTTCAGGCACTCTCAGTCAGTGTGCAAAAAAAAAAAGTCACCAACAGTCCAGTAGCAAAATACCTTTAATTTTAGGTTTTTTCTTGGGAATTCCTTCAGGGGCCAATCCTGTGGGGGTTTTTTGTGTTTTTTAAGGATGGAAACAGGTATATTAGCATTGTCTGGAATCTTTTGGATCCCATACATAGTAAATGAAAGTAACTGTTCTGAAAGAAACATTCTGAAAAGCCTTAAATGTATGCAGTACTTCACTATTATTTTTTCTAAACCAAAAATACTGTAAGATAAACCACGTAAAAATCATCAGCTCTGAACTCAGCTCTCAAGACTTTCATCAACTGAAAGTCTTGCAACCACACTGTTCCAGTAACAGAACTTCTCTGAGGATTAGACTATTTGCCATTTTTTAAAAGAAGTGTTGCAAGATTTCATTACCAGTTTTAATATTCTCCCTAGATTTATTAAGATTTGTAATACACTCTTATGCAGAGTCTGCATAAAATGTGTCTCAACATCCCTCTCTCTTACAAACACACCGACGCATGCACATACACATAAGCTTCAAAATATTTCTCATACATAAGTAAACGGCAACCTTGAAGCTTTCAGACTGGCAACTCTGAAGCTGCTTTATTGGAAAGCATGGAGAAATAACCAATAAATACTATCTAGATATTATAAACTGATACCAGTTTTTTAAAAAACCCTGTTGTGAACAAGTTATATATGATTTGTAGAGAATACCTGGTGTTTATTGGCATGTATAATCTGAAGAAATATTACTTTAGTTTTAAGCACACAAATCACTCAAATGGTTTTCTTCAGTGCTTAAGAAGTTTAGAGAATAATAATTAAATTATAACAGACCTGGTATCATGCCATTATTTTTTATTTCAGGTACCTGTATTTTAAAATATGTCATGCAGATATTTTGTCAACTAGTTTGAGTCTATCATAAAACAGGATTTAAGTGCATTAAATATACTATTAACAAGCTCTAGTTCAAATTAATTCAGCTCAGAGGGTCAAGTAAGCTATAGTATAATATCTATTTATTTGCATTTCTGTCTCACCCTGATAACCCAGGGCATGTTAACAATAAAACCAATGCAAGAAAATAGTAATGAACAATTAAAATTAGAAACAGATATTCTTTACAATACAGAAAATTGTATAAATGTAGGCTAGATCCACCTCTGACGCAAGGTAAAGAACCTTGTGTTAATTCACAAACACTTAGTATGTAACAGTTAAAACTAGCAACATTAACTAAATCACCAATTATTTTCTTACTTTCCTACAGCTAGAATTTTGTCCCTAGTTAGTGCTATTGCAACATAATGAGTGAAGAAAATTATATTTAATTATAGTTTGTAACTACATTGTTTTACATGCTGTTTATTTTTAATGTATTTGTATGTTTATTTGAATTACATTATTTCCATAAAATGCTCAAGGCAGTTCACAACTTAACCCTAAGAATAAACAAGAACCATACAAAAAATACCATAATATACAAATCAAAAACTTCAAAATACATCATCATCATAATGGAATATAAAATACAATATTTTAATGTACTTATAATTATAAGTAGACCAGAGAACTTTAATTATTAGATGGTTATAGAAACTGTGTACATAAAGAAGTAACATTTCAAAAATTTCAGATAATAATATGACTCAAGAAAAATCAATTGTTACAGGGAATATACTATGATCTAAAGGAATTCTTAAAATCTGGTGTCCAGCAATTCAGATGGAAACATTTAGCCTGGCTTTTGTAAAATCGATGCAATGCTCATTTAGGGTAAGTAAACAGATAACAATCTGGAAAGAATATTTCAGGTCTGATAACAAAATTTTAAAAAATTATTCTATTAGCTGTAGACGTAACACAGTCTTTGTTAAATGAGATACAGCGTCATAGTTTAAGCCTTTCTCAGAAAAAGTGCTCTAGGGAAACACTTATAAGGATCTTTTTTTGCCAGAGTTTTATACCATGAGTTAAAGTATGGATCTCTCCTTAATTCTATTAAGGACCCATTCAGAGACTTAAAAATTTAAGCCAAAATTTAGTACCACAAGTTCAAGCTTTTATTGCTATGGATCAGTTTCAAGAAAAATAATGGCATCTTGGGAGCAAGATGGGTCTTTAAAACCTTGCATCAGTGACAGCAAACCTATGACATGCGTTTCACAGGTGACTCGTCAAGACTTTTTGGCCTGGGCACGTTGTGGCTGTTTGGTATCTTGTAGGCTGCAGGCCACTTATGGCCTAAAAGATACTAGGAGCACAGACACACTGTCTGTGCCTGGCATAGGAGGCACGATGGAGTCACGTCATTGTGACACCAGTCATGTACAGTGCATCTGTGCTCCCAGCAGCTAGAAGACTGAAGACCTGTGTGCGCCAGCAGAGAGCAGGTCTTTTCGTTTATATTCAATTTACCAATGATTTGCATTTGGGGAAGGGAAAGGGGTCTAATATTTCTTTTGCTAATGATTTGCATTTAAGGTTGAAACTAGAGAATCTGGAAAGGAATCGCTTGGAGAATGAAGAAGAGTGCCACTATGAGCAGAAAATCTGGAGTGCTTGGAAGTGATTACCTCACACTTTTAGCACCCTAAAAAAATCCAGCGCTTACTCACAATTTTTTTTCCTCTGCGTACTTTTGTGATACCTTATTCTCAGCATTAAGTAATATTAAAACCAATAATTTGATGTTAACAGGGATGGCAGAAGGCATGTGCCTCTCTCCCTTGGTGCAGAAGTACAATAAGGGGAAAGGGGATTAAGGATAAAAATTGGAATCTTCAAGGCAACGAACGTGTAAACATTACTGTGTGTAAAACTATGAACCTGCAGCATACAATGATCCAGTTTCCATTTGCCCGTATTTTCCGGCGTATAAGACGACTGGGAGTATAAGACGACCCCCAACTTTCCAGTTAAAATACAGAGTTTGAGATATACTTGCCGTATAAGAAGACGACACCCGGCGTATAAGACGACACCTGACTTTTGAGAAGATTTTCCTGGGCTAAAAAGTAGTCTTATACGCCAGAAAATACAGTAAATATTATTTTTCAGATAGTATGTCCAACATTTACTCCAGTATGCCTTGAAAGCATTTAGCCATTATTTTAGAGGACAGAAGGATCTGAATGAGGACTGATATAACCCGAAAATATTAGGATGGCTTATTCTCTTGCTTCCTGGTATTGGGGGATGCCCTTCCTGTTTAAACAGAATATTGGATGAAGATACATCCTTTTAACAATTCAGTTCATTTCATATCAGCACAAAATTGCCAGCTCATCTGCATGGTCAAATTTTGACATAACGCTTGAAAGAGATGAAACACTTGTTAAACAGAATATTCTTGAGTTTCTCCCATGATCTCTAGGCTTTCAAATCCTTGGAAGCTACAAAGAGTTTGCTCATATTTTCCAACTAGGTGAAGAAGAACCAATCAGTGATCAAACGATGAACAGTTAGTTCTGAAGGCAAATGGTACATCCAATAGTAAAGATAAAAGTTTTCTTCAAAGCAATGCAATAATTTACTGTTCAAGAATCCAGCATATCATTAGAAATGATAATGAGAGAATTATAGTTAATAAGATCCAAAAATTTTGCTTTTTTACTGGATTGGGATAACTATAGCCTTATTCAAAAGGAACTGGAACAGTTTATCACAGTGAAGAGTACAGTTGATTTTGATAAATTTCATGGGAAAAATAACAATACCCAGAGCTTCCTCACTCTCATGGATCAGATCCACCTTGAATAGGTCCCATGGTATTGAGTCCAGAATGACTAAAGTAAATCTTATTCCTGAATTACAGGATAAAAAAAAATCACAGAAAAGAGTTTTGAAGTAATTTTCACACACTGAATTATGATATAACAAGCTGGATACAAGGTAAAGAATGAAGGGATCAATCTAAAAGTTTCTATAATTTGTTGGAACTGTTATTAACAAAGCATTAATCAACAAGGACCAAGCTCAACATTTATTCTGAAGCTTCTACTGCATCAAGATTGCTATGAGTACTCTTGCTGGATACAAGGTGTCAAGATCTGGGCTTATTTCTCTCTTGCCAGGCACCTCCGAGCTCACTGTGTGCTAATGAGGCTCTAAAGCCCTTAAAGCACCTGCAATCACCCCAGCCCTAACACACTGTCCTTCTCCACTCCACCCTTTTCGTAATAACGGATAAGCCTTTCCCTGACACTCCAAGGCTTGACTTTTATTGTTTAAAGAGACAGTGCACTCTCCCTCAGCTGATTCTTCCCTATTTATTTCAACAGGCTTTAGCATTAAACATTTCAGAATACAATACTTTTACTCTTTATAACTTCAGTTCAATTTAGGATCCTCCCTATCTACATCTATAGTTTACAATAGGACCCAGTTCTTATCCTACTGAGCCCCTCCCCATGAGATGATCAGATTAAGAACAACTTTCACTGCTGACATGCTATTTATATTGTTTCTCCAGCATTCTCACTGGTTGTTGCTCCTGGCTGGCTCATCCCCTCCCAACCAGGTTCGGTAAGCTGTTGTGCTGCTTATGTCTAAAAATCTACATATATCTACTTACTTTTCCCTAAGGTTATTACACAAGGTAAAGAATGAAGGGACCAATCTAAAAGTTTCTAGAATTCTTTGGAACTGTTATTAAGAAAGCATTCAACACCAAGAACCAAGCTCAACATTTATTCTGAAGCTTCTATTGCATCAAGATTGCTTTGAGTTCTTTTAATTCTAGTCATAGGAAGGTGAGTTCTGGTTAGAAAATTTTATCAATAAGCACTGGAATCAAATAAAGAAAAATAGAACCTTGACTTGTACACAGAAGTTACATCTTGTCTTTTTTTGTTCTTTGAAGCAATGCTAGACATGCTGGGATCACCAAAATTATATGAACAACACTGAGGAAACTATGTGCAACTACTGCCACATGAATCCCTGAAAGCTAACAACCACTCCATCCCTCCAGAGAGGTACCACAATTTTAGGCTTGGTACTACAAAAAATTCTTGTTAACTAGTCAGGCACACCACTCAAGCCAAGATTTCTCTGTAAGGCACACAGAGCTACAAAAGGTCTGTAAAACAAGTTGTATTGTTGCTTTTGGCTGCCCGGGATCCTGAACTATACTGGTTCCCATTTTTATGGTTCCTAAAAATTATTTTCTATTGTCTACTAATATAGATCAACTTGTAGCAGAAATTTTATTGAAGGCATTTAGCATCTCAGCTGGTAAATTAAACAAAACTTGCTTACACTGATTTGTCTACTCTGAATGTAGAAATCCAGCTGAAGTTTCATTCAGACCATCTGATTCATTTCACCTAACTTATTTAGAACTTTCAATAGCAATTTCAATTATCTGGCCTTATACTTAAGATACATCTACAACAAGACATCTACAAGAGGGGCTAGTGGTGACTGTCAGTGCTGGCAACAATACTGGATAACTGACTTGAAGACTTTTTTTTGGGGGGGGGGGACTAAGGCAGGATCCACATATGAAGCAGAGAAGGAGTTCCACTATTCTTAAAATGGAAACTGCTGTCTGCACACCTCTGTTTTCCAAAGTCAATTTTGAAGACCAGTCTCTGAAACTGCATAGTGAGTGAAGTGATTTGAAGAGCACTGGAAGTTCTTTAAACCACTCTGCCACTTAGGTGTCATAACACTGCTTTTTGGTGACATGGTAGAGGACAAGTGTGGCGTTCCTCTGCATTAAATGCTCAACAAGGGAAGACTCTGCTGACACTGGGCTTGAATTGCTCATTCAACATGCAGGCCCATCCTAAGTGTATTCTCTCTTAGTATCATTTGCAGTGCTGCTAGTTAAAACTCTGGACATGACCTTGATCATAGTTGAAGCATGAGAATTACATCTAAATGAGTGGAAGCTTTTCTGGAACTGCAGTAGTACTGTTCTTTCATGATTATCAAACAGGGGCTACTTAGGCTGCAGGATAGCATCATTTGAACTGATCTTGGCATTTAAACCCTTAGCAACAAGAAAACACACAGAAGGAAATTTTAGCAACAGTGAAATAAAACAGCCATTACTTTTGGCCAGAAAAACTATGCTTTTAACAAAGTCCTTGCAGCTGAATTTCAGAAGTACAGCAAGTGATATAGGTTCAAAACTCTCTATAGGTGGTATTCCCACTTTAAAGTTCAACAAGAATCACTAATTCTACCCCTAAATATCCTATGGTCATGGTTCTAAAACCACTTAATATGAGAACAGTATGAACTTCCATTAATGAAAGCTATGTCTCTTGAAGTAACAATAACTTAAAAATTCTTTTTTTAATTAAGGAAGCTAATCTATACCTTTATTAAACCAGCCTGCAATGTTCCATGATGCAATGTATACATATATCCACTATAGTTCTGTCTTTGTAGGAAAGGGGGAAAATATTGTTACTGTATATTTTGGCATATAAGACTACTTTCTAACCCAGGAAAACCTTCTCAAAAGTCGGGGTCGTCTTATACGCCGGGTGTCGTCTTCTTGTATGGCAAGTATAGCCTAAACTCTATATTTTAACTGGAAACTTGGGGGTCATCTTATATGCCCAGTCGTCTTATACACCGGAATATATGGTACCAATTTATAAAACAAGCTATAATAGTGGTCGGCAAACTCATTAGCCAAAAGAGCCAAATATCAACAGTACAACGACTTAAATTTCTTTTGAGAGCCAAATTTTTAAAACTTAAGCTATTAACTTAATTAGGGTACTCCTAAACTGGAAGAGCCACACTCAAGGGGCCAAAGAGCCACATGTGGCTCTCGAGCCATGGTTTGCCTACCCCTGAGCTATAAGATCACATTTACTGTAAATGCCTGTTGCACGAGAGAAAAGTAATCTAGCTGTATGCATACAAGTACTATAAACTTGTGGTTTGGACTATTTAACCACATGGAGTCAAACTGTAAGCATGAAGAAACTACCATGTCAATTAAATTTTGCATTTTGCTAAGCTAATTTATAAAATAAGAGAAAAAGGATAAAGTGAGGCCACTTGCCAGGCTTAGGTTTTATACTGAGCATGGAACGAAGTTCAGCAGGAAAGGAAAAGCCACCTCTTACCTTGTGCCTGCATATCCTTGTGTTCAACCCCAAATAATCTTCTATTTTATTTTTATATAAAAACAGTAATGATACAGTACTGACAAAAAAACATTATCAACTTTCGAGATGAGATTCAAAGCTCTGTCATTACTATATACTATGCTGTGAACAAATAATATATAAATTATAATATTGTAAAATAGTAGATTTGTTATAATCTTCCAATTATTAAACTCATTCCACTTTCTTGATGACTTGATCAAATATTTTAGTCCACTAGTTTCACAAATAGAAAATTGCTTTCTCTCAGAAGTTCTGAATTATTTGGAGCAGCCTTTTAAAGCCTAAATATAGGTCATTCAGCTATCAATTGTTTCTTTTTCTTTTTTTGTTTCTAACTACTCTGTAAAACTACAGAACATCACTTACAGTCCTTCAATATGCACTATAACCAAATATTCAAGCAATACCACACTATATTAACTGCTACTTCAATTTTTTTTAAAAAAATATATGTTTTAACACTTGTAATTTCTTATTCTTCAAGGGGAAGGAAGAATGCTTTGCATTAGATATAGTTGAAGGTGGTCACAGAAATCCAGGGTTCAGCTCATATTTTTATTTGAAAAAAAAGAGGATTAACTACTTATATATTAATGTCACAAAAACAAGGAGAAACACGTGTCAAATGTAAAGCTCTTTTTTAACATCATATAACCAAAATATATTAGGCAAGCTTTTGCTTTTTCAAGCTGTAGTACAGGCACAAGATTTGCTCCCACAAAGCCAAACATATAATAGCATTAAAAATATATATACCTGTTTCATAACCATTATTTAGGGCACAGAAGCTTTCTTCATAAAGTTAGATACTTCATTAGAAATCATGATAGAAGCAGGAAAATTGTCCAAACCCAAGTCAGCCATTCAGGTTAACAAGACGTATAAAATAGTGTGTGTTAATTATCTTTAATTAGTTGACAGTACAGGAGAAATACATATTTACAGGCTCTTATATTCATAAAATGTCCACTAATTTTTTACAAACAAAGTTGCTTTTAAGAGATGTGCTGTATATAAAAAATAAAACTTAGACTGAAAACTTAACTTCAAAAAATATACAACAAACGCATGCAGTTTCTTGAATGTAGCAAATGATTTACTAATCTGATAACAAATTCAACTACTCATAAGTATTAAGTTCTGAAAGTCTGTAAAATCATCTAATGTTCCATAAAATTAAGAAATAATCATTGGTAGCAAATTTAAATAACTTCAATAATAGTTTAGACTAACATCATTGTGGGTGGAATCATAAAATATAAATATATTGGTATTCATAAATATCAGTCATGCCAGAATACTGTCCAATAAATTCATACTTTGTTAGAAAGATAAACTATTTAAGGGTTAATAGCCTAGACTGCTATCAGGATTCTTGTGCAGATTAGTGCTGAGGATGCACACACTGACACAAAGCCATACACAAACCAATCAACACTTGTTACTAGTAAATGTGCTGTTAATTAGCCTCTCAAAAAAAAATTGACAAATAAATCCACATCATATGGCTGATATGTTTGTTGAGGGACACAAGTTTTAATCCAGCACACGGTTGCACTTATAAAACAATGTCCGTGGTCCCTGAGCTTAAATCATTGGTTCTGCAAATCCACAATAACACATGTCTTTTTTCCTTGAACCCCTTCATTCTGTGACGTACCATCAACATCATCTGCTGCATCGCTTTCTTCTTCTTCTATTATTTCAAAAGGAGTCATTACATCATAGAGAAATGAGAGGAAGCCATAAAACCAATCAGAACTTTCCTCTGCTAAAATATTGAGGACCTCCTCAAGTGAATCAATATTTTCATTACTGCCATCTTTGGTCAGGCCTACACGAGAATAAAGGAAAGAGAGAAAAAAAGAGAAAGAAAAAGGCTGAAGTTAGGTAGAAAGATGAAACTAAAGTAGGAGGAGAACCTGTAACATTATTAACATTCTAATAGGCATTAGTAGTAAAAAAGGTTGAAAACATTAGTAAAAGTTTTAATAAGAAGATAGGGAGCACAATTTTCAGTTAGGAGTCCAGTCAGACTAAAAAGCCACAAGTCATATTCTTTTGTGCCACGTGTAGATATCCAGAACAGCAAATCATAGTGTGAAGTAGAATATTTTAATTTGCAGTGTGCCCATACAAAATAATACCATACCCAGTAAATTGTTTTGGTATCCCTAAGTCAGAATAAGTCCTGACATCTAAACTAGCTATCTTTTCCGTTCAAAAGATACTCTGCATTTGAACCGATAATTTATGTTAGACAAAATATACAAAGAATTGTGTTTCCAGGCTATGCACTATAACATTTTGTTCCTAACAATTATGAGTAAGTACTAACAGATAAATGCTCATACTACACAATTGGTCTTGCTATACACTCATTTCTCATACAACAGTTTTACTGTTACATGGTTGTTAAAAAGTGTCCACCTTTACATATATATATTTTTAGGAGGGGGTAAAGTGTGGCCTCCCCCACTGAATGTCCTCCGAGGAAACTTTACTAATGTGATTTGGTCTCTGAAGCACATGAGTAATAGAGGCTTTCTAATGGTTTGACATACTAAGTACAATTGACTATTTTGATAGAAAGCACTTCCTCTCTATAGTGTTATTTTTTGCAGAGTGATTATTATATAAGCCTGAATGCATTACAGCCCTCTAATTGTGCCGTTGTTAAAAGCACTATACTCACCCATAGAAGCTTCTAGCTATAGGTAAAATAACTTCATTATCTTGTAAGTGGGCTGGGAAAGGTGAAGTTTAAGAAAGTAAGCTCTGATAGAAAATACAAAGTGGAACTCTGAAGGTACTCTGACAGACAACAGGTAATCTCTACAGCATTTCCTATAGCCAATCCAGTACCAAATCATATTAGCTAGGTCCAAAGAAAATATTTGAGCAACTCAGAGGTTCCATACTATCATTGGAGTCTCCTTCCATTGTCTTTCAAGTTAGAAGGATGCCAACAACTGCATTACAGTATTTTCAGAACTTTTTGACCTTACCACTTGACCTATTGTTACACTAACTTTGGTTGTCTCAAAGCTCATTGCTATTCTATTTCCCATTTACTTTAGAGATACTTAACGGAACTGATTTATTTTCTGGCTTTTCACCATTCTGGATTATTTGACTATATCCCTGATCAAGGTCATTTATCACAGATTCACATACTACTTACTTCCCTCCTTGTGAGAACTGATTGTGAAATTTCCTTTCAGTTTAGATATCCCATAAGTTAACACCATTTCATTGTTAAATCATTTCCCTCTGAGTTTATGGGAATAAGGTGATTCAAAACTGGTTGCTGTTGGATTGTGGTTTGAGAATAACTGTTCTTATAGTTTATGTTACACTGAACCAGGGTGGATAAAAATCAATATTTTTTTTTAAAAAAATCTTTTAAATAAAATGCTTTTTGAGGAAAATATATTACCATCCAAAGGTTATTCCATCATGAAATAAAGATTATTTTTTTAATTATGAAGAATAAGGCTGTATATGTTTAATTTTTTTGTGGTAATTAATCCATTCATGCTCTTCCAGAGGTTTTTGTAAGATTATTGGGCAGTTTCTCTGCCTATATTTAAGTTTTTCATGTGTAGGCTGGGCTGACAGTCTAAGTTTCTTTATAAATCTCTTTAAATTGTTATTTTAAGGTAATTATTATTTCTCTCCTTCCTAAGTACAACAGAAGTTGTATCCAAATATGAATGATTAACCTATTAAACTGGGGATAAAAAAACTAGCATGAAAAGTTGTTATTCTAAAAATCTTCATCTACTTGCATATTAAAGTAGCAAGAATTAGTTATGTAGAAACTATGATTTAAATAAAGATTTAAATCAGTCTGATTTAAATCAAATCCCCCCTGCACTGAACTATTGGACTCTAACAGATAAATTGTGTACTCCTCAAGTACACATAGATACAATAGATGTTAAGGCCATGTTCACTTCCTGAATATTGAAAATGACAGATTTTATACTTTTCATGGCCACCATTTCTTTTTATGTTCTTATTTTGAAGGATATCTCGATCATCTCTAACTTCACAAATTATGTCACTAGGTGTACAGTGACATTTATATTAAATGGATTGTCCCCTATTCTACATAGCATATCTTTAACAATTATAAAATTTATCTTGAAATTTCTTTATGAAAGTTTAAGTATTTTTTATAGTCCAAATTGCTTAATAAATTTTAATCCTTCCTGAAATTACTGCAGTGCTGAAACATACGGAACCTGGTTTTCCACTATAAAATTTTCTGAAAACTTATTGTTAAAAGTTCTGTATTGTAGTTTCTATTTTATTCTTTTGAAAGTCTAACGTTCACTTTAAGTTTGCTTTCTTTTGCATATTTCTGCAATACTCCCAATACTTCACACACCAGCTACATAGCAGAATCTGTGCATATACAAAACCACCACCTCTGCTTGCCTATCATAAACTTATTTCTGAAGTCTCAAACTTCCCATAAAAGTTGCATAAGAAATGCCCCAACAACAACAACAACAACCAGGACATCTTCCCACTTCTTCAGTTTTGTTGTTACCATTGTGGAATATGCCAAGCAGCCAACATTTGCATTCAGAAGGCAGGTGTCAAAACCTCTCTCTCTTTCTCTCATGAGATACACAAACTTTTGAATCTTAAGAAACTTTATTGTATTACTTTACAGTTATCTTCTGTCATTTCTTTTTGTTCTTCTACTTCAGTGTGAACAGAATGTATAGCCAAACTTGATTTCTTCAGTGTTCACAAGTTTTGGAGTTTCCACATTTTTGCTGGAAACTAAGCACTGCGAATATTGAAATACAACTGTCATTCCAGTACAACTGCAATCTGACAATGTTTATGTGGTAGAAGGAGGAGAGTAAGAGGAGGAGAAGCCACACTGGATGTTGTAGTTAAGCAACATATGAAAGCCTATAAGGACATAAGAGGAGTAGCTGGATCAGATCACAGTTCATGTAGTACTGCATCCTTTCACACAGTGGCCCAATTGTTCTGGGCATTGTCACAGAGGCGACAAAGGCAGTGCCTTAACTTGGTCTCAACTCTACACAAATGGCCTATAGAGGAATTGTAACTTTCTCTTCAAAGTGAGGTTAGTACTTAGCCTCCATTCTAGTAGCCACTGATACATCTGTCCTCCGTGAATTTATCTAACCCTTTCCTAAAGCTGGATGCTGTCACCACCTCTTCAGGTAGTCAATTCCACAGACTGTTGACTGGGTGAAAAAAAAATTCTCCTAACTTTTCTGCCCATCAGCTGTAGAGAGCAACCCCTGGTTCTAGTGGTGTGTGACAAATGATTTTATACAGATATATACCAATTTTCCATATATTAATTTGTTGAATTTATAAGTGTTCACAGGGTAGGTAACATTCCTTTTTGCTTATTCTATTTTTCAAAAGTCCATAAAACTTAGTAACACTAAAATCCAATTGGAAAATAAACTCTAACTAAAACAATAATCAGTAAGTTGGAAATGTAAGGCCATATGGAAGCGACTCTCTGGATCAACAAACTTCTAAGCACATGTAGCAACTATCAGATACTTAACAGGCACATGTTACCTTCTAAATGTCCAATCAAAGAAATCCCCATAGTGTGACAAGTACTTTCTCTCAATTTAGAGACATTCTACAGTCTGATTAGATACCAGTCTTACCTATAAATGTCAGTCTAATATCATAAAAATGTAGATTGCCCCATCCCCTTCCACATCTATTATCTCTACATGCTATATAAGTTAGTTATGAGCTTTCTTTGTTGCAGACCATAGCAAATTCTGTTAAAGTTATATTTGCTTTTATGTGAATATTTTTAATTCCTTTTGCACATTTCAAATATATATATATATATGAATTGTTCTGAAATTTCAGGATAAAACAATATTTTTTTCTGAGTTGTTTTCACTATTGTTTTTAAATGTAGCATTTAAATGAATATAGCTTAATGACTATGATTCTCATTGAGGTCTTACCATGTGACTTGTTCTAAAACCCTTGAGTGAAATGCATGACAATAATTTCAAAATACGGTTTTGGCAAGAACTTTAAAATATTCTAATAATTTCTCCCACATGTCTAAGACATTTACTTGGTATTACTTTAGTGGATTCACGTGTACTTTTGCATTAGAAAAGGAAGCTAGGTTCTCTCCCCTAAGACAAGAAGAGATCTTTCAATGAGATACCTAGCTGGATTATTATATAAGCTCAGAAGTCATCTTCTCCTGTTTAATTGATTTGTAAGAGAAATACAATAGAATCAAAATCAGCAACAAGAATGTTGTTCTTTTAGAAAGACAAGGTTAGCAGGACTTTAGATTTCTTAAGGTTAAACTAAACAGATAAATCTAAATCCTAGATAAACTTTCTCATAAAGACTGGCAATAGTCAAAAGAAAGAATAGTAGAAGTAGTCATTGTCTTTAATATCTGACAAATGATGGGATTCATTGCAATATTTCTCCTGACAATGTGATAAATACAGACAACACTGTAAATTATGGGCAAAATAAATGAGTTCTTTCATTTGTGACAGCCAGCCTGGCCTGAGGAACAACAGAGGTTCATTTGGTTAGAAGAGTGAGAGTCAACAAAGAAGTTGTGAATTTTGTTCACCCCACACCCCAGTCAAACAACTCAGAAACATAGTGAAAACATTTCATGCCTAAACATTTTTTATAACTTGGTTTTTTTAAAAAATACAACTACCCCAAGAAGATCAGGCATCAGACATTAATTTTCTTTTAAAATATTTTTTACTATAGAAGGGGACAAGGTAAAATTTGGACTTAAATTAATCTTCTATAGTACTACATTGTACAATATTAGGTATTTTCATCAACCTTAAACTACTATGAAGGATGTAGTATGAAAGTAAACTAAACTAGGGATGAAAACACTGGGGTGGTGGGTCCACTTATCACCCTTAATCTGGATCTTGGAAGATCCGGATCTATGAAATGGGCTCCTCAATGAATCAGGTCCTACGAGATCCGGATCTTGGCAAAGACCTGATGTTTCTTTATGAGCAGTCTAGCACCCAATGGGTGCTAGACATGATCGCAGTGGGAACACCAAAGCACCCATCTGGAGCATCTGTTACTCCCCAAGTGGAAGACATGAAGGCGGCGTGGAACTACTGTTTGACACACACATCAATCAAGCACCATTTCCAGGGGGAAATGGGCATGTTGCTGGGATGACACTCTGAAGCGGCCTACGTAGCGTCTTTGTAGTCTTTGTACATCTTTTTACTGATGTAACTTGCCCTGAGACCCTCAGGTAAAGTGCAGGATATAAATAAATAAACATGCATATTTCTCACCACAAAATTTGATTTTTAAAGATTATAAATATGCATTAATCAGTTAAGAATTGTGCTACAAACTAACAGCAAAGGCATCCTTAACAGGTATGCTGCAAAAGCAAACCAACTGAATTTTGTCTGCTATTCCTAACTGTAATCATAAGGAGCTAAAAATGTTCTGAATGACTTGCACTTTTCAGTTTCAGTGCTGCAACATAATGAAACATTTTATTAACTTAGAGTATTTATACAACCCTTCACCATAGTTCCACGGTGGTGGACAAACAGACCCATACAACTTAAAATCAATAAAATCAGAAAAAGATGAGGGTAATAATAATAATAGGAATAGGAATAGCATAATAATTGATATACCATGGCAGCTAGATAACAAATTAAAGGCAATCATTTCTTAATTAGTCTCAATTTTAGAAATGTCTACTTGCCTAATAAGGCTTTGGCATCTTCCACATCAAAATCTCCATCTCCATCAGCATCATATATCCCAAGTTTTCCTTTAATAATGAGATAATGGAATTGTTTTAGTAGCATGTTTAAAAACTGTTGGTTTTGTAACTAAACATAGCAAGATATAGGAACTGTAAATATGATTTTAAAATAAAAGCATTCCAGATAACAAATACTAGCTATATGCTAATACATAAGTTGGGCTCTTTGACAGAAGATCATGATGAAAACATTAAATCAATAATAATGTCTAAAGCGCAGAGGGAAACTGTTTTTTCCGCCATGGTCCAGAAAGAAAACATTCATAACCTGGGAGCTATCACTAGAAATTACAGCTTGTTTCACTGAATACAATGCTTTTGACAGGAAATAAATAACTACAAATGCCCTCTTACATCCTCACCTCTTTAACTATTGAGGATCATGGCAGAGTCAAGAGATACTGAAGACTGATATTAATGCACAGTTCTGTACAAGATTAGCCATCCCTTTAGATTTGGGGGCAAAACTGTTAAGGTCCTTAAATTTAGCTCAGCAAAGAGTTATCAGTCACTGCATTTCTTTTGGATTAGCTGGTAATCATCTGGCTAGTATTTCTAGTCAGCGGCTTTTCTTCTGCACTGCACACCAGCTGCAGCTTCCAAGCCATCTTCAAGGGAAGATCCACACATACAGCACTGCAACAGTCCAGAATGGAAGTTACCATGTCATGGATTATTGTGACCATCATAATTCTTGGCAAACCTTCTGGAGGCAAAACTACACATTCTCAATGACTGCCTTCATCTCAACTTCAAGCACTGGCAGATAATCATGCACCATTAATATCTGAAGAGGTTTCCCAAATTATTTCAACTGGAACAGACCTTGATTGAACCTCTGTGTGTTATATAAAGCAATCAATAAATAGATATTGCTGATTGTACTATAGAAATGCTTTATTAAGGAAATAACATATCTGATATCAAAAAGTATTATATTTCGAAGACAGAAAATCAGCCACAACCTTACAGTGTCTTGAGTAAATTGATACTCAGAAGTAGTTACAAAATCCTTGCACCAACTGAACTAACTAATGTATGTAAGACATATCTCTCATCACACCACAGAAATTTAAGAAGAATGTGAGTTGAGAGAGATGCATGCCAAGCTGTCAAGAACTACCATATATTCCAGCATACAAGAAGACTGGAGGTATAAGATAACCCCCAACTTTTCCAGTTAAAATGTAGAGTTTGTGAAAATGGCAGGCAGGGTCTAAAGGCAGCCTCCTGAAGCGGCCTCAGACTTCCCACTGCTTTGGTGACTGGGGGAGAGGCGCCAGCCTTATCTGCTAATCCTGAGGACAGACCTTCCACACAGGGCCAGGAAAGGCTTTAACTTGGCTGCATAAGTGAGGGGGGAGGGGCAAGGACAGCAGCCTCCCTTCCGGGAAGAGCCCAGTTTAACGCGATGCTAGCGAATCGCGGTGGGAGGGGGGTGCCATAAAGCAAAGTTAACTGAGGACGCCGCCACCACCACCACCACCTTTTTAATGGGAAGGAAAGGAAGTTAAAAACCAGCACGTGGTGGTGGCAGTAGTACTAGTGGGTGGCCCTCCTTCCCTCCCTCGCACCTGCCTAGCCTATCTGAGCTCCCCTCCTCTGGCATCTTGAGCGCCGCTCCCCTCTATCACCCTCCTGCTGCCACGAGCAGCAGCATTCAAGGTCATAAATTCCACCACCATCAGAAGCAGCCCTCTCCTTCCCAGTAGCTATGGTCGCAGTGGAGCCTCGCAGCTGGGCGAGGAGAGGAAAGGAGGGAAAAGTGCTCATCGAGGGATTCGAGCAGCGGGTGAGGGAACAAGCGGGCACAGTGGTGAACAAGTGAATGAAGCTGGGCAGGCAAGAGAGGAGGACTAGGCGCACGCGCCCACAGAGAGACCACCGATTCATTCCCTCACCCTTTTGTTCTTCTTCCCTGCCTGCCGCTGCTTGCGGTGACTGGAGGGTGACAGAGGGGAGTGGCACTCAAGATGCCAGAGGAGGGGAGCTCAGATAGGCCAGGCAGGTGCAAGGAAGGGAGGGATGGCCACCCGCTAGTACTGCCTCCGCCACCACCGCATGCTGATTTTTAACTTCCTTCCTTCCCTTTCCTTCCCATTAAAAAGGTGGTGGCGGCGGCCTCAGTTAACTCCACTTGATGGTGCCCCTCTCCCACCACTATTCGCCAGCATCGCGTTAAGCTGGGCTCTTCCTAGAAGGGAGGCTGCTGTCCTTGCCCCTCCCCCCTCACTTATGCCGCCGAATTAAAGCCTTTCCTGGCCCCATGTGGAAGGTCTGTCCTCAGGATTAGCAGATAAGGCTGACATCTATCCCCCAGTCCCCAAAGCAGCGGGAAGTCTGCAGCTGCTTCAGGAGCCTCCCTTTAGGCCCTGCCCGCCATTTTCATGCTGGCAGCTGTGGTGAGCAGGACCCGGTTGGGGGTTTCCAGCGTATAAGATGACCCCCGACTTTTGAGAAGATTTTCCTGGGTTAGAAACTCATAGGCTGGAATATATGGTATAAACCATGGCTAAAATCTTGTGAGAACAGTTTAAGTTGATCTTCTGCCAAGACTTTAAGATCCCAAAAAAAAAAAGCTATCAATTCCAACAAAATAGATGAAATATTAACTGAGGAAGTGATTTTATTTTAGAGTCAAATGCAAAATGCAATGAATGAAACTGATCATGAACCACAATGAAATAACTATGCACAATATGATTTTTTTTATGTATTAAACTGTATGTGTTTGGTTATTTTATTTTTGCCTTGTTGTGGACCACTTTGAGTAATTAGAAGTATACGATGGAACCCTAGCTGTGGATTGGCATAATACGTGGCAGGGCCTGCTTAGATTTTCAACAGTGACATTATTTGCATGTAGATTCAAGCTACCATATCATAACCTCATTTAGGATGGCACTTCTGCTAAAAACTGCAATATGGTTATTAAATGTTTGCTGTTTAGCATATACAAGCCCACCAGCAGCATCACACAGCAGCTTCAAGTAGTGGCAAGACACTACTATAATAACGAAGCGAACTCTATGCCACTTCATAACAAAAAGCAAAAGGTCACAACATATTTGGAGTGCTGACCACTATGTTGTTATCTACTAAGAAGAACATATTATTGGTCTCAGGAAGAAAACACAGAATAGTAATTTTTTATTTATTATTATTATATATGTATATATATTACATCCACAGAATTTCTCTATATTCCTACCTTGAAGTACCTCTGACAAGTTATAACGGAAATCCTTTGCTTTGGCTGCATGTGTGGTAAAAATATAGAAACCATTATTCACATCAGAGTGAATAACCAAACAGATTAACCATATAATGTTCCTGTAACATAATTTTCCCCATTTTTAAAAAGTAGCTATGAATTTACAAACTATACTTGGGTTTTTTTTCCTGATGAACAGGCTTAGAATCTTTTTGAGAAATTCAAGAGTTCATAATCAACAATAGAGAAGACAACTATTTATTGAAGTTTCCAAAACTCAAGACTTACATAATCGCATTATTGGAGTCTTACCTAATACTTCCTCATAATCGACAAGTTCAAACCAAACGACAGCAACAGACGTCCACACTCCCAGGAGTGCAATTACCATAAACCATGTAAAAAACGAGCTTCCAGAAAGGCCTTCTTTTTTGCCATTCTTATTTCCTCCATGTTTTGCTTCTGTAATATAAAAAATGATGATGAGCCACTTCTAGAATCTGTGAACTAAAACCCAAAATAAGAATATTTCATAATTTAAAAGTTAGTTCTGAGCTAAAAGCACATTTTAAGGTCGATTTGTCCAATTAAGATCATTCCAGAAAGTCATAACAACATAGGAAATGCCCTTCTGGATTAGACCAATGGCCCACCAAGCTCTGCAATCTGCTTTTAGAGTGGCCAATGAACTGCATAAGGACGCTCTCACCTGCAGGAAACTAGCACAGTGCCTTGCAGTTTCAAGAAGTTATTATTCAGAGGAATGACATTTATTACAATCTGAACTAACAGCCACTAACAGCCCTGACTTCCATGAATTGATCCAAACACTTTTTGAAAGTGTCTAAGTTGGTAGCCAGCACTACATCACTGGTAGTGAATTTTAATGTTTAAAAAAAATATTGCGTCATTTCTGACAAACCAGGGCTCAGCTTTATTAGGTGATCTCTGGTTCTAATATTTTAGGAAATGGAGGAGGGGGGACTTCTCTCTATTCACTTTGCAACATTTTATGTACCTGTCACATCTCACTCATCTCCATTTCAGACTAAACCCCAGATATTGCAACCTTCCCTTGCAGAGAAACTCTTCCAGTTCCTTGATAATCTTAGTCATCTTCTGGAACTTCTCCAACTCTCCTGTAACCTTTTTGAGATGTGGTAACCAAAACCGCATACAGTATTCCAGATGTGGTTCCAACATTGTATTACAAGAGTATTATAGTATTAGTATAGTATAGTATTTTAATTATGCCTATCATCAACTCAATAAAAGTCCACCATTAAGATATCTTTCCTGACCAGTCCTGGTTAGCTCTGAACCCATGAGTGTACAGGAGTAGGATTTTTAGTTCCAAGGTACATCACTTTACACATGTTCACACTGAATGGCAGTTCCCCAATGTGCGCAGTTCCCCAATGTGCTTATTTATCTATTTATATTTAGCTATATACGTAAAGGTCTCAAGGTGGGTTACAGTAAAAACAATAAATGCAAAGCTTAATTGAAAGGAAACCACTAAAAACATGCTAAAAACAACAGTGCCTTAAAGGAAGGGTGGAATGTACCATTAACTGAAAGTCAGAGTAAGTACTGTATCTTCATTAATCTTCTTAAAGTATATAATGTTGGTGCCTAATGCATCTCAGAGGAGAGACTATTCCATAATCTAGGAGTATCACCAAGTATGCCCCTCTGATAATCGCTTTAATTAACTTGGGCATAGTTATCCATGCTCTGGTAACCCCCCAGATTGGACTATTGTAATGCAATCTACATGGGGCTGCCCTTGAAGACGGTTCAGAAGCTGCAGCTGGTGCAGAATGCAGCTGCTAGACTGCTGACCTGGGACAGCTGGCCAAACGCACGTCACGTCAGTCTTAAAAGAGTTGCACTGGCTGCCAATTTGCTACTGACTTATAAGGCCCTTAATATCTAAAGGAACGCCTTCTCCCATATAGACTTGCCCATGCCTTAAGATCTGGAAGGGAAGCTACCTTCAGTAGTAAAAGGGGTGGGTACCCAGGAGAGGGCCTTCTCAGTGATCTCCCCTAGGCTATGGAATAGTCTCCCCCTTGAGGTGCGTCAGGCCCTTCACTGTATATGTTTAGAAGGGCAGTGAAAATGCACCTTTGGTTAAATGGGAATATACTCTCTTCCCACATTACAGACACTGTTATTGCTTAAATATACTCTATATTGTTGTTTTAATATATGTTTGATTTTACATGTTATTACCTGTCCTGAGACCTTTGGGTATAGGGCAGGACAGAAATACAAACAAACAAATAATTGCTGAAGGTGGTAGCAGTACCAAGAAGGTCTCAGCAGATCTTAAAGGACTTTCAGATCTATATGGGAGGAAGTGTTCCTTGAGATATGTGTAGCACAAGTCATGATGAAGGAGGAGGAGGAGGAGGAGGAGGAGGAGAGCTGGCTTCTGGACCCTGTTTTTCTCACCCATTTAAGGGAACTCAAAACGGATGACAAAGCTTTCTATTCTTCTCCCCACGACAGAATATCCTGTGAGACAGGTGGGGCTGTGAAAGCTGAGAGGAGCTTCATGAACGAGAGCAAAATCAAACCCGGTATTCCCAGATAAGAGTCCGTCTCCCTAACCACTAGACCAAAGTGGCTCACTTAGGACTTTACAGAATGTTGAGATTTTGAATTGCATTTGTCCCTTCTAGGACAACGCGACCTCATCAAGAAAAGGATACTTCTATGAGCACTTCTGTGCACTTTTCTTAGCAGATACAGATGTGGTTTGCCACTGCCTACTCCTGAGGAAAAGATAGGGATCAAACCAACTACCACTCATCTACAATAGCTCATTAGCCAGTTGCTTATCCACAATTGGACCTGCCCATTTATTCAATAGCTGTAAAGGTTATAAAGAAGTCTTTGATGAGGAATGTTCTTAAAAGCTTATTGAAAATCTAAGGTTGGGCTGTAAATCCAGATTAAGTAGATCTGGATTAGTGAAATCAGTGCTAGTGAAATCTGGATAATATAGATCGGTGATGGCCAACCTATGACACGTGTGTCACAGGTGACACACCAAGCCCTTTTGGGTGACACACCTGGTCACCCTGGTACCTGGTTGTGTAGTGCTTGCTTGTTCTTGAAGTGTGCGAAATACCAACTTTCAATTGAAGATTTAGCAAACGAAATTCAGCAACAAAAGTCACTAATGTAAAGAATTGTTTGTTTTTGCTTTTAAAAAATACATATATCAAAAATTTAACTTTTTTACTAGAGCTACAAATATCACAAAATTATGGATGTTTCTAGATGTGACACAGCACCCGAGTTAAGCTAGGTTTTCTTGCAAATTTTGACACACTGAGCTCAAAAGGTTTGCCATCACTGATATAGATGCAGATCAAGATACAGGACAAAACATCTATATTGAGAATGTTGAAACGGCTTGAGATCTGTACTAAAACAGAATGCCATGCAGACACCTTAGCACAAATCCGTAGCAGGGAATGGGTTCTGTTTGGGAAGCTTCTGTGGTGTTCATGTCTACTATCTACTGTAAGTAGGCCGTCTCTCCCAGTCTTCCACCACCTAGTACCCCAGTTCTCCAAGTGCAGTTCTACCTACTCCAGCTCCCCTATCCCCCTCTCACCTCATGTCCTGGCACACCAGCTCCCTCTCAGCTGGAGGGGCAGCAGCACTGGGTTGGGAAAAATCTGTTCTAGAGGGCCAGGAGTGTATTCGTGACTCATTCCCCTGAACCTCTGCTTTGCACACGTGGGCACGCGTGCGCACACACAGACACACACACACTTGTACCCTCTCACATTCTGGGAGAATCCCCACCCATGTCATGTTCCACACTCACCTCCAGAGTCTGACTGGTGCCACTGGCCCTCCAGTCAGTCCTAGAGCTTCCAGAGGCATACGGCTGGATTGGGGGCAATGCATTACCCTCTGCCTGCCAGGCCCTCGCACCTGACCTCAAGTCCTGGACAGTGTTTGTGATGACAGCTGGGGTGGTGGTGGCACTGGAAGGGGAGGTGGAAGGGCGGGATACCAGGGAATGCCAGGATGTGAGAGGTACTGGGAGGAGACCTTCTGGGGTCAAAGGTTAACTTTATTTTCAGAATGGCCTTCACAAAAAGACAACTTTTTCCCCTTCAGTTCAATTCATACACATTCCTACTTCCGTTACCATGCCCACGTGTGGATGCCTTTCTCCAGATCCAGAAGTGTTAGTACAGATTGTAGACCCTATTTTTCACATCTACCACTAAACTTGGAAAAGAAGCCCTTAACACTCGTTAGATCTGAATCTCTTCAATTCTTGTGAGGATGATGCAGTCTTAATGTAGCCTTAATTCGGCCTGAAGTGCAGATGGTGAGTTCCTTATGCGTTCTTATTGGGTATTTAATCCAGCACATCCTAGTTGAGAGACATGAATGGTAGACTTGCAAATGCACAGGTGTCTCTGAAATGCTTTGGAAGATGCTTCCTGAATGGAACTCATCCTCTGCTACGGATCTGTGCTATGGCATCCGCATGGTATTCTGATTTAGCACTGATCTCAAGACATTTCAACATAGTCAATGCAAACATTATGTTCTACATCTTGATCCTGATCTATATTATCTGGATCTCACAAGCACCAATTTCACTAATCTGAATCTACTTAATCTGGATTTACAGAGGTTACGTGCAGAAACAGCCATCAAGTCCACCACTAATTTGGATCAAGGAACCCTTAGCACCTATTAGATACATCTCTCCTGCGCGGATGGTGCGGCCTTAATGGGGCTTTAATTTAGCCGGCTGTGTGGAAGGTGCATTTCATATGCGTAAGGATGTTACGCTGAAACACTTATAATTTCCTGGGTCTTCCCCACTGAGCCCTTTTTAAATACTGGAATTGCATATTTCTGTTACTTTTGGAGACATGCGATTAGGGTCTGGTAATCTGTAAATGTTCAAAAAGAGCTACCACTTCTTCCTTCATCAACACCATGTTCCCCAGGTCATCAGATCCATTTTCTGACAACAGAAGCTCAGACTTAGACATTCATTGTTTTTGCTTAAAATTTATTTTCTCCTCTTGGCACACTTTTCACTCTCACTGACCAAGAAAGCAATTGCCTCCCTAGCTCGCTTCCTACTATTAACTGAAGAATCCTATTTTCTGTCTTTACAGGTCCAACAATACACTCCTCAAATTTTCTTTACTTCTCTCATTGACTCTTGTCATTTCTTCTCTACAAGTTTGAGTTGCTTTTTGCATTCTTCTATAGGAGAAGCCTTTCAATTTTGGAGGGATCTTTTCTTGCTCCTAACAGCTTCCTTGACTACATAGATCAACCATACAGGTCTGTCTCTTCTTGGCCCTGGAAGTCCTTTCCTTTATTTTAGGAACACACTGTAATTGGACTATTGCCTTTTTTTTTTTTAATAACAACAGCCAAGCTTTCTGGAGAGAGCTGGCCATCTTAGCCTTTCCTCTGAATTTCCTCTTAACAAGTCTTCTCAGTTTTGTGAAGTTACATTTTTTGAAATAGAAAAATGTGTGGTACTTGCCATGTAAGTTTACACTTTAAATATTGAATTCTATTGCATTATGATGACTATTCCCTATTGGTTCTACTACATTTACTTCTATCGGATTTTAAGTGCTATTTAAAAGTGAGTCCAGTATTGCCCCGAACTTCATTGGTTCCACAACCATCTGTTCCTACAGAGTATCTAGGAATTATTTAATTATTTACTTAAAATATTTATATAACACCCTATTAAGATATAATTTTGAAGCAGTGTACAAAGATAAAAAATAACTAAAATCATAATAATTATATAAAACCATAATTAGACCCCTTTGTCATGATCTGAGTGAATCTTTATCCCATGCAAAACCTTTTGGGATGTCTTCCTAATTTCCTTCTCTATCTCCAGGTCTCCTTGGGCACCTTGGTTAGGAGCAAGATAGTAACTTATTTGTATAACCTTTTTTATATTGACCTACATTAATTCTGTGGGATGATCTGCCAATTGGAGATTTCAAGATAACCCAATGTCCAGTGCAACACATCCTCCAATATTTTCTTTCCTATCTTCTCTATAGTTTGGAACCAATAATAATATCCCACTATATCTAACTACACCACTAGGTTTCTAATGTCCACTATAACTATATTCTCATTTGAAATCAGTCAAGTCAAATCAAAGTTGATAGCTCTAAGGCAAATGCTGCCAGCTGTATAAAAGTAGGTCAATTTCTATATCTGGTAAGCTTTTGCTTTCTTCTATCATATCCCTACGCATGTTGCAGCCTATTAAAATGCAATAACACTTGCTCAAAATGTATAAAACAAAAGCAAGACTTAGATTTCTGTAACTTAGATACATAAGTGAATGTCAAAAGTATTGTATTCCATGTGATATAAAGGTATGTCTATTAATATGCTTTATGAAAAAGGAAAGGCAATCCATTTTCTAAATTTGAAAAATCAAGCATACTAAATAGTATGCAATCCATACCCAGTTAACTAAGATTAAACCCCACTGAGAATAGCTCAGCTTACTTTTCAACAGACACATAGCATGGTTATTGCACAGGACTAAATAACATCAGAAACTTAAAATCATAAATATATTTAAAATAAAAAAAACTTTTACTTAACTTTCGGATCAATGTCATATTAGAACATATTTTTAGCTTATGTGCAACATTATAAACTACACATTCAAAACTGTTAGTCTCCTACCTGAATCATCAGCCATGTTATTAGTGTCTTCCAGCCATGAATAAAGAAAACCTGAATACTGTATAAAAACCACTGTCCAGGATAAGTACGTATAAGACCTCACGTCAGCTTGCAACAACAGCAAAGAAAGTTTCTAATGGCCAACTCAGCTAAACCCCGAAATTGGACCCGGCTGCAAACTCTGCTCAAAAGCTATTTTTAGTGCAATCATCTGCAGGCCAAATGCTTTTAAGTACCCATATGGAAACCCAGAGCTGATGACAATCATATTTGCCCCCTCCTACTACAAGACATCCTGAGTAATGGGTCCTTTCAATCTCATTTAATCTCTAACACTACATACCAGAGATGCAAAACAGAAAAGATTAAAAAAAAAAAGATTACCAAAAAGCATGCGTCAGCAACTAAATTCAAAGCATTAAATCTTCTGTATAAACTCACACAGAAGTCAGGACACAAAAACAGGCTGCACAACTATCAGCCAAACACATTTACAAGAGACTGACATTCCAGCAACACATTTTTTAAAAGTCGATCATATATAAATTTTATACTAAATATGACATACAATTCAAGCAAATACAGACATAGCCACTAAAAATGGCACACCACTGGCTGCTTCTCGAATCGAGATTTTCCATTCTGTCCGTAAACAAACCCTACTATAAACTACAAAAAGTAATACTCTTTCAATAGGACATTTTACTATAACTATCAGTCAATCAGGCCTTCACTTGGTGCCTGGCCACTAAAGAAATTACTCAGTGTGGGCTCCCTCTAAAAACTTAAAAATCATCTCATTTAATGACCTGCTACCACCTCCTGCTGCTCCATTGATTTTTCTTTCCTTCCCACCGCCATCCATTTGGATTATATGAATACATATTTTCTATTCAGATTTCTATTCAGATTTCTCCCAATAGTCCCTTCCTTCCTTTCCCTTCCCTTCCCTTTGGATTGCCTCTGAACTTAATTCCAGCTGATAAATCCTAAAGCACATAGGAAATTCTGTCATCGAGTTAGATTTTCAAAGCTGGAATGTGTTGTGCTTTACGAAAACAGTGTTTCATTACCAAGCAGCAGCTGGTAAACAATTATCTGCATGCTAACAGTTAAAAAAAAAAGACAAAATAATACTAATTAAATTTTCACCCTCCAATTCACTGCTGAGCACTGGATTCTTCAAAAATCAGAAGTGACACTCTGTGGACCCACCCATAGTTAAATGCCTTCAAGATAAATCTTGCTTGGTAATGTTCCTACTGATCTTCTTTTGAAAATACAGCACTTGCTTAGTAACAGCTAAATATAAAAATGCTGATATGAACATGGAAATATCTATTTTTAGTGTCTAGAAATTGTAATCCATTGTGAAAATAATTCACAGAAATGCATAAAATAAACTTGAATGACTTTTAAATGAAAAACCACGTGAAGAATAATTTTCTAGAGGGAGTGCCGCAAGCAAAATAAACTTTTAAAATATCTCTCCAGAAGCATTTTAAGAGAAAAACTGATCCAGGTTTCTGGTATATCTTGGCAAATTCAGACAGTATATGACACACACTATCGAAATAAAATCCTATTATTACAAAGCTCGTTCCTAAATGTGAACAAATATACCACATTAATTTAATTTAGGAGTAAGAAAAGAATAAGGCACAAAACCGGAGGAATTACATTCATCACACCATCAGCTAGTGTCACTTGTTTGTTGCTTGCTTGCTTGCTTGCTTCAAAAGCACTTCCTCTTAATTTTTTCAGATATATTAATTTTTGTTGTTGTTGTTGAATCCAAATGGGGATACAACATATGATGTCACTTCTAAACTTTCTTTTTTAAAATGTGGCAAGATCAACATAGGGAGAAAATTACTGAAATGCCCCATTTCAAAAAGGAACAACACAAATTCTGATTTTCCCTGTCCGAAAATACACAATAAGGCATAACTGACTTTTCCTATCACATTTCAGAAAGCAACTTGCTGAGATTTGTTCCATTTAATTTGTCAGCAAAGGCTTATAAGTGCAATGAGTTGAAGCATTTCTCAATGCTTGATTAAAGTGCTCAATATAAAATCCACCACTGCGCCTCCCTCCCTAATCCCTGCTCATTCTGCCCTCACTGCCTCTCCCACTCATACACATTTGCTGCTTCAGCCTTTTTCCTTCTCTTGATCAGACATTTTCCCACATCGCTGCTGTTCAGCTGCCTTCTTCCTCCCTACTCATTAAACCCATCTCCAGTTCCTGAATGAGAATATTTGAAGGTTTTCAGTGTTGTCATTATCCCAATAAGCACACAGCACACATTTGAAAAAGCCTCCGTGCTTCATTGCAAGCATCTTCACTTGAGCTTTCTAGATACAGGATAAACTTCAAATAATTATCACTTCTATTTTCTGAAGAAGCAGAACCCATCCAAACCAATACCAAAGTCAGCCTTGAATATTTTATAGCTTCTTGTGGAAATCAACGCTGGGTCACAAAAGTAGCTTAACGCTGAAGACCTTGACAGAGAATGAATCTAGAGAACCATGCCAAAGCTGGTCTTGTAACAAAGGATTTCAATTTCATACACGTTGACTGAGTAAACGCCTTCTCACAGCTGACAGAAAAAGAAAATTGTTAGACAGTAAAAATGATTGTGCACAGAAACAGTCAGCAGTGGAACTGAATAGGGGAGAGGTAACCCTGCATTTACAAATCAGTGAAAGAAGTAAAGATAGTTGAAGTCACTGGGAAAAAATTCAAAATCTGTAAATGCAGAAACGTGCAAAAATAATCAAATACAATTGTATTTAGCCTCTAGACAAGCAACTTCTCAAAACTGAAAAGAATAAGTAAAAAAGAAGCTGAAAAACTGAAAGAATAAAACTCTCTCCGGAAGATTTGGATATTATTTTAAACTTATCTATTCACAGTGTATTCCAAATATTAAGAAAGGAACCACAAAGGCCAAGAAGATGCCAGTAACAGCAGAGTCAAAGAACCAATTATGTGTATAAAAACATCCTTATGAAAATGGAAGGCTTGTCTTCATAAAGAAAACAAAAGGGAACACAACTTTGGCAAAATAAATGCTGATAAGAAGAGATGGAAAAAGAAAATTTGAGGATCACATTGCTAAATCCATCTAGTTCTGCTATCTTGGATCACTGTAGATTTTTTAAAATAAAGCTTGGGATCAAACTATGTCCAGGAGGTCAACCAATTAAATGCTGATTGTGATTGACAAAGGCTAACTGAAGGGATGTAGCTGGATGATTTTAGGGAATGCTAAATGTCTCCAAGAGACTTGGGGACATTCCAGTAGTTATTAAGGAAGCCTACTACCTAGATCAGTGATGGAGAACCTTTTGAGCTCGGTGTGTGAAAATTCGCAAGAAAACCTAGCTTAACTCAGGTGCTGTGTCACTTCTAGATATATTCATAATTTTGTTATATTTGTAGCTCTAGTAAAAAAGTTATATTTTTGATACATTTATTTTATTAAAAGCAAAAACAAATAATTCTTTACATTAGTGACTTTTGTTGCTGAATTTCGTTTGCTAAATCTTCAATTGATAGCACTACACGCCCAGGTGCCAGGGTGACCATGTGTGTCACCCAAAAGGGCTTGGCGTGTCACCTGTGACATGCATGTCATAGGTTGGCCTTCACTGGCCTAGATACCCTTTCCCAAAAGAGGACCTGAAATGATGGTAATAACCTAACAACAGGCATGTCTGGAAAAGGTAGGCACTGGAATTGCCTGTCTTTTATGATGAAAAGAAAAGGGAGAAGTGTAATCTAGAGTTACTATATTGTAGTGATTTCACTACTATTTCTAAGACTGATGCTAGAGACCAGTAATGAGTTTTGTTTTTGTTTGTCACTCTGGGAGATCACCTCTGAAGTTCCTTTATGGTCAGTGTTATCTCCTATGTTTTGTACATTTATATGATCATCAAGGTATCTGGGGCAAAAGGGGGGGAGGGCGTTCTAGTTGCACCTTAAAGACTAACAAAGAGAAAGAGGTAATTGATGATGCTAAATTCTCTCTCTCAATTCCATCCAAATCAAAAGAGATGCTCAACTGTTGCATGGAGGCAATAATGGGCTAGAGGTGGACCAACAAATTTAAATAGACACCAGAAAAGTCAGTGTAGTAAAGTCTTGATAGAGCTGAAGTTCCCTTTAAAGAGAAAGGATGCAGTTTATGAATACTTCTAAAATAATTTCTGTCACTTGAGGCTTAGGTGGCTGAAATAGCAAGCTTCAGCAAGCTATAACCCCTTCTGTACAGAAACAACTTGACCACATTATTCGACATTCTGCAACTTCCTAACTGAATTGCTGCAATGCATTCTACATGCGGTTGTACCTGAAGATGGCCTGGAAACCTACAGTTGGTGGAGAATATGTTGAGGTGTGGTGCCTTATAAAAGAGTTTTCCCTATGAAATTTCACACATTGTGAAATTCACACCCATCTGAGGTGAGTCAGTATCCACTAATAGTGAACATACACCACTTTATTGTGGCCTTCAGAAAGCAGAAAGTTGTGCTCACCTCTTTTCCACTTTTCATATGATTTGGAAGGTTTATTTGTCATTTTTAATAAGTTTATACTTTTGGTTTTAATCAAAGTTATTTTAGAACCTATAACCTGCCCCTAATACACTAGTATAGAAGGGGAAACAAACAGAATAAAGCAGAATTCTATAGTTAAATATTTTCCTTGGCCTACTGCCCAAATCACCACAGCATAACAACATTGTTAGTCATCTTTAATAACAAACACTCTACAAGTGAACAGATGTTATACATAATATGCATAGGAAAGGTTATACACTTTATCATGCTCCTTTATTCAATCTTTATCCTGGTTGGCATCTAGGAATTTCAAAGCACTGAGGCAGGGAGGGGAGCACACACAACTTTCCATGCACTAAGTCAGCAATTTGGTTATAAAATAAATAGCTTTATCTATCACTGCAGACTTGTCACACGTTACCGGTCTATGATGTTCATCAGGAAACAATCACCTTGATATAAGGAAAACCTCACTGCATAAATGTCCTATAATGAAGAATCCAATAAACCAATCATTTAGTGTTTGCTTTCAATGTTTAGAAGGAAAAAATATTTATAAGTAATAAATCAAGACATTATCGAAAGATATTTTCCAACAGGAGTTTATAGAAATTGCAAAGGCTATACAAAATATTTCTTTTAAAATTATGTAGTTTGGTTTTTTAATGGAATTTTTATTATAAACAGTAGATTATAAAGAAAAAAGAATAATACAATAAAACATCACACCTGCATGCATAGCCACAAACTGACTATCCATGAAATTCAAATGCATGTGACTGGGCAATTGCAGAGGCTATCCTTATTCATGTTTTCACAACTAGAAGACATAAATCTGGCATGAATTTCCAGTTCTCTCCCCCTCGTTTTATGTCTATCATTTTTACAACTCCTTGTTTACCCACTCTGATCCTTCCCTTTTATTCTGAACAAGATGCTTTTGTTACACATTACCACCTCTTCCCATTTTCTTCCAGCCTCCTCTGTCTGTGTTGGTTTCCACCCCATGTCTTCTTCCTTTCCCTTAATCTCTACTCTGTTCTCTTTACAAGCTTGTTTTCCATAGCTCTTTCTATTGCAGAAAAGGCTATGATTCATTTTTTCCTCCATTTTGCTTTTTCTGTATACCAGCCTTTCCTCCACTAGTAGCTAAGTTTCCTCTTTTATTATTTTATTTTTCATAACCCAATGGGGAAAGGACACATAGTTACTTATGTGGGAAAGTTTGTGTGCCCCGACCTCTTACCTTTCCATTCACTAGCATTTTCAACAACCTATCTCTTGTGGAAAGGGAGGAACTACTATACTGCAACAAATTTGGGTCTTGCAATTTGCCTTTGGAGTCACTTTGTAAAAACCTCAAGCTTCATTCTACTTTATGTGTTTGTACAATAAATGCAAACTACACACTGTGATATAATGTAATTGTTCCAATTCTGGAGTGACTAAAAGCCTGGTTAAACCTAATTTAGCCCTCTGATAATCCTACCAATTTCGGGAGAAGGGTGTAAAAGAAGAAAACATGATATGCTTCCAACACAACGACCATAAGGAGAGTTAACTAATGAAACTGTAAACAGGCAATATTGAGAGACAATGCTGGACCAAAGTGAAATCAATAACAGAATTGATAAAAAAAGGAAGAAAAAGGAAAAAGAAAGAGAGATTATCTATGCTAAGCAAATAGGGAAAGGAGCCCAGGTGGCAATACCATCTTCTGAGGAAGTAGTAAAATGTGACTGAGTACATAAAATTATTTTAAGATGGCAAATAAGCACTTGGTTCCAGAAAACTGACCTTATAGCAAAAATCAGTATAATGAAAAAAGTGCTCATTAATGCCAATGGAATAATCATACTATGTTCCAAGCTCTTTTCAAATTCATGAAAAATCACCCGAATATCTAATACTATAAGAAAAAAGTAATGTACATTAAAATAGAATAACAAAAACATTATATCTTTTTTTAAAAAGTGAATGATGTAATTCAAGATTAATTTAATGATTCCAAACTGAAATTTTCATATATGTTCAGAAATAGGAAGATTTTTCCCAGAGTGAAGACCTTATAACTGAAAATGTAGTTAGATAACAAAATTAGGTAATAAAACCACAGACCTTGTAACTGAAAATACATATAGTAAGAGCATGGATAAAGTGGTATTAACGTAAACTGCTCAGCTACCAAAGTAATGAGGAAAAGGTCAAAATTATCCACACATTAATATTCTATCATCATCATCTGAATAAGGTTCAAACAAGAGAAAATCAAAGTGCCTATTCTAAATGCAATCAAAAAAAGGGTTTGGATCCAAGAAACAAGGGTATTCTTTGTACAAGGTCAAGAGGATCCTATAATGATTGCAACACTGAAACACTTAGCTGTGTTTAGGACTGAACAGTTCAGTCCTTCTATGTTTCTTCCAACCTGCCTACATAAATTTTATAAAGGAATTAGGTGGACTCAGACTGGACTTTTTCATCTGAAACACTAAACCGTGATTTGAGTAAGCACTCCAAATTATGACTGAAGACTACAAATTAATTTGGAATTACAACTGTGATTCAAAGGATTCACTCAAGCTATCTACGGAATCTGTGAAAGCCCACATATGAATTCTGAGGTAATGCATTCAGGATCCGGGCACCGTATCATAACATTATCAAGGCTGTGGAGTCAGAATCGTGGATTCAGAAGCAATTCTTGGATTATAGGATTCAGAGTAAGTAACAAGGTATCAAATCTGATGCCTAATAAATTTAAATTGTATATAAATACGTTTATCAGCACAGCATGTCAGCTATATTCCCATGGATAGGACTTGTAATAAAACCTATATAAGTGACTACAACAGTCAGTACATAACATTAAAAAATGTAATATATTAGGAAAACAGCTATACTGACTGTACTGCTTTTCCAGAAATTATATAATCTATATATGTTATTTGTTAAACATGTATATGTATGTATATAACACCTCCATGTTTGTTTAAACCCTAATTTTAATATATTGGTATAAATCCAATTGGATCTATGTCTATAAATTGTGCTTAACTTTGTGTTTAACTCTGTGTAACTAATGGCAGGTGAAATATCTGTATATAATTTTATTGCGATAACATAACTAGGTCAAAGGTGCCTTGGAAGTAAAAAAATGCCTCTGAGGCTTGGCTGGGGCAGGTAGCAACTGCTTAAAAATAATTAATATGTGGCAAGAATAGTTTTGATTGGTTGAGATGGATGTTGGAACTGTATAAAAGAGTCTTCATTTGTGAACTAGTACATTACATTTGTGAACTAGTACAGTACATTACTAGTTAAGATTTCCTGTTTCACAAATAATAATTTGATTAACCTATTTTTTTCTGAATACATTTCATTTTCAGGACGTATTTTAGGTTCTCTGCAATTGATATACAGTGGTACCTCGACATACAAGTGCCCTGACATACAAGTGTTTTGAGATACAAGCCGCCGAGCGAGTGATATTTTGCTTTGAGATGAGAGCAAGATTTGAGATACGAGTATGTAAATACAGTACAGTACATAACAAAAACAACTGAGGTGGTGTTTTGGGAGCTGGAATGGATTAATGGGAAAATTGCTTTGAGATACGAGCGATTTGACATAAGAGCAAAGTTACGGAACGAATTAAACTCGTATGTCAAGGTACCACTGTATAATTAGAATATTTACAACCTATTTCTTTTATTTCCTAAACTGATATATAAACAAATAAATTGGAGTCAGAGATACCATAAATAAAGGAACCATAATCAAAGGTTTTATATCCAGACTCCACAGCCTTGAATATTTTGATGCAGAAAAAGTACCTTCCCTCACTACCAATCCTCAACTAAATTTCATAATATATATTTTTATACAGTTCACAATAAAAATCTTCATTTAAACTTTTTTTTTGCAATTAATTTTTATTTATTTTTGATACTACAATAATAAAACTTCAGGGTTCATTGTCAGGCCTTTTTCCCAATTGTCATATAACAGTCCATTTTTCGCAACTGGTGACTTCCTCCATTTTTTCAGGATCTTATTTTATTGTCCTAGTATTTTCCATTTCCACTGGTCCTTAAAAAAGAAAAAGAATCAATCAAAACCAGCTGTTATTAATTGTTCTTCCTGTAGAAATTCTATATAGGGTCTCCAGTCTTTTAGATACTTCTCTATTGTTCTTTCTTTTAAGAAATTTGTCAGTTTGTCTATCTCTGCAAATTTGGACAGTCTAATTAACCAATTTTCCACTGAAGGTATTTCTGGTTCTTTCCACCTTTTTGCATAATTCTTGCTGCTGTAACCATATACAAAATTAAGGTATTCAGATTATCTAAATTGCTATCTATTATTAAACTGAATTTTATTTCAAGCATACATAATGTGTTGCTGTAGCTAAATCAGGAAGAAACAAAAATACCCAAAATTCAATAACTGGCTTATTTAAGAGTCTCATAGGGTTTTGACGATTTAAATACCCCATCATACTGCACTGCCTATAACTCTCAGTCTTACCTGCATATAAAATCAAATCAGCAGGACTTCCAAGTAATGACTACATTGTGGTAAGTAAGCTATCTGAATCGCTGCTTTACTGTGGGCATTTCCCAGATAAAGATAAAAAGCTCGGTTGGGGCAAATGCAAGTCCACAAAATTGTTAGCAACAATATAGAAGAGATTCCCACTGCCTTCTTCTCTGAGACACTGAAAAGTGCACCTGGGAGCATCTGTAAGCAAAGGAAATACTCTATTACTACAAAGGAAATACTCTATGGCATCTTAACTATGGGGTTGTCCCTGGAATTCAGTAAATGCTTATTCAACAGCAGAACAACCATATTTTAACATGGGCAACCATCAATGTAGTTAGAAAAGTAATAAATGTATGCACCTAAAACTAAAGCATCTTTAAAACTATTAAGATGGTCTTTCTGTACTGGTACACATTCACACAAATTCCATCATATAAAACCATCAATAGTATAAAGTAACACTTCTCTGAGGACCAAAATAATCTAATAAGCACTTTTCTTTACAAGCGAGAAAGTCAGCTAATGAAAATATCTGTGCCAAACAATTTGAACTGTTTCAGCGCAAAGTAAAGCTTAATTTTAACACCGAAAAATAGAAACTTACATTTCTAATGTAATGTAAAGAGGCTTACTAACCCCACCGAATAGGCTACACTAGTTTGTCCTAACTTACTCCTCCAATAAAAGGACCATGAATGAAGAAATTACTGATAGCTAAATAATAGGCTGTAGGGGACAGCAAAAGGAGAAAGTTTAAAAAGGAGAGAGTGGGGAAGGGGATAAGCAGATTTAGGTTGAAAGAAGACTCCTCCAATGTTTAGAAGGGATGGCACAGGAATTCAAGTGACAAAAGAGCTGTACATTCTATAAGCTGTACAGTGTACTATTACTGTAGCATTGTGTACTTAAGAGCTCACTTGTAAACAATAGAAGTCTAGGCGTGAAATCCTGCCTACTCAGAGTAATATTTTCTGATATATGAATGTAGAGTAAGAAATGAAGAAGCTTTCATTTCCACGTTTGCATATCACGGGAGGCTAGGGTGAAGCAGTGAACGCAGGCCTGACATGCTGTTTGCAGAGAGGGGAGAATGCTTTTATACCAAGCTGCACTTTGATCTGTAAATATGCCAAAGCCCAGTTTGTCACAATCAGAGGTGAAATGCCAATTGCCTCTCTCCTATCTCCCCTCTTTTTGAGCCACCACTAGAGGAGAGCTATGACTGTGGAACAGGTCTTAGCATCAAGTTTTCCAGTTTTGTGCTTAGTTAGCTAGAATATCAACACTGTGTGTCCTGGCCCCTCAAGTGGTTGACAATGCCACAAAGGGTGTTTTTCCACTGTCACTAGAAGTACCCATTAAGTACCCATTAATGGCATTTTTATACCCATTAATGGGTACTTAATGGGTACTTCTAGTGACAGTGGAAAAACACCCAAAGTCAACCATGAACTTCAGACATCAAGTCTTGGGAAACAAAAAGAGGAAGAGGAAATAAGAACAACTGTACAGTGTTGACTTTGCTGTAAAGAACTCATTGCTCTCTGCCACAGTTCCACCAACTTAAAGTTCAAAGTGCATCCTCATCTTTTGTTGAAGTCATTCATAGGTGCACTCAAACAAATGGAGAGATGGGCTGAATATTAGCAGAACCTATGTTCACAGGACAATATGACTGCTGATGCCACGTTTGGAAACATCAAGAATCTGGCTGTCATGGAAGAATTTGATGCCCCCCCCTTCTTTCCATGAACTTAATAGCAGAAAACTCCAGAGATTATGGCATTTCATATAAGATCATAAGAGAAGCCCCACTAGATCAGGCCATAGCCCATCTAGTCCAGCATCCTATCCCACACAGTGGCCCACCAATTGCTTATGGGCATCCCAAGCAGAAGACAAGGGAAAACTTTCACCTGTTCTTGAATCCCAGCAAATGCCCAATATAACTAAATAACTCAAGATGGACAAGCAAACCACACCTTCCCACTAGTTGCACAAGTATCCTTGTCAGAGCTACCAAGAAAGAACTGTGCTATGCCAATGTCATTATTTACTTATTTATTTGTATTTCTATCCCGCCCTATACCCGAGGGTCTCAGGGCGGGTTACAATATTATATTAATCTTAGACAGGTCCCTGCCCTTATATAAAAATAATGGAGACTGGAATGAGAACAACAATTAGAGGGGCAATTCCTTCTTGAACATCACTGGGAAATAATTGTCTCAAGTAGCTGTCAATAGGTTGCAGTTTTTAGAGCTGAAAGATCGATTGCTGACATGATCTTGTTTTCACTTCACCAGCTAAAGCAATGCCATGAGCATCGATAACCACTTTACATTACTGGCAAAAGCTTTCCATTGACTTATTTGTCTCAGAGCTTTTAGTAGAAAAATCAGCTGTCTACTCAGGCTTCTCCAAATCATTACATGTTTACATAAAGATATGCAAGGCCACTGTTTCACAATTAATAGTTAAGCATGGTTGCATACTTGCATCAATGTTCTTCGGAATTTTTTTCTCCTTGCTATTGCAGTATACCTTCAGGACTTCTGAAGGTGGCATATAATTGCAAACAAGAAGTGATGGCAATCTTTTCAGTCTTGCATGACTGAGAACCAAGATCAAAGTCCAGCATTTCCCAATCTACACAGTACTCTTTTGCTGCCCTGACTTCACACTCTTTGGGTGCTCTCCAGAAAGTCATCAACTGCTCTGAGCATGCATGTAGTAGCTCAATTTAACTATATAACTAAAGGACAACTATATAATAAGTCAGGATACTCATGACTGTTATAATTTGTATTGGCAATCACACCCTTGAAGTAAAGAAGTTATTTATCTTGGCTTCAAAGATACTTGTATCCTACTTTTGAAGATAAATTCAACAAACACATTTGCAAAGCAATGACTGCAATGATATGTCTTTCAAACAGAACTTGGGAATAGTGGGCTTTATTTGCTCTCCAGGAGTATGAATTCTTTCCATTTTCACAACTTTTAAAGATTTCTAGGTATCTTCTAGAAACTAGACCAAGTTTTAAACAAAGATATCTGATAAAAGGGCAAGCAACACAGCAAACATACTTGGACAATCTCAGAAATGCTTGCACTGGCTTGGCAACGTTAGTCCAATGAAGGATGCTTGAATTCCTAAAGATGTGCTTTATAAAGAGCTTGACACTGGTTTCAGGCCTGTTTCAGACCCATTCCTCATTTCAAGGATCTATTCAAATATGATATGAACACATGTGACACTGATCCAAAGTTTTGGAATCAGTGTCTGCTGACCATAGCAAATGGATGCATACTTTTTGGATAAGTGCAAAAAAACTCTTTCTGCACACACATTGTCTCATGCTAGGAAAGTGTCGAGGATTCTCCCATGCGCATGGAGGAACAGGATAATGGAGCTCCCTCCCTCTTCTTAAACACTCCATCAGCACAAACAAGGCTGGGCATCCTAGCTTGGTTTATTGACCAGTAATTTCAGTAACAAGTTCTACCACTAGGTCAGGGCTAGTACCCCAGACTCTGGAGGTATGCAGAATGTTCACCTCTGTAGGATGGCCTACAAAGGAGGACTCTATTGGTGTTGATGCATATAATATCTGAGGAGACATGACCTCCAGGTATTTCGTGTGCAGGTATACACATTCAAGTGTTTGGACTGGGGTCTATTTCCTTTGCTTTGGGTCAAAACTTGGGAGTGATGCAGAACACTTGGATGTTATCCTGATTTGTACTGCTAAGCTCTGGCAGGAACAATTAGCCTTGAACCTTTTCCTAAGCCCCTTTACCAAATAACTCCCCACCACCAAACACACACACACTTCGGCTGCATTACTTGTGGAATTTCTACACTTTTGGCTTCTTTCTTCATTTTAGAAGTCTTCAGAACAAGTACCATAAATAGGACTTTTATAAGAGAGGAAGGTGACCTTCATAGGAGGTCAAAACTAAAGAAAGTTGAAGTTTCTTTGCCTAAGATTTAAAGCAGGGCTTCTCTTTCATGAACATTAGACTTGTTACACTGTTTCCCTCTATATACTGCAACTTCTTTCAAGCTTAGAAAACTTAAATTCATTGTTTACTGACTGCTTAAATTTCAAGCTGTTCCTTACACCATTTAAAGCTGTTTTAGAACAACTTTTGACAGTTCTAAGTTCACTCTTTATATAAGTTACATTGTTTAAGAACCTGGCTGATTATTTCCCCCTTTCCCAAGGATTGACTACCAGTTGCTTGTCTGAAGGAACCAAGTCCCATGTCCACAGTTCCCAGAGTCTGTGCATATACAGAGTACAGAAAGCATTCTGCATAACAGCCAGCTCAGAGGACTGGCCCATCCTTTGGAGGCAGTTGCCACAGCTGGGGCCCCACAGATCATCCACATGCAGACAATCCTTAGCCTGCATTAGCACTACTCCAGCCCAGGGTGGAGCAGATTACTTAGTCAGGGCTAGCATGGCAAAGGATAGACACGCTGTATGAAAGCAGTGGAAGAGTGAAAAGTGGAAAACTCTGCTGTAGAATAAGAGAGTGTACAGGTGGCAGAGAAAAACATCAGTTCATCAGTTCGAACAAAACCTAGCTCAACTTTCATAAGTATACAGTGCAGTAAAGTCTGCTGCTCCAGGATGTAACTGCAGAGTCATATCAGGCACTCTAAATCTTGGGGAGGAAAAATAAAATATGGTGCAGTATTTCACTGTCTTTCAAAATGGAAGAATGCCAACAAATGTGTGAAACAGCTTTTCGCCTCTAATCCTTGACAAATCTTTACTGAGGGACTGGACATTTTGCTGGAAATAGGAAAATCATTGCTCCAGATATAAATTCTCCAAGGAAAGTTTTTGTATCTGAAAAAAGGACACAACACTGCTGTGAACCAGTTTCACAAATCAAAAATTTTATGACTCTTCTTCTCCAAAGACTGGAGCAGAATTGTAAGCCAATTTCACAACTCTGAAACAATATACTCCACCTCAAACTGGAACTAAAGATCTGTATCTGATTGAAAAGGAGATAGCACTGCTATGAACCAATTTCATAACTCAAAACCCATATGACTCTGGCTCAAACTGGAACAAAGCTCAGTGGTGCAAGACCCAGAAGTACCTCTCTGAAAGCCTACCTGTCTTGGGGCTTGAAATAGAGAGATGCACATAGCCAGGAATGAGGCAATCTGGTCAACTAGAGATACACTGAGCATGGAATGGCCAGACTAGAAGAAATATGTGCCACTCCAACTAGTGAAAAAACTGCACTTGGCAAAATCCCTATTTCTATCACTACAGCTATTGAGGCAGCAGGGTTTCCTACAGAAGTAAGAATGCCCTGTTGAAAGTGTAAAGCCTTCCGCTTCTCAGGAAAGCTTTAAGAAAAGCCTTTAAGGAAATTGCACATATTTCTCCTGTCTCACAAACCACACCAGGCCATCAAACAGGCCATCTATTCACATATAGATTGGAGAAAGTTCACATAAACTGCATCCAGTGTTCCCCTTTAATACGTTGCTGCCCAGGTAGCATCATCCATGCAGACTGTGTGGTTCTCAGTCCCACTACCAGTTTTGGGGCTATTCTCTACTTGATTCACATGAAAATTTCTACCTTAAAAATGAAACAGGAAGAAAAGATTTCAAGTAACTTTTCATATGATACTCCAGCAAGCCGATAACTTAAAAGAAGCAGGCATTATTCCAACCTGATCTTACATCTTGAAAGCAAGCACTAGGTTGTGCAACCAGGATGGGTGCTCAGGAGTGCAACCTGAGTCTCTTGTAGTTTGATTTCTCACTACAGAGGTGTGACCTGTGTACACAGCAGAAAAAGAAAAGAAGTGGCCCTCCTGCTGCCGAGCTTTTTCCTCTACATGTGTACTCAAGCAGGAGATCAAAAGAAAAGGGATTAGAATACACCCTCAGAACCTGCAGAAATGAAATCTTGAGATGCAGAGTATTTTTCCACTTCAACCTTCCTATTCTTTCACCTCCACAGTGAAGAATGTTGCAGTTCATAATACTCATTTTCTTTCCACTTTGATTTTGCCTTGATTTGGACGTGGCGTAATAAAGGTGCCTAGAAAATATCTGACGTGCATAAATGAAATCAGATACAGACAGAACACGACGATGGGGCACTCCTTGGGCATCCATCTCTCCCTCCAGTACAAGGAAGAAAAGTAGGGAAATGGGGCGGAGGGTGTCGCGCTGGAGAGTCCCGATTAACAGCAAAACACGTGGGGCCACCCACACTCCCATCTCAACGCCCCTCACGGGAAATGGTGGAGGGGAAACCTCGGACCTCCAGCCCCACGGGTTAAAAGGCGGGAAAAACAAAGCATCCCCCAGCCCCACGTTTCCCCCCAAAAGACCCTACAGGCCCGAGCCGCGCGAGTCCTACTGACCTCTCCGAGAGCCGGGACCGGGGCTGCCGCTTTTGGGGCTCTTGCGCGGGGCCATGTCGCCTCCTGTCAGGTAAACGCCACCAAGGAGAGCAAGAGAGGAGGCTGCCGAAAGAGCGGCTGCTGGGCGCGTTCACGACGGCGGCGGAGGGGGCGGGGCCGGGCCTGCACCAAGATGACAGCGGCGAACACCTAGGAAAGCACAAGCCTCCCGGGTGACTCGAGAGTGTGCGCGCGCGCACGCGTGCGTCTACCCAACTCCGCCCATAGCCTCCGACTGGCAGTCGCTCCGACCAATCGTATGTTAAGGGAGGGACAAGCCTACTGCGGCCTTATTGGCTATAGGGGACTCGCGCCGGCTGACGTTTCCTCGTGCCCGCGCACCGCTGGCCGTAACCGCGCTGTGAACTTCAGTGCTTGCCTGGAACGTGGCAACGTAGCAAGGAGGCGAGGGGTGAAGCGGCGGCGCGTGGGAAAGTTGCCGAGCGAAGTAGCTGCTGCTGCTGCTGCTGCTGCTGCTCTCTCTTTCCCCGGCAGGCCAGTATGAAGAAAATGAAGAAATAGCTCTTGTGGACAGACCTGGCAGCCGCTGAGCTGGAAGCGAACTTAATTATGTAAAAGTTCACTGCTTCTAGACACTGTGTCTGGAGGTTTTTTTTTTAACGCAGCTGCTTGGAAAATGGGCAGGATGCAGTAGATAGGGGCCAGCCACCCTTCGGTTCACGCTGTCCCACTTGCGTTCACATCTGAGTTTTAATCCAGCTTCAGGCCACCTTCAGAGTGAGATAACGCATCAGCAAAGTGACCAGTAATTTTCTTTCCACATTATACCGATCCCAAAGGTGAATTTTCTGAGTTATTTAACGCTGAAAGAAAACCGCTTGTCACTTTGCTGGTGCGTTCTGTCACCCTGAAAGTGGACTGAAGCTGGATTAAACTTCAAGTGTGACCAAAAGCCAATAATATGGAGAAAACGACTTGACACTTTGTTGATGGACTTCTCACTCAGAAGATGGACTAAAGCTGGATTAAAATATAGGTTCATAAGAACATCAGAGGAGCCCTGCTCGATCAGGCCACAGCCCATCTAGTCCAGCATCCTGTCTCACACATTGGCCCACCAGATGCCCATGGGCATCTTAAGCAGAGACCAGGGCAAACCTCCTCCTGCTCTTAAATCCCAGCAAATGACCTTAGAAGTGTCCTGCTTGTCTCCACAGCCTGGAAGATGTACTTAGTTATCCATTTTAGTAGCCATTGACTGCAATTTAGATCCCAGGCACAGCTACCCTTCCAAAAGAGGACTAACTAACCTCTGAAAAATTGACATTTTGTAGTGCTCCATCTGTTGTTGCAGCAATCTTGCACTGCCAGCTGCTGCCTTGCTTTCACTCAGTAGCCCTTAACCCATTATCTGGACTCTGGAGTCCAGAGCTACAGCTATTGAAAAACAAAGCTCATTCCTTACATACTGCCCTGAAACAGGACATTTCAAGATGTAGTCAGACATTGTAAGTTTTGTAACACGGGACATTTGTGTAGCATTTATTTCATGACAAGTTTGTATGAATAAAATGGCTGTCAAGACAATGTTAGTATGTATCTCTACCTTTGTGAAAGGTTTATTCAATGTGAACAAGGTCTGAGCGTCAGTAAACATGAGAGTAAACAGATAGTGGAAACATGCTTTCCCCTATCTACTACAGCATTTCCAAAATGTCACACATATGCTTATGGATGGTATGCAAAATTTTAAATATATTTATTGAAGTTAAAAAAAAAAGATGATTAAAATATTAATAAAGCAATAACAGTGATACATACAGACATGAAGGGTAAATGAATGATGGAAATGTAGAAAACTGAGCCATTCGTGTCTTGTCTTCATTTACTGAAAGCATCCATAGATGTGCAGGATGATGCAGTCTGATCCTATGGCAAAGTAAGGCAGTGGTCCTGGCACAGTCTAAATTCTGGGTAGCTTGATGATTGACATCAATGAGAGTTTTTTGCTTGGTTCAAATAGCTGGAGGGACCTGGATCAGGATTATAGCAAAGACAAAGAATTAGATCCCCTGTCAAGCCCCATGTCCCATTTGAATCAATCCCTACTATTTAATTGATGCCTAGCAGACAAAAAAGCCATCATACCAGGGCCAAATCAAAAGCTTGACACATCTACTTTTTGTCTCTCTATCCATTGTGTTCATTGAGACTTTCTTTAAAATATGCAGAGTGATGCCTCTGTTTATTGCAGATTGTGCTCTTTATTTGTTTTGTTCATGTTTGATATACCACTCTATCTCTCCAGTCCAAAATAGCTTCTGCTACTAGGGCAAGCCAGACCTTGCAGATTTCACGTTACAAAAACTAATGCTACTGTCTTAAAACATAACTTGCATTTTCTGGTGAGAATATATTACTCTCTATAACTTGACATGTACAGTATACCTAAATTTTTGTCATTTATTTAAAAAGCATCTAGTGTACAATGTAGAGAAGGCAGCATTACTCCAGATGTTTGAAATTCAAAAAGCTACACTTAAAGTTTTAAGCTAAAATAATTGCTAGTTACATAGACACAAGCTTTACCCTGAATGGTATTTGTAAGAGTTATTTTTGCCTTGTTCTGACTTTTGCCTCTGGTTTACATGGTCTTCTTGACCCTTGTTCTTAGGCATAGGGAAGTACTGCCTAGTATCCCATAATCTAGACCAGCGGTTCTCAACTTTCCTAATGCTGCGACCCCTTAATGGAGTTCCTGATGTTGTGGAGACCCCCAACAATGGGGGTGGAGCAGTTGAGAGGTGGGAGGGAAGGGCGGTGGGAGACTCGTCGCGACCCCTCTGAAAGGGTAGTTCGACCCCCAAAGGGGTCCTGACCCCCAGGTTGAGAACCACTGATCTAGACCCTGGCTGATGACTTACAATCTTGCTTCATAAGTCAACGTTGCTCTGCTGTTTTAATTTTTTTCCCTCTTAAGAATAAATGCTTGACTTAACACTGTGTTTCCTAACACTGATCCTAAGATCTTGGAAATTAATCTAGTCTGACAGGAGACTAACCCCCTGCCTAGTTACCTAGCTGGACATAGATGCTAGGGGTGTGGTCAAAGCCAATTTCCCACGTTTAATTTGATATGAATTGGAATATCCAGCTTCAAGCAAACCCTACCACCAGAAATGTGTGTGTGTGTGGGTTGTATTTGTGCACGAATATTCATATGAATATTCATGGACAAAATGAAGCGAACCCCCCTCCTATCTTTCCAGCCCACCCCACCCAGCACTCACCTGCTATCGCTGCCACCATCACCACACACTTTTGTTCTAGGCGTTCTGGTTCTGTGTGTGCAGCTCCTAATGTGTCATGCGATCCCCGGATGGGGAGCTGCACACACAAACCTGCAAGTTTTCGGGCCTCCAAAGAGTGCCGAAATATGCCCAGAGATGCCACCACAACTTCCCGTTCCACTCCAGTGTGCTCTCTTACCTTTGCGGAGGCTGCAGTGGCATCTCTGTTCCCATTTCGGCACTCTTCAGAGGTCCAAAAAACACTTCCAGGTTTCCTGACCTCAGAGCTGGGCCAGCATGAGCTTCATACATTCTGCCTAGAAGCAGTTCCCATGGTGCATGCTACAGTGAGCCTATTCACACTAGGTGTGCCAGGGAACTCCGGGGACACTCCCACATGGTACATCCACACCATGAGGAGCCACTTCTATACCAGAAGTGCTGGACTGCTCCCTATGTGTACAGTGGTAGAGTGACTGGGTTAGGACAGTCCAGGTGGAAGAGGTTCAAATGGAGCATGTGACTGGGTGGCAGTTGTGTGCCACATTGCCTGGTTGCCACAGCAAGGGTGCCGTGCATGTTTATTCTCATCATTGCCATGGGATCACTATTGCCTCCTTAATGGGCAATTCACACTTAGCCAGAGTGTAGTCAAGTGACGACTACATTTTGAATGGTTTGTATCACTCTGGAGCGCAGACACGAAAGCCATTCCACAACTTTAAATGTCATGCTGTTAACATGCATAGTAGAATTAGATTATATGTTTAGGATTGTATACTGAGAGCAGAGTCAGGAGTATAATGACAGGAACAAAAATTTTCAGCAATAATAGTGATAATACTTCAATGCTGGCAAACTCCCAGGAGTGATTAACAACACCTAGGCTTGCACTGTCATTGCTGCTATCAAAGCCATGTTTTGAAAGGTGAAGAAAAGAAGACATTTCCTTGCAGCTATTTGTACATGTACCTATTTATACATGCCAAGGTCATGCAGCAGCAGCAGCAATCAGCATTTTCCAATTCTGGGTCTGGATGATATAGATCCCCGGGCCCTTCTCAGAACAGTACACTACTGCTTTGTCCAAAGGTGCCCACCATTTCTGAAGCCCCATCTAAGGATGTTTCACTAATCTCTGCAGGGTATTGGACTGCAGTATACTCAATAGAAATAGGCTAGGTTTAAAAATTAGGACATTCACTTTGAAAATACCAAATTTGAGTGATAGCAATAAGTTCCAATAAGCAGAAGTATAACAAAAGTCTTGCAAGGCAAAGCAGCAACTTCACATCCTTTGTGAGGTACAGAAACATGTTTTATACAGGACGGGAGAAGAAGCTAAGTTCGGTACAAATGCTGAGACAAAAGATATGAAGTGTTCGTTAGATGATTAAGTAGAAAAAACTAGCCAACAAATCAGATGGCCTATAATAAGTAAATTAGATCATTACAAACTGAGAAGTTTCTCAAATAAAAACAAGCTCCACCTTCCTGACAGTAATGAGGATGCTACCCCTCCTAACTGACAATACCAGTTAGCGGTTATCTCCCTCTTGCTGGTTTCCAGCTGCAGTTAGTTCAGAGTGATACAGCTTCAGAGAACTCCAAGGTCAGTTGGCTAGGAGAGATAAACTTCACACACAGTACATTTGCTTTCCCAAGATATTAATCCTTAGAAAGAAAATATACACACATAACTTAAACATCATTTGGAACCAGTGGGCAAGCTCTAAAGACCTTCGGGTATGGGGTGGGATAGAAATGTAAATAAATAAATAAATAAAGCCACTTTTTGCCCCAAGGGCCATTTTCCCACTTTTCTTTGTACAGTGAGGAATGTCTTTTATGAACTGGAAGGAAAGGACAAGTTTTGAAAGAGGTTTTTTGTGTGATTTGATGAGCTGAACTGACTTGCGTGAAATCCTACCTGGAAGTGCTGTGCTGTATTGCAGATCACATCCATGCCAGTTCAGAGATGCCAAACAATTAAGGTTACAGATTCTTTTTTTCCCATTCATTCATTTTATGGTATTCATATACTGCCTTATCTTGAAAGATATCCAGAGGCCTATTTGCAAGAAGGAACGCAAGTAGGACACCCTGGGATAGAGCATTCGCTCTGCTGAGCCATTTGGAACATTCCCAGCCCATGCCAGGGCACCCACTCGTGTCCTGGATGTAGAGCATGACATCGCACTCTACACCCAGCCCAGGGCATTCCTGGCTGTCCCAGGCCATCCCACAGCTGTACGGGAAGTGTGCCAAATAAAATGATTTAAAAAGTGATAATAAGGGGGTGAACTCTGTATTTAGTATTGTTTGGAGTTTGTAGATGCTCCACTTAATAGTTTCTGTTTATTTATTTATTTTTTGTCAATATGCTCTACAGGACATAAGAAAGAGCTGTTACCCCACATAGGAAGATAATAATCTTAATAATTAACAGGGCTCTCAGAAAGCTGACTAGTAGAACTTCAGATTGTATTTCATTATACAGTATGTATATGGGTGTTTTTCCACTGTCACTAGAAGTACCCATTAAGTACCCATTAATGGGTACAAAAGTGCCATGGGGGTGTGTCCCCAAACCCAAAGCTCTGGAGCCTGTGCACAATCTCCAAAGCTCGCTCTGAAGAATAGCACAGGCTTCGAAGAGGACCCCAAGCGAGAGCAATGCCATTCCTATGGACCTTTGTCAAAGGCTTTGGAGGATCTTTGGAGTTTGCTGCAAATCTTTGGAGTTTATAGCAGAGCTCCAGAGAATCTTTGGAGTCCATGGCAGAGCTCCAGAGAATCTTTGGAGTTTATGGCAAAGATTCAGAGATTCTCCAGAGCCGCTCTGGAGAATCTTCGAGGAATCTCCAGAGAGTCTACAGAGATTGTATCCCCTGTCCCCTCAAACACCTGGTGTGACAGGCAGGCCCCACGTGGGTAGATCCGGATTCGCGATGTGGGTGCTCTGGTGTTTCCACTGTGAGCAAGCTACCCATTGCTATTGGGTACCCATTGCTATTGGGTGCTAGACCACCAGTGGAAACGCATTGGGGACTTTCCTTAATCAGGATCTACTAGATCCAGATTAGTTGAAGGACCCATTCCTTAGATCCGGATCATCTTAGATCTGGATTAAGGGAGGTAAGTGGAAAAAAACCCTAAGAGGCCAAATGCAAATTGGCCTTAGTGTTTGCTCCCATGTTGCATCTGATGATGAAATACCTGGAGCTGCACAAGCGCCCACCCTACACTTGCACACTTCTGGTTATTCTCATCTGGGATTCATCATTGTACCACGGACAAGCTAAATCATATTGCTATTTCAGAAAAAGAGAATGAATCAGAGCTCTTTTTTCTAGAATAGAGATATTCTGGGATTTCATTTTACATCCCAAGACTATGCTGGGATTGCTAGGATAATCCCAGATTTTAGACCTGTGTCCCCTGTACCTCTACTCATAATGACATTCCATATTCAGTCATAATGTCTAAATAGGGCTGTTGAAAAACAGTTTGGAGGGGTCACTTACCTTCATTAATCCAGATCTAAAATGATCCAGATCTAAGGAATAGGTCTTTCAACTAATCCAGATTTAGTAGATCTGGATCTAAGGAGGTACCTGATGTGTCTCCATGGGCAGTGTAGCACCCAATAGCAATGGGTGCTAGCGTACTTACAGTGGAAATGCCGGAACACCCATGTGGCAAATCCAAATCTACCCACATGGGGCCCACACGTCACCCCATGTTTTTTGGGGGGTGCCACTGGAGGAGGGTGTAAACTCTGTAGACTTCGAAGATCCTCTGGAGCGGCTCCGGGGAATTGTGGCAAATCACTCTGGAGATTTTCCAGACCTTTGAACAAAGCTCCATAGAAATGGCATTTCTCTGATGGGTCATCTTCAAAGCATCCTCCAGAGTTTCCTTCAGAGATGTCTTCAGAGATTATGCACAGGCTTCGGAGCTTCGGGTTCCGGGGGACCTCCCCATGGGTGATCTCCCATTGCCTGATCGTGGTGGAAGCACACTCTGTATAATCCATATTTGATGCCTGAAGACCCCATTGTAGACCCAAGGGGTCTACACAAAATCCAGATTAGAGGTCCTGAAGGGCCCATTTAATCTGGTTATTCCTAGAACAGATGGAAACAAATGTGGCTCTAATGGGGTCTGCAGTAGAGATGGGGTCTTCCTGCTCTGAGCCTAATGGGTCCTTAATGGGTACTTAGTGCTAGTGGAAGAACCCCCAAACTGAACTCCCCTGCCAGAACTACCAAATGAGCTCAAAGTCCATATTCTGTTATCATATTTGTTATAAATGCTATAAATAGTTTTAAAATTACAATAAAAATATTTTTAAAAATGGTATACTAGGAGCAGTCTGACATGGTTCTCCATCATTTTAGTGGTTTTTCGACTCATCCTGGTCCTTTCTCATCAGCAACTTTCCACCACATCCAAATTACAAAGGTTCAAAACTTTGCATTCAAATCAGATTTTGGCTATATTTTTGCATGCAAAGTGAAAGTAATTGTGCCTACATTCAAAGCTTTGGAAAAGATTCAGGGCAGATTTACAGGCACAGGTGGTGGCAGCAGGGATTCAAAGCAAATTCAAAGCCAGGCACATTCAAAATGTGAAGTTCTGTACTGTTTGCTTCGACATTCCCCCAACAGGAGGGGGGGAATCTTGCATCTCTGTGGTTCTTGGGGTAAGGGGCATATATATTATATATTTAACATATTACTCAACAGAAAGATTTGCTCTTAACAATGGCAATGCCCCCTGTCTTAGTGTTGGTTCAATAAAATATAGTAACCAACCAACTGTTTTTGTTTTGTTCTGGCCTGGAGCAAGATCACAATAGTGTCTAAATAGCACCTAATTATTAAATCAATTCAGTCAATACAGATGAACTGGTGATTTTGGTTTCATACTGTGCAAAAAGCTCCCCTCCCCCCCCCACACACACTATTTATTTAAATGTGAGGTAACTGGAAAGGCTTCAGGTCATGATATGGCCCCAACATTGAGAGAGTATCCATGATCTAATCAGAGGTTGTGAATTTCTGCCCTAGGTCAAACTGTGTAACACAAGCCAGCAAAACTAGTCTGTTCAATGTAATTTGCAGTGAAAGAGGGTTTTAAGGACTCTGTTAATGCAATTAACTGGAAAGAAAAAGACAACTGTAATATATTTAGTCATCCCTGCAGTTCTGAAGGAAATTCCATCTTGATCTTAGCTGATGATCAGCTTCTGCCCTCAAGCATTTTACTTAAGTAAGTTTGCTATTCTTGTTTTTCTGCATAGCTTTGATGACGCACTTAAATAATCATAACATTTTCCAGCCCTTTGAAAGATGCAAGAATCACTTATTTTAACATATTAGCAGAGTATAGCTCAGAGTCCTTGTTTTTTATTGTTGGATACATAGGACTATTTTATTCCTGTTTAAATTGGGGGATTCTTGATTTTGGTTAGACTACTATACTGGGATCTGGAAGATTAAAGCTTGAATCTCCTTTGGCTACAAAGATCATAAGGTGGCCTTAAGCTGGTCATTTTGGCTGCATTTGAATTGCAGCAGTGGCAGATACTCCAATGGCCTCTTAATAGAGATGTACATGAATATTTGTAACATACAATATTTGTACGAATTCATACGAATTTGGACATTCGTATATGAATTGAATGTTACAACATTCATGCATTGACATTTCTATTTGTGCAAATGCTTCAGAACGTGCATATGTTCTGGTCTAGCCAGTTTAGTCTAATGGTTAGGGAGCCAGACTCTTATCTGGGAATACTGGGTTTGATTACTCCCTCCCCCATGAAGCCAACTGGGTGACCTTGGGCTAGTCACAGCCTCACCCACATCACAGGGTGTTCTGTTGTGGGGAGAAGAATAGAAAGCCTTGTCAGCCACTGAGTCCCCTTAAATGGGTGAGAAAAGTGGGGTAGAAAAGGCAACTCTTCTTCTTCTTTGGAACATTGGTGAACCCGGGGAGGTAGGAAATCGGCTGTTCCAGTCATATCTGGAACAGATCCAGAGTGCATTCAACATGGATTGAGAGCAGATTCAAAGTGGTTTCAGGGCAGATTTGACACTTTCAGAGTGGATATGTTATGGGATACGTATCTGATACATATCAGATACGTATGCATTCATATTGGATATTCATATGAATACATATGAATACATTCGTATCGAATTGAATCCTACCATATTCGAAGGGAATCTATTTGAATGAATACAAATTTTCTTACATTTGATTTGATACTAATCGAATGCAAAAAACAAAAAAAACAAAACCACCATCCATGCACATCCCTAGCTCTCAGTGCTTGCTTCCATCCTGGGGGCGTGTGATATATGTATGTCATGTGCCTCACCCCCTTGCTCTTTTCATAGCAAGGGACTTTCAAAGGTCCCTAACTGTCGTGTCTCCAGCCAAGGAGATGCAGAGAGCACAGAAGAGTAGCAGCAGCAGCCACAGACAGCAACAGCAAAAGTCCAAAACAAAGTACCTTGGAGGCTTTAGAGTTAAATGGGCCATCAAGAAAGTTTCATTGTCAAAGATCAGAGTATTCAGTAGTAAATCAAGAGGCAAGGTCATGGAATGCTGGAGTTGCAGCTGTACGAGTGTTTGCCTGAAACAAAACTTATCAGAATATTGTGCCTTAAATAGGTGGTTCAGAGTCATGTCTCCTTCGCTGCAGCTGACAGATGCAGATTCTAGTTGATTTACACAGCTGTTCATGCGCACGTCTCAGACCAGTTGGTAAATGGCGTCATTCAGTATGATCCGAGCCTGAGCTGCTGTCACTTGGAAGTATGGGCTCAATGTCCTCACTTGTGGCAAGCATTCTTCATCTTGCCTGGCCAGGTAGCCTGCCTGAGCTTGGCTGGGCATTGCAACTTCCCCTTCATCCTTGGAGGAAGGAGCACTGATGACAGGGGGCATGACACAAACTTCACAAAGAGTTTGCTTCATCACACCAATAATGGCCTCCTAATTGGGCCATTTTGGGAGTGACACATGCAGAAATCAGGAAAGATCCATTGTCCATGCAGCCATAGTGTGTCTCTATGTCAGCGACACAAATGCCTGAGGGCAGCAGGCACACTCAGAATTCATTATTCCATTCTGCAAGAATAATGCTGTGGAGGGTACCAGCAGGCATTCAAGAGCTCTCAGAGGAGCACCCTGCACCAAGAAGTACCTTGTCCATGTGGATACCATATTCCTGGGGCCTCTACCAGACATTATCCAGAAGCCCTATATTAAAAGCACTATGAGACAGAATCCAGGAGTCCCTTGGTTTGAATCCCCACTCTGCCATGAAAGCCCATTGGTTGTTCCCAACCATGAGTTAAATAAGTCCCTTGTGTATGCTTTGAGAAAGGGAAATGCTAAAGTAGTAAATCTTGATAGAAAATCCAGAGTGGAACCCATCAAGCAGTTAAGCAGGTCATGGTTTAGCTCTTGAGACTATGTGGTATAGTGTGACATATTAATGTAAATAAATAAATAGTCTTCCTCTAACAGCCTTTCCACATTGGCCTGTTTATCAGTCTAGCACAAGGTCTGAATTAGCACTTTAGCCCATAGTTTGCAATTAGACAACATCTGGGCAGGTGCATCTGCACAGTCAGGAGGCATTTACAAACTAGAAACAGCCCCTGCTTGTCCAGAGGTTGTCTAATGGCAGATTCCACAAACTACTTAACATTTACTTGAGACTTTTCTGAGGTGTCCAGCCAGTGAGCATTTACACCTCTGCCAGCTGGGAAGGTCATCATGGTGATGGCACTGATGCACACACAGTTGCAGAGGGTGCCACACTCAAGATGGTGGCGCTCAGAAGAGGATCAATGCAGGGATCAAGCAAAGGTAAGTGATCGATCATGTGAGGGGTAGGCTAATGTTGACTAGCAATTGCAAGTGTGAATGCCGGTCAATGTTAGTTCATCACACGGCTTTCCCATCTATGGGACAGGAAAGGAAGTGTGAAAACACCCAAGGTCTAGCCCACTTCTGGATCTTTCTCTTCAGCATGTCTGGAGAAGAAGAGAGAGACCATGATCCTTGCTAGCAAACTGTGTCTACATTGGGCACAGCATAGCCAAGTTCAAGCAGCCCAAAATGGCCACCTAGACCTGGCTACTGGTAGCCCTGTTTAAAAAGGACTACTCCTGTCTTATTCTTGAGTAAACTAACCCAGAAGCCCATTTCAGTAGCACACCAGGGCTGTGTCCAAACACCTTTAAACTGCATAGTGGAATATGCAGTCCCAATCGAAGTGTCACACAAGGCCATCGATGGATGGTCGTGGCATCACATTATCCAATCAAGATTGCACACTTACCTTAATGCTGGATGAAGGACACTTGCTGCACAGTATAAACAAAACCCAGTGTTCACCTCCAGTGCAGGCAGTACAGCGAGAACAGCAAGAAAAGAGCAGGAAGAGGAGCTCAGATTTGATTGGCTGCCTCAACCCTCATGACAGCTCATGCCAACTCAGCTCTTGCAGCTCCAATGGGGAAGCTATGGAGCTGCCATTCCTGTCAGGACATTCAGTCATCACTGCACAGTAAATATACTGCACTTTTATATTTAACTGCAGATTTATTCTGCTAGTCTGAAGGCAGCCAGGTTGCACTGCTGAAATGGATCCCACAGGAGCTTTGCTAGTGCTGTCCCACACCAGCCATCTGAAGTGTTCCTGTAGAAACAGTTCCAGCTGGAGTGGATCAGCCCCTGCAAATGTGGAAATGGCCTCAGTTTATTTTACCTCACATTTATTCTGTTGCAAGAATATATGAGTGTAGGCAGAACCATATATACTGCCTTAAGTTATTTGAGCAAAAAGGCAGGATATAAATGCAATCAATACATGAACAGCAAGAGGTGAAACAAGTTACATATGGTTGTTTTTGTTATACTATCCTCGGTATAACAAAAATCTCAATTGTTTAACCAGTTAACAGGAAGGATTCATTTTGATTTGACAGCTTCTGTACTTGACCTGCTCTATTTGAAAGCAGTGTTTTCCTTTCCTTGAGAAATAATCTTCATAGTCTAATGGTTTTCGTTTTACTGTTTTCATTTGGTCTGTAAAGTTCAGGTTTGGGCTATTTGACATGCTATAAAATTCTAATTCAATGCATTAGCACCTCCTGTCAAGAGCCGTTTTAAGCCATCAGTTAACAGCAGGAAGAGATTATCTTTAGCTAGTTCTAGGCTTCCTGCTTACACTTTAAATGTAGAAAGAATGGCCTGCTGCCATGAAACAGAATTTAATGTAAGCTGTTTAGTACTCTGCTTCATGCAGTTCCACTAAACATTCTACTGACTGCACAAGTATTACTGGTTTCCTTCATTTTGCTAGAAAACTGTAAGTGCAGAAGATAAAACAAACTTGCTGAGAGGAGTTATCTGTTGCACAGTTATTCTGGGTGAATCATGGATTACTTCTATGCGTAAAATTGTCTGCATATTGTTTCATTTATTCATTTATTCTTTCAAATTCATTCCACACTCCACTATCTTAAAATTGTGCACGGCAGCTTACAGTTTTAAAAATTCAGTGAGAGTAGATTCAGCTTTTCTGCAGTTAGAGCAAGCCTTGAATAAATGGAATAAAACTAAATGGCTGAGAATCAGAAAAGTAGGTGCAAGGTTGTGTGGATGGAGCTAAGAAAATACATTGCAAAATTAAGGTGGTGGTTACTTTTTTTTAATTACAAGGAGGTTGGCTAGCACAACTATCACTTAAAAGTTAGATGACCAGGTAGAAAAAAGAGAAGGCTCTTGTTGCTTCAGTAGTTTTCCATAAGAAATCCCATCTTTCACAAACTAGAATGAAGGTGCAGAATCCCTCCTCTCATTTCTGACTGGCAAATTCACTTCCATAACAGTATGTTTTGACAATGGCTAATGATTAGAACCATGGGGCAGGAGAAATTGGGTAGCAATCTGATTAAATACCTACCTTTTGTCAACTGCGTTCAGATGCACAACTGAGTAGGACAAAGTTCTGGATGATGGTGACGAGGCTTTCAATCAAGTCCCTGCTCTGCCACCCTTGCCCCATCATACTGATACACAGGCTGACTGTGCTTGCAATATGTATATGCAAAAGGTGTATCTGGAAGTAGAGATACTGCCTTTTGCTTGCTTTTCCATCCAACTGAACTTTTTGTTTTCTCAGTGCATTAAAATATCTGTAAGAACTTGCCAGTGCCTTCCTTTTGCTATAATTCTCCATTCTAGAACATTAGAATGCCAGAAAAAACATCCAGCATATTAATTCAGCGTACTAAAAACTGCTCACCAGAGGTCACTATTGCAGCACAGCAAAACTTAAAAATATTTCCTGCAAGTGAAAAAATAGGGGAAAATCTCTCTGTCTCTCAGCGTGTGTGTGAGAAAGATGGAGAAACAGACATAACAAATATCCCTGAATTCAGCATGGCTTAGGGCATAGATATCAAACTCAGGGCCAGGGGCCAAATCTAGTCCACAGTGTAATTATATTTGGCCCACAAGAAAATACCAAATGTCTATTAGAGCTGGCACACTAGTAAATAGCACATGCACTGCTAATAGTACAAATTCCAGATTGCTCTCTTAGTGCATTGGCGCATCAATCGGGATCCACAAGCGCCCCCTCCTCTGTTGACATTCATTAGCAACCTCATGCTATCAGTCACATTGGGCCACTCCTCCTAAAAATAGCCAAACAAATGGTGGGAAACAGAAGCTTTCTAGAAAAGTGAATGCCACAGATGTGTCTTTCATTTGACATTTGATTTCATATATGTTTATAGTATTAAGCTTTGCTTGTTCCAGATTCAGTGTTTAAGCAAAACTTAAGTTTTTTTCAATGTGAAAAGGTTCATCATTATATGTGATGAGAAGGAAAAACTTCCTCAGTTGTAGACATTTTTCAATAAATACCAAGGTTGGCCCATGAGTGTGCAAGTTTTTACTTTTGGCCTACTGTGTATTTGAGTTTGACATCCCTGGTTTAGGGAGCCAACAGAAATCCAATAAATGCTATGTCATGGCAACATTCTGCCGGGTCTGGCAAAAGGTATTTAGTCTGATCTCTTGTGCCCCTCTGCCTGGAGATAATGATCTTAAGAAAGTTTGGGATTCTCAGACTTTAAGAACAGTGGCATACATTTTCTGCTGCCATTGCCTGCTGTGATCAGCACTGGACAACAGCAGGACACTCATCTGGGAACTTGGCTGCAGCAGAAAAAGGCAACGGTCACCGCCATGCTGAAACTTACCTTTTTACCAGGTGCAGGGGATCCATGAAGGCTCAGTATGACAGCAGCAGTGGCACTGTAAGTGTGACCAGGCTACTGCTGAGACCAACTATTCTTCTAAAATGTATCCATGGCTTAGCATTTTGTTGCCTGTTGAAATTTAATGGTTAGGCGACACCCAAGTTTTAATCCATCTTTAACCCACTTTCAGAATGACAGAACACATTGGCAAAGTTATAAGCTGTTTTCCTTCCACATTAACTATCATAGGCCACATTCCACCTACTGAGAATCCGGACCAAACCCGGATTACTCTGATCTGGAGTAATCTGGGTTCTGCTGCGAGTTAGGGTCAGAGGCCGGGAACAGCACTGAGCATGTATCGGGCTGTTACCAAACAGAACCTGCAGGTATGCACAAGCACACCTGTGAACAGCACGCTGCCACCAGCCTCCTTCTCCTAATATCCTAGGCTGCCTTCCTTCCTTTTCCCTCCCCCTGTTTCAACAGGGGGAAAGAAAAGGCTGCCTCAGTTTAAAGCCGAGCAAAGGCTTTGTGTCAGGAGATCAGAGAAAGGAGGTGTAGGGGTTTGAAATTTCTCTCTTTTCCAGGGGGTAATAAGGTTAACTCCCTGGAAAAAAGAGAAAACTCAAGCCTCTGCATCCCCTTACTCCCCTGCTTTTACTCCCCTTTCAAGGCAAGCAAGCAGCTTGCCTGGGAAAGGGAGCAAAATCACAATCCCGGCATGGGTGCGGGTGGAGAAATCCACGGCACCCCAATACAGGGTTCTTGTGCTGATACAGTGGTACCTTGACATACGAGTTTAATTCGTTCCGTAACCTTGCTCTTATGTCAAATCGCTCGTATCTCAAAGCAATTTTCCCATTAATCCATTCCAGCTCCCAAAACACCACCTCAGTTGTTTTTGTTATGTACTGTACTGTATTTACATACTTGTATCTCAAATCTTGCTCTCATCTCAAAGCAAAATATCACTCGCTCGGCAGCTTGTATCTCAAAACACTTGTATGTCATGGCACTTGTATGTCGAGGTACCACTGTACATTCTTATACCCACGTGAAGTGGATCTTACAGCTCAAAAAAATGAAATTGTTAAATTGCCACACTCCCAACTGCATATTTACAGGCTTCTTCTTGAGAACAAAGAGGCCAAAGTATTGCCATTGAACTTTGGTGGTCTTTGCAATAAAACATTTTCAGTAATTTGTAAAAGCTTCAACCAAGCAACAATACTAATTTTTTTAAAAAAATTAAAATACTTTTATTGAAACAATGAACCCTGTTAAAATACAGGTTTTAACAAATACAAATTAAATCTGTATTTCTGTGCCCACTTCCCTTGGAAAAAACAAGACTGAACATAATTAGACTCTCTTCCAAATAATAACGTATAGGATTGTATAGTATTCTAGTTTTACTGCAACCTTAAAATGAAATACTTACTACTAGCTTGTAAATTCAAGCTAGTTGCAGTGGGACTAACTTCTGAGTTGGCAAGCCTAAAACTTGTTGCCCAGTATTCCAATTCAAGACTGAAAATAATGATTCAGTGACAATCTGGCTCAGTTCCCAGAAAGAGTTTCCAGTGCCAGATATAAATTCTAGAATATATGGTACCTGCCTAAATATATCCCATTAAAGAACAATAATTGTATAGTCCTACCACCAGTGGTGATCCATTGGTTTGGATTATAGTATTCTAGGGGAGAAGCAAGTCTACAACCGCAGTGGTCCCTTGGATTTCTTTAAACCATATTTTGGTAAGATCCATACTGCCCAAAGATATTGGGACTAAATCTACAATAACTGTTTTGGTTCTGAGCTATGAAACTTTGTTCCCTTTCGTTAGTAAGAGCATGTCACTCCATATCTAGAAAAGTCATATACTTCCTACAATGCCTCCAAACCAGGTTCATGTTCCAGATATAAAATTACACCACCAGCACTACTATTCAGGCAGGAAAATCTGTTCCTTAGATTGTGTTAGTTGAAGACTACTGAAGTGTGCCTCTTCCATGGCACTTTCTGAAGAACTGTCCTTTGTATTCCAATCCATGGAGATGTGCCATCTATGTACTTCTGGGCCTCAGGATTGAAGTTCACCAGTACACCAGGCTAGGGCACCATTTTGAGTACCCTAGTCTGGTCTATGCTCCATCTTTTGCAGACTTTGGAGGTTTTCCACTAATCTCCCTTAATGGATCTAAGGAATGGGTCCTTCAACTAATCCGGATCTAGTAGATCCAGATTAAGGGAGGTACCCAATGCATCCCCACGGGTGATGCAGCACCCAAAATCAATGGGTGCTAGCCTGCCTGCAGTGGAAACGCTGGAACACCAAAGTGGCAAATCTGTATCAACCCACATGGGACCCACCCACCACTCCAGGATTTTGGGGGGACAGGGGGTGCAATCTCCGTAGATGCTCCAGAGATTCTTCAAAGATTCTCCAGATTGGAAAAATCTCAGGAGCTTTGTGATAAGCTCTGGAGATTCCCTGGAGCAATCTGCCACTAACTTTGAAGATTCTCCAGAGCCTTTGACAAAGGTCCATAGGATTGGCATTGCTCTTGGAGCCTGTGCTATTCTTCAGAGCCGGCTTCGGAGCCACCTTTGGAGCTGGCTTCGGAGATTGTGCACAGGCTTCAGAGCTTTGGGTTTCAGGGTGCCCCCCCATGAGTGTGTGTCCCCCCCCCCGAGCACTGAGTACTTGCACCACTGGGGCATCCCAGATTTCATCCTGCAATAGTTTTCTGTTTGCTTGTTTCTTCTCAGGTTTGCTAATTGGCCCTTTATGTTCAGCCACTTTCTAGTTTCTATATCTCACTTTGCTATTCTCTTCCAGGCCAGTCGTTAGTTCAAATTATTATAAATGAGTTTAGCCTTGAACAAACTCACTTTAAGAAATTCTAGGAAAGTATCTACAAACTTACCAAAAGTTTTCCAGGCAAGCTGAGCAGGCATTTTATGCTATAATGCCAAGCTGCATCTGCATTCAAGCTATTGTGAATGGCAATATTTAAGAAAGATAAATGAAAGTGCAAACAGAAGTGACAAATTTGAAATAATGCCTCTATGCTGACATAAATTTGGATATTTGGATATTTTGTAGTTTTCCAAAAATAAATAAATAAATCCAGTGGGATTTTACCTTTGCTTGTGCATGTTTGTAGTATATTTTCATAAGCTGAGGTTTTATTTATCTAGTATTTGCTTTTGATATAGGCTTGACTGAGTGAATTATAAGAGGAGCCCTGCTGGATTGGGCCACAGCCCATCTAGTCCAGGATCCTGTCTCATACCGGGGCCACCTATTGCTTATGGGCATCTCAAGCAGAAGACAAGGGCAAAACCTTCACTTGCTCTCAAGTTGCAGCAGATGGCCTTTAGAGCAGTGGTTCTCAACCTTCCTAATGCCACGACCCTTTAATACAGTTCCTCATGCTGTGGTGACCCCCAACCTCACCTTCACCCTAACCCCCAACCATAAAATTATTTTCGTTGCTACCTCATAACTGTAATTTTGCAACTGTTATGAATCATAATGTAAATATCTGATATGCAAGATGTATTTTCATTGTTACAAATTGAACATAGGGTGTTTTTCCACTGTCACTAAAAGTACCCATTAAGGACCCATTAATGGGTACAAAAATGCCATTACGTACCCATTAATGGGTACTTAATGGGTACTTTTAGTGACAGTGGAAAAACACCCATAATTAAAGCAGAGTATTCACGTCAACCACAACTGAATATAAAAATGTTGTTTTACCTCCAATAATGCTGCTTTCTACACAGTAGCTGCTCTCTACTGTGTTTGTAGAGAGCCCACGCCACATGCAGACACACTGCAGCAATGGCTGAACTGGGGCAGTCCGTATCCGGACAGCCAGTAGGTAGATGCTGTGCTTGTGCACACATCTCCAGGCCTGGGGCTGGGGGGAAGCCTGGGGGGCCCTGCCAACATGCAGGAACCCACAGAAGGGCCCTGCCAGGTCTACCCACCCCGGGTCTTCTCTGACCCAATGGCGGACAGGCCTGGGAGGGGCTGGGAGGGGCGTTCCATCCCTGTCCCCGCTAGGACCCTCTGAGACGCTTTCCCCATCCACATATAGGCAGGTAGGAACATGTGTAGACCATTATCACCCAGGTCAACATATCCAACATATTCTTTCTGTCTGTCTGTCTGTCTGTCTGTCTGTCTGTCTGTCTGTCTGTCTGTCTGTCTGTCTGTCTGTCTCTCTTTCTACTTCTCCCTCATCTTATTTGTCAATGGCATTAATATAATTTTAAAACTATCTGAAACCTAGAAATGTTATACCTGACTGATTAATGCCAAGCTGCAGCAGATGGAACCTTTGGAACATATAATACATCAGAAGGATTCCACAGTGATTATTCACACTAATGACCAATTGCTCCATTAACTTAAGTAAACCTCATGAGCAACATATGCTCAGTTTTGCTTCCATCAATGATGACTGAAGCCAAAGATTCTCAGAAGAATATTTGAGAAAACAAAATAGTGAATTTGTATATTTCTAAAGTGAATGTTTTAGATGTCAGTGCCGGTACATAATTCAGAACAGTCTTTCATTGTTTGACTTTGTTTATACTGGGGGCAAAAAAGTGTTTCTGCAAATTTCCAAAAATTTAAATATTCCATGTAAATAGTAGTATCTGTATTAAATGATTGACTCTGTACAGTTTTGTTTTACAAAAAAAGTTTTTAAATAAGCACTGTGGAGAATATGTATGTGAAGATAACACCTTGCAGAACCCAGGCAAATCTGGTTCTGATGGTATCTAGATAGGTCGCTGCCTTGGAAACGCATTTATGGGTTCTATGATGGAAGAAAGTCAGGAACAAGTTGCAACCAACTGCTTATCTTACTTCTAAAATTATGCCTTGCATCAGGTCTTTGTCCTTCCATGAAGATTACCTACCAACTATGTATGCAAAGTAAGCATAAATCTGTGTGTCACCAGGATTTCTGTTTTAGTCATACCGACATAGATGGCGTCCAACCATTTCTCGCAAACCAAAAGTTGTTTATCACCACTTTAGATACTATGCATTGTTCCAGGTGCTGCAGTATTTTCTATAGGAAAGAAAATGGTTTTTTCAGTGCTCAAACCTGACCAGAAACTGTCATGAACACTTTTGAAAAATATAGTGTGAGGCAGTGTTATGACTAGGCTGGCATGTGCCCATAGCAAAGAAGGCAACGTTGAGCCCTAATATAATGTAGCCTGAGGCCAAAAACATGCACAGTCTGCAATAATAAGCAAATGCAAAGCCCACAGCCAGCCAGGAGTGGAGAAACAGAGACTTCAAGACACACTAAATAATTTTTTGATATTTTCTGCCTGTTGCTTGAGTCTCAAATACACTCTGAGGGTTACCCATTTTACCAGGCCTGAACACAGCCGGTGTTTTGTACACTACAAGTAAAAAGTCAGGCTTGCCTGATTGTAGGGATCACCAAATGAAACCAACCCTGGTAATCAATGGGTGACAGGTTTCTCAGCCGGATTGCCTTCACATCCACTCAGTGGCCATAATACCATTTGTATTTCTAAAGTCCTATATAGTATGCGTTCATGAATAGTTTACAAGATTTCTGTAACAAAGTAGATGATTCTATTGCTATTCCTGTGCTAATACCATTACAGGGAGATATATTAACTGTAAGATCTTCTACCTCTGTCTCTTTGCAAAACGTCTTCAGGAATTTTCCAGAACAAAAGAGCACTCTGTTGCTTCCAGTTGGCATTTCTTCCCTGTGGATTGATTGTGGGCCTAAATGAAGCAATGGCATGCAGCCAGCATCATACAACTATTGAATTCCATCTTTAAATAAACAAGATAAAGTAGTCATAATATTCATATACCTTCATATTTCATCATCTGCTATATACGAGATCTGGGTGAAATAATACACAAATTCATTTTCAGTATTGCTTCTCTGGTCTGTGATTTAATTACCAACAATAAAGAGCTTTATATTCTAAAAGGCAAAGGCTGACTTACCACTCAATGATGCTGCAAAATAAGTCTGTCTCAACCATAATTAAAAGCAAGTTACTTCCAAGCAACCAAAGCAATGAACTTTAAACACAGGGGAAAAAAAACATTTTATTGATTTCTTGTTTTCCCTTTCATAAACACTACCAACTCCAGGATCTTGATCGGTAGGTGTTCGGAATGGACCCACCCTTGACTCATTTAACTGAAAAATATGGGACTTGTAAATAGGATTTGTTCACATTATAACAGATTAATCTATGGCATGATCCACACCATGAAAGTTGCTGCCACTTTAGGGCCTTACCAAATATTCCAGCTGTAATCCCCAACTAGGATTGAAGATACCATTAAAGAGGTCTTGTGCTGATCTGGATTTAAGCGCCCAAAGACCCCATTAAATCTGGATTTTGATTAAAATGTGTAGTTCATATTTGGATCCTAAGGGGTCTATGTGTGGAAGATAACTGATCCGTACCAATTGTGTACCTATTGGGTTCCAAATGGGGTCTTCACTGCACATGCAAAAAGGGCCCTTTAATGGTGTCTTCAATCTGCTCTTCCGCTGTGAAGATCAAATCAGAGGCTGTGCTTCCACATGTATACTGGGGCAATGGGGTCCAGGGGTGGGCTTAGATGCTGCCATTTGCAGCAGAGTGGCTCTGGTTCCGCCCCTCAACACAGATGCTATGTAGGACTGCACATTCTTTGCAGTGGTCTACGAAGCTGAACAGAAGCTTCATTGTGGCTATATAGGCAGCTACAAAGCTGTGTCTCTCCATCATGCCCACTGTAACCAGAATTGACCCCTGATTTACAGCTAAGTGGGCCAATCATGTTGCACCACCAGCAGACCTTCTTGCTTGGCCCTAATTGGCCCTGATCTGAGCCTCAGGATGGGTGCTAGAGTGGCCACCATGGCAGCCCTGTTTAGCACCCATTGCCTTTGGGTGGTAGAAAACCTGTGGGGACACATGAGGCCCTCACCATGATGTAGAACTGATTCCACGAGGACTGGATACCAAAGATCTGGATCTTCTTAATCCGGATTAAGAGAGATATGTGCAAAAAGGCCCAGATAGATGTTAGGCAGGCAGGCAGGCAGACAGACAGACAGACAATATAGGAAAATACTTCAAGTTAAACTCAGGAAGTTTATTGCTGAGGAAGCATGCATTGGACTGTACTGTAAATAATGCACTCCAGTTGGAAATATAGTTTTATGAAGCCCTTTTTGCTTTGTATCTTATCTGGTATTTCCAGCATTGTTAAGCAGGATTTAGTCATCTATTCAAAGTTCAGATTTCTGCCACTTACTGAAGGACAACGAGAGGAAGTGAAGAAAGAATAGTAAATACAATTTTTGCTGCCAGGTTCATTTAGCATTGGAAATGTGTTTTTCGTATTTATTTATATTTTTCCAGGGGAATCAGCTGGAACTTATCTACTATCATGATGTTTTCAAATGATGCAAGTGAATAAAAGAACATATAAGAGCTGTTGTTTTGTATACATCATTCTCAAGCAAAAAACAGAGATGACAGAATGAGATTCCTTCTTCCAATTTCTATTTTCTCCTTTTATTGGGACTTCCATTGTCCCAATAAATTGAAAATAAATAAAAGTATTTTAAAACTAATTTTAAATACGATATAGTCCAGTAATGTAGCAAAAGGTCTTCTAGCAAAAAATACCAAGGAATTAACCATGGACTCTATGGGAGCTTCTGCACCAAACACAAGATGCTGAGACCAGTCATAATGCATGGCAATATGTGCTGGGAGTCATCTGCCACAGTCCCATCCCAGCCTTCTTTGGAGGCCAAGGAACAGGAGTTCCTAAGACTCATAAATAGGAGGCTGAGGTGATTTTGGTTGCTGCAACTTACAGCCCTTGAGCACCTGGGAGTCTTTCACTAGAACGCTGCTTGGTGAGAACTTCACACCAAGGAACACTCCTAGCTAAATGCTCATTCAGCCAGAGTAATCACTGTAATGAGCAGATAGTGTTCCCCAGCACTAGCTAGCATGGTCGAAATGGACCATGTGGACACTGCCAATATATGCCAAGCATATTATCTGAGAATCAGTTCAAATGTCATGATATAGACATTGCAGAGGACTGAGTATCCTGTATGCAACCCGTTTTTGTTCTCTACGGATCCATACAAATGCAGACGGATGCAGGAAAGATGTGGATCTTCAAGTACGCATTGTTTATGAACCCGTACACATATGAATGTCTGGATAATTTGAATGAATAGATTCAAAATTCAATTCAAATGTTTACATTCGAATTTCAGGACATTCTATTTGAGTTCAAATGTCAAAATTCACCATATTCAATTGGATTTTGAATGCCTACGAATATTCATGCACATCCCTAACGTACACCCAAAACACAGCTCCTGAGTTCCTTAGTCCTTCTAGGGCTGCACTGTACATCCTGCAGCATGCACATTATCAGATTTTGCTTCTCTGACATTCCTAGACTATGGCTGTGTCTCCAAAATGCTGTAAAGGGAGTTTAATCAGGCCTCATTTGAGATGCCTTTGCTAATGGAGTATTGGCTCCCTTTATGTTTGGGAACAGAAGTCTGTGTATTTGGGGAAAGAAGAGAGCTTGAAAAGGCCTCCCGCAACTGAAATGTTTCACCATTGGCAAACGAGTAAAGAAGGTTGCCTGGAATAATAATAATATTACAAAAAAACCACAAGCCTTTGTTGAAGATAAGTTGAAACTTCATGGAAATGAACAGAAGGTGAAGATATGTGCTGTTTCAGAAGATGTGAGATTTCAAACTAACTGGTGTTGATTAAATAGCCTTTTCAATTCACAGAACAGAAAGTCAATTGGTTTTGAAATGGTTTAGAACAGCTTTTTCTATCCTTGAGATGTCTCTAGAGACTGATATTTCCAAAAGGCATCACGGGCAGAATTATTTTGCTTTTCTTGGGGCAACATCTCTGATGTTCCTCTTTAGATGGGCAACCCATAGAGGAGCAGCAGACAAACTGAAAATAGAACATGGTTGAAAAGATATTATTTTTTCTTTTCCTTAATTAAAAAAAAATGCAAAAACCAAATTAATCTGGTGAAATAGATCTGGCTTCATAGATCTGGATTTCCTGGGATGTATGGATCCAGATCATGGGGAGGTGAGGGCTGAATCCATGCTGTCTGCACAGATAGCACCAATACTGATCAAGCCTCCCATGGCTGTGAAGCTCATGCAGCACAAGCTTCACAGATGCCCTCTCACACACCCACACCCAGTAAGGTGTGCTATGACATACTGAATTGAAAATAACTTCCAGAAATTCTGGATCACAAAAGTGTGCCATCTGAATTCAGGCCACTGAGTCAGATTGTAGGCCTCTCAATTCAGGGGCGATTTTGTACTTCCCTTCCCGTCCGTTAGAAAAGGGGCATGATGAACCAATGCTCTTACTTGGAGCACTAGTCAACGTTAGCCGTCCCCATCCCCTGATTGAATACTTACCTTGATTTGATCGCAGGCCCAGTCCTCTTCAGAGCACAACCATTTTGGCCGTGACACCTTGTGCAATGGCACATGTATCAGCACTGCTGCCATGATGATGCCGACGCTCTGCGCAGTCATGTCAGGAGGGTGCCAGGGTGCTTGCATGACAGCCCTGTTGACCTTCTTGTCCAGTTGAGGTGTGAATGCTCCCCAGCTCTGCGCAACAGGTAAGTGATTGGGAAAGGTTGGAGGGAATGTGGAGCACGATTTCGTTCTCCATAGGTAGTGCATTATTAGGGAACTTTTGGGAAGTCAGGGGGTGCTTGGAGGCTGTAGCAGCCTCCGCCAAGTGCAGATGCTCTTCCCCAGAAGTTCCCTAATCATGCACTACGGGCTGTAGTGTGAATTGGCCCCTGATCTAAGGCTAAATTGCACTTGGTCTCTTAGTTTGCAATTGATTAACATCTGCACTTACAGGAGGTGTATACAACATAAAAATGCCCCCAGCCTGCCCAGATGTTAACTAAGTGCAAACTAGCTGTGGTACATGAAATCATGCACCACAAGCAACCTAACCCAACCCAATCCCAACCCAAAGTTTACTCTCACTTGTTATTGCACTATGGACTGCTTTAAGGTTCTAAATGAAGTACGGATATGTACTTGGACAAATGGGTGTTTCTCAATATTTTATGGTTAAAGGTAACTTTTTCCATTTCTCTGCATTTGTTACACAAACATTAAATAGGAAATAAAAGGGGGATTTGTTTGTTTTAGTAAAGAAGAAAAAAATGCAAGGTTTTCTTTTTCCATTTCATAGTTTAGGAGAGGTTTAAACCCAAAGCCACTTGTAATTCACTAGCAATATACAATAGACTCTAGTTGAAGGTACTATAAAACTTGTTTATGAGCACTCAGAGGGTAAAAAAATTGAGTTTTATTTTAAATTGTTCAGAAGAACTGGCAACTCATAAGCTCAAGGTCTGATTTTCATGTTGTCTTGCAGTCGGTGTCTGGCTGAAATATACAGAAGCTGTCTTGAACAATATCAAATTGTGTGAGGGTTTCTCCCTCCCATCAATCTGAGTGGCTGCATATTAGTTTTCTCAGGTAAAAGGCCAGATGTCTTCTCTTACTACCAGAGACATCTATGAACAAAAATGCTTGTGCAGTTGTCAAGGAATGAAAACAGGCATCGGGGTGAAACATTTGCTTGGATCTGGAACCAAATAGTTGGTTCTAAAATTGACTGGCCTCTTCGTGAATGGTCCATTAATAGGAGAGAACAAGACTTATGTTAAATTGATGTAATTTTGTTTATTTTTTTTCCTGCCGCTGTTTCATGATCCTTTGAATCTGAATATTGATAAATTGATCCTTTGGCCCTGTGATTATTAGAGGAAACACAGAATCAACACAACAATTAAGTAAGAACAACAGGATATAATACTAACCAAAGGCTGGGGAAATCCAATAAGCAAAAGAGTGCTGTCAATTAAAGAGCTATAATGAATTTGAGGAAGCAACCATGACAACACAAGTACTTGAGGAAACCACTTTTGTCACCTTGGCCGTGTCTTCACGGCAATCTTATCTCGGATTCAAAACGTTTTCAATCCTCGGAGTCCTCATGGCAGTTTGGCTTAACACGCTTTCCCCCATGTTAAACCACCCCAAAGCGTGGTGAATCTCAATTCTGATTTCAGCAGGTCTCACTCCGGATCGTGCGCTTGATACGTGTTTCATTTTTTTACTGTGTGGACAGTACCGTGTTAAGGGATGAGAATCCGTGTTTAGGGTTTCCCTCCCCCAATAGCTTGCTTCCAAAGATAGTGATTTCATTGGAAAAATCCACCCCTCAAAACAGGCACTATAAAAATCCACTCCTTAAAGCTACACTGTAGCGATCTAGCCACTTCACGCCTTATAACAATGTTGCAAATTTCTGCAATTCTGAAAGTGCTGACCTTTAGAAAGGGACAGGAAAAGAAAGCCCTGGAGGTTCTGTTTTAAAGGCTGTGGCTGTGAAGGGGGCTTGAGTTGCTGCTGCTGCTGCTGCTGCTGCTGCTGCTGCTGTGTGCCCTGGGAAATGGGGAGAGGAGGGGAAAGAATCGCTGGCTGCCCGCTGCTGTTTTTCATCCATCCAGCCAGGCTCCCTCAAGGGGTCCCTTATGGGTGGCCATTCATGCCAAGAGAAAGAGGGCAGGGCAGCCCCGAAAAGCAGCTTTTAAAAAGTAGCCACTTCAGTCACGTACGTCATGTACGATCCTCAGAATCCGGATTGAACATGATTAAGTTAAAAGTAATGGGAACAGGCAAATTCGCGTTTCCATCCGGTTCTATTATTTTGGTTTAGGGAAAGTGAAATAAGCTTGCTGTGGGGATTCGCCCCTTGTGTTTCTCCATCTCTTGAGTGTGATCATGGTCTAGATGGAACATTTGGTTCAGATTCTCTCTCTCTTTACTGTACATCACACTGAGACTGTGGTGTTGGATGATAGAATTTGGTGTTGGTCACACTAGCATCAAAGCTGATTACCTCATTTTAAGAGCAGCAAAGAGATAGATAGAATTTGATATATTACTAGATTCTACCTTTTGTAGATGTTATCTCCACTGGGAACTGGAGTTACCTGGCAATTCTGGCATCTAAGAGGAGAATGTGATTGCTTTGATGTTGTATGACTGAGCCCTGGAGCTGAAACAGGGAAATCATATTTAAGAATATAGGCAAAATAACCCCTTTCTCTGATACATCTTTAGGGCATAGAGCCAGGTAAGACCTTATAGGAAAGCGACTGGATATATGCCCAAATATGCTGCCCAGGTCTGGATTAGTTAGAACGTTCACCAATAACTGATCCAGGTCACCATGGGACTGAAAGCTTTTCTGCACTTGCTGGTGTTCTGCTAGGGTTCTCCCTTCTGGGGCCCCATCCCCATCTAGTATGCTTCACCCACACAGGACAGAGTGTGCCAGATCATAAGGATCACAATCTGGATCGCTGGTCTACAGGCATGCCAGCAAGGCCTAATATAGACAATAAGGCATGCAGAAGGGGCTCGTCTCTGTATTCTGATTTACAGGGGAACCCATTTCAGTAGCAAATGGGTTTCCAAATGGCTTTGAGGCCAATAACTTTCATATCTAGCTGTCAGACCTCATGGAGGCTAGCTCTGAAGCCCACATGAACTTTGGGATGAGCACAGGGGCTGGAACATGCCATCATCATGCAGATGGCATTGTTCCAGCCCAGAGCAATCAGTTCAAGTCTTGGGACAAATCACTTTGTTCCAGATCAACTATTCCTGACTTCTCCAGGTACGTGGAGAGCAGCCTTGAGAGCTGGGATATGGAAACCAGGGATATTCATAACCCCCTCAACTCAGATACTTAAAACGTTTTCCTGGACTCTTTAACTTTGTGTTATCCTCCAAACTCAGTGAAGGTCATTCTCTTGACGGTCTTTGAAAGGTGCCGCAGTCTTCTGGTTCAGGTCTCTCTACTGCCCTTCTTGTTAGTCCTAGAATTTAAATAGTCAAGTCACTTCTTTAATTTCTCCCCATAAAAAGCTACCAGTGAGCAAGCTTACACCTGTGGCCAAATTCATCTGTACCTGGTAGCCAATTAATTGCCTCCAATAGGGGGTTAGATTGCCAATTAACTGGGGTCAGAGTTTGCTGTCACTGAGAGTTCATTAGTCAAGTGAGTAAGGCATCATTCCTTCCAGTTATGAAAGAGCAAAAGCTCTCTTATAAAATGACCCCTTCTCGCTGCAGATGAAGTGATTTTCTATACTAGTTCTTTCTCTCTGCAGGCTCAAGATTTTGCCTTTTTTCTTTTCCTTCTTCCCTTTCCCTCCTTAGGAATTTCCCACTTGCTGAACTGTTACTGAGAAAGTGTTATAACTTCACTGCCACATGCAACTTTAGTACAACCTCTCTTCTCTGGGTTTGTTCCCTTTTGAAACTGGCCATATTACTTTAAAGTTTTTCTGCTTTCTGCTGCCATGAATGAATGAATGAATGAATGAATGAATGAATGAATATCTAGCTAGCTAGCTAGCTATCTCATCATCATCTATCTATCATCATCTATCTATTATAACTCCTTCTAATGCTAATTTGAACTTTTCCCCATTTATAAAATTTACTGTTCCCAAAGATACATATGTTTGTACATGTTCCAACATTTTTTATATTCTATCACCAGCAAAGTGACTGCTTCACCACACTCTGATTCAAGGACTGAGCCAAGTTGGGGGACTGCCTGGCACACAATATGTCTGGTATAGCAAGAGCCTTCATATCAATTTGTTTTGTCTATGATCCATAGCATTTACTATGAGCAATTTAGGGTGGAGAGATAATTACCATTTGAGAAGATAGAGAATGTTGACATTATGTTAATTACAGGTGCAGGAAGTTTGATCTGGATCAGGATCACAATAGCAGGCAAGAGTTCCCATACTTGCTACACTAATGCTGCCTTCACTTGCATTTTAAAAAAAGCAGTTCAAAAGTGACTTTGGGATGGTACCATGTGGTAGGTGGTGTTAACTCCCACCTCTAATCCATATTAAAGGCCAGAAAACATCCTGTGGAAATGCTTTTTAATGTAGATTAGATGTTGGATGGAAACACCTCCAAGTCATTTTTGAACTGCCTTTTTTTTAACTGCATGTGCATACGACCAAGTTCTTGATGATCATAGTTGGTAAAAGCGTGCACATGATGAGCAGCTATAAAGTCAACATCACATTTGGCTTGGTCCTTATTCTCTTTCCAAGTTTTAGCCAAGTTAGAACTATTAGGGACATCTAGGATAGATTTCATTGCACATGCACAGAGAGAGAGCTTTTCCATATTTGTTCTGGTGGAACAGCCAGATGTTGCTCACATGGATCACATGCACTGCAAGGAGCCACTATCCTAGAAGTGGTTCCCCATGTGCTGGAACATTCCCTGTATGTATAGCTGTAGAACACAAGACTGCTTTACAGCAATACTAGCTCTGGCTAGTATAGCCCAGCATGGTTGTGTCTGTTGGCACCTCTCCAGGGTGAAAGGAACCTGGGGCAGGATGGCACAACTGCTGTTGTGCTCTGTGTTGCCTGATCAACACAGCAACAGTGTCATGCATGTCCATTCCTGCAGCAAGGTGATCCCAGCAATCACACTTACGTAGCACTTGGGAAAGCACTGGGTAAGTTCCAGATGCATCAGGTGTCTCAAGGTACAGATGCCTGATGGATCCCTGCATGCCTAAGTAAGGTGTGAAAAGGCCCCTATGTACACACACACACACACCTCCTAAGGTTGCGTGAAAAAAAATGTCTTGTTTGCAATTTGTATGAATTCAATGATTTGTGGGTGAATCAAAAGGGGCCTACATTAATAGCCCCCCTTTAGTCCCTGAATCAAATGTATCTGGCTTTCACCAAAGCTTCATGGAAGCTTTGATGAAAGATCTGCCCAGGCCCAGCTTCCCACCACCACCATTGGCCATGCCTCTCTACCTGAAAATCTGGTGCCATGTTCTCCCCAGAGAGTTGACTAGGGCTTCTGGATGGGGAGCAGCCTCTCTAGCACTGGAAGGCCTAGTCAAGCCTTTGAGGAGGACACAGTAGTGGTGGCAAAAGGTGAGGGAATGAGGTGGGAGGGGAGGGAGGGGAGGTGACATTCCCTTCACATGTGAACACTCAATTGATGTTCATGCATAAAGGCGAATCCTCGTTCTATTCAAATCTAATTGAAGGCGGAGATGTGCTTTATGCACGTCCCTAATGCCCCCCTCTCCAGCACAACTCTACTGCTGCACCTAGACCATTGTTATTATTCCTTGCTCTTGCTTGCATTGAATGCTATAACCCATTGGTTGATGGTGTAGGCTATTGCAGTCTTGGAAAAAATGTTCTTTTGTTGTTTTGTTTTTAATAAAGATTGTTTATTGTTGCATTGATTTTCTGCCTCAGAACTCCTTTCTTCCCCTCTTTCCCCTTGGGATACACACCAGCCAGCCAATCGCAACCTGTCTAAGTGCAACTCATGAAAAATACCTACTACCTTTATATCCTGCTGGGAAAATGGACTCAAGTAATCTCCTTATTATGGCCAGTTTATTTCCCATTTTTATTTCAGTAGGACATACTATTTATTTTTATATATACTACAAGAATCCATCCATACTGGCTACACATGTTAGCAGCAGATCTTAGAAGACTAACATAGCCCAGTCTGGTCTTAAGGGACATAGAGACCGGCTCCCTGCTCTGGCTCCAAGTAATAATATTTATGAAGTTGTTTCTGTCAAAATATGGTAAATGGTCTGCCATATTCTCAGGAAGGTACTCTGGGTTTATCTCTTCACATCATCACAGACTGTGCCACAGTAACTGCCTACTTATTTTTAAGTTTTTCAGAAGCTCTCATTTTTCTACAGACACTTCAGCATGGGGAGGGAACTGAAAATATGACTGTTCTCAGTCTTTTTATTGATTTGCATATGTTTCATGTCTGGTAATCAAGTAGAGCAAGAAGCTTAGGAGGAATAAACTCAAGCAATGATCATAGGATGAGGATGAGATCGTATAGTTAGAACTGATGCTGTATTAGCAAGTATGAATGTGCATTAAAAATACTTGCTTTTTTTTTTCACCCACAAAGTGAAAATTCATTAGTTCATTTTGTTGTCAAATCATTTAGATGAAAAACTGTTTTTTTTCATTTGTTTTCCCTCTTTTTTTGCAAAGAAAAATACAGTATTTTTCAATTGAAAAAAGCCCTTTTCATGCCCCAAAACACAGTGAAACATGAATGCTCAATCAATCGGTTCATTTTCGCGAGTGGGAGACTGTGTTGTTTCTATTGAAGTTTTGGATCTGTAAAAAACTGAATTTTCATTTCAGAGTGAATATCTATGAACACAAAATATTCAGTTAAATTTGTGAAATTTTGTGCATCCCTATTATCAAATGTTATCATCTGCCCAAGGATATAGCTAGGGTAGAATGGATCCCTGGTAAAGAGATAAAGATAAACCTTTCATGGCATGAAAACTGAGGCCCCAACCATGAACAGAGCACGTTAGCAGCCAGAAAAACCCTTCCTGACATCCCCCCACTGCCACACACACATTGCTTCTTGGCTTCTAGCAAAATGTCAGGTTTATGCAATGGTAATTGTACTTCCATGACTGCTAAAACTCTTTCAGTTTTAAAAGTTCCATTGGATTATGATGGTTAGTGAGAATGGCCAAGTAAAGTGGGTAATGAATCATTTATCTGAATCTAACTGTTTCGCTGTTTTAAGCAATGAAAATCTATTCCTTTGGACTGTATCCATTTGTGGCTTTACTTCAGACAAATCTATTATGTAGTGAAGAACCACATTTGTATGAATTAGCTGTGACAGAACTTTATTGCTGGCTATTTTAACATGTCTGTTCAGTCTGCCTTGAAAGTTGAACACTTTATAGTATTCAAGTCCTTTGCAGATGCCCCGTTCTCATTAACATGTGCAAGCAGCCTGTATTTCATTAGGTTCTATTAGATTGTATTCTGCAAGTGTAGGTTGGCAAGCACCTTATCCAAAAACATTAAACTGTTAAAATGCGGGGGGGAGGGATGGATACCATCTGGCACAATGTGATGATCTAGTCTTCCCTTCTTCTGGAAAGAAACCAGAGTACTAAAGCAAAATAAATAATAATTTTACTACTACTACTACTACTACTACTACTACTACTACTACTACTACTACTACTACTACTCTAAGGTCAAAACCCAGAAACAAATGGAGATATAGTGGTACAGTGCATTTTAACGGACACCTTCAATAGCAGGTGGCAAGTGTAGTCACATCTTGCCTATAATTGACCAAGGCATTTCTGTGTCTTTATGGATCAGATGTCAAAATGCATTTCTGTTTTCTGGGGACTTTCTTTCCCTCGTTGGGACTGTCCTCCTCCAGGGTCTACCTCATCTTGCTTCCACTCCAAGGTAGCTATGAACAGACCTAAAATAGTCCAAGTTCCCAGTCCATCCTAAGACAGACTGTCAGAATGAGATGTGATCATGGCCTAAGTGTACTTCTTCTTGCCTTCACTCAAGAACTGTTTTGGTACCTATTTACTCGTATCTAGATTTATTTTGTATTTCAGTAAATTATCAAGCAGTGTCTGTAAAATCATATAATTGTAGCCAATTGGTTTTTAAGAAAAGTCAGAACTGCCAAATGAAACCAAACTGCAACTGTGGTAGATTTACTTTCCTATAGATTTTGAGAGTGCTATCAAGTATCTTTTTTCACTCCTGGGAGTGAGGTTACACAATTAAATGTAACTGCTGCAGTAAAAGTCATTCTGACTGCTTGAACCCACTCCGCTCGAAAGTCAGAAAGAAGACCTAAGTCGGTGATGGCCAACCTATGACACGCGTGTCACAGGTGACACGCCAAGCCCTTTTGGGTGACACACATGGTCACCCTGGCACCTGGACATGTAGTGCTTGCTTCTTCTTGAAGTGTACGAAATACCAACTAAGTCACTAATGAAAAGAATTACTTGTTTTTGCTTTTAATAAAATACATATATCAAAAATATAACTTTTTTACTAGAGCTACAAATATCACAGAATTACAGCACCCAAGTTAAGCTAGGTTTTCTTGTGAATTTTGACACACTGAGCTCAAAAGGTTCGCCATCACTGACCTAAGTGGTAGGGAAAGATGGTGCTAAGTTTTAGAATCCAAGGTTCACACCTGATCTAAATGTATACGTTTATATCAGGCGAACAGTATACCACAGTTCAGAAGTTGATCATTTGAAACATTCCAAGTTTGTAAATTAAAGCAGTGCCCACACCTCTTGCTCCACCCTCAGAGTAGAGCACAGAATGCCCACATGTCCTGGGCTTCACCCATCACCATTTTGGAGCCGAGAATTGTTGCTTTCAGCTCCCAATATAAAGGGTCCTCGATTGGCTCAGAAAGGATCGTGTAAGTTGGCCTTTTACAGCATGATGCCTGCACAAAGCAGGCATACTGTATATATCACTTTTGCTACCACCAAGTGGCAGCAGTGAGAGTGACAGAGGACAACAGGCACCCTCAAAATGGTTTCTCCCACTCTCAGGAAGGGCACTGCAGAGAGCACTCTTCCCAGAGCATCTATGGTGGGGGGCACCTCTGACATTCGAACACCACCCATGGAGTTTCCTGGAGGTCCCAGTTGCTGTAAATGTGGATGCTTTTTTCAACTACCAGAATCCTTCACCATGCTGAATGAAGTTGACGGGAGTTGTAATTACCAGTGCTGCCAGATTCAGAAGAGGCATGGACCTATTCAGCTGACATTCAACCCCATATTCAGATGGCTTTTGCCCCATCAGTCTGTTTCTGCCCTCTTATTTTAAAAATAAAAGATGTAAATTTCAAAATATCTTCAGAACTAAGACTTGCTGGGAACAAATCCTTGCAGTTTCCTTGGCAAGGGTAAAGAAGTGGTTGTCATATTTTCTTCCAGGGAGATGCCAGGGAACCTCTACTTCCAGGCAGTTGCTTAAGTGGTATTAGAAGCAGCCACCAGCACCATCATCTTTGGTGGCACATCTCAGTAGCAGCTCCCCTTCTTAAGACGTCTTCTGAGTGGTGAAATACTACTCAGTCTTTTAATAGGAGGTTCAGAGCATGCCTTCTCTCTCTAAGGAGAGAAGCACTAATCTGCTATTCCCTACATTTAAAAGGATTAGAAGGTGTCCCTCTAGTGACGTGCATGAAGATTTATAACATTTGATATTCGTACAAATTCAGACATTCATGTATGAATTCAATGTTATCACATTTGTACACTGACATTCACATTCACATGTTTCAGAACACTCATATGAATGCTTCAGAACATTTGTGAACCTGGGAGGGGGAAAGTGGCTGCGCCAGTCACATCTCCAACGGATTCTGAGTGCATTCAACGTGGATTACGAGTGGATTCAAAGAGGATTCAGGATGGATTTGATGCTTTCAGAGCAGATATGTTATGGGATACATATCAGATACATATTGGATACAAATACATTTGTCTCAGAATCCTACCACATTCGAAGGGATCTAATCGAACAAATACAAATTTTCTTACATTCGATATGAATTGAAAGCAAAAAAAAATCATTTGTGCACATCCCTGTGTCCCCCAAAGGATTTAGTGGTCCTAGTGGGGAATACAAAGCCTGTTTGGTTGTGATACAGTTGGGATCTCTGTGCTGAGGTTTATAGATAGTAGCATTGCTTGTAATTCAGCAACGTCTGGAGGCCCACAGATTAGTCCCCTTTATTTATTTGGTAAGTAAAGGCACAGTAGGGTTGGCAAGCAGGTGAGGTCAGGTTGGGACTAAAAGCTGAGGAATTTGATACTTTCCAATTGTAACCCATATTCAAAATCCTAAACTGCTATGGAGTGTTCTCCAACTGAAAGGGTTGTAGGGAAGGGAAGAACCACCACCAATTTGCAGTTCTCCTTTACCCACAGGAGTTCTTATTTAGCACAGAACTTCAAAGGACAAGTATGGATCCAAGCATAGTGCTGATTAAAATTTTCTGCTGTACAGAAATGCAATTCCCTCCCATCTACTCCATTGGGACCCCTGCATCCATCTCTCCATTTAAAGAATAGAATATTCCAACAGCCAGCAACAGTTTACTCCTTTTGACATTAACATCTTCCTATAATGAGCCTGAAGAATCTCGTAAGAGATTTCAATATTGGAATAGGGTAGCATATTGCACCATATTGCAGATCCCTGTGCCTGTTTCGCACCAAAGCTATTAGCTGTCACGTTTATGTGTTTCCCCTCAGGCATGCTTACAATATGCAGTCCCAGTTTGGTCTGCTCCATGATCCTTTTTAATTAGGGAGCTAAGTGCCCATAAAATTTAAAAGACCTACAGAATACCAAAGCCTAATCAGAGAACAAGACATTTATATATCCTGCTTTTCACATGGCAAGCTGCCACTGCCCTTCTTCTGTGTCATCTCTACTGCTTGGCCTTCTTTTGCAATGCTCTGTTACTTGAATGCATCACAAATTATCCCAAAAACTTAATCGTCTTTTACTCCTTCGGCTGGTTTTCCATGAGACACAGGCTAGATACTATCAATGTTTGGCCCCCTTGGTTTATTAGCAGGCATAATGGTGTTCTGTTTCAGGGCTAATAATGCAAGTAATCTGTAGCTTTTCTGGCTCTCTGACCTTGAAGCTTAGCATTTCAGATGCTTGCTTATGCTGCCTCTTGGGGTGATAAATAGACAACTGGGACTGCTCAAAACTGTTTCCGTTTCCATTCTGCAAAGGCAAAATATATGAGAATGAAGTCATCTGCACATTTCAGAAAACTACCTAAAAAAAGGATGCTGCAGAATTTGAAGTGAAAAGAGATTTTTGGTCATCTGGGATTTTTATCTGAAAACCAATACTTGGGATATTTTACCGCTGCTTTGTGTATCATAGCAATAGCTGCAATAAGCAGTAATATTGTTTTTATATGGGTGTTTGAATGCCAATATTTATCCCTCTGGGTACAGAAGGTTCCAGAACTTAGATTTTTAAGACCTTGAATACTCAGATGGTAAACCCTACCAAGTTAACTGCACTCAGGATTGCTGCTACCATTGGACCTTTAAGCATCAGATGTCCACACTTTGCAACACCCAATTCATCCATAACTTACCGCTGTGTAAGTGCAATAGCTGGAACTGCCATGCTGCAACAACGGGCATGTGCAATGCTGTTGCCATGACGACTGAGTGACACAGCAGCAAAGATGGCTGCATTTCCTGCTCCCACGTTCCATTCACCTGTAAGAGATGCAAATGGAGCATACTGGGCTGCGTTAACCTGGTAGCTAATATAATTTTTGTGCTCTACAGCTATACAGTCAGGGGACAGTTTGGCATGGGCAGAACCACCATGCTAGGGCACACCTGGACTTCCCCACCAATCAAGGTGTGAAATTACCCTTTGTAAAGATTGTTGTTTCCCCTTTTTTATTTTGCACTGTACCAGCCAAGGGTCATATGAAAACAAATGCAGTCCGGCAACATAACTGCCTTTTTTCTGTAGTCTGTTAATTCAGAGCTAGAAGCCTAGTTTAATTGGCGAGTTGTGGAAAGAGTACCAGGAAGAAATTATGTTAAACAGAAAAACTAATGGAGAAAGCAGACAGGTAAGTAATTATATTGAAATCTGAGAATGCAGCCTTCATTTTCAAAAGGTCAAATGAGATCTATCTGGGTACCACCCAGGAAACCGCTGCAATTGTTTTTAGCATATTTGCTGGGGGGGGGGGAATTATTTTCTATGCTATTAGAGTTGCCATCTTTCTTATTTTCACAAATTCTACTGCTGTGCATTTTATAACCGGCACAGAAAGGATGAAAAGTGAAATCCTGTATGAGCTGTACTACAATGGGAAAACAGTCAGAAAGATAGCTTCATGCTAGCGCTGAATGGTAGAGCTGGGCTTAGAAACAAAAGGCCTCAGTTTTTCAATCCATGACAATTCCACAGAGAACGATCCCCGTTTGAAACCTCTGTCTTAGGAGATCAGCTACCAAAGAGTTAGTCCAGCTAGTCCAGACTCCAGACCAGCATTCAGGAAGTTTGCACCAGAGAATCAAAACAGATTCAGAGGCCATTGAAAGGAGACTTCCAATCAGTGGCTTTCTCCCCAATTCCATCACCTTTGTGAACATCCACTGTGTGTTGCACACATCACTGAAGCAAGGTGATAAGAAAACATGATTTATATCATGGGCATTTTCGCAATGCACTCCTTTCCCATCCATGGGATGGGAAAGGAAATCAACTAACATTGACTAGTGCTCGTGCTTGTGATCTCTAGTTAACGTTAGCCTACCCCCACACACAAACACTGACCTTTGTTTGATGGCCAGCTGATCCATTTTGGGGCACTGTCATCTTGTGTGAGGTGCTCTTCACAACTGTGTGTGCATCAGCATCACCACTATGATCAGACTGCCTCTCTGCACAGTCACAGTTGCATCAGGAGGCCATTGGGGCTGCCAGTGCGCTTGTGCAGCAGCTAGCAGAGGTGCGAATGGTCACTGGCTGGACATTTGCAGGTAAGTTGGGGTAAGGATTGGTAAGGTTAGTCAGCAATTAGGCAACTTCTGGGCAGGCAAGGGGCATTTCTAGCATGTAAATGCTTCCTGGAAGTGCAGATGCACCTGCCCAGATGTTCCCTAATTGCTGGCTACAGGCTGAAGTGTGAATTGGACCCATAAGCCCTATTTTTGCTTGCACAAGATGGGAGGACTAGAAACAATGGTATGAAATTTCAAGGGAGTCAGTACAGATTAGATGTTAGGAAAAACTTCCTGACAGTGAGGGCAATCAGTCAATTGAATAGTTTGCCACTGGAGGTAGTGAGCTCTCCTTCACTGGAGGTCTTCAAGCAGAGGTTGGACATACATCTGCCTGGGATGGTTTAGGAAATCCTGAATTGAACATGGGGTTGGACTCAATGACTCTAGAGGTCCCTTCCAACTCTATGATTCTATGATCTACACATACTAGTTTACAAACATGCTTTGAAATTTAAATAAAAACGTTTCTCGCCAAAGCAAAGGACTGTGATCAAATTGTATGCTTGTGTGTGTGTGTGTGCACACACACCCTGTGCCAACTGCTGATAAGCACCTTCAAAAAGCCAGCTCTTCCTTCTTAAATTGGCCTTGAACTGAACAGCTGCTTAGACATGGAACATCTGTAATCTGGCAGCCCTTCAAAACACAGAACTGTCTTCCATAACACAGAGCACCTGAACACTCTAATCCAATGCAGTAAATTGTCTGCGTCTTACTTGTAACATACCTCTGTTCCAGGGAAGTGAAGATCATGGATGGAGCAGGCATTCACATTTCAAATGCCCACCCCTTCCCATAGTAATGCGGCACTTTATTAAGTGCCAGGTAAGTGCGAATGCTACTGTACAAGCCTGGCTGTTGCTGCAGTGCACAACATGGTGCACAACTGTGGCTGCACCATCCCAGGTACCCTTCACACCTAAGCAGTGCAAAGGATGCATGCTAGAGTGTGCTGGCAGGGCTTTAGACACCACTAGGATAGTTGTTCCACAGCTATGCAAGACAGGGGGTGGTTCCGCACACCATAATCGCTCCATGGGGGTGGAAAGCTTAAGTTGTAACAGTGTTCAAAGATGTTAAACCAGTTAAGAAAAGGCACAAAGCCATCAGGGAGATACACATTGCCTGGGAAAGGGAGAATGGTCTAGGGGCAACCACAGGCATCAAATGGAAGACCTGCAGGGCTTCTTTCAGCCAGCACACTGGAAGCTCTTCAAACCTACTTTAGTTTTGATGGCAAAGATACTGCAGAGGAAGTATACTGGAAATTTACGGAAAATATGATTGGATACTTAGAGGATCATCATTGCTTGAATAAATTCACTTAATTCCCAAGATCAGTTAAGGACTCAGAGCAAGGCAACATTTGGAGTAGTGGCATCGCTCTCACTAGAAACAGCAGCATAGCAGAGAAGCATCAAAGTGCACTGAACTGAATATTGTGCTTTCCTCTTGCTTGAGTTGTTGTAGGAAGTGGCATGGTGGCAACTGATGGGCACCATTTCACATACTCAAGAGGTAGTCTACCCCATAGGGGTGTAAGTTGTTGCTACGTCTGTACATCATTGGCTCATTTCTTCCAGGCTTATCCTTTCTCCTGCCCATTCATTCTGAAAATGAATGGTGAGAATACTAGATAGACAAGAAGTCAAGTAAGCACATTGGCAGATGAATATAAGAACGTAAGAGAAGCCCTGCTAGATCAAGGCACAGCCTGTCTAGTCCAACATCCTGTCTTGCACAGAGGCCCAACATTTGCTTTTCACAAAAGTAAAATCCTCAATTGCTCTCAAATATTCACTCTTGATACATAGCAAAGCACATCATACGTAAGTCATATGTACAACAGCTTGGTTTTTGTGCCAAAGGCTTCATGAAGGTTTGACTGTGTAACAATGCACACAATTTGAATCAGACTTTGATGGCTGAAAGCTAAATCAAAAGGATATGGCACTGGAAAATCCTGTTCTGTGGCTAGTACACCTTGCCCGCTTCCTCAGAGCAGCTTTAAAGGTTCAGGACAGGAGGTAGTATAAATGATCCATCCTGTGTGTAACCCTCTTCCTATTCAAGGCCATCTGAAAGCAAGCAATCTGTTAGCAACAACCCTTTACTTTAACATTGTACTGTTTCTGGACTGTTTTTACCAAGCTTTCAAATAACGCAAGCTGAGGTGAATGCTCAAAATGATCCTAAGATTGAGTTTACCAGATGTTCTACACAGAAAAGCTGGACCCTGTTGTCCTGCTACCCGCTGTTGGGGTTCATTTGGTTTCTAGGTAATGAGCAAAAGTTTGGATTTCTACATAGCTTCCAAGGTTTATCTAGCTGGAAATGTTTCACAAGGGTAAGTGACGACAGCCCCAAAGTTTGCTACTTCTGAGGAGGCTTCCAGTCTGCTGTCTCTTCATTCCTAGTCTTGAGACCCATCAGTCCCCATCCTGTTATTCTGCAGATTGTTTCCGAACTTATACCCATCTGGTTCCTTATCAACAATGGCAAAGAGCAGCAGGCATTCCTTCATTTATCTGGGCTCTGGGTCAGTTAGGATCTTTTATCTCAGTCCTGACAATATGACTTTGACCGAGGGTGATTTCCACACTTCCATTCCCATCCTGTGGACAGGAAAGATGTGCAATGAACTAACGTTGACTAGCGCTTGCACTTGCAAGCACTAGTCAATGACAGACACCAGCTGCAGAGGACCTCCTCAGCCAGCAGAAGTGCAGGTGGTCACGGGCTGGTTGCTAAAGGTTAGTGTTAGTGTTAGTTTGTTTGTGGTGTACGATTTCCTGCTCCACAGATAGAATGCAATTCATCAACCTCTGGGCAGGCAGGGGGCATTTCTAGTCTGTAAATGCCCCTTGAAAGTGCAGGTGCATCTGCCCAGATTTGCCTAATTCATACTATGGGCCAAAGTGTGAATTGGTCTCGCTTAACAGCATAAACAAATCTAGAAGAAATTTTATCGTTAAGATTCAGCACCCATCATGACTTTTGTTTCTGCATTCTGTATCAGCTTATTTTCATCTGCACTCATGGCTGGTGAATGCTCAGCAACTAGCGTAACCCTGCCAACTATTTGCTGAAATTGAGCGGCAAGCTGTAGGGTAGGGAAGGTCAGGACAGCTAATGAATTAGGAAAGGAAAAGTGTAGAAGTTTGCAAAGGACTTCTGTGAGGCTTATGGGGCAGGGCTGAACTTTCTACTTCCATCCATCATTATTTTCAAGGGCTCCATTTCAGGAAAACACTATGAATACAAACAGTTTCAGCTGAAACAATCAGTTTCCTCACCATTAACCTGGAAACAAATAAAAATGTCAGCCTATACTACTAACTCAGGAATATGTGAGGTACACAACTTATGGACAGCAAAATCCTATACAGTTCCACAGCTATGTATGCACAGAACTCACAATTATTATCTTAAAAAAAACCCAACAACTATTAATAATAATGGATGACCAAACGTAACTGAGAGTTTCTGGTTCTTGAAACCACCATACTGTCATGCTGGCAAAGAGAGACCATGAGACTCTTTCTTTAAAAAGATGAACAGTGATTTATTTCAGCTCAGCGTTAGGACATTTCTTGTTGGGAGCAACTTGGAACAGAAAGCCCAGCATATTTATATGTTTCATAGGTGGGTGGGGTTTGGCATTCAACCAATGAACAATAACTATTTTTCAAAACCCAGTTTAAACGTGGAGCCAAAATGTATCACTTGACCCCAGCAGGGAGGGGTGAGTCAACTGTCACTTCCAAAACAACAAGCAACTACTATTTACATATATACTGTACAGAATCACATAGGTGGCAGAGATCTTACATTCAAATATTATGGCAGGCAGCTAGCCCTGCCTGACACGTACTTTGTAAATTGCATTAATGATTGTGATTATCACTTTCCCTAAAGCTCTAAACACTGTTGGGGACTTTTTTTGTATGGCTTGAGTAACTCCCAAACTGTACTACACAAATGAAGGTTCCGTTTTAGTGGTTATTTAAGAGCAAAACTGTGCTTTAAAAGTGCCACACAAAATGAGGAATGACTATATTGGAAGCTTGCTTTTGATTTCACTAAATCTCGTTTTTATCTGCTTCAGCTCTGTGGTTTGGATGATGAAAAGCAAGCTTTGAATAGAAAATTTGCCACTTTTTCACCTCATATAAATAGCAAGGATAGACTGTTAAACTGCAAGACAGAATGGATTTGCAGAATATGTAAAGGAAGGAGGCCAAAATAAATTCCATAAATTTCCTAAATGCTGGAGTACGTTTCTCTAAAATGAAACAAAAGAAAGCTACAGAGCAGCAACTTAAATTATTTTTTTGGCCAAAGTGACTTCAAATGAAGAGGAAAAGAAAGTAACAGAATGCTCCAAAAAACTGAGAGGGCCTGGGATCCGATACTATAGAACAGTTCTTCAAAACAGTTGTTCTTTGCTGGGAGGCAATATTGAAGACTGCTGTTTTCTTACAGTAATTCTTCAGCAGGTGCTATAAATCAATTAAAAAACTGAAGAACTCGTAAAGAACTTCTATCTTCCGTCCAGAACTTCTATCTTTATGATCCTTCAGCCCAATCTTTCTGCTCTGCAAAACGACAAATACCTGCTGCATCTATACGGCAAGAGCCAATAGCCCCTGTGATTTTACTAGTAGTGAGTCTTGGAAGTCTCCTTTGCATATTTCCACTGAACATTTAACAGGCAATTAGAAAATTCTTGAAGGATAAGATTATCACGGTGGACATAATGTCACCATCTTTCGTGGCAGAACACCACTGGGTATCAATGAGTGCTAATGCTTTCATGGGAGTTTCCCTATGAACATCTGGATGGAGAATAGAACAATAAGCCAGTTGAAGTTTTGCTTTGGTAAAGAATAAACTTGCAACCTCTGGCAACAAAATGTCTGTAAAGCTTTCTCAAACATGCTGTAAAAATATATTTATGGAGCAGTAAATTGAACTTACGGAACTAAAACTGATAGATTACTAGAATATGCTGCCTACAAGGGCTCACCTTTGGTGGAAATGTTGCATCAGAGTCCAGTGCTAGAATGAGTCAAAGGAGAAGTAATTTTCTGAAATGCTGCCATTTTTTTCTTCAAACTGCATCATTTCAGTATGCTTACATGAGCTTTTGTTGCTACTACTGTTTTGGCTAAGTGACAGTGAATTGTGTTTGTGCCCATTGAAAATGGTTATGAGTAGGGTCAGACAAGTAATTGTAGATGGGACTCTGCAAGGCTGTCATCCTATGTATACCTTTGAGAATGGACTTCACAGTGCATTCTGGATTATGCACATATTAGCCAATCCAGAACTGAAATGCGGGAAGGATCAGGATGAAGGTTTACTGGATGTGGCAGGACAGCAGCTCTGGACTTAGGTAACTCTCTGGAGCAGGGAAAGCACCGAATATCAGCTACAGTACTGTGTTTCCCTAAAACTAAGACCTATCCCAAAAATAACCCCTAGCATGAATCTTCAGGATTTTTGAAGATGCTCGAAATATAAGCCCCACTCCAAAGTGGGGCTTATATTTAAAAAGTCAGTTTACTGTAAAAACTGTCTAGGAGAGTTATGATGATGTTCCAGAATGTGATGATATGACTATATTTGAATAAATGTTGAAATTTTGTTTAAGAATAAATGTAGATGGTTGTTCATGGCAAACTAAGACATCCACTGAAAATAAGCCCTAATGCACCTTTTGGAGCAATAATTAATATAAGATCCTGGGGAAACACAATCTCCCTCACTTCTGTTTTCAACAAATTATGCAGACAAATTTCCTGCATTTGGAGAAATTGCAGTACTTTGGAATGCAGGAAATGATTATCACCTTGAGAAGACTACCTTCATGATTAAGTTCATTCTTCAGTGTGAAGTACCTGGAGATATTAAAAAAGATTGTCACAAGAGTCATCTTAGGCAACCCTTTGAAATGCAGGAAAATCACTGAAGATGAACTAAAAACAACTATATTTACTAATATGGGTGGCTGAAGAAGATAGATCATCTGTCTTGAATGCTATAATTGTTTCTTATATTGTTGTTTGGCAAAGCCAGGCACTCTGTTTCAGCCTAGTAGGGCATTCAGTTAATACTAGCAGTTGATATTCTATCAGTTGGGGCGTGTCTCCATGGTCTCCCACCCACTGCAGCGATGACAGGCAAAAACCTCAATTGAACCTCCACAACACAACACAGATAATCCCTTTACTTGGCTGCAAAGAGTTAAAAGGAGTTAGCAGCATAACTGAAAGCAGCTAGCTCTCTCCATAACTAATCCTTGTAACATAGTTACAAGCATAAATGAAAGCAGCTCACTCCCTACAGCTGTCTGTGCACAGAAGCTGTCCAGCGATTTCTCTCTTTCTTTCACATTATTGGGAGGGGGAGAAAAATTCTGTGTTTGCTTTCAGGGGAAAGTGATGCTAATTATCTTAACAACAGAAGTTGAAAGATCTATATTCACATACACACTTTTACCTGAAAGCAAGCACAGAAACTCTGTTGGTACGATAAAATGGAATGGAGGGAGTCTGGATGTGACAGCTGGCTGGCTGACAGGCTGCAGGGAGCAATCTGCTTTTAGTTATGCTTGTAACTCTTGGCAGCCAATGAAAGAAATGTTTTCACACACACACATAAAGAGCAAGAAAGATTAATGTAGCTGGAAAGACACTTTAAAGAAATCTGTGTGCGTCTCCAAGCTCCCAGGATAATCCGTGGTTTCCCCCAACATCGGATGTTTTACTATTTGAAAGTGGGGGGTGGGGGTGGTTTCTGCCATGGATTTTCCTCCTTTGCACCTGATGTAGCCCAAACTAAAGCTATGAGTATTTTTGGCATGGAGACATGCCTTTGTAGTGGTACTGAAGCTACAGGTCAGATTCTACTGTCAAACCTTTTAGCATTTAGATGTTAGAAGAATATGTTATATCTCATGCTGAATTCCTAAGGATTTCGCTGAATTTCTGCAGTGCCAGACTGGCTTTTGAAATACAACATCTTTGACAAAGTAGCAGTGTTCAAACTGAATAAATAATTCCTCCTTTGTTTGAAAAACCCAAGTGTCATTTACTTGGCTCACATTAATCCAGATTGGAGAGACACTCAAGGAGGAAGTCTGATTATACAGCTTTTCATTTTGCCTCGCTGCTTCTATACATAATCTTGATGATAAAGCATCTAAAGACAATCAATCACTGATTATAATGCGTTTTTGTTGTGTCATAGCCAGATATTTAGAAAAGGTATTGGATGAAAGGAAGTTGTATAGCCATTTCCTTGTCCTCCACAGGGTTACAGTTGGAGTATAGTTTGCAGTGATACTTGTCTTGTTAAGTGCTCTAGTCTCAGCTAGTTTATTTGTATACTGCCTTTCTAATATAATTACTCAAGGCGGTTTACAACAACCATGAAAAATACAACACATAGTAATACATGATACATTAAATAGATAACATATTATAAAATTATATATAAACAAAATACACTATAAAATATAGCAGCACTTTCTCATGGCACAGTCAAAGCAGAAAATATTTAGCAGCAACTTCTTTCATATGCCATGTCTCTTTTGAGAATTTATCTTAAGGATAGTCACTGAACAATTATTTATGGACCTTTCTACATGGTCCCTTAATCCATATTAAGGGTCCATATAGTGTACATTCTGGGCCTCCATATCTGCATGCTTGTGGATCAAGGAGATTCCAGCCTCCCACAGGTCTTGCTTTGTTCGCATTAGACAGAACTTGATTCGAATAAAGGAAGCATTCAGAATGCATTCTACCATGATCCAGCAGAGGATGCTTTTCAGCAGCATGGGGGTATGGCTTCAACTCATGTGATTTGAGGCCATGCAGCATGGGTGATCCGGATCAGGACTGTGGCTCTGATTTCTGCCCACACCTCCTGTAATCTGGATCAGTGGGCCAGGCTATTCCAGAGCTGGAATTGAAGCAGGTAAGAGCAGAAAGTGCCTATCATTAAGAAACACCCGGGCCGTTTTCTGATCAGAATCAGCCCCCAAATTGACCCTGACTCTTGTGTAAGCCTTGGACCTGGTCCTGACAGCCAGGAACAAATGTTTCTGGCCTCAGACCCTCCAGGAGACATATTCCAGCAGAACAACAAGCCTTCCATGATCCAGATTATGCTCCATGCAGACAAAAGATGTCCTAAAGAGGGCTACAGTCAGGTTAGCAGTAAGCGCAGAACAGCCCACAGTGCATACAACATTTTATATTGCTTTTTATTTTGAAGAACATTTTGGAGAATATGTTTGAATTCCACTGGTATGCAATTCGATAATTTGTGAGTCCATAATTTGGACTCACATACCAAGTGCTTACTCTGCTGTGCACATTGGAACTGGGTGTGAACTAGGGATAGTGTGTTTATTTTCTTTTAATGAGTTCAAGTGGAACAAGGAAGGGAAAATCTGTGACAATATTTCATGCAACCAGAAATGCCTAATTCAATAAAATCCTGCTGAAAAGATTTCTGAACATCCATGGGGAGTAAACCAGGAATCAAATTTTCACCCTGCTTTAGCTTGGGAGCTGCATCCCATTGGAAATGTCACCATTGGAACCAACATTACTCCTGACCTAGCAACAGCACCAGGGTTGAGTTCTGATGTCACTGCAAAAGTGTAGACTTGCCTCCATCAAGACATCTGCCCTCCCTGGCAGTAGAAACTTTAAACTGCATTATTTGCAATGATTTTATACCTCTTTTCTGCCACAAAGTACCATAATTTGCATCCAAAAAACGTTACCAGCAGTGGCATGATTTATTTTTAATAAATAATCTGTGTAAGTTGTTAATACTTTTTTTCATTGTTAAAATGAGTATGGTTGCACTTCAGGAGGGCTATTTTTTTTTACAATATATAGTTATGACTGATCTAAATCTCTTTGATATCAGTGAGTTTCCTTTCATAATCAAGAATTTCTACAGTAACCAGAGAAGAATAAGAAGGGTGGGACATGAGTATCTTTTCAAGTTCTCTGTACTCCTCATATTAAATGAGCAGAGAAACTTTCCAGACTGGCTTGAGTGCAAATTTATACTTATTATTCACTACTTGCTGAAAAAATAAACTGTGTATCTTGGCAAAAAGAAAGGTCTCTGCAATTTTCTACCACAAATGATCAAGTCAATATTATAGCTGGAGACCATTCATTTCCAGCAACTTTGCTGCTTTCATTGAGCAAAGAAACTCCTTTTCATTTTCTCATTGCAAAGTTATATTGGCAGTCTGGTCATGTTCCCTGGCCTGCATAGTGCATTAGTGGCTCAGTCCACTTCTGTGTATCACATGTTGATTGCAAAGAGCTGGAGAGCAGTAGCACTTAAGAGGATGTCTCATCATCGGGTACTTTAGCATCTGAAAACTTGCCCCTGTTTGATATTCCTTGAAGAGGTGGATAGCGAAGGAAGGAAGAAAGGAAGGAAGGAAGGTAGGAAGGAAGGAAGGAAGGAAGGAAGGAAGGAAGGAAGGAAGGAAGGAAGGAAGGAAGGAAGGAAGACACTTTGCAGAGATTGCTAAATAGGTGCTTTTCATGCCCAAGTTGTTAAAGGATTAAAACAACTTTACTGTGGTTACCTTCAACCATGAAGTAAACCCTGTAAAACTCCTGGCATTGTATTGGGATTGCCAGACATCCCTGTGGAATTCCCAAAGCAATGTTGATTGCAACAAAAAGAGGTTGCAATGCTGAAATTCATATAATATCCCTGTTCACCTGCACTTCTGGTGAGGTGCATACAAAATTGCTTTGCTAGGGGTTACTGGGAGCCAACCAAGCATGTGAAAAGCAATAAAAGAAGTGGGATGGGTATGTCTCAGCAGTAGCCAGGAAGGTAACATTGTACGTATACACCTTGTTAGATGTGCGGGTAAGCCACAGTTTCTAGCAAATGACTGGTTGGAGAAGGTAATCATGGGATCTTGTATCCTGTGTTGTCTCTTGCTGTCTGATATACTGTTTTTACGACCTCTGTTTCATGCCAGGCTGAAGGAAGCCAAGGGTACCTCCAGACAGAGAGAGTAAATTGTGGGAATTTCTTTATATACCTCAATTGGCTTCTTCCACCATTGCCAGATGGTAGAATACAATTCCTGGACAATCCTGGGCTCTAACCTAGGGATGTGCACAGATTTTTTTTTCATGTTTGATTTGAACAGAATCAAATGCAAGAAAATTTGCATTTGTTCAAATAGAGGCCCTTTGAATGTGAAAGGATTCAAATTCGATATGTATGTTTAATATGAACCTGATTCAGATTCTTGCTGCCAATTGCACCTATGGATCCCCCATAAATACACTCTGAACATGTCAGATCCACTCTGAATCCACTGTGAATTCACTTTGAATCCACTGCAGATGTGACTGGGCAGCAGCTTTCCTTCCTTCCCAGGTTCATGAATGTAAAGAAGCTCCATATGAATATACAGAAACATTTTATTCTCATTCAAATGTCGATCTTTAAATGTACAAACATTCAGTTCAATGTCATGAATATTTGCTCACATCCCTACTCTTAACCTCATCTGCCAGCTCTTCACATTCATGTTCCAAAATACCTAAATGTTACAAATGCCCACCTACTTCTCTTTGTTTTTCCTCCAGTGCTTGCTTGTAGATAGGTATTTTGGGAAAGGAACATTAATGCAAAGACCTGGTAGACAGAGGTAAGGAATCAGTATTGCAGGAAAGCCAGCATTAGTCCTGAACTTCCCCTAAAATGATATTTCAGGATATTGCCTCAACACCCAGAGACCCTACTGGGATTGCCATGGGTTACATGTGGCAATTTCAATATAGTCCTAGGAAAAATCACTGGTTTTTGTCTGCATCTGGAGTCGCTCCAAATTTTCTAGCATGGTAGCCAATAGACTAGTGTAAAACATGTCTGAGGCATTTTGATGCTACTTTTCATCGGTCCCTTTGCAAGTAAGTGACTAAATTAGTTTAGTGAATAGTCTAGTAAACATTTCAGTATGAAAAATATGCCCCATGAATACAATTGGGATTCATAAATAATTAGTTACAATTAATTTTTTTTAAAATGTGTTTCAGAATCTCCTGTACATTTCAGTCCAATTCTAGCCATCTAAGACTAGCTCAGACTATAGTCCTTCTTCCTTGGGCTAATAAAGTTCTCTGTTTTCAAGAAGAGTATGCAACGAGCAGGTCGATTTCATATCCAGCAGCTTACCATAGTTTCATTATATTTCAAACCTCTTACTCTTTTCCAGAAAAGTGACATTTCCTATTAAGTACTGACATTTAGAAGAACAAAATACAACATTTCTCTTGAAAGATGCGATAGTTTAGTAAACAAATGCATCATGCCTTCTTCCATCACAGCATTTCTTTCCAAGAAAATGTTACAGTGAGAAAATATGTTAAAGTATTGTACCTTTAACCCTCATTCTATGGGAGAATGCTGCAAAGTTGTTTGTGAGTTAATTAAAGGCAGGATAATGGATGTAACTGACCAAACAGTATTATTTGCTTCAATAAATGGATGCAGTCTGCGCTAGAGTGTTAGGTAAGGTGTGATAAAAAAGGGAGAATTTATCACATCCTGGAAAATCCTTACAACCTACTTTAATAACGATTTGTCTTGATAAATGTACTACAGACGTGGTTTAAACATAATTGGTTTAAGCAATTCACAAATGTGACAGAAGGTTAGTACAAAAGCAAAAGAAAATCAAGAGCAACAAAATGCAAATACAAAATATAATTATGATGAAAGTGAAACCACTGAAGTCCCATTAGAATATGGATAGAATGGTGACTACTCAATTAAATAAAATGCTATCATTACTTCTGTCCTCCATCAGTCCTTGGATATTACTTCAGCATTCTCAAAAACATGGAAGAAGAGCCACCTTTTTATCTAACTCCTGATAGTCCATGTCAGACAAGGAAGCCAAGCTATTTTTGGCCTGGACTGGCCTGAACTAACTTAGGGTATGGTCACACCTTCCTGAAATGCTGAACTGAAGCCATCCTAATTCCTGTTCACACCCAATTTCTGATAATCCGTCCTTTGGTCGTCTTCAGTTTGGGCTGCTATGCTCACAGCTTTTATGTTATCACCCCAAGTCTCCTTTACACAACTCTTTAGTTCTCCACCTCTCTGACTGCATCAACATCACCTGCATTCCGATAGGATAAAATTCTGTCAATCAACAGTGGCAACAGAGTGTGTGAGGAGTTGTGTGGTACTGTTGGGCTAAGGGGACTGTGCTCCCAAACAGACGCAGCCAAAGCATACCACAATCAGCTTGCACCCCAACCCCCAGCTACTCCTTAAGAGAAATAAGAGGCTGTACTCTGCTGTTTCCCCTAAAGTTGCTGAAGCAGTTCGGTTTTCCAGTAAAAGTCTGGTCAGCTGAAACTTTATACATTTATTTTTGTTATAATTTACAAGACGCACTCTTCTACATGATTTCCTGAAATATAAATGAGTTTGGTTTTGTGATACTTATTTGTTCTGTTTTTCTTCAGTTAAATGCATCCACTTAATCACAATTGAAGTTTCTTTGATGTTAGCCTGCACGTGATCTAACTGCAGTATGGCAGATCTGTGAAGAACAATTTGAGAAACCTAGTCTTTAAATTACTTAGACTTTGGGGGTTCCCACTTAACGAGTCTTTAAACAAATCAAGCAATCAGGACAGAGTGTCACAGTTTGCTAAAAATAACTGTGAAAAGAGGTCATACATAAAAGTAGATATTGCTTTTGAACAGTATGAAGAGGAATCACCCTTCTTAAATGTGCTGTGTGACTGAGATTAAACAGAAGATCAAGCGCTAGAGTCCTGTTAGTGTATCATATGAATGCTTAATAAAGAGCTCATTCACAAAGAAGTGCATAAAGACATTGGAGATGCCATCATGAGATCAACCTTAACATTCCTGATTAATTCTGAAAAATGGAGAGTGGTTCAATTTTATTCTGGTGTTTAATGTCCTACAGTATAGCCACTAACTAGAGTGTGTTATCAAATATTTATAAAATCTCATGTCTGGAATGCCGAGACATTTTTATTCATTTACAAATTTATATCCCACCCTTACCCAAAAGGTCTCAGGGCAAGTCACAACAGTTAAAAAGAAAATATATGAAACATTAAAACAAATTTAAAATATAACCCTCCTTCCCTCCCTGAAGGACAGCAACCAGTGAACATATATCACATTTTGATTCATTCTCAACCAATCGACTAATTAATTTATGGTCTATTATGAGAAATCCTGTAGATAATGTACCCATATATTCTGGCGTATAAGACAAATGGGCATATAAGACGACCCCCAACTTTTCCAGTTAAAATACAGAGCTTGGGATATACTCTCTGTATAAGAAGATGACCCCCGACTTTTGAGAAGATTTTCCTGGGTTAAAAAGTAGTCTTATACGCCAGAATATACTGTAAATCAAAAGATTTACATGTTCAGGATTTTTAAAAGACTAAAGGTCTGGTTTGACAGACTGTGCAGTGGGCAGCTGATCCTCAGGTAAGGAAAGTAACTGCTGATTTAGATACAAAATCTACCCTTACTGAGGAGCACAAAGCACACAAAGTAATTTTATTATAAGGCACAGAATGTCAAAATGTAGAAAAATTCACCAAATGGTAGTAACAAATTGAAGTGAGAGACAGTCAATTAAATGATTATTTGTATCAAGTGGAGAGTTTTTGGGTGTTTCCGCACAGGCTGTTAGAATGCATTTAGAAACACATTAAAGACACATACAGAACTTACCTTCTGCATTGGAGGCCATATCCGGGACACTTCAAGGACGCCACTTCCACACTTCTAATGTGGTCTTGGTGCTACTAAAACCAGTTCCCGGAAAGACCTAATAAATTAGGTCTTAATCCATTCTTGCGTGGAAAAGCCACATCAAAGGACGCTTCTGCACACGGACAGGAGAGGGAACGGATGTCCCTCCGGCTGCCATGTTGGGAAGGGCAGAAGCAGGACTGCCAGCTTCCGAAGCCCCTCCCCTGTGCGCCGGGCGCCGCCATAAACACAGAGTGACTGGCAGCTCACTGCTGCAGTCCCACAGCTCCGGGGGCAGTGTCAGTGGCATGCGAGGTGGAGGACTTTTGGAATGGGTGCTGATGCATCCGCATAGCACCCACTCCATCCGTTCTCCAGAATCCGGTCTTCCCACATGAGTGCAGAAGCATGGGGCCTTATTTTGATTCATCTCGATTTAAGACAGATCTTCCCAGAGACGGATTTGAGAAAAATGGTTTCCCTTAATCCAGCTTTCAGGAGGTATGTGCGGACACACCCTTTAACAGTAATGATGACAAACGTACCATTGAAAAACAGTGTAACTTGGCTAGGGAAGTAGAACAGAGGAGTCAGGCAGGCTAGGAATATGCAGATCATTTTTCAGCCAAACAGGTTCTGTGGATAAGGGGAAAAAAACAGATTAAAGAGTAAGAAGTGCAGCTGGGGAGAGGTAGCACCACAGGTGACAGTGTCTTGATAGAATTCTCCCTTTGTGATTAAAGGTTTGAGTCTCCTATAAACTGCTGCCCTCAAACTAGTATCAACTGTTTGCCACACCATCATATCAGCTTAGTCCTCCCAGGTGCATTGGGGAAACATAGCCAAGCTACAAGTTCCTTTTTTTGCTTAGAACTTTTAAAATTTGAGTGCAAGGAAGGAGAGAGAAAGAAGTAAGGAGCAAGGATTATATTTGCCTCGGGGTCTTCCCTTGTGTTCAGTCATTCACAATAATGTTTGGATGGAAATGCATTTGGTAGCAACCATGAAAGGCTTAACCAAGGAAAAATTCCAGCACTTTGGAAAACCAGAAGGTGGCTGCTAGTAAAGCAAAAGGCAAATCTTAGGGGCATCAGCTGTATATGCTCCTTTGGATTGTGCTGAAATGAGATACCAATGACTGATTAAACACTCAAAGGCCATTGTTGAATGAAGTTTGAAGCCTTGGGATGGAGGAGTCAGCTCAGACCTTTTCCTTCAGTTCAATAGTGATTTCAGAAGTGATCATTTTAGAAGCAGCAACCCACTCATAAGATCAAACACACACAGTTTTCTGGTGTACCTTGTCAGTAGTACAAGCAAGGATAGGGGGTGATGGACTTTAATAGGAGCAAGAAAAGTCTGGAACAAGTTCAGACTTGTTCAGCTCCTGCACAACCACAAGCACAGAAACACACAATCTTCTGGTGGATCATACCAGGAATACTCACAAGGACACACACTAGACCAAGTATGAACCAAGGATCCAGGTGGGAAAAGATGCATACCTTTATAACCCAAAATGTACCCTCAAGGTGTGGTGTGAGATGTTTGTGAGGAAACTGAGGTCAACAAAAATTTTGTAACCTTTCAAGAACTCCAAGACAAGTTGCAGTGACTAAATCAACTATAATACTTGGGTGCACACATTTGCATTTTAGTCTTGCAGGTCTTTTGTTTAAGACATGAACACAGCTTGCTCAAGTAGGGCCTTCCTGTTGTAAGCTGATGAAATTAATCAGTTTTTGTGGCACAAAACAGCTAAACAAAGGGATTTTTAGTGGGAAACAGTGTTGAAGAGTTTTGCATATAGGTGGATCAAGGTGTGTATCTCGGTGATTGCTTTAGTCACATTCTTGTGTAGTCTGTGCTTTAGATGTCACTTTCCCCTTCTAATTTAAATAACCTGTACATCAGCTAAATGTGCCTGATTATAAAAGCACATTTCATAACACGTCCTAGACGTGAACAAAATATATGCCATAACCGAGGGCCTATTCGCACTTGGCCTTTTTCTGGAGTGTATCTCAGGATAGGGGTCAGTGGTCCACATGCTAATGCAGACTCTAGCAGACCTCACTTTGGGCCTGCTGAAGCCGACACTAGCATAAGGACAGCAAGTCCCTATTCCAGGATATATTCCAGAATAAAACCAAGTGTGAATAGGCTCCGAGTACACTACCAGTTTTGAAATATTTTTAGAACTTTTTAATCCATGGTAGCTTTTCATATTTGAACTAACTCGTGAGCTTTCCCACTTCTTCCAAAGGAACTACATTATAAAGACAACAACTGAAGGGGGGGTGGGGTAAAATCTTTTTTAAATTCTAATTTTGTTTTAGTCGTTTCAATTACAGAAATTGAATGCTGAAAACATGTTTATGTCAAAGTGACATATAATTATGCACTTCAGATTTACCTTCTCTGTTCTAAATTACTTTATGCAAATCTTATTTCAAAGATTAGCTAAAGAGTAAAAATGAAAATATCTTATGTACGCATCATTATACTCTACAGTCAACTTTTAATGATAAACTGTGTTTTGGAAAACATTGTTTGGGCTTTTCATATTATAACCTCCTTTGGGGGAAAAGTAAACTATCATGATAATATATCAGGTAGTCAAAGGATAACACAAAGAAACAGCTTAAATGTATAATTTTGTGTGGGTGTATGTTTGAGTTATCTGTGTTTTGTTAGATGGGGCCAAATGGGAAGGAAAATTAAAGCTTTCTATATGCGGCTAGTTTTATATGAAACTTAACATTCAGGTTTTGAAACTGAAGACCTTGTAAATGATTGCTTCAGAATCCTTGTAAATCAAACAAAACAAGAGTTATTAAATCAAACAAAATAAGAATAAACAAGAAGGATAATTAGTGCAGCAAACACAGCCTGTCCTAAAGCTGGATCAGTGGGTCTGGAATAACCAGGCCCTTGACCCAGATCATGGGGAGGTGCGGGCTGCATCAGTGCTGAGCTGGCCCATACTGTGCTGGCCCATACTGCGCCACAGTTGCAAAGCTTGCATAATCTTTGCAGCCAATCCCCTGTATCTCTGAAGGCGTCCTACCCAGTAGTTCCAGAACATGCTGGTGATTAAACAGGTCTACAAGAGGGACAGATTAAGAGCCTCCTTAATCCAGATCCAGCTTCATCCAGGACAGACAAGTGTTGGACCAGCATTAATGCATGGTTCAGGAGGCTTGTGATCTGGATTAAGCTCTTTAATCTGGATGAAAAGTAAGTGCAGAAAGGACCATAGTCTTCTAAACTGAGAATGTTTTGCATGTTTACCTACTGCCGAGATCACTTACTAGGGGCCTATTCACACTACAGCCCATAGTGCATACTAAGACAACTTCTGGAGAAGAGCATCCACACCTAGAGGCTGTTATAGCCTCTAGGTGCTCCCTGCCTTCCCAGAAGTTGCCTAATTATGCACTGGGTGTGGAGCATAATTATCCAAGGGCGAGCATCCACCCCTTTTCCAGTGCTCTGGGGTTGTCTTAAGTGCGGCACAAGCAACTGGCACCTTGGATGACCATAGTCATGGCACAGCAAACAAAAGAGCAGCACCCAGAAGAGGAGTGGGAGCATGATCAAACACAGGTGAGTGTTTGCTCACACGTCGGATGGGATGTAGTTAACTAGCGCTTACAAGTGTGCGTGCTAGTTAACATTGTGTGTTTATGGTCCTTTCCCCATCCAGCAGACAAGAAGGGAAGTGCAAAATTGCCCCAGGTCTCAGACTAAGAATACACACAGAAACAGCTTACTCATGCTAGCAAGCTCACATAACACCCTAGTAGTTCCAGCACAGAGCTTTGAGCGTATATGGGATTAAAGAATAACATAGAAGGAAGACAGCATCTGTAAGGAAAGCTAAAAGTGACAAAGATGGCAGTGCAGTAGACAAGCTGACACCAAATTTTGGTGTCCGTAAAAGATCACTATGTCTGTAATACAATGTACCTGAGAATTCTAGGCAGGCTGCTTTAGGACTCCTGAATTATATTGATTAATAGAAGAATGACTGTTCTTGAATTAGCACCGGAATGCAAAAATTACAATTGACAGCGTTAACCCAAAATTCTGTAACACCCTGAGGTTTGATTATGCCTGCGCAAAAATTGCCTCCAGTGGTTCTGGATACATAGGCTTTTCTGCAGTGAAAAGACCCATAGTTTGAACCAGCCAAGCCTGTTGGTTTAGACCACGGAAAGGTGCCATCTTAAACAATGCAGTTTGCACAACTACACTGGAGCCCCATCTTCACGGCATCGTTATCTCGAATTCAAAACGATTTGAGTCCCCACAGTTCAGACGGCAGTTCGGCTTAACACGCTTCTTCCGTGTTAAACCACGTTATACCGATTTGAAATAAATCCTGATTTCAACAGGTCTCACTCCGGAACGTGCCCTTGATACGTGTTTCATTTTTTACTGTGTGGACAGTATCGTTTTCCGGGATGAGATTCCGTGTCCAGGCTGTCCCGCCCCCAATCGCACTGTAACCAATGGCTTGTCCGTATTCGAGGCACGTCATGTTTAGGATTCCCCCCAATAGCTTGCTTCCAAAGAGTGATTTCCATTGAAAGAATCCAGTCTTGAAACAGCCACTACCTCCAAAGCTACACTGTAGCGATGTAGCTTAATAACAATGTTGCAGTTTTGCGCAGTTCTGAACTTTAAAAAGGAAAGGAAACGAGGAGCGCCAGGGCGAAGCTGCCCGCGCCACAGCGCCAGGATGGGTGGATGGGTGGATGGATGGATAGATGGATGGATGGATGGCACGGCGGGTGCCGGAGCTGCCGGTGGGGGAGGCAGGGGCGGCCCGGGCTGCGAGCGCACTCCGGCCAGCGGGGCGAAAAGCGCCGAGAACGCCACAGCGGCGGCAGCGGTGGAGTGGGGCAAAGCGGCGGCGGGCACCGAGGAGCCCGCAGCGCATGGATGGATGGATGGATGGATGGATGGATGGATGGATGGATGGATGGATGGATGGATGGATGGATGGATGGATGCTGCTGCTGCTGGTAGTGGGAAGGGGGAGGGGAGAGAACGGGAATCCCCGGCGGAGCATGGATGACGCAAAGGGAAGGGAGGGTGGGATCCTGGGACGGAACACCAATGAGAGAGAGGGGGTGGGCAATGGGTGGGAGGACAGGGCTGCCGTCTGGACTCCCAGGATTGATTCCAATTTAAGGCTGAAATCGGAATGCCACTGAACCGGGTTAACTTGCAAGTCGTGTAAACAGGATTAACCCGGTTCACTTATTTCGGTTTCCTTAAACCGAATTAAGGCATCCCATGTGGATGCAGCCTGGTTCAGACTGGCCTCCTCCCTAGCCACATACCTCATGCAGATCAAATTCTGAGGGCTATGTTGCTAGATTCAGAGCCTCTGGGGGACATATTTCAGCAGTGCACTTTCATGTACCACTGAAATGCATCCCCTGTGAGGCCCAAACATGCCTTCTACACATCTCTGTAGAAGACCTGGTGGTCCACAAGACTATGGCCTCCCTGATTGGAATTATTCTCTGCCTAATGCAGATGGAGCATTTCAGCAGCAGTGGAGCCTCACAGGGTCATAGTAATGTGGAGACAAATGAGGCCCAGAAGTGAAGTTTGAGGACCTGTAGTCCAGACTAAAGGTAGGTGTGGAAAGGGCTAGGGACAAAGGTTACTTTTTGAATCATATTGTAACAATTCATGGAATATGGGTCTACAAGTTTCCTACTGAAAATAAACATAGTATGAAGTAGAGACATGCAATTTTACATTTACACACAGAAAAGATAATAAAACTATTATAATAAAATAAAATAGATAAAATAACAGGAGTCCTGGTAGAGTGTTATCAACAACCGAATTCTTTATTCAGACTAGGATAAGACTATTCCGAAGGAGCAGAGATGAAATTCAAAAAGTAACTGAGACATTGTTACTAATTATAACTTTTTTAAAAAAGTCCAGATTATATCTGAACATCTTTCATAGTATTTGCCAAAAACAAAGTTTTACCTAAACCAGGCTCTCTCCTTACCTGTTATTGTAAACAGTGGAAACTACTTTGTTACCATTTTGCAGGATACAACTTCAATGAAAGCTGGGGATGCTCCTGAGCACAGGATCCACTGTCTGGGGTCATAAATGGAAATTATAGTTCACTTACACTTGGAATCATTAATGTCATGCACAACTGTGAAGCAATACTCCTAATGTTTTCAAAGGTTGAGGGGAGGAAGAACGAAAATTTTCAAGGCATCCACACCTCCAAAACAAATGATTCAGTCTTTAATATCTTATCCATAGTGCCATTCTTGTGAGCAGTATAAGAGTGGAGTCAGAAATGTTCAATCTGTAACATTTTCCCTTTCAACTTTTAAAAATTACCTCTGCTATTTACAGCATTTCGCACGGTTGTCTTGAGTTTGTCTAGAAACAGGAAACATAAGTAAAATATCATGAAACTATAACCTTTGTCCTCAGTAAATGTCTAGGTTTTGATTTTTAACTTTTTTGCATGTGGTTGACTTGAAAATGCAGTAAAAAGGAAAAAGTTATCTTGATGCCCAATTAGGTATTTAAATAAATAGCATATTGATATATTTTATCTTCATAAAATTAAATTCTTAAGTGGGCTAAGTTGTCTTCCTAGAAGAAAAGAGCAGTGTGAGGTGTGTTTTAAAAACTGAACGTGGAAAAACCCAGTGGCAACAAATCACTCTTCTGTTCTGCCAATGTGTCATGCATACCAGTAAGCCCTGTGGTAACCTCTGATAGTACTAATCCCTCTGAAAGGCACGAAGTTGCTGCCACAGGAGGTGGGTAGGGAATACAGCTTCCCATCTCAGCCTTAATTACTTAAGCAGATATGAACAGAAGAGACAACGAGCAGTTCCAGACAAGACCTGCAAAGGAAGAGCTGGTTCAGGGGAATTCAATCAAGCACATTAACAGCTGGATGAGAAAGCCTACCATAAACAATTATGCAAAGTAAATTTGTACAGTAACAGGCCTCACTGACCATTGCATCCTCCAAAGCTGTACAACTGATATACTGAATTAGGGCCAGTTAGAAGCCAGTTGCTTCGCTTGTGACACATGTCATAAAAATCCACAATGTAACTCGCAATAAAGCATCCCCATATGATTTGGGGCAGCATGGATTCAAATCGTACGTGCCTGTCCCCATGCGTGAACCTGCATCTTTTTTCCCCCGCTCACCCTCTCCCCGATAGGAAGCTGGGTTGACATCACCATAAAAAAACAAACAGAAAGGGTTGAGTCCCAAACTAATATAACAACACAAAGGGTAAAATATACCCCACTAGAAATTTAAGTTACTTAAAAATATAAATTTATAAATCAATGAAAACAAATTAAATACTCAAACAGTACAAATACCCCACTGAAAAATATAGGTTTAATAAGGAAATATCACAGATAATCAAAAGATAAAAGAATCTAAGTAAAATATAAAGGTAAAAAGGCCAGACACGTTTCGACCTTGACAACTAGGTCTTCTTCAGTGGCCTGTATATGCTCACATGTATCTTAATCTAATATAATTCAAACAAGTAAAACAGCTCACAAATGTGACTCTGTGAATTTCAAAAGTGACTATGCCTATCTGTTGAAAGTGGAGTCTCTTATATATCCAGCTGTAATAATGGAGGGAAGATCCTGCAGAGACTCAAAGACGATGAAGAACAAAGGGGGGAAAAGGGGAAAAGAAAGAGTTGTGGTATGACAAGCTGAAGCTAAATTCAAACTAGCCAATTCACATTTTCATTGAGACCAAATGGGGTTTCCGTTTTTAATCAATGGATCCACTTCAGTTCCAAAATTTGTAATTGTTTTATATTTCTCATTTGAGGTATACCATCTAAACACCAGAACTTGAATGAGTCAAAAGAATGCTGTGTTTCCAAAAAATGTTTGACCATAGGGGCCTGTATCCGCTGATTTTTAAGGCAACTTCTGTGTTCTATTATGCGTGTTCTAACACATCTACTAGTCATACCCACATAGATTAAATGATAAGGACATTCAATGATGTAAATAACATTCTTACTTGCGCATGAAAAAAAATTGTAAATTTCATAAGTTTTGCCGTCTGAAGGATTTACAAACTGTTTCAGGTTACTGCTATGCTTACATACCGAGCAGTGTCCACAAGTAAAATGTCCCTTAAGACTGGATTTAATCTGTACTGTAGGTGGTGTAAATTCCGCATGTACCAGTATATTCTTGATGTTCTGAGTACGTTTGTTTGCAAATATAGGTTTTTGTTTATATCCTGGTACATTTTCCAGTAAGTGCCAATGTTTTAAGATACTGTCCTTAACAGCCCAAGAATGTGTGTCAAAGGTAAGTGGTATAACCACCCTATCTGTCCTTTTTGGGGGTCCCGAATCTGTAAGAAGTTTTTTTCGATCCAAACTATGAACTTTCTCCTGTGTCTCCTTGATGACATTAAAAGGATATCCTTTTTCTAGAAATTGGAGGAAAGTTATTTCTGATTCCCTCTCATACCCCTCCAAAGTTTTACAATTTCTTCTAATTCTTAAGAATTGTGAATAAGGGAGGGTTTTTTTGAGAGAGTTTGGATGGTAGCTGTCATATCTTAAGGAGGAGTTGACGTCCATAGGTTTCCTGTATAGGTTTGTTTCAAATATGCCCCCATTGATTTGGATATTTAAGTCTAGAAAATCCACAGACAAGGAGTTATATGTCGTATCAAATTTGATGCTGTTGTGTATATCATTCAAAAAACCCAGAAATTCTAAAAGAGAAGATTCCGTTCCCACCCAAATACAAAAAATGTCATCCAAAAATCTTTTCCAGATTTTTATATGGGGAGAAAAGATATCATTGTTTAATATCTAGGAACGTTCAAGGTGGTCCATAACCCATCCCGCCCACTGCAGCGATGACAGGCAAACACTTCCACGAACACAAAGATCATTCCTTTCCTTGGCTGCCACAGTTAAAAGCATAACCAAAAGTTAGTTAAAAGCATAACTAAAAGCAGATCATTCCTTTTCCTTGGGGTCAGCGGAGGTGTGCACATCCGCATGATAGCGGGCACCCCCCACTCACAACCGGCTCAAAATTTTCTCCCAATTCAGGTCCCAGACTTGCTATTAGGGAAGGGGAGGTGTAATAACTGTAGCCGTTTAAAGAAATCTGCAAGCAGCTGCTGATTGTAGCATGCACAACAGGAACAGAGAGCAGAGGTGAAGCCCTGCCCGCTAATACTCCGGACGCCAAGCTCTGCCCCATATAACCTGGGAGCATCCGCATGACCCCAGGACATTACATGCTAGCCCCCTATTTTGGAAGGAGTACACTTGCAAAGTAGGGTTTTTTTGACATGTATTGTCTCGCATGTAGTCCGTATTAAAGACGTTCCCGAGGAGGCCTCAGAATAATTTTGGAATATTTTCAGCATGGGAATGGGCCCTTAGAGACAGTCCATACACTCAGTAGTGGCTGATGCAGGTAAGTGCAGCTAGAAGCCCCTCCCCCTGCTGAAAACCATTTGGTGAGCTTCCTCTGAAGTCTGCACAGCACCAGAAATCCTTCTCTGTTCCAAGTCAGATCAAAGGAGGATATACTGGTGTGATGTAGATTCCAAAGGAAGCACCTGCCTATGACTATCATGAGGCACAAAAATTCATTCAGTTCTTGTTTTCCATTAAAAACCCCCTCATCTAGTATATATGCTGAATCTTTGGGTTTAAGATTATCCTTCCTTTTCCACTTAAGACATTAAAATTTTTTCTAGTGACTTTTTGGATCACTGCGTTATGTATTTTTTTTATTTTGCCAGAATTAGCAAAAACGTATTTATTTATTGTTATATCACTTTAACAGCAGGTTCTGTTGCGGCAACAATAGGAAATTATACAGTGCATGAAAACAAAAAGCATCTTGTGGTACTTTACAGATCAAGAATATTTAAAATCCACACGTGGTTTAATTAGATTCCATTTTGATAAGGTATGGAGTGAATGTTGCTGCAAAAGACTGTAAACAATGAAGGAAATTAAATGCAGAAACCACGGGCTTACTAAGGTCAATGGAAAAAGTGAAATACACCACCTTGTCACTTTAAAAGTGGCAGATAACTCACTTCAATATTATCAGGGATCAGCTTCATTATTGTTCTGCTTTGGTTTAGAGATGTGATCTAGATTGAAAAGTCTCCAGGAAGGGAACACGTGAATGGTTTGCCCTGTTCAACCACATCTGAAATGTTCAATCCACACCACTATTAGCACCTCTTTCTTCACCTTATCATTAATCTCTCTTTTCACCAAAGATCTCCAGGTGGGTATCTGGGCCTTATTGAATAATAGTTGGCATAATTATTTGGCCAATGGGGCTCGGCCCATTGGCTATATCTGGATGAATTGCTCAACCTTTTATAAATAAATGTTTTAGGTAAATGTTATCTCTCTACTAGGGATGTAGAGAGATGAGATGATCTTCCACCCTTTCCCATTCAGGGCATGAAATGGAAAGGTTTGAACCACGCTTGCTTGACTTTATTCTATCGAATAGAATTTTACCACATTTGAATGTGATCTATTCGTACAAATATGGATTTTCACACATTTGATTCCTTGTGAATTGAATGTGAAAAATACTCTCTACTCATTTAAGAGATCTCCCTCAAGCCACTGCGGAACAGAGACCTTTTGTCAAACAAACATCCAACTGGTCCCACACCTTTGCCCAGAGATCTCAGAATCCGCCTTCCAGTCAGAGATATTTTCAGGAGCATCACTCAGGTGCACTGGAAGGTTGCGCACCATTGCCAGCGTTTCAGCGTGTGCTTGATTCCCGCCCTTTTTTAAAGCGCCGTAAAGGATGCTCCTCCACAGAGCATGCAACACGTGTTACCATTGCCAAAGCAGGAGTAGGAGGAAGGGATTTTGAGGCAAGATAAGGATGCATGGGGAAATTCGACACGCGTCCTGACTAAACTTGAGATCCCATGAGGAGCCTACGGTGGGGAGGACTTCGCTTCTAACCGGCGAGGAAGCGCACTGCGTATCCCACGGCCTCCTCGCCTTAGACGAGAGAGGAAGTCTTGCTAGAGGGGAATAACTTCCCGCCGCTGTTTCGCTTTTTTCGGCCTCTTCTCTCTTTCAGCCCTCAGCGGTATCCGCGCGCTTCAAGCCTTTCCATTTCACGACCGGAGCGGGAAAAGGGCGGGACACCGTCGCGCCTCAAGCTCCGCCTTCTGCTTGCCCGTCCCCGAGCCAATGGGGCGCTCCGTTTTCCTTCACTTTGCCGGGGGGGGGGGGAACCACACGCGGCGCGGGGAAGAGGGCTCGGCACGCCGGCAGAGCGCGCAAGTTGTCGGCGGGCGAGCGAGGGCGAGGCGAGGTCTCCGGGAGTCCGAGGCGCTCGAGCCCCGTCAGTCCGTTCCCAGCCCGCCAGAAGACAACGGCGGCGTGGAGTGGAGGGAGAGGAGAAGCCACGCCCAGCCACGCCTCGCCTCCGTCGCTCAGTTAACAAAAGCCCCCCGGAGAAGCGCCCGCGCAGCAGCAGGCGCGTCTCACTGCCGGCTTCTCCGCGTTTCCTCCTCTCCACCTGCCGGCTCTTTCCAGCGGTCCACTCGCCGACGCTTCCGCTGCTTCACGCTGTGCCATTGACAACTCCGAATCCTCCTCCTCCCCCCCATTCACAAACCCCATTCACAAGCTCTCCTTCCGTCACACGGGGAGGCACGCGCGGCCGCCCTCCGCCGCCGCTCCCCCGCCGCCGCCACACACGCCCACAGCAGCAGCCTTTCCGCCTCCTTCGCCGACCCAACGGGGCGCGGGCAAGCGCCGGCTTCTCGGCTCGGGGGCCCGAGACGGTGCCGTCTGTCTGCGCTTCTCTTGGGCCGAAGTGGAGGCAGGGAGCCGGGGGCGCCTTTACCTCCGCCGCCGCGCCTCAGACAAAGGGATTCGGCCGGCGGCGCACGAGGTGAGGGCGGCGACGGCGGCTCTCGCTGCCCCGATGCGGTGAGACCGAGGCGGAGAGAAGGGGCGGCGGCGGCGGCGGCGTTCCTTCCACCATGGGCTGCTGCTCCGGGCGCTGCACTCTCGTCTTCCTCTGCGCGCTGCAGCTGGTAAGTCCGCTTGCCTTTGCCCAGGGTCTGTAGCCCTCCGGGGTTCGCCGCGGGCACGCTCCGACGGCCACGGAGGCTGGAAGGGGGAGGACTGTGAGAAGGAAGGAGGACCAAGGGGAGCCCCTTCTCCCGCGTGCTCCTCGCCGTCCCACCCCGCGGCGGGTCCGCCCGCCCGCCCGGCATCTCTCTCGGATTGACTCGAGTCGGGCGCGAATCGCGATGCGGCCGGAGGGGGAGGAGGAGGACCGACCCCCCTCGGCGGGCGGGTGGGCGGGCGAGCGAAACTCTCGCGCCGTCGTCCTTGGCTGTAAACGCGGGGAGGCACTGGGTTTCGTTGCCGAACCGGCGCTGCTCGCTTCCCTTGGCCGAGGCTGTCGCAAGTGCTGAGCAGCGCCCGTCGCCTCGTGGCCTCTCCTGGGCTCCCTCGGCCAGGGCACTCCCGGCTTCTTATTCGGGATGCTACTCGCCTCGTATCCAGAGGGACCGGGGGAGAGATCGGCCGAGCTTGCCGAGGTCTCCGCCGGTTGCGCCGCCCCGCCCCCCCAAGGGATTCCTCGAGGTCCTCTGCCCGGAGAGGGAGGCACACGAAGCACCTGGCCTGGGCTTTCCTGGCTCTGCTGGCCTGAGGACGCGAGCGCAGGGTACCTCCCCCCCTCTCTGTAGCATAAGCGTCTCCGCGAGATTAGGAAATAAAGATGCATGCAGCCCGGAGTAGCCTCTTCTAGGAGCCAGCGGACGCTTTCCAGATGCTGAGCGAACCGCGTTGTATTCATTCGCCAGTGTGAAGTTAAACGAGGCGTTTTGGGTTTTATAGTTTCTTCCCTTCTCTCCTCCTTGTGGCCTTTTGGAAGATGCTCCGTCTTTTGATAAGGGGCAATTCTACTGTCGCTTCTCCCTCCTCCCACCCTGACCCACCTCATTCCAGTGCTCTTCATCTTTAAAGGCAGATTCCGCCCCCCCCCCTTCATTTCAAGGCAGTTTAAAGTCTCTCCGTGGCGCAGGTGAGAGATCTTTCTCTCTCCCCTGTGCTGTGCTGCACTCAGATCTTTGTACTTTGCATGATTCCGTGGAAATTCCGTCTGTTGTCTTAACTCGAGAGTTTGTTATTAAGGCTGCTTGCTTTGTGATCGATAGGAGGTCGAGAGATTCAGGCAGCATTGGCAGACCAGATGATGAAGGCAATGTGTGCCTTATTAAACAAATCTCAATTCTGCTCACAGTTAACTTCTCTGTGGCCAATGTTTGCGGTTTTCTTTTCTCTCCCTTCCAAAATGGCATTTTACAGCACAGTTCAAGGGCTACTGTAAGAGTTCTCTGAACCTTGGGATCCAGTAGTTTAGGTTCCAGTTATTTTCCTTTTAGTGGGGTTTGCTGTCATGTTTCTTTCAGATGGACAAGTGAAATAGGAATGAATATTAAGGAATGTAAACACACAATTTGTCTGAATTTTCTTCATGTCAAAAGAGAATCCTTTGTTCCAGGTGAATGTGTATTTTTGGTAAAGATCTAGTTCAAGGAACAAGTTTCACTTTCTGGTTTGGTCAGAATAAAACACCTTGTGTTGCATATGCATTTATTAGTTTTCATGCTTTTTAAATTCAACACACACACACACACACATTCAGACATACTGATTACTTTACCAATATTAATTGAAAGATTCAAGTTCAAAATATGTATTCAAAAAACCCTAATCTTATTAAATTTAGTGGATCTTATCCACAGGTAAGAAGATATAGAGCTGTGTAGCCTAAAAAGGGCAGGATTCTTTAACAAAAAAAAAAAGAGAAAGAAGCTATCATTTTATTACATGCTACCATTTCTACTTATAGCATGTGTGCATGATATGATTAATCTGTTAAGTATTAGGTTCAACTGCTTATCAGGCAACATTTTCATAATATTTTAGGAGGAGGGGGTTGAGACTGCTGTTCATGTATAAATACTCTTTTGATCAGAAATAGGAATTAGTGTTTTCTGTAAAGAATGCTTTTTCTTGGTTATTATAGTATTTTAGGGTCTTTGATGCCCTCCACACACTGATCTAAAGCACCCATCAGGCCCTGCCGGCATGATTGACTGGAGTGGTTCTCCAAAACTTCTAGAGATCATTATGGTGGCCTAGGGTATAATTGGTCAAATGAGCAGCCTTGGCTGTCTGTGGTTGTGCTTCTAGCTAACTATTACAAGAAGTGACATTAGAGCTGGCATGTGCCAATTGTGAGGCACTCCGCAGGTAAACGTTTATTGGGATCTCATCACAGAATGAAATGCAATTTATGACTGAGTGCAAAAAGTGAACCCTAGGTTATGATCCATGTACGATGGACTGAAATCTTGTGCTCACTTACATAGATGTATGCCCTAGTAAGTATAGCTGAAATTGTGTGCTTTTGTGTCAAATACAATGCTAAAATGGCTGGCTTTCATCTAGAAGCATTCCCCCCCCCCCAATTTCTCTTGCAAAGACTAGAAAGCTGAATGAGGATGGTCCAACTTGAGTATTTCTTTAGTCTCAAAGACAGAGACCTAACAGCCACAGTTTTTGGAAGTAAATTATAACCATTTTTAAAGCATTAAGCCATAACCGATAATTGAACCACAGTTAACCACTTAGCACAGTGAGATTAACTTTTTTATATAGTTAGAATTGCACTGGCAGTCCTAAAATGAAGCTAAATTAGGGACTCAAACTCCTGTGCTTGTCTGTTTCCCTTTGGCAATGCTGTTCCTGAGTACAGCTCACCTGCACACTCTTACTTTGGACTTCATTTCTCACTACTCATTTTAGGTTAGAAGTACCCTAATGGCCTTTCTGTATTTTAACTGGTACAGATCCAGAGAACAGGAAATCTGAAATGAAGTGATATATCCCAAGGCTGAGACAGATCTCTCAGGGCCAGAACAGTGTTGTCTACAAAGTGCCACATGTTCCAGCATGGCCCAGCATATTCCAGGAGGCCTTGGGGACCAATTTTGCTTGTGCAATAAGGTACACTACTAAAACAGATCAACCTGTAATCAGAAAACAAAGCATGCAACTTTCTGCATGCCTCTGTTATGGACTAAGCCTAGCTGGTATGTTGGTAGATCTCGATATTGAGGTCTATGGTGAGCCAGATCCCTTGATCTGGCTCTTTCTCTGACTTATGCTGCCCACAGCTGGCATGCTCTGTTCATGAATCCCTGTGTTCCGTACTAACGTGCATAAGGGAGGTTCTTAGTGCACTTGCTGGTAAGGTATTCCAACAAGTGCAGAAAGGCCCTTAAGCATCTGTTGTGGTGATTGCTCAATCACCACTGCTTTTCCAAACACTGAGTAAGGTGGTTCAAATCTGGACTTATGTCCAGGATTGGATAAAGTTGAAAGTCTCTTGGCCATCTGTTAGACCATACTGTCTTTTCCAGTTCCATGTTGGTCTTCCTCTTAGAAGTTGGGAGCAGGTATTCATCACTCTCCCAGGTCTGGAGTCTATGGATGCCTTGTAGTAACAAAGGAGAAGTGTTTCAACAATCTTAAAATGTGCAAGATTAAAGGAGGCTGGTAAATATGGCTTCAGTTTCACTGAGGCAGTGGGCTGACTTGAGGGCATCTCATTTTCTTTTACTAATTCTCCTATTCCCAATTTGTTAATCTTTTTTTTTAAGTACTTCTTTTTTTACTGTACTTAAGTACAGTACTAAGTCACTTCACTTTTAAAACATTAAATGAATCATATAAGCATAGAGGGGTTTTTGTCTTAAAAAAATACATTAACCTGCAAGCCAGTTGAATCTTTGTAACAATCTGATGTGTCTTTAGGACCAAGATGTGAATCATTCCATGGCTGGTTAGAATACAGAACAGAAGTAGCCCTACTGGTGTGCATACCTCAACTGAAAGTTATGTTATCCAAAGGTAATGACAGCAAGAAGGAAGGAAAGAAGGAAAGAGCAAACGAGCTGCTTGGGCAGGATGAGAAACCATCATGTGGATGCCAGAAGATGTTGGCAGATTCTGTCAGATGGCTTAATAGTTTGGTTTTAAGTCATTGTTCTGCTCCACTGCACCTAACACTTATTCAAGTATCAAGTCCACATGCTAGAGTAATAACTGGAGCATGAAAACCCAAGTAACTAGATAGTCTGTAGAGTGTTGATTGCTTGTGCTTTCATCTGATGAAAGCCTTGTCTACATATTGATGCTAGCTTGGCAGAAAATTTCTATGCTACATGAATGTTTTTCACATTTGTTTTGCATTGAAGCAATGAGGAAAAATACTTCACCTTTGTGCAAAGAGAAACCCTTTGCTTATAAGGGATGATGGGCCCTTTCCTAGGAAGCACCTGGCTCCAGGTGGCCAAGCACTTTCCTGAATAAAACCCAGTGCAGAAACAGCCAACCTGGTGTCCCCAGACATTTCAGCTACAACTCCCAAGCTACCATCCACCGTAGTTCACAATGAACAATGTTGCTTCACTCTGAATCATCTATTCTGTTGTGCAAGTTGCCAAAGATAATGGTTGATAGGTAAGCGATAAGGCCAGCTGTATTTAATAGTACAGAGCGAGAAGGAGAAGACAAATAAGTAGATATTGTTTTCTGTGTACTGAATACAGTGTTCAGCCTGATACTCAGTTTTATATTTTTTTTAAAAAAAAAGAGGTTTAAAATGTTGATATTGTAGATCAACAATATTCTAAAACAATTTCCTGATTTTAGATGAGGCTGAGAAGTTGATGCATGTAATTAACTATCTTAAAAAGGCAGAAATGTCAGTTTTGTTTGCTATGGGGATGTTTGCCATCAACAGCTTTCAGGATAAGATGCATTTTAGTGATGGCTTATATGTGAGAAAGCCACCATTCCATGGATTTTTCTTTTGGAATGGGGAATGGAGCTTTCTTCAAGACAGTTTAAGGCCTCATCTTCATGCAATAAAAAGCCCATTAAAAAGCTTCTTTTGTCACGGAGCATCTCCATGCACAGCTTTTCTCCGGGCTTCCAGCGCCACAAAGGAGGAAAATGCGCGGAAGAAAGACCTCCCTTTAAACAAGACAACACACTTTTTGGAAGCTGTGGGCATTCCTAGCAACATTGTGCATGGAGATGCTCCGTGGCAAAAGAGGTATTTGGGGGCGGGGATTGCTGGCCGTGGTCCCATCTTTCCTCTTTTTTTCAGCCTTCTCCCTTGTTTTCTCGTCAAATAAAATCATCTCTCTCTCCCTCTCTTTGCTTCTCATCCACAGCCAGTATTCAAGATCTACTGTATACTGAATGCAAGAAAACAGTAGGCCGACAGAGATCTTGTGGAAGCAATTCATTATGTTACTCACAAGATCTCCGAAAAAAGCACCCTGGCTCTGCTGCTGCTGCCACCTGCACACACAGCGAACATTCACACATCTCCCAGAACTGAACCACCTTTCCTTCCTTTCCCTTTCTAAAGGGCAAGCTCTCCGAAAAAAGCACCCTGGCTCTGCCTCCGCTGCCGCCTGCACGCACAGCCTTAAACATTCACACATCTCCCAGAAATGCAGCACCTTCCCTTCCTTTCCCTTTCTAAAGGTCAGAACTTTTAAAGAGCCAGAATTGCTCAGAATTGCAACATTGTTATCAGGTGTGAAGTGGGTAGATTGCTACAGTGTAACCGCTGCTGTACCGGGTGGATTTTTACAGTGAAATCACTATCTTTGGAAGCAAGCTCTGGATCCCAAAGTGATAAATGTTTCTGGTGGGTTTTGGAGGCAGGGGAGAGAACTTGTGAATAGCCAGGGCTATTTTTCTTTTGGACTTGTCGGGGGTTGTCTTCCTGGTTGTGACTGCACAGAACGAAGTCCCTCCCCATTCCCGCCAGCACCCTATCAACCAGAGAGGGGGCAGGGAGAAAAAGATGCGGGCAAAGAAAACACGCTTCCGTGGGGACGGTAGGTGGGTTTTAAATGCGCATTTTGCTGAGCCTCATGGCGGCACTTATTCCGGAATTGAAGAGCATTTTTAAAGGTTGCTGGACAATGGCTACTTAATATACTCATCAGCCATGGAATAAAAGGACAGGTTCTGTCCTGGTTTAGTGACTGGCTTAAGGATAGGAATCAGACAGTAGTAATAAAATGGCCATTATAAAATCATTCATGGTATAGAAAAGGTGGGAAAAGAAAATTGGTTTTCTCTATCACACAACATTAGAACCAGGGGGCACTCTATGAAACTGATCGGTAGGAGAGTCAGATCAGACAAGGGGAAGTGTTTCTTCACTGAGAGGGTCATTGGTCTATGGAATTTGCTGCCAGAAGAGGTGGTAACAGCAACCATCCTAGATGGCTTTAAGGAAGGGTTAGACAAATCTATGGATGGCAGATGTATCAGTGACTACTAGAATGGATGCCTAAGGTCAACTTTCAGGTTGTGAAGTCAAACAGGATGCTTCTAAGGCCATTTGTTGGGATTCAAGAGCAGGAGAAGGTTTGCCCTTGTCTCTGCTTGAGATGACCATGGGCAATTGGTGGGCCATTCTGTGCGACAGGATGCTGAACTAGATAGGCTGTTGCCTGATCCAGCAGGGCTCCTTTTATGTTACTTGTGTAAAATGAGACCAGAGTTTCATCAGAAATACCATCCATCTCAACTGGAATGTTTTTAAAGCATTCAGAAATTACTCAGATTCCAAATGCTTCTGAGAGTTGACCATCTGAGTGGGTTCCAGACTCCTATGGAGGGGAGCTGCCACTGTTAAGTCTAAATCTGATCAGTGAATGATCTGTTCAACACCATTGATCACGTTTGTCTAGTCCTCACCAGATTCAGAGAACACAAGCCTTATGCTAAGCTTTCAAAATATGAATTCCATCTGCTTAAACTAAATTTCCTAGGTTACCCCATTTCTAACCATGACATTGAGATGGATGACAAGGTGGCCATGGTTTTTGACTGGGAACACACACACACTGCACCTGCAGCCAGATATGGAGTTTGAAATGTTGAAAGATATATGCAACTGCTGGTGCTGTTCTCTGTGTAATCTTTTGTCATTAAATATTGTAATCCTGCTGCTAAGCAAGTCTCTGTGTTCTTGACATGAGACCTGGAGAAGTGATTTTGATTAGCAGTAAGACCCACAGTTCAGCTCCTGAAGTATTCATGGAGTGGACCTTGGGCTAAACCAAAGACCAGAATTGAGCTCTTGTTGAAGTAGGGAATGAACTTTGGAAAGCCAAAGACCAGAGTTCAGCTCTTTTTCCAGAATGTAAAGTGGATTCCAAATGACCGAGAACCTTGATTTTAGGTCCAGTTCTGTTGCCAAAAATGGCCCTTAACATTGTCTACTTCAGATCTTTGCATTCTTATTTTGTAAATCCAACTGGATAAAAAGAAAGGAGCACTTTGTGTAATATTCCCTGCATCTTTTTTGTGCATTTATATGCAGACCACTGTTTTTCCAGGCAAAGACAACGATGTATGAATAGACATGGGTACTTGTGCATGGATAGAGTGATGATTTATTTTTCTGTGTATCCACTCAGTATAGCATTGAAGCATCTTTATTCTCCTTCAGTATTTTTCTTTTCCCTATCTTTTTCTTTCTTGTGCCTTCATTCAGAATTTGTGACCTAAAATTTGTTGATGGCAAGCTATAAAAATAGTTTCAGTGACTTGCACCTAGTTTCAAATAATCCCGAGAGCAACATTTTTGTTAGTATAAACGGAAGACATTACTTAGTTAAATGTCCTAAAACAACATTGCTTTTCATACCTGCTTCGCAATGGCAATTTTGGTTGAATGCCCAACTCATCCCTCCTTTGCTGAACTTCTGTTTGGAATTATTTTTCTTTCTGGAGATAAAATGAATGATAGTTTACATAGCCTCCTAGCGCATGTTAGAATTGGTTAAGGAATGTTAGAATCATAGTTAAAACTGGCTCCACTAAGTATTCCAACTGTTCTGGGGACTGATCTATTCACAGGTACAGGAGAAATGTCAGCAGTTATGGCTGATAACTATTTTCCAGTGGCTGAGCTGTATGGTCATGGAGAATTTAAATCTGTGTACTAATTTGTTACAGACAAAATACAGTAATTTACAGAGCAATCAGGATGCTGAACACTGCCAGGCATCAGGTGGGATTGGCTTTTATTAGGAAGGTGACAGCAATATTAGCCTGCCAGATGGTGGCCTGCCCATTACAGCCAATAATTTGACATTTTACAAGATGGAATAATTCTCTACAAGGAAAGCTTTTAGGGTCAATCCAACCCTCTGAGGGCCAAGATATATTTCTTGCTTTTATTCTTAGGTGCTCTGAGAGAGTTAACCTGTAGATATAGATAAACCACAGATTGCAGTACTTTTAGCAGAAGCCTGAGATCCTTATTATCTAGTGGTTTGAAAATGTTTGCTTGATTGAGTGTGCTAGCCACTAGTTTCTCTGAAAAACATACAGTTAGAAAGTTGTTGGCCAGCAGAGGTCAGGTCTTCCACTGTCTTTAGATACTTAGTACAATAAAATGCAAGGATTCAGTATAAATTTGAGAGTTAGAGAACTGTGGTTTCATTGGGTTTATCTTCCCCCTTTTAAGATTATATTGGCTTGTATGGGGAAGGACCCCCAACAAAAGTCAGTGATAGAAAGATATATGCATTGAAAGAGACAGAGTACCTTCCCCTTTAGAGAGCAATGATAGAATACATAAATACCAAGGCCAAACTTCCACCACACAAATGTCAAACAGTTTAGAATGTTATTCAGGAACTGAAGCATCATAATGAGTCAGGAACTCATGACTTGTGATTCAGTCTCATGCTGCTGCAGTAATTAGATGACATCATTCTAAAACCTCATGATGATGACTTGCACAGAGATAGCATGGAATGATGACTTGCACCTAAAAGGGGAAATAAGGGAGATAATAGGGACAGGATGTCAGTAGTAGACAGACCAAAGCCAAAACATCTTACAAAGCAGAGATAGTAGAACAGCCCACATCTTAAAAAAACGCACATACTAACCCATAATCTTCAATACCTGACAAGGTCCTGGTTCTTCTATACTGAGCTTTCGGCATTGTAAGGATGAGCCTGGTCTCAGTGGTCTGTCTGGATGCCAGCGACCGAGAAAATGTCAAAGGGGGCAACAGCTGGAGCTCCATTTTATAGGTTTAAGGCTGCGCCCCCTAGTGGTCATTTCTGGCATAGCATGAAGAGGATAACCCATAGGTATTCTGCTTGAGCCATGCGAGAACACAGGCTGCGGGCACCTGATGAGCTGCAAACACAGCGAAACCGGTTGTGTCCTGCCTGGGCAAGTGGTGGTTATGTAATGTAGTCTTAACACCACAGGTTACTATACTATAGCTGGTGAGTGTCCTCTGTAGCTGAGGACCTAGCTATGCCTCTCTCTGCATATGCATCTCCTTTTAATAGTCTCTGGTGCAATATCTTCAGCTTGTCACTGTCATTTTTAGCATAGAAGCCATAGAATAAGGAATCCTTAATTATATACTGCTCGGAAGCAGTCTTTGATTATCAGTTGGCTTGGGATGCACCTCTTTAAACCACTGCACCATCAATTTCACTACACTGAACCCTTCAATTAAGACTATGGATCCTCAGGTTCCCAAAACTCTGACCATTTTCCATATTAATCAGCTGATCCATTAACATGTTAACTTCTTTTTGCAAGGTGGAGTTAGTTACTGAATTATCAAAAGCCTCAGAGGTTGTTTTTTCTGTGTCTTTTAAACCCTGAGATATCTCTTCAATTGATTGTTTAACTGAAGCAAGCTCAGTGTGAATCTTGCAATAAGAAAGAGGGAGGTGGCCAATTTTTTCATTGATTAATGAGAATATTTTTGCTGAGATGGATTTCTCCTGCCTTTTCACTTCCCTATTAGGGCTTGTATTTCCTGCAGCCACCATATTAGATTCATTAGTGCCTGTTATTTTGTGCATGTGAGTTTTTTTATTTTTGTTTTGATATTATTCACCGTGGTGCTGGCAAGGCATGGGAGTATTCTATGACTTTAGATGGGCTTCTGCCACTAGAGGTGAATAAAATGAGGGTGCTTACCATTTACATTGATACATTTTTGATAGTTTTCTGGCCCTTGAGAGCACGAGCAATGTCCGAGTCCTTGGCCCCCTCCAGACTAGCAGAATAAAATATGCAGTTGTAGGAAAGTTCACAGCTTACTTCCTGCGAAGCGCTGTCTCACCATCTGGACTAGAGCAGCCTACCATAGAACATAAGAGAAGCCCTGCTGGATCAGACCACAGCCCATCTAGTCCAGCATCCTGTCACACACAGTGGCCCCCCAGATGCTCATGGGCATCTCAAGCAGAGATAAGGACAAACCTTTTCCTGCTCTCGAATCCCAGCAAATAGCCTTAGGAGCGTCCTCCCCCCCCCCAGCCTGAAAGATGTACTTAGACATTCATTCTAGTAGCCATTGGTACATCTGTCATCCATAAATTTGTCTAACCCTACCTTAAAGCCATCTAGGCTGGTAGCTGTTACCACCTTTTCTGGCAGCAAATTCCATAAACTGATGACCCTCTGGGTGAAGAAATTCTTCCCTTTGTCAGATCCGACTCTCCTCATTCTCTCCTCTTCTCATCAGAAGCTGCAAGAGTTTGTGTTGGCGCATGTGTCACATGAGATGGGGCAACCAGTGGGAGTTTCCCTCCCAGCTCTCATTGGCTGTTCTCTCCATCGTGTCGAGACTGGTGAGAAGATTTGAAGTTTCTTAATACTGCACAGGGAGCACTGATATATCAGCATTAAGTAAATTTGCAGTAGTGTTGGAATAATGCGTTGCCACTACAATCCAGCGATCGTTGTGTGTGACTCCTCCAATATGGCTGTGCATTCTGCTGTGCAGTATTAAGTCTGGATGCACCCCTACCTTCATGATTCTGTGCGCATGCACACCCCTTGAAGTAAGTTTTAAGTATTAAAATCCAAACTAACAATGCAAAAAAGCTCATTTGAGAAAAATGTACTTCAGTTTCTCTGCTGCTTTTGCAGTATTCTTGTTCTATTATATGAATATTGCATAAGAGTGATTTTTGTAGTGCTCCACATTGCAAACACAACCATGCTCCTTTCTTAAAGTATTTTTTACCACTGAATAATTTGCACTACTGAAGTAAACTTTAGAACATACATTATATTATTTTTATTCACACATTCAAACACAATTCTGAATATCAAGAAGATACCAGTGCACATCCCCAGTGTAATAGAACTGCTAAACAAATAATGGTATTTCAGAGAATTGCAAAGAAATTTTCACAGTAATAAAAAGAGAATTTATTGCTCACTGGTGAGCCTAAAAACAATCCATTTTTTTTTAAAAAAACAGCTTTTGCTTACATTCATATATGCTATAAAGGTTTCTTTGAAAGTAAAAGCTTCGCTTGACTTAAGATTGTTTAAAATTTGTTCAGTGACAATTCAGTAAATTCCAGCTGGGAGAAAAAGTCTCAGCTAAGAGGTCTCACTGCTTTTAAAGGAATTTATTTGCCAGAAACAGGAATTTCTGCTGTACTTATAAGTAACAGTCGGCCAGCTTCACAAATAATTCAAAGGGTGTCCTTTACAGGAGTACAAAAGCTGTTTACTATATCATCTCCCAAGCTAGATGGTACAAATCTTCATCAATTCTTATTCAGAAAATTGCATAAAAGTTAGTACAATTTGTATAAGAGGATATAAGTTTTCTTATTAAGGTATATAAGCATGCCTTTTCACTTTTAAATATGCAGAGTTTGTACAGATGTGGATATCAGTGTCCCCTAAAGTCTGAAGTTTTTTTGGGGGGGCAAGTAGCATGGAATGATGAAATGCCTTTATTGCATCACATGTGCAGTTTGTCTGTTAGGTCCTGTGCACTTATACGTGCATACATGCATGCATGTGCGCACATATTGCCATTTCTACAAGGTTCATACAAGCTGCCTGCTTTGGGGTTACTTCCACAAAGCCAACCTGGTTTGCAAAATGCCTGATATGGCATCGCATTATGTCAGTCTTCAGCCAAAGCAGGTTAAGTATGAACAAGTCCTGTTCCACAGGTAGTCCTTGAGTACAACTTGCCTCCCTCTGATTTTCCTTTCGAGAATATTCAAACTACAGCTAATCTTAATCACTGTGATCTGTGCCTTTGTGTGATTTGTTGTCTAGGTAGGCAGGGGTAACAAACTGATTCATCTGGGGAAAATGTGTTTAATATGAGTTTCTGTAAGCACATTTTTTGGTTTGTGATAAACATTTTGGTTTATATTTTCTGTTTTGGGCTCCATGTGGCACACATCAAACTACATAGGCCTTTTCACACTTTGGCCTGTAGTCAACAAGTAGTGAATGTCTGGGGAAGAGCATACACACATTGACTAGGCTGGTACAACCTGCAAATATGCCTGCCCTCTCCAGAAGTTCCCTAATAGTTGGTTACCTAAAGATTACCTGAAGCATCTGGCAGCACAGCCATTCTCTCTGCATCTGGTTTGCTTCATATAGCGGTCAGGGAATGCGGTGTCTATGCAGGCACTGTGGTGTTGTTGGTGCTGATTGATCAGTCATGCTGTGATTGATCACACACGGATGCTGTGATTGATCACAAACCCATGCCCAGGAGTGGCGATCAATCATAGAATCGTGAGAGGGGAGTTCTATCTCAAGTTTGACTGTGATCAAATATGTCCGTCTTGCAATGGTGTCCGAGTGGCCAGTTGTGGCAGCGAGGAGGCAGAACTTCTGGCATTGGCACTGGCTGGTAAACAGAAGGACCATTTGCATTTCAGGCCAGTAATGGATGCTGTGGGGAAGCTTACCTCCTGGCAAATGTGAATGGTCCATCTTTACCTGAGAATTTGCCACCTTAGTTCATGGCAACCTAATCAGGTAAGTGCAGAAAGGCCTCATGTCTGTGATCTTGTAACTGCTGTTTATATTCAGTATCATCAGATATGTTCTTGGCATTCAAAGAATATTTGGATTTGTTTCTCTTTTTGAATGTTATGTTTTGCATCTGTAGGCTGTTTTATGACATCATGGTAAAAATGCAAATCACAGATAAGTTTCATGTTGTCAGTTATCCAAAACTATACTATCTCAGTTTAATATTGTATAGCACATTGAGTAGAAAACTGAATTGGAATACCATGTTGAAGAAATGAGACCCAACAACTCTACATTGTGACAAACTGTTTGCTCACACCTGATGTGGCTTGTACATAATTCTTTCCTAGGGAACCCAGGATAACCTAAGTGCAAGGCTGGTCTTCAGTTAAGATGAAAGCTCACACCATTAAAAAAGTGCATGCAATATCAGAGCAAGTATCTCCAGTTCACCAGTTGCAGTGCAACATTGTTTGTTGGGCACCAGATTGACTAACTCCCTCACTAAGAGGAGTCTTGAAAATGAAGATAAAAAGAAATGCCTGCCTGAAGAACCCTGAAGAACTTGTATGTGTGGCATACAAGAAGGGGATTTCTGTATAGTTCCTAAAGAAAGAGCCCTTTGCTTGGAAAGAAGTTAATCCTCAGAGATTATTTTAGTCATTAATAAAGGCACATTTGGGCATGCCCTTAGAAGAAACTGAGCTTGATATTATCAAAGTAGTTAAATCACTCCTTTCTCATGGAAGAAAGAAAGAATTTAGGCTTGTGTGCTGCTTTTTATATTATGAGTTGCAATTCCCAAACATGGCAATGCTAGAGGCAGTATCAGTTTTTAGTGTGATCTCTTCCTTTCTATCTCTGCTCTTTGCGCCCAATGAAATTTTTATGCACTTGCTAAGAATCTGTATCTTGCGGCATTTTACTGTCAAACAAAATAACCCCCTGCAAAGAGCCATCAAGCTATCACGAATTTAGTTGTGGAGCATGTTCTTTTCTTTTTTTAAATGAAAAACTGTAAGATCATGAATACTAACAGGATAAGCTGAAGAGCTAAAGAGACTGTACTATGTGGAAGTATCTAAAACAAGTAGGTTTTCATGTTTTTGACATCCGTTACACCTCCACCCCTTGACATTATAGCCTACTGAACACTGGATACCATATTTGCTGTAGTTTGTAGATGACACCAGATATTTTTCAGAATGATGAAATTAATTATGGAAAGGTCTCAGAGGGCTCCATTCTCTTTCACCCCTGTTTTAGGGTTTGGGTACACTGAATTTCAACTTTTCTCACCTGCTGAATGGAAGACTTCCACTAATGAAGTGGCCGAGCTGAAATGAGATTGAATGTACCTGATGAAGCCAAAAATTGTATGCTCTTTCCCAGTGACTACTGGACATATTCAGAAGAAGGGAAGGGCAAACATGCCCTTTTCTTACCAAAAACTACCCAGAGCAAGCCCAGTTAAGATTGTGTGCAGTAGCCACAATGCTGCAGTTTGACTTGTATTTGAGCTTCTTTCTATCCATGTACAGAGATGAGACCCAAGGCCTATTCACACTATGGCTTCTAGTCAAGAATTAGTGAACCTCTGGTGTAGCGCATCCACACATGGAGTAGGCTGTTACAGTCTCCAAGCGTGCCCACCCTCACCAGGAGTTCACTAATTGTTGATTAGGTGTGGAGCACGAAATCATGTTCTGCACGTTAACCAACATTTACACTTAACCTAAAGCATTCGGGGCAGGAGTTATCCAAGAGAAGTTGCAGACTACCAACTTTAAGAGTAAGATAAACTGTATTTTCTGAATTAATGTCATGTCCATGTACAGTCTAGTATATTGGTTTCTTTAATTTTTTTATATTTGTTCTCTTGCTTTTAAGCTTATAGTTTCAGTGTTCATTCCCTTTCATCATCCATAAAATATTCTGGTCATTTTATACTTAATCTTTTCTTAGATTAATATCTCACAATACTTTAGAAGACAGTTGCAGAATGAGTTTCCTATTAGCTTTACAGGTTTTTCCAAAAGTCAGTGCTTTTAACATGCGAAAATCAGTTTATGATTGCCACAAGGAAGCAATGTGTGCTATTTTAACCATAAGAGTATGATTTTGTTGCTGCTTATCTGGAAAGTAACCTCCACAAATGTGAAAGGACTCACTTCCATTGTATGTCTATTCATTCACATACTTCATTTATTTACAGTTTGTTCAGGGGAGTTGTAAAACATGCAATAACATAAAATGCAAAAGTTAAAAATTCAAAGAGGTTGTCCAGAGAAGAATGCTAGTGAGCACAAAAATGTTTTAGTTGCTTTCTGTAACTGAGTAGGGTTTAGGTTTTTGCCTTATATCAGATGGAAGTTTATTTCATGAAGTTGGTGACACTATAGAGAAGGCCTGTGACATCTTGAGCAGCTGGGATTTTCAGCAAGCATAGGGAGGAGGCTCCCCATGTGAGAACTGCTCTACATTTACAAACATCAAGGGAAGTCCTGCATGCCTCGAGCTGCATCAATTTTGAAAGAAGGGGTTTAAGAGAAGACCTAACTGAAGCATATAAAATCAGTTAAAAGGTAGATGGAGAAAAATATTGCACAACACTAGGGGTGTTTTTCCACTGGCACTAAGTACCCATTGAAGCACCCATTAAGGACCCATTTGGCTGAGAACTGGAAGACCCCATTTCCACCACAGACCCCATTAGGGACACAATTGTTTCCACCACAGTTAGGGAAATCCAGATCATATGGGTCCTTCAGGACCTATAATCAGGATTTCATGTAGACCCCATTAAAGGGGCCTACAGTGGGGTCTTTAACCTTAAAATCTGGATTGTAGGGAGCCTGTTTCCACTACAATTCAGCAATGGGGTCTAGAGGCTCGGGGGGGGGCACCCATGGGGGCGTGCCCCAAAGTCAAGTCTTCGGAGTCCCTCTGAAGGCAACTTTGGAGATTAGCGCAGGCTCTGAGTCTGTGGCTGACAATGCGGCAGAGGGGAAAGCGAGGAGGGGGAAGCGGTTTTCTCTACCACCATCCTGCGGGGATAGTGATTTTGCTCCCTTTCCCAGGTAAGTCGCTTGCCTCGAAAGGGGAGTAAAAGCAAGGGAGTAAGGGGGTGCAGAGGCTTGAGTTTTCTCTCTTTCTCAGGGAGGTAACCTTATTGCCCCCCTGGAAGAGAGAAATTTCAAGCCCCTGCAACCCCTTGGAGATGCCTGTTAATCAGCTCCTTGCCTGGAGGCTGACTCATTCAAGTGGAAAGAGGTGCATAATTAATGAGCTCCTTCCTCCCCTCTGTTTTAAAAAATCTTCCCTGCTCTTTACAGCCCCTATAGCCACCTGACAGTTGTCCAGCTGGGTGCCCTATACCCACCTGAGAGTCCAGCTGTCAGGTGGGTATAGGGCACCCAGCTGTGCAACACTCAGGTGAGTATAGGGGCTGTAAAGAGCAGGGAAGATTTTTAAAAAATAGACACCAGAACCTTTTAAAACAGAGAGGCTCTCCTGTCTGTTTTTAGATATCTTCCCTTTCTTCGCTCTCCCCTTTGCTTCATTGTCAGCTGCAGACTCTTCACACAGCTCTGTCCTGGGCGCTTTTGGTGCCGCTAACTTCAAAGACCGTTCGGAGCCTTTGCAGCCTTTGATAGCTGCATTGCTCTCGCAAGAGGTTTTTCTTCGGAGCCTTTGCTAATCTCAAAAGGCAACTTTGGAGATTGCACCCCCTGTCTCTCAAAACACCTGAGGTGACAGGCAGACCCCTTGTGGGCCAATCCAGATTTGCCACATGGGTGCTCTGGTGTTTCCACAGCAGGCAGGCTATCACCCATTGCTATTGGGTGCTAGATCACACGTGGAAACACATTGGGTACTTCCCTTAATCCAGATCTACTAGATCCAGATTAAGGGAAGTATCCATTCCTTAGCGCAGTGGAAAAACACCCTAGATCCAGGGCATGGGCACTCTATGATGCAGACTGGCAGGAGAGTTACAAGTTACAAGGGTAGTATTTTTTCACCCAGAGACTTACTGGTCTTTGGAGGAGATGGTGACAACTAGTCTGGATAGTTTTAGGAAAGGGTTGGGCATATGCATAGAATGCAGGTGAATCCAATGGCTGCTAGGTACTGCCTCCAGGTTGGAAAGGTTGAAGTCCATTAGCAGGGAGTCGAGACTGTTTTGCCTTCTGTTTGAGAATGCCTGGATACAATTGGTGGACTGCTGTGTGAGAGAGGCTGCTAGATTAGATGATGGTGGCCTGATCCAGCAGGCTTCTTCTTATGTTCTTACTGGTATATAGGCCAAATCTTTGGGACAGCAAAAACTCCTTCCTTCCTTCCTGTCTGTTAGCCTATCAGGTGTTTTGAGGAGTGCAGTCAACCTAAAGCTTCTTCACGTTGTCTTTTCTACATACTAAGCAAGCTCAAGTCCTTCAGGACCCTTTTCAGCATGCAACATTTTGCTTTTAAGTCATATGTGTGCATCATAACAGGAACCATGGAAGGTTCTCCCTTGATAAGAAAGGGACAGTGCTTTTCTAAGGTGGCTTTAACACTGCCAGTAGCACTTTTTAAAAAATCTACTTGATTAAATGCAGAATTCCAGCATTTCCCTCTCTGAAATATTAATATATCAGGCACAGAAGTAGAAACAGATTTTTCTTTTTATATATAAAAAAGGTATCTGCTCTTTAGCAGGCTTCTGTGGGCAAAACTGAGAAATCTTTGTTGTTGCTTAAAGTATTTTCCATGTATTTGCTGAAAAAAAATTATTGCTAGTTATTGTTAACATAGCTTTGTCCTAGACTCCCCAGCCCACATTCCTACCATCCAGTTTCGTTTATATTTGCTACAATATTTTATGTACAGCATCAAAACTCTTCAGGGCTTGGAACTCTGCCAAAAAATTAACAAACCTGAAATGACAAGAGCCATTTTAATGCAGCTTTCTGTCTTTATATTGAAAAGCTAAATACACCTGGCATGTTTGTGAGAACACTCCTTGTGTCTTCAAATCTTCATGGTCCTCTTATTTCACTTGCTCCTTCTCCTACACTGCAGCTTTAGATTGTATGCCAATGGCAGGTTTTACTCTTTTTACTTTTTACTCTTTGGTTATTTTACTTTGTACAGCGCTGAGTACATGTACAGCGCTTTAGAAATAAACTAATAATAATAATAATAATAGCTGCTGCTTGTCCGTAGTCTTGCCTCAGAGATTGCTGAAATAGATTAAAGGTACTATAAAAATACTTTGAAGGTAGGTATGAGTTTACTTGCTGAAAGGTGTATTAAAAGAGTTTGTGAAAAAGCCAGTTTAGATTCCCTGTCTCTGATCTCCTAGAATATCAACCACAACTTTGGGAGTTATATTTCCAAGAGACAAAAAGCTTGATGTAGCTGGAACTATTGCTTTAAAAGATCTTATCTGGGATTTTAAAGTGCTGAATTAGTAATGTATGTATTTTAAAGTTTGAGCAAGAAATCATAATTCCAGACAGTCCAAAGATGGAATGAAGACCACTGTTAGAAAATTACAATAAATATCACCTTGTTCTTAATTGATGACGATTGAAATGCTGTGGCAACTATTGTATTTGCTTGAAAGTTTTTATGAAGGAAAAACAAATTATTAAGAAAATTAAAATTCAGCCTTAAAAAATGGCATTTAAGAGGGCAACTGATTGAAGTATTTAAAATCATGCATGCTATAGAAAAGGTGGATAATTTCTTTTCCCTGTAGCACAACACTAGAACCAGGGGGCACTCTATGAAGCTGATGGGTAGGAGAGTCAGATCAAACAGGGGAAGCATTGCTTCACCCCAAGGGTCATTGGTTTATGGAATTTGCTGTTAGCCTAGATAGCTTTAAGAAAGGGTTAGACAAATTCATGGATGATAGATGTATCAATGGGTACTAGAATAGATACCTAGGTACTTCCTTCAGGCTGGGGAGACAAGCAGGATGCCTCTAAAGGCAATTTGCAGTGATTCGAGAGCAAGTAAAGGATTTGCCTTTGTTTTCATCTTGAGATGCCCATGAATAATTGGTTGGCCACTAAGTGGGACTGAATACTGGATTAGATAGACTGGCCTCATCCAGCAGGGCTCCTCTTACATTCTTATGTTCTTAATTATCAATTATTGAATATACAAACCACATGGAGAGAAATAAAGTTCCACATTATAAAGCAAAATGAAACATTTCTGTTTGGGAAGATGATTCAGCATCTGTTGTTTAAGTTCTGAAAACAATCTAGTGGGATAATCTCTTGCAGAAACCCCACTAAAGTACAGTGGTACCTCGACATACAAGTGCCCTGACATACAAGTGTTTTGAGATACAAGCCGCCGAGCGAGTGATATTTTGCTTTGAGATGAGAGCAAGATTTGAGATACGAGTATGTAAATACAGTACAGTACATAACAAAAACAACTGAGGTGGTGTTTTGGGAGCTGGAATGGATTAATGGGAAAATTGCTTTGAGATACGAGCGATTTGACATAAGAGCAAGGTTACGGAACGAATTAAACTCGTATGTCAAGGTACCACTGTATATGGGAATAGTTTATGGGTGATCTTTATATCTATATGTATCATATATTCTAGATAGGCAAAGAACATGCCTTTAAATAAAATGTAAAAACTTTTGTCGTGGCCACCTTAACTCTAGCCTAAGGCATTTAACTCTTTAACAACTGTTTGGTAACGTGTGAATGTACCGAGCTTTTCCAGCTGGAGCAAGACCCGCTTTTACCGGGGGGGGGGGAACCTCCCCTTGTGGCCCCTGAGCAAACAATCAGGCAGGACACCTGGAACTATTTTGTTGGTGAGTTTTATTAAAAAATCAAAACAAAAGACAAACAAACAAGAACAATGAAGCAAGTACAAAACGTGCAATTTCAGAGTACTAGTAAGATAGGCTATTCTGGAGGTTAGCGTTTCTATAAAAATACAAAGTAAAGCTTATGTTAAGTTTTTCTCTGGATAACACGTCTGTATACGACATAGAATCAGCATTGATACGCTCTGTTGTGATGGAGAGAAGTGCATGCCTTTGCTAGGCAAAATGTTCGTTTCTTATCCTAGTTCTGGCTCCTCAGGTGACTGAGATTAACCAATAAGGTGCTAGTTTGAAATATATGCGATTGATGTTCAAACTAAGGTTTCAAAGTGCTGTTCGAAATTTACAGCATCTTGGTAAGTTTTGGAAGAATTACAGCCTGTCTTCCTAAGATGAAAATTGATCAGGATGGTTTAAACAATCTACATTTGTGATGGTTATCTAAATGGATTATACACCAAATGTTAACGCTAGATGTGAAGTTCTCACAGAGTTAAAGGAACTCTGGCCTTTTGAAGTTGTATCTGATATGGATGAGAAAATCTCTTTCCCATAGGAACAAATCTTCTCTACCCAAAATGAAGTCCTGAACTATTTCTAGCTAGAAAATGGAGTCAGTGTGGCTCATTTTCTCAGTGTCATAGCTGCCATCCGCTACAACTTTCCACAATTATTCTTTCATCTACAATGCTCATAACCTTGATATTTTTTTTTCCTGTTTACTCTTGGCTCTTTTGGCATTAAACAGTGTGCAAGTTTTACACAGAATTATTACTGTCCCACTGTTTGTGGGATAAGTATGGACATACTGGGTGAAAAGACTACCACAGTTCTGCATGGCTCCGTTGCACCTGTTGTGAAATGAATATTGATTATTTTGTTTTCTTTAACAAGTGCAGTTTGGGCTCAGGAACAATTTAATCTGCTGTATCCTTGCTTAACATTATCAATAGGGACAAAGGTATAACCTGATTATAGGTTTTTGGTTGACCAATAGGGCTATATAGAATTGATTAACACTTATGGAAAAAATATGCAAGGAAACAAATCAAAAACTTCCTGCATGCACTACTAATTCAGATTAAGGACCCATGTAGTAAGCATCTGGGCCTATGTGGATCTGTGAAGCCCTTCCCCCTGCTGGTGTGGCTCCATCTGCTTTAGACAGAGCATGATGCTGAACAGGGAAGGCACACTTCCCATGTTTGGAAGTACCAGGGGATGCATTTCAGTGGTGAACCATAGCATGCTGCTGAAATGGCCCCAAGGCTACAGACTTTTGTTTCAAGTCTTTGGATGTGTGGGGAAATGGCCCTGAATCTCACTGATTGGTTTGGACCCTCACCAATGTCTTCCCATGTATGAAATCAGGGCCCTGGCTGTTCCAAACTCTTTGATTCTGAAACACCCAAAATACCCACAATTTTACTAACGTTTAGCTTGTGGTATGCCCAAACTGAATCAGTGTTTTGTTTTATAGCTAGAAAGTCAGCAACATGAACAAAGATGAGAAAATATGTGTCTTTAAAATGCACATTTTAGGTACTATTGTAATTTGTATCTAAAATGTATTTGCCTAGGAATTTTATACTTCTAAAATACATTACCATAACTAAAATATATCCCTAACACTTCTTTGCTTTAGTTGTGACTTTTGTGTTAGTCGTTTATCTTCTTTTTCTTCCCAAAAAGAGTAAGAAAAAGAGACTGTTCCTGTAAATGAAATTAGAAATGGAAGACTAAGGATGGTGGGAGCAGAGTTATGATGTTCTAAATGATAGAAAAGTCTGTTTTTGAGAAATATAGTACTTCATTAATCCCACAGTTTTGGATGATATAAAGTAAAAAGTAAATCTATAGCTATAGCAACAACAACAAAATATTATAATTATCAATTTGAGTGTTAAAAGGAATAACATGATTAATCAGAACATCTGCTTTAATCCTCCCCCTAGCCTTTTAAACATGTTCCCAGACATATTTACCCATTATGTTCTCCATCTGACTTTTACTTATTTTCAGATAGCATCTTACTTGTCATAGTTGGAAGGAAACTGTATCAAATTTACAAAGGCTAGGATGAGTGTCTGAGAAACGAATATTTTTTCTAATACATCAAGGATTTCTATTTCAGTCATGTTATATTCTTGTAATAATAGTAGAGTTTAGACTGTTGAATATATTCCTTTAGATTGTAGCTTTTATGCCCAAACTTGTAAGGCACCTCTTTGACTAATCATTAAGAATTTAGTTGGCAAAAGAAATTGTTAGATTTTTCTACTTCAGAATAGCAATCATGAGATAACATTGAAGACTGCAATTTTTATTTATTGCTATAAAACTTAGAGCCAGTTTTATTACCCCTAAACCTGAAAGCTTTACTAGTATATTTATGTATTTCTTATACATTTTGATTTGTTGATGAAGTTTGAAGGAATTTTAGATTATCCTATTCTATGATTTGTTTACATGTAATATTTTGGGTCTGTGACTGTAAATAAAGTAATGTATGACTCATGAAGAAATATAAAAGCCAAATAGTTTCACACAGTTCCAGCAGTTGATATGTTAAACCGGTGATGGCCAACCTATGACACGTGCGTCACAGTTGACACGCCAAGCCCTTTTGGATGACACACATGGTCACCCTGGCACCTGGACGTGTAGTGCTTGCTTGTTCTTGAAGTGTATGAAATACCAACTTTCAATTGAAGATTTAGTAAGAAAAGTCACTAATGTAAATAATTATTTGTTTTTGCTTTTAATAAAATACATGTATCAAAAAGATAACTTTTTTACTAGAGCTACAAATATCACAAAATTATGGATACTTCTAGAGGTGACACAGCACTCGAGTTAAGCTAGGTTTTCTTGCGAATTTTGACACACCGAGCTCAAAAGGTTCGCCATCACTGTTTAAACAAATCAAGAATGAATGAAAATGGTTAGGCAAATTCCACTGTTCTGTGTGGGAAGCATTTCATAGTGTTACATTTTGTTTTCATTTTCATTTTCTTAAAATGTGTGAATGAATATACTCCTTTGCTGGAAGAATTCATTGCCCCAGAAGGCACAATCTGCATGGATTATATTTTAAATGAAACTTTGTACATTTGACTTTCATTATTCTTAAAGTTCTACCAAACTGGCAAAGAATATGGGATGTCGTGCATAGCAGCGTGCTCCCGTCATTGCATGAATGTTCCTGTTCCTGAGTTACCAGACTTGGGAATATACAAGTTTGGCTACCTATTTGTGGTCATATGGACCAAGGGAGCATCAGAAACTCTCAGTGAATTTGCAGTTTGCTTCCCATTACTGTGAACCAAAGCACTGGAATGCTCTAGCCTTCTGCACTTGCAGAGGGCTAGAGCATTCTAAACTTACCCATAGTGCAAGTGGCTGCCATGATGGCCATCACGGAGCCCCTGCAATTGTGCCAGTGCATCTGCATGGGGCTGTTCCCAGGGCGACCCGGTGATGCACTGTGTCATCGGGTGTGCACCATTGGTCACATGCTTCCCCGGCACCTCTTCCACCCAGAAGTTGTGTCAATAGGAGCTTGCTGGGCTATCACAGTCTGGAGGCTAGTATAGGTACGGAAAAGTTTTATCTGCTCCATGCCTATAGTGGCTTGGGCATGCTCCAAGATGCGTGGAGCCAAGCACAGTCTGGGAGCTCCCACTACCTTCACTAGTCAGTAAGGCCCTCTATTTTGTGAATTGGCAAAACTGTTAGTTTTTTAAAATAAAAATACCAATAACAAGGAAATCAAAATAAGATTTGACATCCCCATTTTTCCCTTTAAGGCACTCAATTTTAATTTAAGTATTTTAGAATTTAATTTTATAGTTTTATTGGTTGTATCAAAATATATTTGCTTGCATGTTAGGTATCTAAAGTGCTGCTTTAGAAGACATAGCTGAAACTGGCTTGTGGATGTTGGTCACGTAGCAAACTAACAGGATAACCTCTTTGGAAAGAATGAAGGTTGTATTTTGATTAATTGTTTCCTACTTAATAAGATGGAGGAAAAATCCTAATACAAGCAGAAAACTGCACAAAGCACTGTAAACATGCAGATGATTGATAATGAAGAAACCATTGACTGCTCAGTTTCTTATAAGACACATTTGAATTAAGATAATTTAAAAGACCATCTACTTAAAGTTTTTGATTGTTGTGGTTTGCATTTATGCAGCTTTTACTTCGCTGCTTTATAAATATTAATGCATGTATCATCCCATGTCTTTATCCTTTAAGTAGGTGTAACAGTTCTATTTTTATGAATGAGAGAAGCACATTTAAGGCCACAGTTGGTGCTGATGTCAGAGTTTGAGCCTGTGATTTATTATGAGTTGACATTTCTTACTCACATAACTAGGACTTACCCATCAATGTCTATTAAGTGGCGTGGCAAACAATTATTATCTGGTATGAAAAGTCTACACTTCAATAAATCTTCGCTCAGATTGTACTGGATGTAGTGATTTAATCAAACTTGCTTTACATTTGCTTTTTACCTTGATTTTAATAGTGTTTAAAAATCTCCCTCTTTACTTAAGCTGTTGGACAATAAGCTGGAAGATATAAAACTATTACTTGCTTATGAATGGCTTGAATGAGCTGTATATATCTTCAATTTAAAGCCAAAATGTGTGTAAGACATGTGCTTTGTGCTTCTTCCTTTTTCCATTTCTGATGTGTTGAGATACTATATTTCCTTTGTTAATTATTCATATCTTTTGGAATCAACTGATGCCTGCCAGGATTTAAATGGTTGTAAGACCCAGTGTTGCATCCTGATGTTGTAGAACATTTATGTTTTGCCACTTCAGTCTAAGATCCCAGGGTGGGTTACAACATTTAATAAAGACAATAAGAGGTAAGTGGGAAATGCCTGATGTAGGAATACAGTGTAGGAACTGAGTTTCATCTTCAGAAAAGGAGACTTTCATTGGATTGGTTCATGAAACCAGAAACTGGATTCGAGAGCCTGAATACTATCTACCTACACAAGGTTTTTTGTTATCAACTTCTTTTGATATCTACCTTTCCCTTGGTTTTCTTTGGTTAATACTGTACTCATTTTCCAAGTGTTCATGGTCTTTTTTTAGTATTCCATAAAATTTTACTTATTCAAAAAGTGTCTATGTGCTTGAGAATCTTGCTATGAGGTTCTTAATCAAATATCTTTTTATAGTCTACCCATGCCATATTTAGGATTGGATTTTTTTAACCTTTTAAATTTTCTTCAATATCATACTATCAGACAATTACTTTATCTATTCAACTGGCTAAAGCTTTCCTTTAGGTATTGTATTTATAGACCTTTTCACACTTACCTCATCAGAATGGCCTTGCACACTCTGGAAGAATCTATAGACATGCCACTTCAACAGCTCTGTCCCAGAGGATACAAGGCCATCCCAATCCCCCACAAATTTACTGGAGATATGCCACCTCCAGGATAGCGCTCATTGTTATTGAATCACTGAGTCTCTATACTACTTCAAACTGGTATCCATCAAAGAAGTTTGTTGTTGCTGCTGCTGCTGCTTGAAATAATTTTGCAGTTGACTTCATGTCCTAGTTTGCAGGCACAACACTGAGCAGCTGTTCCCTGGAACTTGACATTCCCATCAATGAGGAGATTGTGCTGGAAGAATGTTATACAATGCTTTTTGGAGGTGTGTTGGCCATAGATAATCTGACCCTTTGCTGTGACTGCACTCAAAAAGGGTGGGAAGGCAGGCATCACTTAAGAAATCAGAGGTCAGATTTTGAAGCACCAAAGGAAAATCAAATGGGACTAAGCTAGTGAGAAAGGAAAAACCAAAAACAAACCATAAGCCAAAGCCATAGTTGTTAAAGTGGAAAATTGTAGAACAGAGTTTATAATATGGGACCAGGTCTTTGGAGTAAGCCCGCCAGAGGGACAAGAGGGCTATCGTTGGTGTCTAGGTGATAACCTTGAAGGTTAAACCCAGTTTTTCATCTTTGCTTTGCTATGAAAACAAGAGACTAGAACTAGAATTTTGGATTTTGATTTTAGAGCCAGGAATTTGAGGTCAACAGATAAAGCCCCACTGGTGGTCCCTGTGACATGGACTGCTTTATCTAGACTACGGGCATTTCAAGACATGGTTCTGCGGCTTTGGAACTCCACCCCATTAGAACTCAGGCTAGAGGAAGACGTAATCCATTTTCAGAAGGGCTTAAAAACCTTTATTTTCAACTCTCCAGAGTGAATGTTATAACTGAGCAATTAATAGGATGGATTTTAACCCTAAAATGTTTGTATATCCCTCATATATATTTAAAATTATGTATTAAGGTTTTTATATCATGTGTTTTATTTAAGTTTTACTACTGTTGTTTTTGCATTTTTGTACCACCCTTTGGTGGAAAAGGCACTAAAAACAAAACATGATGGTGATGACGATGACTTGGAGCCTGTCTAAAAAAAGCCATATATTCACCCACATTTTGAAATACTGTCTCTTTACATCTGAGCATTTATTAATTTTGCCCTATATTTTAATGCTTGCCACTGTAATTTCTAGGTGTAGGTCAGCCAATTGGCCTGCATTTGATGTAGAACATATTCCTTGGTCATTTAGTTGAAAACATATTGAACCTGTTCTCCTTGGGACATATTTGAGGAACACCTCAACTGGATTTTGCAAATCCAGTTGAATAAATGGAAAAGCTACAGAAAGAGCAAGTGACACAGGTGCTCAGCTGGATAATGCCAGTTATTTTAATAAGAGCTTATTTTTGTTCTTTTAGCATGTCATGTGATATGCTTCTGCATAAAGAATAATGATTTTGATTTTGTTTCTTAAATGTTAGTATGTGATTTTTGCAAATATTTGGTTTTACCCTTCCTTTGTTTATTTATATTTATTTGCATTTTTATCACACCCTATAGCCGAAGGTCTTTGAGTGGGTAACAACATCTAAAAATCAAACATCATTAAAACAATAACAGTATGTATTAAAACAGTAACATCTGCTAGTGGGAAGGGAAAGTGTATCGTCATTTAACCAAAGGCCAAGGCATCTTCACTGCCTTCTTAAATGTGTACAATGAAGATGATAGACACACCTTAAGGGGGAGACTATTCCTTAGCCTAGGGGCCATCACTGAGAAGGCCACTTTTGCTGCTGAGGGTGGTGGGACAATCAGGAGGGTCTCACCTCCAGATCTTAAGGCATGGGCAAGTCGATATGGGAGTAGATGTTCCTTCACATATTGGGGCCTAAATCATTTAGGGCCTTATAAGTTAAAGTGAACACCTTGAATTGGGCTCAGTGGCGAACCGGCAGCCAGTGCAACCAGTGTGATGTGCAATAGGCCAGCTGTCCCAGTCAGCAGTCTGGTTGCTGCATTCTGCACTAGCTGCAGCTTCCGAACCATTTTCAAGTGCACCCCCATTACAATAGTCTAGTCTTGAGGTTACCAGAGCATGGATAACTGTGGCCAAGTCATCTCTGTCCAGAAAAGGCGTCAACTGGAGCACAAGCCGCAGTTGGGTATAGACACTCTTGGCCTCAGCTTCTACCTGAGCTTCAGGCATCAGTGCAGGGTCCAAGAGCACCACCAAATTTTGCACCTGTCCCTTCCAGGGCATTACAACCCCATCAAGGACAGGATATCTCCCAACTACACAGACCCAAGAGCCTATGACAAACAGTACCTTTGTCTTGTCTGGATTCAGCTTCAATTTATTGCCCCCCATCCCGCCCATTACCTCCTCCAGGTACCAGTCAAGCACCTCTCCTGATTCAGATGGCACAGAGAGATAAACCTGGGTATCATCTGCATATTGATGACACCTCACTCCAATCTTCTGATGACCTCTCCCAGCGGCTTCATATAGTTATAAAATTTTCTTATAAAGTACAAGAAAGTTAAATCTTCCATAGGTGCGATAAATTATGAGAATAAATCACCATGAAGAAAAAGTGTGAAATTGTGATTAAAAGGCAACAAAAATGAGCACCAGAAGATCAAAGCTTTTTTTAAAAAAATTGGAATGTCTCACATATCATACAATATTTGACATACTTTTTACGCACTTCATCCTTATTTCATAGATCAGAAACAGAAGAAAAAAGAGGTTGCACCCATGTGGTGCTGGAAGACTACATCTCAAAGTTCTGATGGTATTAATACGGTATTTTTGTTTAGAATGTTTAGAATGTTGTTAGTCAGGAACTGAAGAGTCACAGTGAGTCAGCAACTCATGACTCAGTGTTATGATTCAGCCTCTGCTGTTGCAGTAATTAGATGACGTCTTTCTAAAACCACATGACTAGCAGATATAGGCTGTATGAGTATCTCTGTGTTGTAAAAGTTTTTGTCTTTAGCTTCTGGTTTAAAAGAGAAGTTTGTCTCAGACAGGTTTCTGAAATAAAGCTGCTGAACCTTCTAGTCAGGAAAGAAATACTTTGTCTCTGAATGACTGTCCAGCTATTATCTGAGATTGACAAGTGATCTGACTCCAGTCCAAATCTGCTACACTACCTGACAATTTTCACTGAAGTAATAGGGCATAAAGTAGGAACATGGTTCACCTAGTGAAAAAGGGTATGGTCAAGTAACCTGTGTATCTACTCCATCGAAGACTGTGGTAATGCAGATGCTTTATTCTTATTTTTATATATTTGTTGGGTATATGAGTGCATAAAAACTTGTTGAAACAGAGTCTGAATGTGCTTATTTGCTGCATTCATCTGGACAGAGAAAGGTGCATTAGAGACTAATGTTTACTAGCATTAGCACTTGCGAATGCTTGTACATGGTAGCCTAAGTCCCACACAGTCTGATCTTCCACAGGGCGCTGCCATTTTGGTTGCAGCATCCTGTGCAATTGCATGTGCGCCAGTGCCATTGTCATGGTAATAATTACACTCTACACATGCACAGCCACATCAGGAGAGATTTGAGGTGCCAGTTACACTTGTGTGGCACCTCAGATGATGCCTCTCACCGGAAATAGTGCAGATGGTTGCTGCATGTACACAACAGGTAAACTTTTGGTCGTGTCTAGTAAGAGTTGGGTTGTGATTAGTCAACCTCTGGGCAGGCAGGCGGGCATTTGTAGGCTGTAAATGCCTCCTATAAGTGCAGATGCACCTGCCCAGATGTTAACTAATTACAGACTGAAGAGGTCAAGTGCAAATTGGCTTCTCCTTCCAACACTTTGTATTTTTGTGTTTCTTTTGTCGTTGTCCTAGATCTTGATAAGTTTCAGTTTATTGATGTACTATATTTAAATTCAGTATGCTTTGCTCTGGACTCTTTTTTTATTGCATTGAACCTGAGAAGTATAGTGGTCTGATATTCAGTCTTTCCATATGATGCAAGATATCCTACACTGCAGTGGCCTGAATTACCAGGCTGCCAGGGGGCCTGCACCAAGGTTTGTCAACTTTAAAAGTAGTCCAATGTGTTCCACCTTTGGGAGCTTCGAATAAAAAATTCCTGACCTCCAAAGTTTTGAGTAAAGGCTGTTTACACCAGGTGGTCACAAGTGGCACACTTCCTGCATCATTTCTTGGTGCCTGAAAAAAATGGCAGTGGGCATCACAGCAATACTATACAGTGTCAAATTACCTGCTTGCTGTCCCTATAGAAGTGGCTTGTCCAGTATACAGTGCTGTTTGGACTGCTTGCAAACAGTCACTGGTCAGTGGCCTACAGCACAATTTTTGTGCAGTGTGGGCCAGGTGTTCTAGAGACTCCAATGGGTTGCAGAAAGACTAAGTATATCTCAGAAGAGTAGTATGTGATTTCTGCTGTAGCTCGGTTGGATCGTGTCATCCCGGAGTTGCTTTTCCAGCTCTGCTGTTTCTTTATTCTGTTCTGCTTTTTCTGTCAAGGTGTTTTGCTGTTTTCTTAGCAAAGGAATTGTTTCTGCTTTAATCTTTTTTTCGATAAAGTGCCATGCACACGGATACCCCTGCATGGTTGCATTTGTAAATGTAAATAAATGTAAACACTGCTGTGCTAGACTTTCATGACAAGAAATTAGCATTATATTCTCAATCTGAATAGTTCTTCTACAGCTCCTTAAAATGATGCATTTATTTTTCAGCCTCCCTGGTGTGCTAAATACTCCAGCAGCATTTTGAGGATTTCTGTTTTATAGTGATTTTCAGTCTTCTGCATAAATCATATTCTTTCAAGTTCTTGTAACAGAAAATCTTGCCAAACAGTCAAGACAAGTGCAAGATTAAAATAGTTACTTCTAGTATTTTAATGCCTTCTAAAGTCCTGGGAACAGTAAACTTATACGGAATTTAAATGGTCGCTTTTAAGCAAATATATTAATTACATTTTAGCTCTTGAGCAGATAGTAGATTACGGTATAACAGATTAAATGTTTGAGTGCAGCAGTTGAGTAAAGGTTTCTCTTGAAAGCAGTTGTACTGGGCTCTTGAGTAATTCTGTGTCAATTAAGCCAAAATGTGGGAAACTGCCAATTATTTCTGTAACAGCACAATAAAATTGGAAGCAATTTGTAGTACGCAGTTTATTTTTTTCTTCTTGTTTGAGATTATCACAGACTTTTACTTTTTTTCTTGCAGATTTAATTTCTAGGCTTCTAGTCCTTTTAACATGAGCCAACCCAAAAGATTAAATGAATTTTTAAAGGAACCTAAATATATTTCATAGAGTCCTGGAAAGCTTGTAGGGATCATATAATTTAATTGCATGTAACAGATTGTTTCAAAGTTGTTGGCCCCTTCCCTTGAATTGTAGATGAATGTGTCATGGAAGCCTAGATAAGTTGTTGGAGTTTTTTTTTAAGAAATAAACACTTAAAACACTGTGATTTGTGCAGAGTGATCTTTCACTGTTTTTATGCCACTCCAAATGTACTGAAAGCTCTTGCAGCTTCTTCTTTTCAGTGCTGAGGGGCAAGGTAACCATCTTTAATACTTGATATTAAAATGTGTTGTAGTTCAGGAGAAATGTGTGGTTGTCAGGAGAAACCCACATCAGCCTTCTTGTGATATTAGATGCCACATTGGAGGTGCCTCTGGACCTCAGGTTCCATTATTCCTATCTACATCCATGTTTAATTGACCACAATGGAGAGGGAATACTGTGAAGCCCATTAGGAGCTCTGTTGATGGTACTCACATGCTGTTGCTGCAGCAACTGGTGTAGAAAACTTACCACTGTGTGACATTGCCTGTGGACAGTGCTGGGGCTGGCAGCTAGTGCACATGAAGATTTCAATACCCTTTGTGTGGCTTGGTGCAGAGGTGGCAAAAAGGTTGAATGATGTATATGGAATAACTCATAAAATTCTGTTCAGTCGGGCTTGCTTTACCCAGTGAAAGAAAGAAAGAGAAACCAGAGTATACACTCTAAACATTTGTGACAATTATGCTTTTTAGAACCACAGTGCTCCTGCTAGTTACCAAAGCTAGTTTGTAACATCCTTATGTTTACGATATTTATATGTAAACCAAGCCTTATGACTTGTATGAAAGAAACCAATAAGTTTAATATGACTCTGTAAACATAAGAAGAGTTGGCTTTTCTACCCCGCTTTTTTCACCCATTTAAGGGGACTCAAAGTGGCTGACAAAGCTTTCTGTTCTTCTCCACACAACAGAACACTCTGTGAGATGAGTGGGGCTGTGAGAGCTCAGAAGAGAGCTGTGACTAGCCCAAGGTTACCCAGCTGGTTTTGTGGAGGACTGCAGAATCAAACCTGGTATTCCCAGATAAGAATCCAGCTCCCTAATCAGTAGACCAAACTGAATGTTGCCAACTAGATTCAAGAACTGGCAGATGCATTGCAGTCCAGAGAAACATGATTTTGTTGTTTTTGCATTGTAATTAAGTGCCCAGGTAAGGGGGGTGGATGCAGGGATTTGCTGCAGTTTTCATGGGGATGGTTGGGTTTGCCTTGAACCCACCCTATCCTCAATTGCCATGGGGACTCAGCCTTAGTGACTTTTTTGAACAAAAAATGAAGTAAATAGATTTGATGTGTTAGAGATTTCTGCCCCAAGAAAATATTACTATTTAATATATCGTATTCCATGTACAGTAGGGGAAAATTATATACATGAGTAAATTTTAACAAAAGGAAAGATTTAAAGTGGAGTGAAATACAGTGAAAGCTGAATTCCAAATGAGCCAGAAGGAGTAGAAGATAAGTTCTTTAGGTTGGATAAATTGGGAGAAAGCACTGGTTCAAACAGCTGAAGAAAGATGAGTGAAAGTGAATTCATTTATAGGAAAAGAAGAAAATAAAAAAAAATCAAGAGGGACTGAAGAACTTCTAAAAAGGTATTTTTATGTATCCAAAGGAATAAGAGATGTATAAAGAGACTTGACTGAACTATAACCAAGCTTAATGATTTCCCATTAGGGCCCAGCTATGTGTAAGTTTTAATTCAATTTCAGTCTCCTTCAGAGTGTTAGAACACAGCAGCAAAGTGCCTAGTTTTGTCCCTTTTTGCACTTAGATCCAGGTTTCCCATGTGATGTTTCAGGACTGGATGGGGGCTGGTTGCCCCTGGAACAGAACAGAATAGGACCATCCACATCTAGACAGCTCCAAAGTTTGGAATCAAAAGTTCCCTCCTAAAATATACTACAGCAGAACTATATCATCATTACCAAAATTTATGAACTTTTTGCAAGCTAACACCAAGGTGGAAATAGCTACATTAAGGTTAGGCAGACTATTATGCTATTTTACTGAGTCTTCTAGCATTTGCAAATCTATCACTTTCTCTGTTAATACTCCACTACATACATTGTTCTTGCAAGAAACAGGATTCTAAGGTCCTAAATATACTGCTAGAATCAGTATGGAGAGCATTGTTGGGTGGTATGCTGGACTGATCTTGTGCTGGATTAAGAGATCCAGCCCAGATTTTGATAAGAAGGTGGTGGTCTATGCCAAGGACCATCCTAATTGCACATGACCCATTCCAGGGGTTCTAAAACTGTCACCCAGGGCTGCTTTAGCCAGCCACTCAGAAGTGGCCTCATGGGGCAAAGTGTGGATCAGGCTATGGCACCAGAAATGGTGTCCTAGCCTGATGTAGGTGAAGACCTCTTTAAAGAGGTCTACAAACCAGCCCAGCCCTAGTGTATTAGACCAAAGAGTCATGAAGATGGCACATGCCCATGATCTAGTATACTACAGGAGATCCTTTTCAGCAGTGCACAAAGAAGTGCTGCCACAAATGAATTCACCTGAAAACCAGCCTTGGCAGAAATTCCAAAGGCTGAGAACAGCAGTATTGTTGTTGACAATGCAATATCATATCATATATCATATCATTTCACATATATCATATTAATTATATTTATTTGCATTTGTATATCACCTTCACACTGAGGTTCTGGAGTGGTTTACAATAACAGGCTACAGCTATCACATAAACATCCAGTCTGCTTGAGGTTAACCCACTCCTGGGAGCTGATGGAGGATCTTCCCAGCTTTCTCTTTTTCCTTTTCTTCCCTCAGGTAAGGTGGCTCTTTTTATAACAATTGAGGGAGGGAGTGGGAAGTCCCTTTCTTCCTAAGAAAACAGGGGAATAAATGTTATTCTCTTCCAATATGTTTTATTCTCACAGTCACCCTCCAAGGTGAGATAGACTGGCCAAGGTCATCTGGTGATTTTCCTTGGCTGAAAGGCAATTTGAATCCAGGTCTCCCATGACCTTGTTCTACACTGTACTGTCCATTGTTCTAAAGGAATACAAAGGGTTGGATGAAATACAAAGGGTTGTCTTTCCATTTCCGCCTAGAATTTGGAATGTGAGTCATACTTTAGGATGTCCATGTCACAACAGTTACCAAGGGAACAAATTAACTCTCAAGGTGTGAAGGCGTACCTCTTTGTCCTGGCCCTTGGCTAAATAAGGAAACAACTTTTCCTCCCAACTTTCAGGCACTGTTGTGGTTTTAATATGTTTATTTTCTGTTTGTCTTTTAAATGTAACCCACCCTGAGATCTTTGGGTATAGGTTGGGAAAAAAATTTGAATGAATGAATGGGCCCTATGGATGGTTTGTCTGCCAAGGGAGGTCTCCTTTTTGTGCCAGGAAAACCGGAGGTGTAGAAAGTGCAACTTATCTGAAGCAGTGATTTTACATCAGATAGAGGTGCTTTTGAAAGATTTGTGAAGAGAGAACAAGAATTTGTTATAGTGCTGACAGTCTTGCTTGCTGTTAAGAATAAAAACTTCTGCTTACCTGGTTGTGTCTTATTTATTTTGTTCTATCAGTTTATGTATTGTTGACCAGCGAGCAGAGGTCAGCAGGTCATTTTGCAGATCTTACAAGAACTTGTAAATGTTATAAGAAAAATATCTCTGATGCCCTGATCTTCTATATTTAAGATGAGTTGAGATAAATTGGTTCCCTCAGTATTGGTTGTGAGACCAAGGTCAGACTAAGAAATGTGGACATCCTGAGCAGGCTTCTGATTTGGTCCCATGGTGGTGTTTTGAGGATGATCATTGCACCAGCAGGAGCTTCAAATCAGCAGCTTCATATGGATACTGAGGGGGAGGATGCAGAGCAACAGCTGAGAATCCGAGAGAATAGAGAGGCGCTTGATAGCTCTGTGCTTTAAGATGAACCATATATAGAGTTTATCTTACCTTGATGTTGACTTGATTCAGACTTGAACTGATTCCATTGGACTACAGCCTCATATACAAGTTGTCAGTAGGAACTACATGCCAGTCAGTGGGATTATATATATTTCAGAATCACCCACCAGCAAGCCAGAACCTAATACTAAGCAAAATATAAAACACAGAACACACAGGGTGGCTCCTGACATGCTTAAAAGGTTCTCAGTAGCTGTGAAGCGGTGTAACACATCACCTATGATGTAACAATGAGGGGTGTGACTGTTTAAAGTGGTTAGAGGTCAAGGCTGCTTGTGACCTCCCCACAACACTTCACCTTCAACTAACCAAGGATGCCCCGCACACCCACACACACACTCACCTTTTACCTTGAAGCTAGACAAATCCAAATCCTGTCCAGGTGAGTTGTAAAAACACAAGACCCTATGAAAATGCACTTAGTCATAAGGGAAAGTTATGATCCTGCAGGGAACCCCTTAATGCACTCTTGTCCTTCACATTAACTTGCAATAACACTGGACACATGGAGCTTTCCTTTTAATATAGAGTGTTAACAGCTTTGTTTATGAGTTCAGATCTGTCACTGGAGTACTTTCATTCTAACCAGAGCTGCTCCTTCTTCCTTTAATGGACGCAGCTGCAAACCAAGCTCCGGTAATTGTTCTTCTGAAATTTTGGAAGAGTGCTAATGTAACTAGATAATGAATTGATTATTGATTCAGAATACTTTTCTTGTTTTGAAATTAGAAGACTATTAAGTAGTAATGATTTTTCATATTGGGTTTTTACTTGACACATTAACTGCTACCTACGTCTTACATTGTTTATTGATCAATTTTATTACATGTGCAATTTTCATTCATAAGCTGGGAAAATGCCTATCAGTTGTATCCATGAGACTGTATATTTTAGAATGGTTAAATGACATTTAACACACTGTATCTGGGGAAACAGTGCCAACAGAGAAACCTATTATTATACTAATGGAGTTCTGGATTTGCAGTGAAGTAAGCTCAGCATTATCTTTTAATAGATTTTCAAATTCAGTGATGTGTACATTCTGAATGTTTGCTTAATAGCGAGGCAGAGTCAAACATTAATTTTAAAAAAATCCAGGTGGGTTTAAGTGCTTTAAGTCTGTAAAGACACCAGTCATATACTAAGCATTGTACAGTAATACAATTTGGAGACAGTAACCATTTTTCACCCCTTTGGTGTCTATATGTTAAGAAGCCTTAAGCAGCAATAGAGTTGTAACATATCTAAAAATGAAGCAAGCTGGAAGCAATTGTAGAAAAGAATGAAAGCTGATGGCTTGCCACATCTAAAAAGAGCAACTCACTCAGTGTAGGAATAGTTTGAATCTCTTGTAATATGAAGGGAAAGGGGTCAGACCATGAACATTTCTCACATGTGTGAAATATTTACTTAAGCCTCAGTGCCCAAGCGATATCAGCTCCATTTGAAAAACGCACATTTACTTTCTAATCTGTTGCCCCTATTCCACTTCCTTTTCCAGTTTTAGAGTTCTGAGCTGATTTTGTCTTGTTTTGATGCTAAACAGATGTGCTAGGAATTCTCAATTGATTAAAAAAAACACTGCAAACATAGTGGTGAATGTACTTAAAGCTGTATTAAGATTTTGGGGGAAATGTGCATCTTTTTTGCATGCATATGTATAGTTCTACAAAAATGGAACCATGATATATCTGATTGTGATAAAATTCTTAGGCATTATTTTGTGAATGCAAAATTGGTATCTTATGTTTTCATTTCACCCAGCATTTATATTGTTTCTAATTAGTATTTCATTGTTTTTAATGGTTTGAACCTTATTTTAAAGTCTACCACATAAATTTATTTATTTATGTTCATGGTTATACCATGCCTCAGGTATATCCCAGGGTGGTGTACAGATACATAAAAGAAAAAGCAGCAAGAAAAATGAAACAAGCATTGAAGTAAAAAGTAAAAGTCCTACAGCAGAGGAAGCAAGATTACTCATGAAATGCTTGAGTGAATAAGTGAATTATCAAACGATGACAAAAAGTACTTTGTGGCTTCAGCTAGTGAATCACTAAAAGAAGGCAGTTTCAAAGTCTGGGGGTCAGAACAGCAAAATCCTTTTCTTTGGTTATAGCCCCGTGGATCTCCAGGACGTCTGGACAGCCAGGTCTGTATGGGAAGAAGCACTCCTTCCTGTATCTGGGTCCCAAGTCATTTATGGCTCTATTCAACAATTTGAATAGAACCCATAAGCAACGTGGTAAACAGTGCAGGTCTTTTAAGAACCAGAGTGATATGTGTCTTGGCTGAAGTATCAGTGAACAACCTAACTGCACCAGTTTGCACCAGTTCCAGCTTCTGGATCGTCTTCCAAGAAAACTACATTATAGTATTCAGACCTGGAGGTTACAATAGTAAGGCTTACAGTAGCAGTATTCTTTGCCAAAGCTTGCAATACTGTAAGTATTTCTGACTACTGTTGCCACCTGAAGTTCAAGTGATCATTGTGGATCCAAGAAAAAACTGGCACTCTGAACCTGTTCTTGTAAGTGAAAACGTACAAAGAAGAAGAGTTGGCTTTTTACCCCTTTTCTCACCCATTTAAGGGGACTCAAAGTGGCTGACAGCTTTTCTATTCTTCTCCCCACAACAGAACACCCTGTGAGGTAGGTGGGACTGTGAGAGCTCTGAAGAGAACTGTGACAAGCCCAAGGTCACCCAACTAACTTCATGGGGGAGGGTAGAATCGAACCTGGTATTCCCAGATAAGAGTCTGACTCCCTAACCAGTAGATTATTTACAGAAGGTATCTTTTTACTTTCTAAACACCCAGAACTTGTCTGGATTCAGCTCCAGTGTATTGGACTGCGTTCAGCCCATCTCTGCCTTCAGTCATTGGCCCAGCATTTGAACTGTAACACCTGACTTGGATGGAACTGAGTTGTAAAGCTAGGTATTATCACTGCATTGATGACACCATAATTCATATTTCCTAATAACTGTTTCTAATGGCTTTATATATATATTGAACAGCTTGAGTGACAGAAATGACCAATTTTTGCACTTGTGTATGAGGAGCAGTCCTGCTAACCCAGGAAAATCTTCTCAAAAGTCAGGGGTCATCTTACATGCTGGGTGTCGTTTTCTTATACGCCGAGTATATTCCAAACTCTATATTTTAACTGGAAAAGTTGGGGGTCGTCTTATACGCCCAGCCGTCTTATATGCCAGAATATACGGGTATTAAATAATTTTTCTTAAAGGTAAACTTTTCTGACTTAATACTTTATGTTATAATACGGTGTGCAGTCCCCCAAAATCTGTCCAAAAACCAGAGGACTTACTTCCCAAACTTACCACAGCGCAGCAGCAATTTTTCCAGATTATTTTGTCAAATTCCCAGTCAATTCGTGTTCAGTCTCTGGAGAGATCACCTTCCTCCACTGAGATCATTCTCAAGCTGATGGCCAGGAAGGTTCCTGGCCTCAGGGACCCAGGGGACCTATTTTGGTGGGGCAACAAAATGCAGCACCAAAATGGGTCTCTCATAGTCCTAGTATGCTTCTTATTAAGGTGTACTTAAGAAGCAGACCAGGAGCCCCTTTTGGACAGATTGAGGGTACCAGAGCCCTAAGAGGCAGCACTGAAGCTCCAAAGCCCAGGAGCTTTCATCACCAGCCTTCAGGGTTCTGGCCAGGCCATTTTCAGGATGTGCTGCCAGAAAAGGTCCCCTGCACTATACCAGACCATGGAGGCATTCCATCCTTATGCCTTCATGGTTCAGTGTACTGGCCCTGAACGAGCTGGTCTGCCACTAAACTAAGATAGGGTGCCATTTTGAGTACCCTAGTCTGGTCCATGTTTAATCCAATGCAAATTGTGCTCGGGGGGGCAGGACCTGGCATGCAGACAGCAGGTCTATGTTCCAGGATTTATCCCAGAACACAACAAAGTATGGAAAGGGACAAACACTCCCAATTGTGTGAACAACAAAAACAATCAGCCTAATCTAATGCTAGATCTAAAGATGGGTTCATCTCTCACATCAAATATAGCAATTGTGTGTGTGCATATACTTTGTGCATCAGTTTTAGGAAGCATTGTTATGTCTGTTACAACCATGTTTACCACAGAAATGCCAATTAGATCTTACTAACATAGTGAAGAGGATAAATTGTGGTTCCCTTTTTCCTGCATCTCTGTTAAAAATATACTGTTCTAAAGATATAAAAAATGTGTAAACCCTCCACATATAGGTGCAGATCCAATTAAATGGTTATAGTTGAACCTACATACACAAAACTGGAAGCAAGCCAGCATGAAAGATTAACAACAACAACAATGTTCTCAGAACACCTAGGGTGGTCTTTGTTTTCATTTTTTATTAAATTCTCTACTATTTTACCACATTTTAAATTCCATTTTTGTACTGTTTTATAAAACAGAGAACTTTTTGCACTGAGCAGCTATAGATCTGGGATGTTTTTCCACTGTCACTAGAAGTACCCATTAAGTACGCATTAATAGGTACAAAAATGCCATTAAGTACCCATTAATGAGTACAAAAATGCCATTAAGTACCCATTAATGGGTACAAAAATGCCATTAAGTACCCATTGATGGGTACAAAAATGGCATTAATGGGTACTTAATGGGTACTTCTAGTGACAGTGGAAAAACACCCCTGGTTTCACTGGGTGTTAAGAATCTGGATCATGGGAAAGCGAATGCTGGATCAGTGTCGTTTGCACTGATGGCACTAATCCAAATCAAGTCTCCCAAGGCTTCAAAGCTCGCATGAGCTTCTCAGCTGTCTCCCACCTACTGACATCCAGGACTGACCTATTCTACCCTCTGTGTGGATGTGTGTGTGTGGGTGGCTGACCTTTGGTGGTACACTACAGTGTGCCACTGACTGACAGCTCCTAGTACTTCCAGATCATGGAGATGTGACATCTACATGCCTCAATGGACCGAATTGCAGTTCTACAGGTCTACAATAGATCCAAATCAAGGACCTGTTGATCTGGATTTGGCTCCATCTTTTGCAGACAGAGGTGTCCTAAAGGGGGACAGGGCCTCCTTGAACTGGATTAATATGTGGATGCAGAGGGGCTGGATCTGGATCAGAGGTCCTGTTATCGAGATATTTGGAAGAGGCCTGAGTTCAGTGATAGAGAAGATTCTCTTTTCAAAAGCTATTTGCCTAATCTCCAGAGATGCCTTGAATGGATGGAAAGGGAAGAAAAATGCAGAATAGAACCTGCTGGATTTGTAACCATCATCAGGACCATATGGTAAGCTGAAAACTTGATATATAGTATATGTAAAATATGCATGAGGGGACAGGTCCCTCTTGTTGCAACCATGCAAAAATCAGGTCATTTCTGTATTTGGTTTGGTCTCAAGAACAAAAGACCTGTGGGATATACCATAGCCTCAGGTTGATTTAAATAGGACTACGTAAGTCCCTGCAGAAAACTTCAAAAATATAACAGACAGCAGTGATTTGTGTGCCTGATTCATTGTGCCATTCAGATGTCAAGACATTCAAGCTCTTTTCCTTTTTATATCCCTGGAAGCATGTTATCACAGGCTATCTGCTGACAACAGTCTGAAAAAATCCTTTGCCTCAGATAATTTCACCTGCTTGACAATTCATTTACTTTCAAGCGTGAGGCTCTTGTCTGAGATATTGAGTGGAATCAAAGCCACTGTCTCTTCTCATTCAGGACGTGGGGTGCTTGTCTGAAGTGGTAGATTGTCCTTTTCTTTCTGCCACCTGAATTGCTGCATGTGTCTGCTCAAGGGAGGGGTGTAGAAGGAAACAAACAAGAATGAAGCTTAATGCTTATGATTATGTTTCTGTAATGTTTTTGCTGCTGTCACAATTCCAGGAGCCAGCAGAGATTACTGGACACCAAGAAAGAAGGAAATGGGAGGGTAGAATGTTTGGGAAATTATTTAAATAAATAGATTAATCAGTAAATAAATTTTGGCTTTGTATGTGTCTGAAACATTTACTAATGCAGTACAGTGCTTCCCAAACCTCCATTGCCTGTGGCAGCGATATTATGTTGCATGTATGCTTCATGGAGTTGAAATCTTTACACCTGCTAGAAGGGCTTTTCGAAATTTTTCTGGGGTGTTGCAAGCCAGAGACAGAAGGAAATCCAGGTTATGCTGCAGCAAAAGCTATTAAGTTCTTTTTAGAAGAGGACAGTGGGTTCTCTAAGGAAGGTGAAATAAGCACCAAGGAGGTACATCACTGATTACTGCTGCTGATTCATGTACTCTTACAGTGCAAAGAGATTAACTTTAGGCCAATGTTTCAGACACAGATTCTTCTGTCCGGAGTTCCACAGAGGCAGACTCTCAGATTATCCCAATTAGAGAAAGACATGGCAGGTTGTGGCACAGAACCTCATGACCTGGGAAATGGGTGTGACCGTGGACATGCTTTCTAGCACCAGGTAGGGCAAGCCCCACCATAATAAAAATGTTTAATCTTTTTCATCACTGGGATAATGTTGTCTCAAAGTGATATTTTCCATTTGGTGCACACATACCTGACTATTCTATTTTGGAATGCAGTCTACTCTGAGAGTAAAAATGTGCAAAATATCAAGATTTCTGACAATGAAAAGAAAAAAAGAATTATTTGCAAAGTGCCTGTTGAGGGTGAATTGACTAATCATCTTGATACTGTGAAAGGTTAGTTGGCCAGCTGTAATTTATGGCCCTTTCTTCATTACGCTTTATTCCAGAACAAATTCTGGAATAGGGGCTGCCCTCTGCGTGCTAATGCAGGTACTGTTAAATTAATCTATGACCCACTTAGGTTTTAAAGAACCTCTAGGAACAAAAACTTGACTTTTTTTTTTCTTCCTCCCTTTAATCATTCACAGCTGGAATTGACTATAAAGAGCACTTTTTAAATAAGGGCTAACATATCTTCCAGGAGCCACTAGCGGCCAAGTTTGTGAAACATGTAGCTGTAACTAATTAATGTGTTTCTTGTTCTTTAATCCCCCAAAGACTTGAAGGCAGTAGTTTGATAATTACCGTTCTTCATATTTAGAGAGAAAGCATAGATGATTAGAAAAGGCTGCGGCAACATACAGGTCAATTGTGCATCATTATTAGTGCCGTTTAATGCATTTTAATGGTAGCTGATAAGGTGCAAAGTGCTATGTAAGCCAAAAGTGATGTTTTATTCCATTATGCATTAAACATGTAGGCACAAATAGACCTGCATTTGCATTTTTTATCATTTGAGTTCAAGCACTGAGGCTTGTTCTTGCATGAAGTCAGACAATGTAATTGTTTGGGATTTCACTTTTGCTGAGGCCAGCAACCTTTGCCTTTTAGGTAACTTAGGTTTATGCAAGATCAGTTGACATCTTATATTGTGAAGCTAAGAAGAAAGGTGATTTTAACAGGTGATTTGAAGAAGTCTGTCAATGCAGTTAATGATGGTTGCTCATCCTTTATAATTTACCTTGATATACAAAAGTAAAATCCAAAGAAGATTTTCCTTTGCCTATTTTCTGTGAAATGCTTGATGGACTCATATTTCCTTCAAGACTTAGATTTTGGTCAGACATAACTTCAGGAACAATTCTATATTTTGTCACATTTATTGGAAGACAGTCTATGAATTGATGAACCTTGATACGTTTAGCATTTCTGTACATTGTGGAAACATATAAAATTATAATTTTAAGCCACACTCCCAGAATGCGAACAAATGAAAAATACTTACAAAGTTGAAATTGGGAGTCCAGGCATGCACTTCCATGACCACAGATTCACAAGAGGCACATTTTTATGTTATAATTCTCTAAACAAGTTTGAAATACTGTATTAAGCCAGATGATTGTACTGGCAGAGATCTAGCAAGAGATCTTGAGAGTGCTTTACTATACTGAGAATAGCATTTGGGATTTTGTTGCACTAATTCCAAATTGAGGCTGACATGTTATCTATCTGTTTCACCTTATATTTGAAGGTGTCAAGGAAGATCACCATAAAAACATATGTTAGCTAGAACTGGACTGGAAGGGAATACTGTTCCATCAGCCAAAGGCTAGGATAAAGAGGCGAGTTTTCACCAGTCATTTAAATAATTACAGTGAGGGTATCAGACACACCTCAAAGGTGAGCCTATTCCATATTCTTTATTTTTATTTTTTAACCCTGCCACAGACACTTTCAGGGGAATTCCCCCACTACCAGTAACACAGGAATAGCGGATTAGGAAGTAAGGATGAGATTTTCGGTCTTAGGACTTCTTAATTCCATTGTTTACAAGGAAAAATGCGCAAGGAAAGATGAATGAGTTGGTGAAGATGAACATTGTTGCCTGATTAGCCATGTACAACTTGAGAAATTACTTGACAGTGCAGTAATAGTTGTGTACAGTTTTCAAGTCTGATACAACCTGTCAGAGAAACAAAAGCATGATCTGGGAGCAAATCAGGTAAATGAAAAATGCTTTGCTTGCCTCATATTTTTGAATTATCATGTTCTCCTTCATTCTACGCTTGTCTAAAAAAATTGCCCTGTCTAAATTGAAAGACTAATTACTGTTCTAACACCCTTAATAGATTTTGCCAGTGTCTAGGAGATAAGACAGCTTTCTTTTATCTCTTTCATTTTGAGCAAAGAATCAAATTGATCAATGTATATAGCAGTAAAGTCTGTTAGAGAAATTTCATTTATTCTCTGCAATGTGACAGTCTGAGGTTCTGTGTTTGTTCTTCACACCTTCCAGTCACAGGCACCCCTTGTTTCTATTAATTGCATTTCATGCTCAAAAAGTTTGTTGTTTATGTAAATATCTAAGTAAGTTTCTATGTACTCCACATTTTGTTCCCATTAAGTGAGAACATTAAAGCCAATTAGTGCATTACTTAATGTGGTGTAAAATGATTAGCATATGGAAAGTCAATTAGCAAGATAAAATTTGCAGTGATGCCTTAAAGGTGAACTACAACAGTTAAAAAGAAAAAAAACTTTGGCAGGAAATCAAATGTACTAAGTTCTTCCCAGAATTCATTGCATTCCAGTCATAGCACTAGGGTTGAGAAATATGATGAATGGAATGAGTTACAAGGAGAATTTAACCCATGCTTTATATTATTCTAATCTTATGATGCCATTTTTGCTTTAGCTGCTGATTTTCTGATATTCCCATTCAAAGACACATGGCTTCCTGACTTTGGCAAATGAGGAAAATGATGTGTTGCCTGTCTTTTCTCTCTCTGAGATGCTCTAACACACCTGATACTATTGGCACATTGAATGGGAAGTATAACTATGGCACTTCTAAAGCTACAGAAGCAATGTCAGTCATAACTTTTTAAAGCTGACATTTAACAGATTGTAAACTGCAAAATGCTGATCATAAAATTATGCTCCTTCTTATGTGATCTGGCTTTATTACATCACAGTGTTACTGCTTGTCCTGCAGCGCAATGATACAGGTAATCTCTTCATTGCAAGATTCACTTTATTCTGCCCTCATTCCCGGAGTGCAGAAAAAAGAAATGATTTCTGTTGCCTCTTTTCCTACTCATGAGAATTCCTTGCGTTCCACTAAGTGTCCATTCCATTGAGTCCTTCCTTATCATGGAGAAAAGTGATTTTTAATTTTTTTTATTTTTTTTTTGGATTGGGCAAATTAAGAATAGGGTGCATCCCCATGGGCTGCCAATACCTTGGGGTGGATTTGGGGCAGCCTTAATGTGAATCATAGTTCACATTAAGGAGTCCCAATGGTAATCAAGGACAGTGTGGGTTCAAGCTGAACCCGCCCGTTCCCCTGAAAACCGCAGTAAGTCCCTGCATCAGGATGCCAGTTTTCTCCACCCCTCCCTCCTTGGCTGATTGAGCTGGTGAGCCTAGGTAAGGGCTTGGTTTACCCCAAATGGGTGCCTGACAGCGTCCCTGCAATCAGCTGAGCAGCTGGCAGACGGATATAGGGGCTGTCAAGTGCACGAGCAGAGCTGTGGTAAAATAATAAAGCAGACATGGCTTCAGCTGCTTTCCCTATTATTCCCCCCTGTTATGCAGTGTGTGGCTTTGAAGGTGCAGAAGGGAAAGCAGCTCATTGATTAAAGCCGCGCCATTCCTCCCTCCTCCACAAAACAAGCTGGGCGACCTTTGGATAGTCACAGCTCTCTTCTGAGTTCTCACAGCCCAACCCACCTCACAGGATATTCTGTTGTGCGGAGAAGAATGGAAAGCTTTGTCAGACACTTTGAGATCCCTTAAATGGGTGAGAAAAGTTTCTTCTTGTTCCTCCTCCTCCTCCTCCTCCTCCTGCTGCTGCTGGCAGAAACCTTTGTATATGCAAGAGTTTAGTGGGATATCAAATTATTCATTACGTGGCTTTTGGGTTTTGAACTTCCAGTGATATTTAATATTTGCAGATATAATCCTTATGTAATATATGGGACAAGATGTTGTGCAAAAGTGACTACAAAATGTACTGGAATTGGTATCATGCAACAGACATGGGTTCAAAAGATTTGAAAGTTTCCTGAATAATCTTCTTTATCCAACATGTAAAAAATGCGGTGACATTTTCAGAATGTTTTCCTACCAAAATACCCTAGGAGATTCAAAACAAATAATTCTTCCGTGTTTCTGGATAAAAACTAAATGGATGGGTTTATATATTTTAGTTAGCTATTATTTTTAGCAATGAATTAGGAGGTCAAGTGTCCTTTGTTTGTAATGTCCAGCACAGAAGCTCATTGGTACATAAGCTTCATATTGTTTCTTAAACACAGGACAAATGGGAAGACTGTAAGTAAATGTCTGTTGCTTGATATTTTTTTTTGTTAATAGGAGTAAAGAAAACTTTGAAACAGTGCATCCACAGTCAAGACAACAGTCTCAAGTGCTAATAGTCTAGACATGGGCACTCACGGATCTTTAGTTGGGATCAATGGGTCCAGAATAGCCTGGCCCTCTGATGTTGAACACAAAGCAGTGTGGCTGAGATCATCACTGCCTCTGCAATGGCTCTAATCCTGATCAGCCCACACCACTATGCTGTGGCTATGAAGAAGAAGAAAGAGTTGGCTTTTCTACCCTACTTTTCTCACCCATTTTAAGGGGGCTGAAACGGCTGACAAAGCTTTCAGTTCTCCGTAGAACAGACAACCGTTGAGATAGTTGGCACGGTGAGAGCCCAAAAAGAAAGCTGTGACTAGCCAAGGTCACCCAGCTGGTTTGTGGAGGATTGCGGAATCAAACATGGTGAATATGAGAAATGAGGCAGGCATTCTAACCACAGGGCAGAACTGGCATACCCAACTGAAGAGTGTGTGTGCTTTGAAGCTGGATACTCATACTCCCAATGGTTCCTCCTTCATGCTCAAGAGGGCAGGCAAATCCACCTCAGCAAGAGGCACCTGGCCACAGTGCCTCCTTTCCCCATTGCACTCAGTGCCATAAATATACCAGCAGAGCTCTTTGTGCCACCTTTGCAAAATGGTAACTGAAAACAGTGGTGTGCTATACTTATTTTAAAATTGCTTTAACATAAAAATGATTACATACATTGTTGCAAAGTGGCGGGTTAGCTTTTAAAGATATAACATCTTTTTGAATTATCTGGCATCTTGTTTTTTATGGGATACCGTCATGCGCATTTTTTTGGGGGGGGGGGCAATGCAGGTTATAGCTTTTCTATGCTAGAAATTACTGAAATCTGTTATACCAGGAACAGGCAACTTCTAATAAGCGACATCAGTCAAGATCTAACATCCCTGTTGTGCCTGTATCAGTATCTGTTGAGGATATCTGTTTAAGTAATCTTTGGCAAATACATTTACAGAGTATGGAGTAATATATTCTTCTTGAGATGATGCTTTATTGCAGGTTCCCCTCCCTTAACTCTTGACTCAATGGGGCAGTGCACTTGTACGTTCTCAATACTGATATCCATAAATAAATGAAAACAGAGCCAAGTCATGAGGTTTTAATAGTTCATCTGATAAATCATACTCATATGTATTCCATTATTCTTCCCACATATCAAGGAGGACAGCAGTGTTAGGCAGACTTTTTGTGTTTAAAAAAGTATGAAAAATGCTGAATAGAGTCATTTATTAATTTTAACGATAGTTCATATCACTATTTCTCGGTTCCTGTCAACTGATATGCATTTATAAAGACGGGCTTTTGGGGGGTGCTTTTCCACTAGCACTAAGTACCCATTCAAGCACCCGTTAACGACCCATTTGGCTGAGAGCCAGATGAGCCCATTTCCACTACAGACCCCATTAGAGACACATCTGTTTCCACCACAGCTAGGGAAATTTGGATCATATGGGTCCTTCAGGACCTATAATCCAGATTTCGTGTAGACCCCATTAAAGGGGCCTACAATGGGGTCTTCAGCCATAAAATCCGGATTATAAGGAGCCTGTTTCCACTGCAATTGGGCAATGGGGTCTAGAGGAGGCTCGGGAGGGGGCACCCATGGGGGGGTTGTCCCAAAATCAAACGTCACATTCCCTCCGAAGTCCCTTCGAAGATGCCTTCGGAGATTAGCAAAGGCTCCTCAGAAAACCCTCTTGCCAGAACAATGCCACTGTCAAGTGCTCCGGAGGACCTTTGAAGTTAGCGGCAGTTCCACTAACCCTTAGAGGAATAAGGGTTGGAGGAAGAGGCTTGTGGGATAGCAAGGGCCAGATGACCCACTTATCGCTGCATCTTACTGGGGCGATCTTTGAGGAATCTTTGAGGAATCCTTACGTTTGCCTGGTGATCAGACTGCAGAGAGAAGAGGCTCGTTTCTGTTTGATCACTGTTTACTGCCCAGCAGTTGCAATTGGGGAAGGGGCGTTGTGTGGGATTTCCCTGTCCTCGCTCCTATCAGGAGTGAGGGGGTGGAGAGAAAAAGATGGACTTTTGCGATGAACGGGTTTAGTGTGGTTTGCATGGGGACAGGTGTATTCAACTTGAGCCTCTGCTTTCGTCAGTCACGTGGGGATGGGTCAGTTTGAACTAGAATCCTATTGGGAATATCCCAAATCCAATCCTAAGTAAATGGAGTGCATGGGGACAAGCCCTAAGACTTGTCTTAAAAAATTATTTTAAAAAAATAAAAAACAAGTAACAACCTATTTCTGTTCTTCAGAAACGCCATGCCTTCATGTATTTTCAGACCATGCTTTAGTGCAATTTAGCTTACCAAATTGTTTTTAAAACAAACAAAAAATGAACAAGAAAAGTTATAAGGGAAAGTATTTCTCTGACATGCGCTCTTGGCTGGTCTCAGGTCATAAGTCCAAAATGCTAGAAATTGTTTAATTCAGATAACATTCTACCTGCTTCTGCTGCTTCACAGTAAATTTGTGAATGATCTGCTCTGAGAATATATAACCATCTTTCTGAAACCTGACCAGGTCTAGGAACAATAGAATATTTCATCAGTGTTTCCCTGAGGGAAAGAATCTTTGAGGAATCCTTACTTGCTGTAGAATGAGCTGGTGTCATCTGTACCACATCTTCAAGCGGTAGAGCGTCTGTCTGTTGGAGAACTGGGAGAAAAATTAATTCTTTTTGTAGGCGACACTTTCACCTTAATAGGATGTCTATATAATTTGTTTTCCAGCACTTGACCCTGCTTTAAAACTCTACCCTTTTTCTTCTGCTTCCTAATTTATGTCTCCTGTTTTCCTTCACAGTAAATATGCACTCTTTTGGCTGAGGCCTAAGAAGGCAAATGAAGCTAATGGAAATACTTAGTCTTGTTACTAATATCCTGGGGTATATCATGAATGAATGTGGAGCTGCCATCTTCCTGAAACTGGGCAACTGGCTGTGATTCACATCTATACAGCCTTGAGTCTATAAGAAAATATAGGCTGTGTCTTCATGTGTTGGTATGCCCTTAAGGTATACCCACAGTTGTCCATCTCTGCTGCCTCCCCCACCCCCCACAGCAGCTTGAAGAAGCATGGAGGGACTTGAGTGCTCCTCCTCAAAGGTGTATAAACTTCATTGTGTAAGGAGCAACTCTCAGGTCATTACATGATGCACTGAACAAATGCACCTTATGTACATGCATGTGTTAAAGTAACTGCATCTTAAAACCTTTCCAACATATATGCAGGATCTTGGACTGTGTTTGGTTTTACCAATAAGACTTTTGGGCCAATTCCAAGGAAAAGAAAACCTTTGTATGATCTTATTACAAAGTTTCTTTATTGAAAAGCTAAAAGGTACATAGGAAATAACTTTTATTATGATGCAAGTGACAATAGTAATATGCAAGTGGCAACAATAAAACACTTTCAAACAGTAAGCAGCAACTCAGCTTGCAACTATTATTCAAGAAAAGGAATCTTTACATCTATTGAGAGGATAAATAACTGTGGCAATGATTTCTTCTTACCCAGAGACGGAGAACTTTGAACTCCAGCTAAAAGAGTGTGGCAAAAATTCTTAGGCTTATTATATTGTACCAATAAGGTAGGTTCAAAAAGACCCTATATTTGGTGAAGACATATTTCTTTACCCTAGACTTCTACTGTAGAAACAGTTTTATCTTGCCTTTCGAGAACTGTTATTTGTTGTTCTAGTGTGCTGATTTTAATTTTTTTGTTTATATTGTGATCCTTCCTAAACCCCTGGACATAAGGCAGGATGGAAATGCAAATAAATAAATAGCTGCAGACTGCATGAAGGTCTGAGGACATTATCATGAGTAATGGCTTAGACTGGTAGATCTGGAGGTTACCAAAGCAGGCATGTCTTGAGCAGGCATCCCTATCTTACAGTAAATGTAAACGAATTGTTTCAAGCTGTTTCATAACTACTGGTCCCATTATGGCTTCTGTGACTCCAGTGAAAGATAGAAAAGTTTATAGACCTCATATTTCAGGGATAATTTAGTCCAGTGTGGAGAGGACAAATAGCATGATTCTTGGATTAGGAATGTGTGACACACATCAAGATCTGGAGGAGTAACTTTCATATGGACTACAGAGGAGAGGATCAGTCTCCACCTTCTTACCTACTTTGTTCCTACTTTGTATTTTTAAAGGAATGTTAAAGCTCAAATTTGCATTGAGCTTTCTAGCTCCTCCTTTGGTGCTGGTAATATCAAAACTTGCCTGTTTATAATCCACTTTAAAAATATGTGAGCCTGAGGTTTCAGCTTTATTCCCTTTTTGCCGCTACTTTTTAATGAACACCTCTTTCCTTCTGTTGGGAAATCTGCTCCATATCTGAAATGAATTTTTTTGGCACAGCTTGTCTTTGATTTTTTTCTTTTTTTTCTTTTCAAGATAGTGAGACTTGTGGTATGTTTTTCCCAATCAGCTACTGACAAATATTGTAAAGAACAGAGTAGCATGGTGTCACAGAAGTGTGTGCGGTATGCTAGACCCATTTAATTTCTGTCTGCATGAGAAAGCTTTCAACTGCACAATTAACTTTTTCATTTCTCCTTAACTAATTATATGAGTTTCTGGGTTTGATTGTTTTAAAACCAAAGAGAACAGTTGCATTTATTAAATTTAGTTTTGGTCTTTTGTGTGTAAGGTAGAAGAATAGATAAAAGTGATAGACAAATGAGGTACATTAGTAAATCTGCGTCAGAAGAACAAGGAATTGGTAACAACTAGAAATCTCAGGGGAGATGTGCTGTTAATGGAAGCTGAAGTCATCTTGGGATTGTGGATAGATGTGGCTGTGAACTGGTTGCTAGAAAAGTTAATTTGCATTTCAAGTGGCAGTAGTGAACCAGTAGATCTCTAAGGTCCCAGCTCCTCCTGAGATTTAATCCATCTAAAGACAAGCTGTGCCACAAAATTCATTTCAAATATGGAGCAGATTTCCCAACAGAAAGAAAGGGCTGTGAAAGATGTTTTTTAAACAGGCAACTGTTGATATTACTAGCACCAAAGGAGGAGCTAGAAAGTTCAATGCAAATTTGTTTCTGCACTTACCAACCATAGATCCAGATCAGGGGTCTGGAATAACTAGGCCCACTGAACTGGACTCTGGGGGTGCGTGTCCAGAATGAGAAATTGTACTTACGTGAAGGTTCATTTTCGACGGGGTCACGAAGTTGGCATACACAGGGTTGTCTCTACCTCCTGCCTCATCCCTAGACCGAGAGGGCGGAGCCTATTTCTTTACTTAAGCCCCGGTCCTCTGTAACTGCCCCAGTTCATCTCGAGGGAAAACTTATCCCCTACTAACTCCTTTATTATCCTTATTATGTATATACATATCCCACCGGCATAATAGTGCTCCTAGGGTGGGAGCCAACTTCGTGACCCCGTCGAAAATGAACCTTCACGTAAGTACAATTTCTCATTTTCCGACGGGGTCCCTGAAGTTGGCATACACAGGGACGTACCAAATCAAACTGTCCCTTGGGTGGGAACATATACATCTGATAACACCTGCCTTACACCGTAGCATATACCTATAAGGCGTGTTGAAGTACTTTCCGGCCGAAGGCAGCATCTGCTGAACGCAGCTGATCCAGTTTGTAGTGCTTGGTAAAAGTAGACGGGGCACTCCATACAGCTGCGTTACATATTTCTTGTATAGAGGCTTCCCTGGCAAATGCGGCCGAAGTAGCTGCGCTCCTAGTGGAATGTGCCCATATTTTCCCTGGCACCTTCACCTTCCTGGTCTGATAAGCCAATATAATGCAGGATCGGATCCATGAGGATAACGCCCTAGGCGAAGCCTTTGTTCCCAACGTGGATGGATGGAAGGATACAAATAAGGCCGAGGTCTTGCGAATGCCTTTAGTTCGTTCTAAATAAAATTTTAGTGCTCTGCGGACATCCAAGGTGTGCATATCTATTTCAATAGGATGCTTTGGTTTTGGACACAAGGAAGGTAAGTGGATCTCCTGTCCTCTGTGAAATGATGAATTAACCTTAGGTATATATGCGGGATCTAGTCGCAAGACTACTGAGTCCGGGGTGAACTTACAAAGTGGCTCTTGCACAGATAATGCTGCTAAGTCCGAAACCCTTCTGGCTGACGTCATGGCCACAAGAAATAGGACCTTGAACGACAACAACTTGAGTGAAACCTCGCGCAGTGGTTCAAAGGGCGGCTTTTTTAATGCTGTTAATACTAGGTGAAGTTCCCAACTTGGGTATCTGTGAACCACTGCTGGAGTACTTGTTTTAACTCCCTTTAAAAACTTCTTAATGTACCTATTGTGTGCAAAATCTTGTCCTGGGAAGAGCTCTAAGACAGCCTGTAATGCAAACACTTGTCTCTGCAAAGTGTTAGCACTCAAACCCTTTGCCAGCCCAGTGTTGAGAAAGGCTAGGATATTCTTGACTGTGGGGCTTACTGGATTAATTCCTTTAGACACGGCCCAGGTAAAGAACTTTCGCCAGGTAATATTGTAAATTCTGTTTGTGGATGCTCGTCTTGAGTTTAACATGACTTCTATCACAGATTGCTCAAAACCCAAGGCCTGGAGACGCCTCCTTTGAGTTTCCAGGCCGTCAGGGCAAGCCAGGCTGGGTCCGGATGACAAACTGGGCCCTGAGTCAGCAGATCGTGTCTGAGCGGTAGGGTAATAGGCTGCTCTACGAGCATCTGGAGAATCTGTGGAAACCAAGGTCGTCCCGGCCAGAACGGAGCTATGAGAACAACTTTGGCTCTTTGTCTTTGTACCCTTCTCAGGAATCTTGGAAGAAGGGGAAGCGGGGGAAAAGCGTAGAGTAGGCCGTCCGGCCACTGGGCTGACAGTGCATCTGTGTCTAACGCTGCCGGATCTCTGAATTGTGTCATGAACCGGGGTAATAGGTGGTTGTCTGAGGAGGCGAAGAGGTCCACCAACGGCATGCCCCACCTGTGGACCAGCGAGTCGAATACTTCCTGGTTCAACTTCCACTCGAACTGCGACAGCCTGTCCCTGCTTAGCGAATCCGCGACGGTGTTGGTGGATCCCTGGACATGAATAGCAGACACAGAGGCTAGTTTTATTTCTGCCCAATCAAAGATCTTGTAAGAGAGTTCCATTAATGCTCTAGATCTGGTTTCCCCCTGTCTATCTATATGTGCCTTAGCGGCCATATTGTCTGTAGCTACTAGCACATGATTGTTTGCCAAGAGATACTCAAACTTCTGAAAGGCCAAGAATATTGCCTTTAACTCTAACCAATTTATCTGATGCCGTACGTCGACGGGGCCCCATTTCCCTTGAGCTGTGCGCCCTTCACAGTGAGCACCCCATCCTGTCAAGCTGGCATCACAGGTGACCAACACACAGTTAGGCTCTCCAATAGGGACTCCTCTATCCAGGTTCGCCCTGTCATTCCACCATGTAAAGGACCTACGAACTTGCAGAGTTAGGGCCACCCGCAAGGATGAGCCACTGGAGACATGATAAGCCCAGGATAACAAAAACCATTGCAGGGGCCTAGAATGCACCCTAACCCAAGGCGCTAACTGGAAAAACGATACCATCTTCCCTAAAAGTGAAGCCAGCTGTAACAATTGTGGGCGTGTGGTCTTCCTAACTCTGGCCAAATCGTGGAGAAAAGACTCTATCCTTTCTTGCGACGGAGTTACTGTGTCCGTCCTTGTGTCAAATCGGGCCCCCAGATGGGTGATGGTCTGAGAAGGGATGAATGAGCTCTTCTCTCTATTGATCACAAAGCCATGCCCTTCGAACACCTGTAGAGTATTTTCGAGGGCCCAAGCAGCTTTAGAGGGGGAGCTCGCCACTATGATGAGGTCATCCAAATACGCATAAATAGCCATGCCCCTTACTCTTAATAGCTGTACCAATGGCAGCACTATTTTTGTGAATACCCTGGGCGCGGCACTGAGCCCGAACGGAAGGGCCCTATATTGGTAGTGGCCCCCCGCAACCTGAAACCTAAGGAACTTCCTGTGCGCAGGTAGTACGGCTATATGATGATATGCATTCTTTAGATCGACACTGACCAGCCACTCCCCTCTATGGATGGCATTTCGGATAGAAGACAACGACTCCATTTTGAACTTTGCTGGCTTAATAAATTTATTTAAGAACTTTAAATCTAAAATGGCTCGCCAAGACCCATCTTTTCTGGGTACTAAAAACAAGTTAGAATAAACGCCCACATTCCTTTGCTCATGTGGGACTGATTCTATTGCGGCCATACTGAGTAAATCTTTAACTTCGGCCAACAGGGCCTTCCTTTTCGCTGACTGTTGAGGAACCTTTGTAACCTTCATCCTATTATTTGGAACATTTGAAAACTCTAAGGCATACCCCTTTGTGACCACTGACACAGCCCAGGAATCCGTAACATCTTCCTTCCAGGCTTCATGAAACAATTGTAGCCTACCACCCACTGGTGGCGGCTTTGATTGACAGTCAGGAAGAATAGTGCGAGTGTTTGGCTCCTCGAAAGGAACGCTGGAAGGATCCCCTGTTACGCTGCGCATGAGATGAAGTGGACGGGGCCTGAGAATAAGATCTCTGATAGGCCGCTCCCCAGGCAGGCTGTGGCTTGTCCCGCTGTTTGTAAGCGGGCCGTTGACTGGTGGACGGGTTACGTGAATAGGATCGCCTATAATAAGATCTACGATCCTTTCCTTTTGAAGACGCTTGCGCAACAGGTGTAGTAGGAAGAATCATTTTCTTACTCTTAGATTCTATCAGGAAATCTTTGAGTACTTCGTCGCCAAATAACTGCCCGCCTCTAAACGGTAAAGAGACCACTCGCATCTTAGATGCATAGTCGATATTCCAGTGGCGCAGCCACAGCACCCTCCTTGCTGCAGTAGAAGTGGCCAAGGCCTTAGAAGTCAGCTGCAGGGTGTCCAAAGAGGCATCAGCGCAGAACGCCAAGGCATGCCTAATTTCTTTCATTACCGACTTGGAGTCCTTTGACAATGTTGGGTCCGCGAGGATGTGATCCGACCACTTCAGCGCACCTCTAGCGAACAACGAAATGCTTGAGGAAGCCCTAGCAGCTAAGGAAGATGCCTCAAAATTCTTCTTCAGAAGCGTTTCCTGTTTCCTCTCGACCCCATCTCTGAGATTGGCCAGCCCCTGTTGCGGGAAGACGTGGTTGGATACCAAGGCCAGTACAGGCTGGTCAATTGTGGGCACCTCCCACATCTGGTCAGGTGGGTCAGCAGCGAACATCTTGACTATATATGGGGAGATCCTCTTAGACGAGCAGGGAGCCTCCCAATCTTTCTTCACAAGCTTTTGGAACGCTGCCGGACAAGGTAAGGCGTGGCGTTCCACTGGGGGTGGCAGCAAAAGATCTTGTGCTTCTGCCACCTCCTTTTCCTTATCAGACTTCTTCCCAACCTCTAAGTTGAGGTCCACAACCAGGTTCTCGATAAGTCTTGAATATTCGTTAGAGTCAAAGAGCTTGTGTCCTGGATTTCCAGCAGATTCCTTTTCTGTATCATCTGAATCATCCTGGGAGACTTCTGAATCAAATTCCAAGTCCTCCCCTTCCTCTGGGTGCGATTTCCCAAAAGCTCTCGCTAGGTCTGCCTGAGCGCGCCTGGTCAATGGTTGAATATCGCGCGATTCTACTGACGCTTGCTCTGAAGGCACATCAGACATTGGTGAAGGAGATCTTGTTCTATGAGAGGAACGCTTCTGTTCTCCTTGCTTTTTGTATTCGCGGGAATGAGAATGCGTGCGATGAGAAGATCCCTCCTTTCTAGGCTTCTTGGTGGGAATATCTTCTGACACCTGGGTCTCACTGGTCCTTTTGACCGGCAATCTCTTATCCAGTTCAGATTGTAAAAAGGACAGTAGCACCTTCTGTAACTCTGCCTGCTGAGTCTGATCATCTTCCTTGGCTTTGGAAGATGAAGCCTTCTTCTTACTGTCGGATTTGCCTTTGGAGGTCTTAACTGATTTATCTAAATGCTTAGTGCCCTGTATTCTTTTCACTGTAGAAGACTGAGCCTTCTGTGAGGGCATCTCTTCAGAAGGGAGCTGGTTAACTTCTGCATCCATTTCCTGTGTTGACATGTTGCAAAGAGAACCTGACAAAAGAAACAAGGAACTCTATAAGCCTTTACACCGAAGACTCGAGGTTAACCAAGGATTCAGTAGACAAAAATCTCCTTATAATAATACCAATCCCCTCTCTTGGTGATATAATCACCAACTGAGGGATTGGAGCATCAACGAGGAAAAACTACAAATCCCACAATCCCCTGCGCTGCTGAATGCAGGTGGGGTAAGGAGTATATCAACTCTATGTAGAGTCAACCGCGGCTTGGCCTGGCCCTTCCCTACAGTTAAGTAACGGCCGGCGCTGGGAACAAACAGAGCGCGTGGCTCTGTTTAATAGCGACTCTGCCCGGCTGGAAAAAATTCCAAGCCGTGAGCCGTTTCACAGCGCCGTATAGGCGCGAAGGTTGCCGCTCCCTTGGCGTCTCAACGGTCCCTCCTTGCCGTGCGGTCCGGGGCGGCGCACTCTCGGCGGCCCCGCGGCATCACTTGCGTTGCGCCGACTGAGCTCCCCCGCGCCTGTTACCGAGACAGGCGGAGCGCCTTCGTTGTGGCCGCAGCCTCTAAACGCCGGCTCTTACCGCGTTTAGCGGCAGCGGGCGGGTGACGGGAGGGAATCTCTCTCTCTTTCCCTGCGGGGAAAAGCAGCCGGCGTATGACCGCTTGTACTAGCGGCAGCGGGCAGGCGACGGAGGGAGTCTCTCTCCCTTGCCGAAAAGCGGAGCCAGCGTTAAACCGCGTGTGTTAGCGGCAGCGGGCATTTCCCGGCTCCTGGCCGTCGCTCCAGCGGGTGGGGGCCCCCCCCTCGATATCCAAGCGCCGCTAGCGCTTACTGCTTCGGAGCGCTTTCTTTTAAAGATGCAAGCGAGCTGCAAGCAGCGTGGCTTGAGGGCAAACTGCCCCTTGTTCTTCTCTCCTCTTTCCTTCTCCTGGTCGTGACGCAGTTTGTTGACTGAAGAAGCGATCGGGATGAGGCGAGACCGAGAGATGAACTGGGGCAGTTACAGAGGACCGGGGCTTAAGTAAAGAAATAGGCTCCGCCCTCTCGGTCTAGGGATGAGGCAGGAGGTAGAGACAACCCTGTGTATGCCAACTTCAGGGACCCCGTCGGAAAATCAGCAGCATCTGATTAAGTGATGCTGCAGTAGTGCAACGCATGCAAGCTTTGCAATCACCTACCCCCATGGTTGAATAGATGTGATAGACAATGATAAACAGATGTTTTGCTTGACTCCAGTTTCTTTGAATGCAATAATTGCATGCGAAGGCAGGAGATGAGCCAGTCCAAAACATTTAGTTTTGGATGTAATGTATTTCTGGGTTTGGGGGTTGATCCAGTTGTACAAATACAGTTTCCTTTGTTCATTACCAATGCCGATAGGCACAACAGTCAACAGTTTGCATTATACCTTACTGTGATGTATAGAGTATATTGGGGGTGAAGTAATGAAACTGTATCTGTTCAAAATCCACACATTTTGAAAGATTCATGAGAAAAGGAAGGGAAGCTGACAACCTCTAAGTTAGCAATTAAAAGGAGTTTGTTACTCAAGCTGCATTTGAGACTGGGGTAGGAGGCATTTGCCCCTGGCACAAAGCCACGTGGCAGCTTGCTCCCAACCAGCTGTAACTCAGCCATTTTCTGCTGTCTGGATGAGCCTATGAATATTTATTTGATGACAAATACAGAGCAGTCCTGTAACTTACCACTGAAGCCTTCATAAAACAGTAAGTCTTAATGGTAAGGTGACCAGAAGGGTATTTAAAGGCCGGCATCATTGCTTGACTCTTGAATCTAGGCGAGCAAAAAACTTGACCTTGCAGAAGATTATGGACCTCCTTAATGGGACCTTAAGATGCCATTGAATGACTGGCATACAGTATGATGGGACTCTCTAGTTTTATTGTGGATATGCATCTTTAATAACATATGTGACTTCAGATAAGGTATAGTGGGGCAAAGAGAAAATGTATTCATTGGTCTGAAAGCATGTAACGACTCTGAGAAGAATTTAGATAAGACTTTAATAATCCTAAAGAAAAGTTGAAATGCTTTAATGTTTTCAGAAACCTTTTAATATATTAAGTTGAAGAAGTTACTTTGCTTACGGAACCTCCTGATTATGCAAAGGAAAGCACTAGTATATTATAATCGTTGAACCATTAAATGGGAGTTCTCTAGCCTATTAAAATTAATAGGTCAGTTTGGAACTAGGGTGCATATATGAGAAAATAAAACCCATAGTGATTAGCTGTCAGAATTCTGGATCTGTTTGTCAGGTTGAATGGCAGAGACCAACTTTGTCTGCAATGGTCCATCTATACTGTGTGTGGGGTTTTTATCCATAGACATTGCATATTACAGTTAAACAGAATATGTGTGCTCATCTTCTGCACCAACCATAATAATAAGAGTATAATCTAAAATGGTAAAATTGGTTTCATATTCAATACCTGTCATCTTCTTGTCATGAGAATTGTAAGCAAAATTCAGTATATTATTGAAGAGCTTGGCTACATTGTTCCTGCCCTGCAGAGAGAAATGGTAAATAGGCCTGAAGGCAGTCCGGGGGTGGGGGGAGAGGAGACAGAGGAAGCATTCCCTAAAATAGCTCTTGCCCTGCTTTGTGTCTCAGAAGATAAAGCCTATCCATCCTTGTTGTCTTGGGCTCCATGCTGAAAAAAATCTGGATGGGGCCAGTTTCTGTGGGAACCAGCACAGGAGTGGGAGAGCCTGCCTCAGATGACAGAGTGAATTTTAGTGCAGCCTTCCATGCCCTCAAAAAATCTCTGTGGATGGGATGTCATGTGCAGAGATACATTCCCTGGCTGGGGGGACCAAGCCAGGGACCTGAAGCAGACAAAGAATTTGGCCTGTGTATGCAACCTGGACCACTAGGTGAAGGGTTGGAATGGAAGTGAGGCACCAATTCAGTTGCTCCTCCCCATGTTGAATCATCCAAAGGGGCTAATATTGGCATACTTTCACCAAAGCAGAAGAGAGAGGTTCAGAAGTGTCATACTATACAATTTTAAAGCTGAGTGTAGAAAGGCCCCAAGTTTCCTCTTTCCCCTATTCCCAGCATTCTGGCAGTGATCCCTTTCCAGAGACTGAAATGGACTAAAGATGGAGGACACTTTTATATTATTAGGAGGCCTCATCTTGATTCTGTCAGACATAGAACTGCATGCAAATGATTTTTTTAATCATAATGTAAGAAGTTTTAAGTTGTTTAAAAGTTTAACAAATGAAATTACTGAACAATAGACATATCCTGAAAATTCTGAAATAAACTACAACTAATCAATTAATGTAATGTTATCCACCCAACTGTTAATCTGAAACAAGTGTCTTGGTTTTATCAGTTCTTCTTTTAGCTAATCTTATGTGGCACCATCTGTGCACACCCATTTTTTTCATTTAAGGTTCCATAATCAGAGGAAGCCAAACTTTATGCATTATTGCCTAATCTGTGAAGAGTTATTAGAGTGTAAAAATTTGTTACGTGATTGAGAAAAGTGATAAAATATTATAAGGAATAAGAAAATAAAACAGAGATTTTTCCTTTTACTGCTTTGTTCTTTTTTTCTGAAGGTAATAAAGGGAAAATGAAATTTAAAAAATTACCTTCAGAGGATTTTTGTTTGGAGCTCCACACACCATCCTATCAAAGACAAATGAAGGTATAGGCAGCACGACACTGTAAGAGGATGCAGGAATCAAATTAAGGGTCTGTAGTAAACATCTAGGAGGCCCATTTCCCCCATACAGCTCCATCTTCTTTAGATGGAGCCTGATCCAGATTAATGAGGCCTTAATCTGGATTACTAATTGACCTTGAGCCTTCTTAATCCAAAATTGTATTCTTGTTTTGACCGCAGTGATTACTCAGAAGTTGTCTTCTCTTGTGCACAAACATTATGTAAATATATGGCAAAGATTGCTTGATATTTAATCACATTAATTTTGTCCCCATGTGATTTCTAGTGCTACCTTAGTGTGTAAGAGCATCTGCTATACTAACTATATTTGTGTGTTTTCATTAATAAAAACAGACAAGTGAACTATCTCTTCAGCATTAGCAAACTAATTGAGGCAAGCCAGTGATTGATGAAAGCCATTCACCCTCCTAACTGTAAGATCCTTCAGCTTGCAAGGATATTAATTTACAGAACTTTAGTGGAAATGAATGTGAGTATATCCGGAGGAAGTCACTAGGGACAAATGATGACTCAACATCTAATTTATATTCCCTTTTAGCTTGGTTTCAAAGAAGTGCCATCATTCTAAAGTACATGAGTAAGTATGATAAACCAAATATGGTATCTTTAGAAATATGTGCCGTAGTCTCTTTAAGCCCCTGTATAAAACAGTAACCTATTTTTGAAAGTGAAGCACGAATAAAGTACCTGAAGATGCCATGTTTCTGCACACTTTATATGTTTGTACATTCACAGCCACACTATAACCACATCAATAAAGTACACTGAAACTAGGAGCAAATATGCTAGTGGTGTGGAAGTCATAGCTACTATGTATCTTAGCTGTACAGGTACCATGAAAGTGTATTTAATGCCTCTGACAGTACAAAGCTGCTGTGTAGACTGTTAAGTGGGGAGAAAGCAATTGGGAACAGTCATGACCCATGCCATTATTTTTTGTCAGTCAGCAGCTGTAAATAGTTGCACCTTGTGTACGCTACCTAAGGAGTCGTTTGTCCAGTGAAGTCAGACAAAATCAAGACTGTTAATACTGCTCAGGATGAGTCCATTATTTTGTAGAGAAGGGTTCTGTTTATTCGCTTCAGCTCTTATGGTTAAGGCTAGTTATTTCAACTTCCACCACTTGTTGAGAGATATAGCAAGGGAAGGCTAAGATAAACTTACTAAAGGCTGATTTGATATTGCCAGAGAGATATTCTGCATCTTTGCTGTTCGTCATGTCTCCTTTCCCACGATGAATCTATATAAGGTGACAGAGATGCTTGTTGCTCATTTCTGATACAACATAGATAATAATAAAACTGAGATTGAATTTGTAGTAAAATGAGAATCAAGAAAATTGTCTTTCTTAATTTAACAGTTGAATTTCTTTGAAAAGTGTCTGATGAATTGTATCAGTCACTATTCATTTGTCTGCATTTGAAATATAATAATGGCCTTTCTAAAGCAATTTTAATTTAAACTTGATTGTTTTATAAACCACCATGGTTTATAAAATTTGTTGGGTTGTCCTTTGAAGGGGAATTCAGTCTTCTTTGAAAGTCAAGCCCTCTGAATTAAGTTAGAACAATCCTTGAATGCAGTGCAATCCTTGTTGCCTTCTTGTGCAAAGAATTTCATTGATTCGCCTGAGACTTGTGACCTAGTTTTATATTTCGTTAATATTAATAGCCATGCAACTGGGCTGTGTTTAGATGTCAGTTAAATTGGTAGGTGGACCAAGATGAAAATAAATTATTCATGTTCAAATAAATGCATGAATATTGACTTCAGGAAATGGCTATTATGTGGGAAAGAAAGTAGAGTAGTAAGTCTGTACAAGACTATTATCAGTCACCCCTGTGTAGAAATGAAGGTGGAGTATTGCTATAAAACAGGTGTAGTTTATTGGTTTTTTGCCTTTAGTGTTGGAGCCATGGAGTGTCATTCAGATTTTAGTTTTTAAAAGAGTTTGGAAAATTCTTTAGTCCTCTTTCAAGATGGAGTCGCTCCTGTGCGTCCAACAAAAAGAAGGATTTAAAACCTCTTATGCTTGTGCTTCCTCAGGCCCAAGGGCAGCTCAGTTAATTATAGACATGAGAATAATCAACTATGGAAGCTAGATGAAGATATTACAGCAGCAGCACCTAAGCAGTTGTATGTGTGGGAGGGACAAAAGCTACAGTATGTAAAACCTTCCTTACCTCCTAAGAAAAGTAGCACAAACTGAAGAGTGTTCTGAATTAGAGATATGTGGTCTTCTGTTCAATAAAGGTTTTTATCAGCAATGTTTCAGTGTCCTAGGATCCCTCTTTTTTTTTCTTGCCCAGTTCAGTTATGGGATGGCTAAAAACAATAGCCATGTTTAGTGCTGGGTGCATTTTAGTGGGTTTTTAATTTATTGATACCTGCCCTGGAACCTTTGAGTATTGTGTATAATCACTCTCTTCTCTTGTATCCCTAGTAGATGCTCATGGCTGGCACAAGCAGGGTTTGTTGTTGTTCTGATTGGTTTAGTTTTGTTTGAGCCTTGCTGAGATCACCAGCACCTTGCTCCATCAAGCCCAGCTCTGTTTTCCGAATTCATGAACTAGAAATCCAACTTCAGGTATGATGAGCGTGATGGCTGGATTAGTCAAAAGCTAGAATTAAGATTGCCAGAAAAAATACTAATAACCTCAAATATACAAGTGATACAGCTCCAATGACAGAAAGTGAAGGGGAGTCAAGGAGCTTATTGATGATGGTGAAGAAGGAGGTGCAAAAGCTGACTTGAAACTTAACATTAAAAAATTTCAATATGGTTTACAGAGGTTAAAATAACAATGAAAACTAACTAAACCCATTTATTGCTTTACTGCCTCTTCACTGGTAGCAGATTTTCCTGAAATAGCACCTTTTAGCAACAGACTTACCTTTCTGGAGGGAGCAGCAATCACAGCATGTGTGGAGGCTGAACCCCACCACCACACGTGAGTGGACATGGTCACATGTACATCTGGGAATTCAAGGCAGCCAAATTAACAGAACTGCATGTGGCTCAAAATGTGGTAAGGCAGCGCTGTCAGGACAGAAAGTAAGAATAGTGGTGGAGCAATACCCTACATTATTGCTTTCTACTGGAATATCAGGCTGCCATCTGGAGGCAGCCGGAGATCCGGGCACTGGCCTCGTAAATCTATAAGAACTGAAATTTGTAGAAAATTATTATCTTTATTTATATTTATATTGTCCCTGTTAGGACTAGGAAACATGAGATTCGATTAACTCTAGAAGCAAATTATTATTTTCAGGCTCTGTGCTTATGATATCACATTTGCCCATAATCCACTACCATCGGCAATAGAGATAATTGAAATTGGTAATTGATTTGGCTAGCTGTCTCGACTCGAGTAATTACAGGAGCTGATACACACTGTTTTTGTGAAGCATGTTAGGTAAAGAGCTTTTTGTTTCAGGAGGCTGCTAGCTTTATTAAGCAATCTGGTTATTGAGCTCAAGTTCCTGGGAGGAGAGATATTGAAAGGGTTCTGCAGGAGGAATGAAATAATAACAACAAGAAATCACTGTTAACATAATTAGGAGGGGAAAATATTTGAAAGTCCAAAGAACTAATATAATTTAACAGTGAGCTCAGTTTTGATACAAGAAAAGCAATATGAATCTGTAAAGGAAGTGATGTTAGATTTATTTACCCTTAGGAAAAGCAACCTACTGTGCCACGATGCCCAGCGATCCAGTTAGTGCCTGCCCTCTCTGGGAGTAGCTTGGCTCTGTTAGGATGCTGGGTTTGTGCAACGGCCAAGTGAATACTACAGTGTGGACACAAAACACTGGTAGCAAGCGTTTCAACAGTAAACTAAAACAAGTTTATTATTATACACAAGCAATACTAGAAAGGAAAAGAAGGTTCAGGTATTTGTTGGGTTAACTCAGTAAGTCTCTTAAGGTTAGGAGCTACCCCTTTCCCTAAAGGAAAATAGTTCCTTTTTAAAAGACAAACCTCTCCACGTTCCTCCCCCTCTGACTTGCTCTGCCACCGCCCAAGCCAAGCCAGTGTGCCAGAACATGGCTCTAGATGATCACAAGGCATGGCCTGTCCTTGCTTGACCGATCATCCAGTCTGGTCAGTTGCTAGTGAAGTCTTCCTCCAAGATCTTCCAGTCAAAAGACCCCTGGTCAACCACTGGTCCGGCTCCTTCAGGATTCAGCTCTTCTCCTTTCAGCTCTTGTCCCAGCATGAAGACATAGTCTGCTGTAATCTGTGTTCCTTTATACCTTTTTCCCTTGGCCCTGATTGGCTGTCACCTCCTGGGGAAAGCTGCTGGAATAAAATGCTGCTGGAGAATCCTAAGAGAAACTATTGTCCCTCACCCCTGATTGGTGGGAACTCCTGCTCTAGCCCCTCCAGCACTCAGATCCCCGGACAGCTTTTCCCTCCAACTACCAGCTGCAGCCAATCATTGCATCAGGGCCCGCACAGGATTTCCCACCCTTTTTGCAGCCTATGCACAGGTGTTGCAGCAAGGCTTGCAAGCTCAGCTTGCAAGGGCTTTGCCTAGGCAGAAAGCCCTGCCTTCAGCAAACAGGCTTGCAAGGGACATGGGAACCTTACTGCCCACTGCAGCCTGACCCCTGAAACCGTCTTAGGAGTGTACTCTTGAATCTTGGGTGTACCTTGCAACATTCCATATGATATGAATTAATTGTGAATGAATTACCAAATGTTGCCTATCTGTAAGTGCCAATGTCTTTTCCATCATAGATGCCAACTCTGTTTCCTTTAGCCTTCTACCTTGCCTTTGTGAACCTTAATGAGACCCAAACCTTATAGGCAAATTTAGGCTGCCTGAACCGTATCTGCTTATCTCTGCATATTTTCTACTCTACCAATCTAAGGATTTGTCAGATGCTTGGTACTTATTATGAAACTTTGTGGATTGCTTTATTGACCTTTTAAGCAGACAGTGGCCTGGGTATTGATGTGATAAATCTTTGTCTTTCATGGCCATGAGAACAATAAAACAGACTGGTTGAAAGTGACTAGTGAGTTTGTGGCTAAGGTAAAATCTGAATAAGTGCTTTCGTCAATGGCAAATAACCAAAATGTTGACAGAAACAGTTCCTGATTGGTCCTCAACCAAATTCTTTATTTTCCCTGTGGCTTCATCTTCAGTGACTTAATTACTGTTTCTAATAAAAATGTAGCCTGTTTTCACCTTGCCCAAGCCAATTAGAATGATAACCTCAGTCTGTTCTGTGAAGGCAAAACACGTCCTTTATTGAGATGTCTCTAAGCCAGTGATGGCCAACCTATGACACGTGTGTGACAGGTGACACGCCAAGCCCTTTTGGGTGACACACATTGTCACCCTGGCACCTGGGCATGTAGTGCTTGCTTGTTCTTGAAGGGTATGAAATACCAACTGAAGATTTAGCAAACGTAAAGATTTATTTGTTTTTGCTTTTAATAAAATGCATATATCAAAAATATAACTTTTTTTACTAGAGCTACAAATATCACAAAATTATAGATATTTCTAGATGTGACACAGCACCCGAGTTAAGCTAGGTTTTCTTGCGAATGTTGACACACCGAGCTCAAAAGGTTCACCATCACTGCTCTAAGCTATGATCTGAGGGTTTTTATGCACTTGTTTCCTGCTTTATTTAGTTATACTGTATATCCTGCCTAACCTTGGAGAATTGTTTCCACTATAGAAAACTGATGTTCTGAAATCCTTTCAGATCAAATATGGTTTCGGAAAACTTTGTCACTTCTATATTCTTTGAAAATGTTCCACAGAGAAGTAAAAACCACTCTGAGCACAAGCTTTTTGCTCAGCACATTTTTGCTATTATGTGCTTAACAAATTTTGGCTCATCCTCTCTTAATATGCACCCTGTTGTCACCATTGCACGATTTTGAACTATTGATGTGCATTTGGTTGATCAGCCGAGCTGAAGTTGACTTGCTTTAATCTGATTGGAACAGCTGAAACTTCCAGTGACCTAAATGGAAAATTGGCCTCTCTGTCCAAGGAAGTGGATTGGATTGGATCACTGGTGCAGTTTACAGCTGAAACTCTGACAGAGTGCAGCCATGCTGCATGTTCCTTCCTTTTTTCTGCTCCAGGATCTGTTCAGCAATGAGGAAAATGTTCACTAGGTCCGAGTGCTGAATATGGTTTTACATTACTTTGGTGAGGTATGACTGCTTTTAAGTGAAATATATGGAATGGAGTGGGTCATTGGTGCATCTTTGTGTGCGTTTATTCTGTTTGGTAGCATTTGGCAGACTGTGGATGCATGGTGTGATTAGGTTTTTGAGTGAGTACAAAATGCACGTGGCTTTTTGTGCACACTTCGTGTGTGTGTGCATAACATTTTTTGGATGCACACACATCTTTTTTCTGTGCATACTTCTTGAAAGAAAAAGCTCTAAAGTCTATTGACAGTACATCAGAAACTCTTGCAGTAGCCCTCTAGAAGAGTGCTCTTCAGAAGTCATGAATCGTAAAAATATTCTTCTTGACATTCCTGCTGAGTTTTGCCACTGAAGTGCTCTTTGGTGTGTGTGTGTGTGCATGCGCGCGCACGCCCTAACACCGACATGGACAAGGGGAGGAAGCCCAGCGTCTCACTATCACACCTGCTCCTGGAGTACAGAACCCCAGCCACACCCAGCTCAACACTGGCATGGACGAGGGGAGGGAAGCTCAGGGATCAGCTGTCCCACCTGCTCTATAAGTTTTTATTATTATTATGTAATGTATTATTTGTGATTCCCTACTGTATTGTTTATTGTAACATGTGATGTATTGTTGGATGATGTATTTTTTCCCCTCTGTATTATGTGAACTTGGAGAGGGGAAAGGAGGAGGACCTGGCATTATTGCCCATTTGTTCCCCTCCCCCAATGTTTTGTATAATTTCATAGTGTATTATTTTGTTTATATAATTTTTAAAAATATATTTATTTAATGTATGTTGTATTACTTTGTATTGCACTTTTCATAGTTGTTAACTGCCTTGAGTAATTTATTAGAAAGGTGGCATACAAATAAACTGAATGAATGAACGTGTGGCATCTGTGAGTTCAGCATTGCAGTCTGTGAAAAGCCCTTTTCTGGATGTGAGTGTACATTGTTGCAGGCATCTTTGCTGGTATCCACATAGAACTGGTTTGTTCTTCCATTGGCCTCATGATAGATTCTCTCTTTGTTGTCTCCTTTTGAAAGCAAGTTCCTTCTTCTTTATTGATGTGCATTGAGACCAATTCCTATTTAGGCTTGTCGACCCAAAACAAGCCAAAGGAAGGTTCCACCAGACTATCAAAACAATATAAATCAGTGGGGATTTTTGCTGTCATTTCCCAAACCCCAGAATTTCCATTTAAGTCTATTGTTTGTATACTTCATTTTCATTTGCCGCCATCCTGCCCACAGATTCCTGCTGCCACAGCTAATTTAAATCTAGCTAATCTGGATTCATTTAATACAGATTAAATGCAGTAAGTGTGGGAAAGACTTTGATTACTCTTAGATAATTACTTTTAGTAGGTGATGGTCGTGTTTATACACACGTATGCTTTTCAGTAGTAGCCCACAGTAATACTTAGGCATCTGGTGCTTTGACCTATAAACTTTATCAGAGATGAAGGGCAACACAGTGAAAAAACTGGATCTCCTGGGAATTCTGGAAATCTGTTCTCTCCTCATGCTTTCAGCTGTGTACATTTGACAGAATTAGACAAGACAAGAATAACACCTACCGCCCTTCCATTTTCTGTATAGTTTTTAGTATTGTCTCCTAAAGGTTTTGAGGAAGCTTTTTACACTGTAGAAAGTTTGGTCATTATTATTTTTGTGTGTAATAATTTTTTTAGTCTTTTTTAAAAATGCAAATTGCTTATATTTGAGTAGCTGCTTGCCACTGGAAGACAAACAGAATATAACAACCTATATCTTCAAGTTTTCTTTTGACATTCTTCACAATAGAAATAATTTATTGCTAAGCAACTCCCAGGGACTTAGAAAAACCTAGTTAATTGAGGGATTAGAGTCTAGAAATTAATTTTAGTTTGAACTACTTCCTCACAATCCTGAGGTTTATGCTAAATAATTTCCTGTTACAATTTTTCTTTTTTCTTTTTTTATATAACACTTTGAGGGGTTTTTGAACCCAAAATAGCATGGTTCCATGAATATCCCCAATTGATAGGTCATTCATCATATCAGCTACCCAGAATAGAACACAATTTGCCTTAATCACCTAAAACAGGCCACAGAAATTTTGTTCTGATAAATCTAGGTTCGTGAACCCTCACCTCTTTCCATAAAACAGGCATAAACATTTCTTATTTTATCATCCCAAACTTGGGCCATCTCAGCTGCCTTGTCTCTTCACCCCAGTCCTGGATTAACTTTTATCACACTATAAGGTTCTTAATAGTTAAAAGCAAAGTGAGCTGCGGGCCTTTTTGCACCTTCACCTAACACAAAGGTTGGTGAAGGTTGAGGATGGATCGGGTCGTATATGGCACAGTGGTAGTTGTATGGCCTTAAGGGTTTGTGCCTTGAAATTAAACTGTGGAAGATAGTTCCTGTTAGCTTGGTGTTTGATGCCCTGTCTTGTGGAATCTCTTTTGTCTTTTAATTCTTTTATTGGAGTTCAGGGGTGGAAACGACAAGCTTAAATTTTGAAAACAGTTAAAATTATTTTCTTAGTTTCCCTGCAGAAGTGATCATGAATTTTATGCCACTTGAACCAGGCTGCGTGTAGGATATGATGAACTCAAACAAATGAATAAAAATATGATTAAACACAGATCTTTAACTAGAAACTCAGGGGTTTCTGTGCCCTGCTGTACACTAGAAAGAGCGACAAACTGCACAAGTTGGCAGTAAAGGCTTCTTGGACTCTAGAATAAGCTAGCATTTGTTTTCTCATCTGCTCAGTTCATTTAGTTAAACAAACCCTAAAATGCTGCTGTTAGCATATTCTGTGAGCATGATGTTAACTTACAGCTATTCAAACACTGTTTTACCCTCAAGTGTAATGTAATCAATGTCTTTCTTTTTTCATTATTTAGAATCTTTAGACAATGTGTTTAACGTTTTCAGCTTTCTCAAATAATCTCAACTTATGCGTGGTGGTCTTAGGTAAATTCGATCCCTTACTGGATATATATTTAAAGCCTTCTATAGTCTTTATTGCATATAATACTCTTGTTTTTTTTTTTTCATTTGGGGTCCAAGACAGCATGAGCCAGATTTCAACTCAACCAGTCCCAGGAATTGTCATGCCTTATGTCCTCTCCGACTCCTCGGAGGAAGGACCCACTCCTGCCAGCCAAAATGAGTGCACCCCAGGGTTCTGTCCCCCCAGAAGCAGAGGGCTCAGACTCAGTGCTGCATCCCACCCAGAACTAAGTTCTCTCCAGAGACAATGAGAACACCTGCTGCAGTCAGCATGCCTCCATGAAAGACAGTGGGGGCATGACTCTTCCGAGCCTTACTTAAGGAACGCCCAATCCAGTAACTTCTGTTGCAAACAAATAATCTTCCTGGCAACCCCCAACTCATGTGGACTCTGATTCCTGACTGACTTCCTGGCTTATGATGACTCTCTGGTAACCTGACTCTTGGTCTGTTTGACTACGTGTCCTCTACGTACCCAAGGACTCTGGAAATTGACTTGGCTCCTTACTATATGTGTATGTGTGTGTGTGCTCTTCCAGACAGAACAGGAATTTGCTTCGAGATGTCTCTGGAAAATTGCACTTTTCCACCTGAGATCTGGCCATGCACTTATGCAGGGAGCCATTTTATTCAGCTAGGATTGTGCTGCTGAGCTTCCAGACAGCTAGGTTGTTGCTATATTCTGCTGTTTTGCATGCCACCCATGTTCTGAATCAGGGCCTGCTAGTATAATGATAGAACTGAATAAACGGGTGTGCTGATGATACTGATAAGACCTCCCTAAACTGGATCATGCTCCATCCACTGCAGGAGGAGTGGATCATCAGTGGGCTGGGCCGCACAGAACTGCACCGACACTTGCTTCAATAAAGCCCAGATCAGCATTACAGAGCTCTTAATACTGGAAAGGGCCCTAGAACAGATATATAAGGCCCCCTTATGTTTTTTTTCTTTGTTCTTCGCTGTTGTAGTTGTAACATCATCTTGTAGTGTTTTCAAAGCTTCCTCTGTAGCGGACAAGGATTTCCCTGCTTGTAGTGTGCTTTGGTTTACTGAATGGCAAAAAATACCTGAATGGAGTTATTTTCATTTTTGTACATATCCTGGGGCTAGATCCTGAAGGATTTGTATTTCCTTTCTTTCATTCTGAAACATATCCTTGTTTCACAAAGCTCTGTAGAGTTGTTATTTGAGCGAGAAGAGCTCAAAGACAGCTATTATATCATTAGATGCAGTCTTGGGGCATTTTCACACTTCCCTTTCTGTCCACCAGATGGGAAAGGAGTGCAAAAACCAACATTGACTAGCACTCGCGCTTGAAGTACGGGTCAACTTTAGCCATTCCGCCCCCGTGATTGAATACTTACAGTACCTTGATTCGATTGTGGGACCAGTCCTCTTCTGGGCACCATCATTTTGGATGTGGCACCCTGCATGACCGCGCATGTGCCAGCACCTTCACCAGGACAACATTGACGCTCTGCACACACACGGTTGCATCTATGGTTGTCCAAGGTGCTACGACGACCCCAGAGCACCAGAAGAGGTGTGAATGGCCACTGCCTGGACTTGGCAGGCAAGCTTTTGGTTAATGGTGGTAAAGGTGTGGAGGACAATTTCGTGCTCCACACTGAATCAACAATTAGGAAATTTCTGGGAAGTCAGGGGGCTCTTAGAGGCTGTAGCAGCCTCCTCCGAATGCAGATGCTCTTCTCCAGAAGTTCCCTAATCATGTGCTATGGGCTGTAGTGCAAATAGGCCTCTGGGAAGTACAGTCCCATGACTGTCTGTTTTTAGACGTGGTCTTAGGTTCTGGCACCTAATATGTACAAATTGTGAAGGTTCAAAACTTTGGATTCAAATAGAATATTGTCTATATTCAAAGACTGACCTTTGCATGTGAAGCAAAAACTTTTATGCCTTTGATTGAAACTTTGTTACATTTGGAGATGATTCGGAGGCAACAGGGATTCTAAACAAATTTAAATCCTAGCACATTAGAAGTGGCTCCATTCAGACAAATGTGAAGTTCCATTTGATACAAAGTGAACTGGGAAAAACAAACCCATTGTGTACATCCCTATAAGTGATGACTGCCAGTGTATTAAAAAAGCAATCAGTTCATTCATTTCTTTAACTTCAATTAGACCACTAATGTGAATATTAGATCTAGGAGAGCAATTTTTAACATCAGTCACTTGATTTTGGATCTGATAGAATTCTGCAGAAATATTTTGCATTTTTTCAGGATTTTGCATAGCACCATCAAAGGCTTTAGAAGTAGCTCTTGGATCTTTTTTACATTTTCCATACCCTTTCATGGTATCCCTCAATACTCTATTTGTAAGGTAGTTTCCAGAGCTTCTGACTAGCTGCTTAGCTGATATGCAACCACCAAAAAAATAAAAAATAAAAAATAAATCCAGGCATTAATTTGTCCACTGATGTATTACATGGTGTCAGTCAGGAACAAGCCTAGGCAATTTACTGCAGGACCATGTTGCCTAGGTCAATGTACTGTGGCTTGGTGGAGGGTTTTCACATTATGTTTGGCACAGCAGGCTATTGGTCATCTTTAAGGATCCTTACCCTGGTGGGCTGCACTGTTTTCAAGATACCAGGCAGATTGAGGAATTGCTTCCCAGCAAAACTGCAGGCAGTGAGGTCATCTTTAATGCAGGCAAAAAGTGTGGGCTACCACAGAAAAGTCCCTGTCACATACCTTTGCACCTGTAACTAAGAGATTACATAAAACCAACAAGGTCACAATATCTGTCCTTCCCAATAAAGATCATCCATTAGATCGACTGAAGCAGTCTCACTGCCATATCCTTGCATGAAACTAGGCCCCTTTCTACTCTTTCCTGATGTTCATAGCCTGGTCTAGTGATTTGTATCATGGAATGGCATAGTCTGGATCAGTGCCATCTGCTCTGAGAGTGCTGATCTGGATCACCAACTCTGCATGGCCTTGAAGTTCACATGAGCTTGGAAGCTGCACCCTCACATTTCTTAGGGAAAGGAACAAATATTCCTAGCCTTGGGAGCTATAGGGGATGCTTTTCAGTGGCTTGTGTTCCCATGTTCCAGATCAGGACCACTATTCCAATGGTAGTACCAACTAAATAGTACTACCAGTGATCCAGATTAGGGTCTCTCTAAACCAGAGGCTTTGTCAGATGCAGCCAGAGCTAGACCAGCAGGGAGCAGGACCTCCATGATATAAATTAGCTTGCAGATATGGAAACCCAGATTTATTTATTATTTATTTAAAATGTTTATATCCCACCCCATCTCTGGGTGGCTTACAATAAAAAAAACTCATATACAGACAAGACATTAAATACATACACTTTTAAAATGGTATTAAACGGCATAGTTGTATACTAAAAGAACCCTTAATATGGATTAAGTGTCCGTGCAGAAAGTGTCTAGAATGAAATCGGTCTAGATCAGGGCTGTCAAAGATACGGCCCGCGGTATTGACATCCGCGGTTTGACACCTCTGGTCTAGATTATCTGCTTTCTCCAAGTATGCTTGTAGCTACATAGCCATCATCTTCTTTAGCACTTTTACCCAAAAGGGAACTTTTAAATAATTTTTTAATTGGCTTTTTACAGCTTTCCCCCTTCCTCCCCCCTCCCACCGAAGGGTAATACATATTTCAAAGACCATACACAATTCATAGAAAGAGCTACATAATTCAAAATAATACCGCATTGAGAAAATTAAACGTAACTTCAATTTTTCACTTCACTCCTTAAGCTTATTGTCTAAATATGTTTTAACTATCATCCATTTTTATTTACATATTCTAATCCTGTCTAAATTATTAATATGGTATATTGGACACTTCAATAATTCTACTGCTCTCATATTAATCACATAGTTATACCATTTACTGATAGACCGTTTTGTTCTATCCTTCCATCCACTCACAAGGACTATCTGAGTACATGTTAACAATTCATCTACTCTTTCCTTCAATTGGATAGTCGGAAGGCTATTTTAACCCATATGGAGTACCCTTGTTTTTCCTGTAATTATAATATGTATATTTAACATATTTATTTCCCTAATTTTTCCAAAATTTAGATATTATGGGATATTTCCAGATCATATGAAAAAGATGCCTCCTTGTCCACATCCGTGCCAACATTTACCATCGATATTCATAAAAATATGATAATTAGGGATATTAGTGATTAAGTGGTAGTTATTCAATTCCTCTGGCTCCAGGGAGTATAATATATTATAGCATATTATGTTAAAGATAATCTATCTCATTAATTTTAAGCATTTTATACTGCTTTTTCATTCCTAATGCTGTATAATATAATTTAAAAGCAAAATATTAAAAGCAATATGTTCAGGAAACAGACTGTCGTCCATGCTGAGAATGTCTGGATGAACAAATAAGTTCTCAATTGGTGCCTTAAATATATAATAGTAGGCACTTCATATGCACATAAGGGGAGAACTTTCAGAGTACTTAATTAGTTCAGTTAGAAATCATCACTGTATTATTGCTCATAGATTCTCATAAACAAATGGGGGAACCCATTACTAAGCAGGGACCTGTCATAATTTTGACTAACATGTGGATGGCAGAATCCTATTTAGAAAAAGAACCTAAGAGTGAAGCCTTTCTTAGACCTTACTAGTGTGCAGAAGTGATGCGTCTCTGTAAGCTGGTATACCAGTCAATATGGAATCAATCATGGATCTTCTCTATGCCAAACAGATAACTCTGCCACTGAGCTTGCAAGGTGACTTCCCGGTTTAATAAAGTTCTCTAATAGAATTGTTCTAGTCGTTAGTTGTATCAATTATTAATGCCAAAATCTCACACAGATTTGCAAATGAGGTTACTTTTATCTCAGTACTTAGAGCTTAATAAATTGTAAACAGACCAGAGAACATTAGAAAGAGTTGGGATAATACAGTCAATGCAGATAAAGAACAATATGATCATTTCAATGAAAAATAAGAAATAGGTAAAACCATCTGTGTCTTCAGGAATTGTTTAAAAAACATTATACAACTTCTCTGGTGCATTTTCCTATTTTGAAAATAATAATAATAATGATGGGAAACTGTAATGTAACCTGAATAATTTAGTGAATAAAAATTAGATTTTCCTTGTGGAATGAATTTCTTCAAGCCAGGAGCAATGCATACAAGTTACAGAGAATAATAGATGATAGCTAAGATGTTATTCTTTTATTCTTTCCTTTCTTTCTTTGCTTCTGAAAGTGAAGATCTGGGCCAAATGTATTATTTGCTTCATTTTATGCAGTAACATATTTTATGAGCCATTCTGGGAGCTTTGTGTAAGTGCTTAGAGGGCAGGATTAAAAGCAATAAATACATTTTCAGGTATGGTAGTTTGCTAGAGAACAGAGGCCTATTCACACTTTGGCCAATAGTCAAAAATTAATGAACTTCTGGTAAAGAGCATCCGCACATGGAGTAGGCTGTTACAGCCTCCATGCATACCCTGTCTCCCCAGAAGTTCACTAATTGTTGATTAGGTGTGGAGCACTAAACCGTCCTCCATGCCTTTACCAGTGTTGACCAAAAGCTTACTTGAAGCATCCAGAGGAATGACCATTCACTCTTCTTCTGGTTCCCCCCGGTTGGTGGGTTGTGGAGGCGGAGTCCACACAGGCACATTGGCATTGGAGGCCATGATTGATAGCTGACCTCTGCCATGACTGGCATCTGATCATGGGCACTGACATGATTGGCCTCAATACATCCCTATGCTCAAACATGCCCCTCTGCAATGGCGTCCAATCATGTCATGGAACAACTAATCACGGCAGAGAGGAGGTGGAACTTCCGGCTTTGGACACAGCGGTGCAGGCTGGTAAATGGGAGGACCATTTGCACTTCTGGCCAATAATGGATGCTTTGAATATTTTTGTTCTTCTTTCATTTTGCAGGCTTTCCTGAACATTTTGACTGATTGTCAATATAGCAAGGGTTAGGGTGTGGCAGTTCAGGCTCATTAACTGTCTTCAGTACAGGTGTAAAATATGCAGTTTGTGCACAATGGAGCTGTTTGTATAGCATTTGTCTTTTAATCCTTGTTTTTAACCTGTGACTCTTTCTGCACTTACCTTTTTGTGGCCCTAACTGGTAGGTCTGGACCAGCACAATCCACTGGTTCAGACCACAGGAAGGCATAATCTGAAACAGAACTGGGTTCGGAGGCTCTGAGGGATCCATTTTGGTGCTGCACTTTGTGTGCCAACAGAATGAGCTCCCTGGAAGTCCCAAATGTGAGACATATTTTCTGCAGGCCTCTGTGTCCTGGACCAGCGCTCTTTGGTCAGCTGAAAGACCTCAGTGTTGAAGTCTACTGGTAATTCCAATCAGGACTTCCCTGATTGGGATCATGCCTCATCCTTTATGGACTGGGTGTACCAGCTGGTAGCAGGGTCGCACAGATCCTTGAGGTGTAGGAGGGGTCTATGATTTCTCTCAAGGTCAGAGATGAATGGGTGAAAGTGGTCTTAATTTTTTTAAAAAAAGGTATAATAAAAACTTTGTTGAACTTCATGCATGCAAAATATAGGCCTCTACTTCGCTTGGTTGTAGTGCAATATACCTCATCTCCATTACTGGTTAGTGCTAGAGGGGCATGTTTCCTTTTTACTAGGTGTTCTTTAAGCTATATAAATTGTGTGGGTTTTTTTCTCTTAGGTGTGGCTGAGAGCCTTGATTTTGTCTGCTTTTATCTGATGACAATTTTGTACTACAGATTCTATATGGTCAAAATTTAATTTGAAATGGAGGGGAAAATGTTATGACCTTGAGGAAGTACTTTAAACTGATTCAGTTAAAACTATGTGATAGAAACTCTTCAGTAATGGGAAATTAGAAGAATAATTAATCAATGTGACTTACATTTCTAGTCACTTCTAAGATTATATTCCTGACGCTGCATGGGGATAAAAGGAAGAAAAATTTGTTCTCTTAACAACTTACCCTTCTTGCTTCTTATTATACTGTATGCATATACTGATTATATCCAAGACAGCTTTTGTAAATTCAGCAGAATATCAGTTATACACCTGAAGAAAGAGTCTAGGGGAAAGTGGCATAGTAAACAACTATGTGTTAGCATAATAACAGAAAGGCTCCATGGAGCAAAATTCTGAAAATCTAATTTCAAGTATGAGAATCATATCTTCTTGCTATTATTTATATAAGATATGATTTTTACAAATACTTGTTTTTAAGTCAATCTGCGTGTTTTTGTGTGCTGATAGAATCGATTAGAGATGTCAGATTTGCGCTTCTCTCAAGCTCTGCATTGGTTAGTTTCAAAACATTAGCTTTCTACAGATCTGGCCTATTAGGAGAGAACACCTGCATTAAATTGATCCAGTTCAGTAAGTTTTTCACTAAGTCACACCTGGAAAATGTAGCCCTAGTGTATCTCTCTATGTACTCATTACCAGAACAGGAAACTCAAATGCATTTGTATTATGCAAGGGATGCAATAAATCTTAATTGTAAAAGATGGGAATAAATACTATGTGTGCTTTTTCTTTGTCTACAATAAAGACAAATTTAATTTTGAATGCAATTTCCACTGTCACTTGAAGCAGCAGGGAAAGCAGAGACAGAATATCTGTCAAACATGATGTTGCTTTATTTTCCCAAATTGCCCACGGATTTCATCTGTAATTAATAACCACAAAACCTTTTGAAAATGCAGCATAGTAAACTAGATTGAAGAACCTGTTCAAGGGCTCTCGCTCATTCTCTGTGAGCTGGCAGATTACACAAGCTAACCTGCCCATTGAGTTATTTAAACACAAGCCTGCACTTACATAGCAACAAGGCCCATTGAAGTTTTTTTCTTTTACAATTAGTTTTTAAATGTGTGACCACACCACATATATCCCAAGATGTAGGGCGTGTCTCCATGGTCTCTTTTTGCTTCTCTCTTGTGTTGGATTTTAAAAATGCAGGTTGTAATTCGAAATAAAGCGTCCCCAGGTGTTTTGGGGCAACACGTATTTAAAACATACTTTCCTGTTTCCATGCAAGCCACTTTTTGTGAGCCCGCATCTGTTTCTCCCCACCCCCACCCCCCACTGGCTGCAGCAATGACAGGCAAAAACCTCAGTTGAACCTCCAGAACACAACACAGATCATTCCTTTACTTGGCTGTCAAGAGTTAGTTAGAGCATAACTGAAAGCAGCTCACTCTCTCCATAACTAATGCTTGCAAGATAGTTACAAGCATAACTGAAAGCAGGCTCCCTTCAGCTGTTAAATTCAGCTGCCTGCATTCACGTAATGGCAGCTGATTAGCACACAAGCAGACCTGCAAAGTGAAGCAATTATTTAGGCAGCATGCTTATAGATGCCTCTAGATAGTGACTGTATATCTCTCTAGGGCAGGGTTTCCCAAACTGTGGGTCGGGACCCACCTCTAGGAAATTTAACCATATTTGAAATAACTTTTTTGACGTAAATATTAAATTAAGTAATAAAAAAAATTGTATTAAAACTTTGTTTGTTATTTGAAAAGTCCTTTATTCATATTGGTAACGATTAAATTTCCTAGAGGTGGGTCCTGAGTTGGTAAACTTATATTAGATGGGTCGTAGCCCAGACAACTTTGGGAACCCCTGCTCTAGGGAGTGATAATATAAGGTATTGCCTCCCCAGCATTATCACTTCCTAGCTCTGTCTTTCTGCATTTTTGTGACACAGACATCTGGGTATTTGGCCAGCACCTGGAAGTGCATGCCCCCACCACCATGCATGTGCAGCTGTCTGTTTCAGCCTCTATGCATGCCTGGTGAACAGAAGTACAATGGCTGCTCTGTCCCCAAGGTAAGAAAAAGTGCTATTGCTGGAAAACCCACAATCAGCAATGGGATTTCCAGCAGTATTTTTTTAGTGCTTTTAGGGATGACATACAGGCTATGATGGAGTTGCTGCAGATATGTGTGGCAACCTCACTGTAGTGGCTCCATAATAGTGCTATATTCCTCTGTAGTGCTATACAGTATGACCTCTGCAAAACAAGGGTTGATCGTAGCTGAAAATATGGTAATAGTGCAATCATATTCTGAGTGGTAGACATTTGTCAACAAATACTAAGTTAGGAAAGGAGAGAACTGGCAATGCTGTTGAGACTTTGGAATATGTGCACAACACACATACAAAAAAAAAAATCTAGCAGAGAGAAAGATAATAGAAACATTAAGTTGTAGCTCTTATAAATTCCTCTCATGGTAAAGGTTACTGCTAAGCTAACCTGACAAGTTGATGGTCTCCTAAGAGATGGTATCTTTGCAAATTTTGGACAGAATAACAAGAGCATATTTAATGTCACTGTCTGGAAATGGGAAGCAAAAGACATTTTAGCTGTTTGTGCTGTGGCACTTTCCCTACAAAATAAGGTTCATCAGCCCAGATCCCTATGTTACTTCAGGTGTACTGCTGTTTCCCTTGAATATTTCTTTAAAAAAAAAAAAAGCTATAGTTACCATTAGAATGTCTGCTGAATTCCAGTGCTGAATCCAGGCATCTCCAGGTAGTACTGAAAAAAAAGGTATTCTATCACCCAATAATGCTGCACCTTTCTCAGAGAAAAAGCCAGTTATACTGAGATAATCAGCTGTAGGCTGGCATCTTATTATGGGACTTTCTGCACTTGCTGACAATGATATGGACCAGTGGGTCTGGACCAATGAGGCCATTTAGGCAAGGCATGATCTGGAACAATGTTGGCTGCACAGCGGTGCTGGTCAAGACAAGTGCCTTACTGGCTCTGAAGCACACACAAGCTTTGGGGTTAGCTTCCAACAGCTCTGAGAACTAGGAAAAAAAGGTTCTTTGCTTTGGAACCCATGGAACCCATTTTGGTGGCATACTTTTGTGCTCAATTAAAATAGGTCCCTTGATAATCCAGAAAATGGAGGTGTGCCTTCTGGATACCCCTCAACTGGTGCATCTGTAATCCTAGATGTAAACGACTAATCCAGATCTATCCTGTGCAGACAGAAGGTGCCAGTGGTAGCTAGGGCCTCCTGTATTTGCACTCATGTGCAGACTGGAAGCACTTGCCTCACTTGCTAGTAAGGAACACTAGCAACTGCAGAAAAGCCCATTTTCTTTTCTCCAAGAACAAGGTTCAGTTTCAGAATCTTAGGCTGCCATGACCGCTAACGTGGGCTGAATCCAAATCTTGCCATCCCCATGCATGGCAAGGGTTCATGAACCCAAGCCTCTGCCTTGTCAGCCGAGATTGTGAACCCCCTCTTCACGATCTCGGCTGACAGGGCCAAGGCTTGGGTTTACTCCTTTTTCCAGGCAAGCCATGATCGTGCTTGCTTGCCTGGAAAGGGGAGTAAATCCAAGCCCGGGACCGTCCCCTGCTCAGGCTCGGCTCGGACCAAATTGCCCAAACCGTGGTGAGAATAGTTTTTTCCAGGACCAAATTTGATCCTGCTTTGGTCCTGGTTTGGCCAATTTGGTCCAAGAAAATTGGACTAAATAAAAAGTGCACAGATTCTGGTTCGGGACCAAACATGCATGGGAACCCACCCTTAAGGTGTCAGAATGTTGCATTACAATACAAATAGGCTTTAAGAAGTTCTTTGACAAAATTGGGGTGAAGACATCTCTATATAAGGAGTCAGCAGAATGTTTTCAGTTGGCTAAAGTGACTTGATTGTTCCATTTAACTGGTATTTTCTCTGCTACTTTTTGTTTATTCGTACATCATAATCAGCACATTGCTAAATCTGTTTTTATAATGACATTATCACTTGATCCTTGATTTGCTAGCATTACCTAAAGTAAATTTTTTTAAAGGTCACTGCAAAAGCAGTATCAGATGGTTGTGAATACAAATAGTTTTTTTTTTTTGGTAATAGTGGTGAGATCTGCAGAAAGGGAAAACTTGTACATGGAATTTAGACAAAATAAACACTACCTGCTTAGTATTTTCTTAATAAACAAATTTGTTTAGCTCTTAATACCCTTTAATAAATATCTAAACATTGGATTTATGTATTGCAGAGTTCTGAAGATCCTATTTAGTCTACAAGAAAATAATACAATCAGACATTAAAAAGAATCATAGTAAGCAACTGCTACACTATTGAACAAGCTCAAGTGTGCAAATGAAGAAATATATTTTAAATAAATATATTATTGCATTTTTATCCTGCCCTGAACCCACAGATCTGAAGGCAGGTCACAACTTAACCTTAGTGATTGGGGGCGGCACCCAGACAGGCTCTCTTCCTGGCCCTGGTTTCAGATACCACATAAGGGCCCAGTACTCTGAACTCTAATAGAAGAGCTGAGCATACAGAAAGCGTACAGATTGGCTGGGAGAGATGGGCTTGGACATACTCAGGAGCTGAACCTTGCAGGCCAGCATTTTGAATTGGACCCAGCTGAGTTCAAATTGAGATGTAGCAGAGTCACATTTCTGGTAAGCAGTGGTTTCTTTGGGAATAGCTGCAAAGATCTGTATCAGCCATCTTCCAAATGGTTCCTTTCAGATTTCCACTCAACTTTGCTGTGTACACTGTAGTTTCAGAGGACTTGTAGTCTAAAATGTCTTAGGACACCAAATTGATGGAGACAAATGCACATGTTGTGTTTGATTTGGGCTTCCTTATCTAAAAGGTCCACAGGACTTACTTTCTGCATGGTTCTGCCTAGACTGTGGCAACCACATAACATCCTGATTTCTTTCCATAGTTGAATAGGACCCAGGGCATTGATAAATAGGGAGTTATAAAATATTTAAAGCCCATGAAGCACTGTAACTTATCAGAGGACTCCATTGCGTACATCCATCCCTAATGCAAGAATTTAATGACACTGTGGATTAATAGTCACCTTATTAGAACTATTGTTTTGTTTTTTGTGAAGAATATCATTAACCTGACTTTTAAAGAAGGATTACCAAACTGCGGCTGACTGTGGTCATCATTTTGTATGGAAATAGGGCTAAATGAGCTGACCTTTAGTGCATTTTTTTAAATTTTTAAATCAGCTTATTTTTTATCCTGCTGATTTGACAGCATGAATTGATCTTTAAAGTACTGAAGTTTTATGTAGAATAATTCATATCATTGTTATCAAGCATCTCTTTGAACTCAAGAAAGTGCATTAATAATCTCTGTTGGTGCACCTTTCATGCTCTGTTTACTACGTGAAACAGGCAGATTTTTTTTTAAAAAAAAGTGAACAGGGAGCAAGAAAAGAGTATACCCTTCTCCCCCCCCCAAAAAAAAGCTGAATGTCATTTAGAAAGAACAAGAAATATTTTTTATTTAAAATTTTGTTTTTCTTGACTGTGTATTATCTCTCTCTATCCTTTCTCTGAAAATATTCTACTTTGGCCAAAATAGAAATTATCCAAATTACAGAAAAACGGATTGGAAAATTTAAAAGCAAAGCCTGGGTCCTGCTTTCTGGGCCATGACAGAACCTTTGGCAGCCAAAATACTGTTTTGGCAGCCAAAATACCGTCCCTGTGTGGCCTCACCTTCCTGTACTACAGTCTTTTGGCTGTAGTGCGAAAAGGCCTCAGGTACCTGAATTGTTCCTTATCTTGGTCTTTTGATATATCTTGATAATGGGGTCTACTAGTGGACCAGGACTGCATATTCTGGACTGTGTAGGCATGTAGATAGTATGTCTCTGTAAGTCAGAATATGATGGGGAACTCTTTGTGGTGGCACAAAAAGGAAGTATTGATGGAAGTTCACATGTGCTGGAAATGACCAACCTTGAAAGTTTGAAGGCTGAGAATGAAAGGTCCGAGCCTTCAGATTCTGGATGCTGGCTTTGAGGGCTGGGGCCAGCCTTCAAAGGTGGCAGCTGAGGTTGGGCCTGCACAGATTGCATTGAATGCTGAAAGCCCTTAGTTCACAGGCTATTCCACTCAGGCGGAACCACCCTTAGACCACATCAGCATGCAGAAAGAAGTCTCCTAGTATCCTGCTGATCCAGCATCCTGGCTACTGCAGAATTTCCCTAAGCCAGCTTCTGCGAGACAGTGAGAATGACAAGCTGTGTGCTCATTTGTTTCTTGTCATGTGTGATTGGTTGCCCACTGTAAGAACAGGCTGTAGAACTAGATGGGTCACCGTTCTACTCTAGCATAGTGTGTTTGTGTGTGTGTGTGTTATGCTAGAGTAGAACGGTGACCCATCTCTCTATATTTTTTCTTAGATTCTCCTAATTTCACCATTTCAGTCAGTCTGCTCAGCTGTGCCTGCCTCCCAGTACTTTCTGCCTTCTATCTAGCAATCTAACATGAACCATATGATATAGTGGTGGTAAAATGCATATCTCTCAATTCAAAGTATAATGAAATACCTTTTTAATAGCACAAAGGTAAAACTTAAAATATCAGTATTTTTGCACAGATGTTTTGACATTTATGTTCTCTACTGTCAAGTGTGTGTATATATCCATACCTGATAGTAGCAAAGGGTTACAGTAACAGTAACAAGAACAAGAATAATAATAAGAAGGGAGTGGGGGAAGGAAGATAGTATACTTTCAGATACTTGAATATTTTAAAGCCTCAGATTTTTCCTTCTTGTTATTGACTGCTGACTGAAGGTTCAGTAGTGTTGACAGCAGTTTTACAGATGGAAAAGAAACATCAACGTATGTGAAGGTATTAGGAATACACAGCAACACACAGTGGTATAAAGCAAAGAGAGTCATATTCATTGAGCTGTTAATCTGAACATGAAGCAAAAATGAAGTTATTTATGATGAACTATATCAATTGGTAAAACGGCCTGTTGGTACTGCTTGATTGGTTTGGTATAAGATGAAGATTAGGCCCAGCAGAAGCCATCTGCACGTCAAGCACCAGTAAAGTTCTGAACTGGCCAGGCCCAGACAGGCTGGATGGTCATGGCAATGGCGGTGGCTACATCTAGCACATGCCTGGACATCATGATCAGGACCAGATGCTGATTAGCTCATTTTACAATTAGTCAACATCTGAGCAGGTGCATTTGCACTTACAGGAGATGCTTACAGCCTACAGGTGCCCCCCTGCCTGCCCAAATGTTGACTAATTGTCAACTAGCTGTGGTGCATGATGTTGTGCACCACAAGCAACCCAACCCTCCCCAATCCTGACCAAAAGGTTACCTTAAGAGTCCAGCTGGTTACAATCTGCATTCTGGCTGGCTGAGGAGGTCATGTGAGTTGCCAGCAGCTCACATGACCATCTGACATGACGGCAACTATGCAGAGTGTCAGTGTTGCTGTAGCGAAGGTGTTGGGGCATGCACAATTGTGGAAGGTGCTGGGCTCGAGATGGGGGCACCCAGGAGTGGATCGTCAGTGTGATTGATCGCATGGGGGCTAGGCTGTTGTTGAATAGGGCTGCGTCCAGACTTATTGATGCTGTGCATCAGAATGCGCAGCCAAGATCAGGCAGTCAACCACAATGGCTGATACTTCTCAGTGGCATCACTTTATAGCAATGCTACTGCAAATGTACTTAATGCTGATATAGTAGCACTCACTGTGCAGAATTAAGTAAATTCAAAGCTTCCCACTAGTCTGGACAGGATGGTGAGAAGATCCAACAAGAACTGAGACTGCAGCTCAACTCCAATTGGCTGCACCATTCCAAGTGATGCATGCATCCTCATGGAACTCTTGTAGTTCCCTGGGAAGGAAGCTACAGGAGCTGCTGCAGTCTGGACACTGGACCGCCGCTTCGCAGCAAGTAAGCTGTGAATGTTTTTAATACTGCAGATTTAATCCGCTAATCTGGAAGGAGCCTGGTGCTTGCAAGTGCTACATCACCCATGCTGTGCAAATAGTCGACTTGCTTTTCTCCTGGCTCACTTGTATGCCCTTCCAACATTTAATCCAGATCGAAACACTTTCAGGTTCCAACACGTAGTTTTCAAGATACAAAATTCATTGAGGAGAAGCGTGACCTTAAAGCAAAAGCAAAAACAAAAAAGGTTAGGATGAAGGTGGTGGTGGAGATTGCCCTGCTAAGGTTGCCTGGCCAAGAATAAATGTTCTAGAAAATAAAGAGAAAAAATGAGAAAACAGAAAAAGGGAATCTTAAAAATGCAATTTAAAAGGACAATAAAATACATTCAAATTGCCAGTCTGAAAAATACAAAATTGTTGCGTTTTCTATATGAAATTTAACTGAACAACTTTTCCTTCCTTCACTGAAGTTAAACTTGCAGCGTACTTTCTGCTGTGAATCTGGAATGGATGATAAATGGCAGACAACCCTAGCTCAATTTGCTGTGAGTTTTATGGTATATACAGATCATGTTCACATTTAGCAGGATTCCATGTTATGTTGTAAACTTGTATTATGGGAAGCTATTTACAGGACCTTTTTTTAAAAAAGTTATTTTTGTCTCTGTCATATTTAGAGGTAAATTTCATTTCAGTAAAAGTCAGGGGGAATGTTGCTATCGACCAGACTCATTTGAAAACAAGATTATAGTGTGTGGTTTTCAGCTTCACACTAGCAACACGATCCATCTTGGTGTTATCAATATACCTGTAACCAGAGAATTTGTTCTTGCATTACAATGCCATTTCTCCTACTGTGAAATGTTATTTTTCCTGGAGAATATAATCAGTGAGGCAACTCTGCCAATGGCATCACTGATTCTAATTCAGAGCTGAAGTAGGATGCAGTCAAAGAGAGTTGGCTGTTGTAACCTGACAATATTTTGCAAATCATTTTTCTAGAGTGGAAACATTAGAGTTGCTTAATGTTGCTTAATGATTCCTATTTACATTGTGTCCAAATTTTTCATATATATTGAGCTTGTGGTCAGAGTTTTTCCCCTTCCCATTGAATAATCTGTTTAGGGAATAATTCTAAACTGACAGTGAGTCTGTTTCCTCCAGTCACCTTTATTTTTGGGATGAATAGGAAGGCTGACAAAAAAATACTTGATAAGTCCAACATATAGATTGTTCTTTGGCTTGTTTACCTGAATGTTTGTTTGTTTGTTTGTTTGTTTATATTTATATTTATATCCTGCCCCATACCCAAGGGTCTCTGGGCAGCTCACAACATTATATGAAGGGGGAAAGTGAATTGTTTTCAAATCTATTATATGCCAAAAGACATAAAGATCACAAGACACTGTGGCCATATAGGTAGTATATGTTCATATTATTTATTTACTTGATGCTTTAGTTTAGAAGATAAACACACTCTCAAATGCTCTCTCAATCTTATTCTTCTTCCTTAGTGATTGAAGTAGGAAAGCTCGAGCAATAGTAGTACCTATCTATAATATCTGATTGTACTACAGTAACTGAAAGTTATGTTCAGATGCAAAATTCAGCTTAAAAATGGTTCTTGTACATTTTAAACCCATATATGTTCCATTAGGAAACAGGCCAACACCCCATTTGGTAAGAATTGCTGCATTTGGAATTACGTTGGCTATAATACTATGGTCCTTCCTGTGCTGGGCCTTATTCTGAATTATATTCCAGAATAGGGGTCTGCTGTCCCCATACTACTGTAGATTATGGTAGACTGCCTGGGACCTGCCTTAGTTTGCATAAACATATGGATGGTAGGCCCCTATTCCAGGATATAATCTGGATAAGGTCCATTGTAGAACTGAACTGTTGTGAAAAGAACTAATAGTGTAACAAATTTTTCTGCATAATTTTGTTGTTTTTACTATAATCAGTAAAAATGGTGAACTTCTAGGCTCGTGTTTTAGTAAGAGAGACCATTGGGTACTAGGCGGGATAGAAATGTAAATAATAAATAAATAAATAACATCTTGTAGTTGTGAAAAACGTTTCAGTAGTCTCTGATCATGTCCCTTGCATTCTCCTTCTTTTGTTGTTCTCAACATTGGAAAGCCAGATTATTTTTCTAGGCCACCATGCTGTCCCGTGACATGCCCAAATAATTTCAGTTTATGCTTGCTGAATATTACTTGAAACGAAGAATTATTTGATTTGTTGGGATTTCTGGGGTGTTCTGCTGCATTCTAGAGTTCTAAAATGAAAGCCCCTATTATATAGACCAGTTATTTTGTCTAGGGCTGATTGATTGATACTTTCAGCATGGTGTTCTAATAAGTAGTTTCCACATGTGTAAATCGAAGTTGCCAGTGTTCTTTTTCTTTCTTCACTGATGTTTGTTACAACAGGAGATCCAATTGCTTTAACAAGTATAAACTGTAATTAGATTAATGAAATGGTCATATAATTTCATATAGTAACAGTTATGAGCTGATTCGTGACAAAGACTTTATAAGCTCCATTTATCACTCTGTGAATAACTTCCTATCCACCTATTCTTAAAAGTAACCTCCTATTTTTGACTGTTGAGTAGATTTGACTGTTATCTGCTTTGTAAAATCAAGGTATGATAGAATATGAGAAGCTTAAAATACTTAGCACAATCTGTATCTTAACAGTTTCACCTTCAGCAGACATCATTGTACATTTAAAGTATTTTTTTTCATTTTTACTTCTTTGGGCACGTTCCAACTTAGATTTTTTTAAATGAAACAAACATGAATCTGTTGCGAACACGCATTCCAGCCGATCCCACTTCTTTGATTTTAAATAGCAGTAAACCTTGATTCTGCTGTCCCCACAGAAAATGCTTCAAAAACGCATTGGGGAAAGTGAATCTTTTCTTCCTCTCCCTTTACCAGCTGGGGTGCTTACCCCTCTCTCCTGATTGGGTTCTCCAGGTTCCGATTGAAGGAGGAGGAAGGGAAGGGAAGGTGAGGGTTTCTCCCTCCATCCTTTATGATTTTAGCTTATGGTGCCTCTTGTTAGCAGAGCTTTTTTTACCCAACTGTGTGTAACTGTGTAATTTCAGGCTAACGATTCCCCCATGACCATGGGGATCACTTCCACAATGTTTCAGTGTTGCGCAAAATCACCTCCATAAGCCTCCCTTGGCCACACTTTCCCCTCACTTTCTCCTTTCTTGCGCCTTTCTCCTCACTTCCCACCCACCCACCATGGTTGGTTCATGCAGGAAAGAGCCAGCCAAGCCGTCTTTCCCCAAGTGAGAAGAAAGCGTGAGTGGGAAATGAAACTTGTTATCCAGTGCAAAGTGGGTGAAAATAAAACTTTTTATCCATTGTGAAGTGGCCTGCCAAGGGAAGAGGAGAGGGGGAGGCTGCGAAACTTTAAACTTCAAAGGAGGAATGGCAAGGGGCTGTCCTATTGGGTGAAACCCCACCCATTTCATGACGCACCCACAACAGTGACAAACATTGGGCAGAAGTATATGGGGGGGGGACACAACCCAAAAGGCGCAATCTCCTCCAATACTGTGGTACTGTTCCCAAAGGAAAAACGATAAAGCATTTTAGCAGCAAAAATGGGAGTGAGAGCTGTTTTTTCAGGGTTTTTTATTGCGTTTTTTTAGCGATTTACTCCTCAGAAAATGCAGGAAGCCAATCTCTAGTGTGAACAAAGAAAATTCAAATCATTTTCAAACCTCAATAAAACTTAGGTGGGAATGACTCCTTTGAGTATTTTAAAGGGTGGTTAATGTGTGCTCTATTAAGGAATTCCTACTGTTTCAATTATTTTTTAATTATACTGAGCAGCTATAAAAAATAGAGTCTGAAAACCTTTTGACTTTCTTGAAGAGACAATTTTAGAGTATACTTGTGAGCTATAGAATTTTATAATATTTTTCTCTGAGAAATCTGCCAGTTAACAAGCAGAACAAATCAGTTCGTGCAACAGTTCCCCCCTCCTCCTTTCAGGCCCACTCTGTGGTTCCAGAATAGCTTGCACTAAAAACAGTAATTGCTGCTGCTGCTATTGCTATTATTATTACTAATAAATGCATGTTCACTTTGTAAGAGATAGGGCCACTACTGGGAGCTGATGGAAGATCTTTGCAGTTTGCTCTTTCTCCTCTAATTTTCTCAGCCAAGATGGCCTTTATGGTGACAGCTGAGGCAGAGTTTATTTTATATTATATACTGTATTTCTCATTTCATAACATACGATCTCATGGGTAACCTGCTTCATCATGGCCTTTCTGTTCTTGTATTCTGTGATCCAGACAAGTAGGTTTGAATTATGCGAGACCCTTGGGTCCAGATCACAGTAAGACTTGGTCTGGAATAGCAACATTTGCATGAAAATGCTGGTCCAGCACAACCTCTGCAGTGGCCTTGAAGTTCATGCAGACTTTGAGGCAGCTTTCAAGGGTCTAATGGCACCCTGTCAAAATGAGTCCCCCTGTAAATTATCACACATGATTTGGATTAGACCCTGCTAGGACACCAGTAGAACTCAATATCATGGGCTCCTGGTGGTCCAGATCAAGAGTTTCAGGCTGGGATCGGATGTTCCTAGTGTGGGACAAGAATGGCAGGCTCTACACCAAAGCTCATATTAGCTTCTAAGTCAGCACAGGTGGCTTTGAATACTCCAGAGGCCAAGTACAAAAATTCCTGACCTTTGTAGCTCCTTGAGTCATTTTGTTGTTGTGCCTTGTTGTGATGAAATAGGTACCCTGTGGTATACTGGACTGAGGAGGCATGCTATCTTCATGCCTCTGTGAGTTCGATATGCCACCCCTAGTTCAACATCAGGCTCCACCAATCGTAGACTATGAGAGTGATGCAACAGGGCTTTTTTGCAGTCACCTCTTTAAGAGGAAGCATCCCTTCCCCAGATGCACCCCAAGCAGCATTTTAGCACTTAAAAGAAGTGAGTGCCCAGAAACTTGCATCATTTTCCCATGCTTTTGTCTTCATTCATCTACAAATCTGGCAACACCTTTCTTGATGAGTGCTTGGCGTTGACTGTCCACTCATCTGCCTGGCTTTCCATGGCCCTGTTTGGTTGTCCATCTGTGCCATTCATTTCCATGCTGTGATTGGGTACATTTCCCACCTCGGTGCTTATGTAGCTTCCCACTCAATCGAACTAAAGAGTTACCCTTACCCTTGGTGTTATTAAACCCTGAATAAGGAAGAGGCTTATTCCCAGGCTTCATGATAGGTCAAACAAATTTAAGGAGAAAAGGTCTATTCATTAGAGGATTTCCTTTTATACCAGGGGCAAATGTGCACTTTGCATCCAATTGGGGGGATGGGAAAAGTGAATGTGCCCGCATGTGTACACATTCATGAATGCTAGTACACGCCAACCCATTTCGCCATGCATCTGGACACTTATCTTAACTGCAGGCGCATGTCTGGGCACCACCATCTTTTGTCCAGATGCTTCTGTCACTGCATGTGCACCAGTGCAATCACTAGGACAACAGTGATGTGCCAGGTATGCACACTGGTGCTGGCACATCATGTGACACACCAGCGTGCTTGTGCAGTGCATCACGTGACCCTCAATGCACCTTAGAGGTGTGGATGGGCTTGCCAGAGGATGCAGTAGGATGGCACAGGATGTGGTAAGTACAAAAGGGCCCCAGGTTTCAATACAAGTGGCAACAGCAGTCATGGTATCCTCCAGGTGTTGCTGCATTTTCCTCTTCCTTCAGTTCTGGCCAGTTTGGCCAGCAGACAGAAACAAAGAGAGCAGCACCTTAACTGTTTCTAGAGTGCAACCTGTGATTATTTATGCTACAAAATTCCTCTTTGCTTTAGAAACCTCACAGTTTATTATTTCAATAATTCAGATAAGCATATAGATTAAGTTTGCTTTTTTATTTTGAAAGCACAATTACTTTATAAGTGAAACCATATTATCGGACAGAAATCCACTTTTCAAATAACTGATTACATTTGTATCTGTAATTTTTTTTAAAAAAATGAATGCTTGTACTTCAGTGAACACTTGCAAATCATTTCTGCAATCTCTTTAAACACTCAAGCATGCCAAGAGCTAATTAACTAGGATGACAACTACAAGAAGTGGAGACATAGTTCAGAGGGTTTTTTCTCCATCTGAAATAGCTGGTAGGTGTTTAATTTGAATAAAAGAAAAATTAAACCCTAGAGGCTACAAATGATTACCAGCAGGTAGCATGCTTATATCCCAAAAGCTTTTTTTAGAGAAAGTGAAGATAGTCTAAAAGCCACAAACTGAAACCTGAAATGAGATTTAATTGGTGAAAGCATTTGAAAAAGGCATTTTAATATACCTTGCTATCTGACATTCTAAAACAGAGTTCAACTGTGTGTAAAGAACAAGTTTCCAATTGATTTCTTGATTAAGTCAAGTACAATAGGCTTCGTATATTGTCCTGAACCATCAGTCACAAGTATTTTTGTAGCACAATGTCAAATACTGACAAGAGAAAGCATTAAGTGAGGCCTTCTGTTTCTGCCTGAATACAGACTCCCATGAACACAGCCAGGAATATATGAATAAAGTCAGTGGATTACTGCAGCTAATGATGACACTACACATTCACCTGTCCATGGAGAATGGAAGAGATCCCTGGTTGTCTCTGTAAATTAATTTCAATTCAGATAGACTTAAACTAATTAACTATAGTATGCTCAGTGTATAGTGTGTGGTGGCAATGCACAGAGTATCCAGTGAACTCTTTAACTGTGCTGAATTGAAATTATGGGTGTTTTTCCTCTGTCACTAGAAGTACCCATTAAGTACCCATTAATGGGTACGTAATGGCATTTTTGTATCCATTAATGGGTACTTCTAGTGACAGTGGAAAAACACCCTATGTTTAAGTTGGCCCTTTATATGCATTTTCTGGAAGGACTAATTTTCGAGAAGATACAGCAGAAGCTCTGTAACTGAGTTTTCTTTTGGTATTGTTTCTCAAACTGTTAATTTTATGCCCAGTGGTTCTTAGTATGAATATTGTAGCAAACTTTTCATGTAGTAGATTGAAAGATGTGGAACCTGCCCCCCCCCCAGTATTTAACATATGCTGTTTAAAACTGGGACCATGCAAGCTATAAGCTGTTCTTCTCCAATGATGAAGACAGGACATGATTGGAAAGAGCTACCATTATGAGATGGCTTAAAAATCTGCTGTCAGCAATTTTTTTTATGTCACATGGGGCAATTTTTTTTTCTGGGGACTTAGTAATTCAAAGAATACACCTTCTCCTACTGTTTAGTCCATACTTTTGGGATCTATTCCAGACACCTTTGGACTGTTTTCATGCTTTATATGTTTGTGTGGAATACAGAGCTCATTTCTGGAGCCAGAACGGTAGAGATGGCAGGGACCACAGCACAAATGATGGCTGCTAGTCTTGATCAAATTCCAGAGTTGTACATCTGGAGTTGTCCATAGTATGCCACAAAAGGCGCATTTCTGGGGCTGTTTAGGGGAGCCTGGTGAACTTAGTAATTCAGTGCATCGTTTGCCCAAATCCAGCTGTCTGCAGTGCAAACTGCTAGACCAGTCCATCACTGGAAATGCTTGAAAGACTGTTTTGAAGTGATAGCCCATTGGCACACTCCTTGGTGCCATCAGGGAGTGAGTGAACCACCTGAATCATGCAAACAGAGAGTATCTTGGACCCCATATTGCCCAGTGGCAGATAGCATGGTCCCTAAGGATTGTACAGAAGCTACCTTCCTGACTACCTTATTTCTGATATCAGATTAAGACTTCTTTTGTTTGTAACCATTTGTGAATGAGTGTCCTCTTCTCTGTCCTCCTCCCTTTGCTTCTTTTAAAAATTATTATTTTCCATCCTGCGTTTCACCCACCTTTATGACTGAAATTATGGCTTCATGCATTCATTTTCTTTTTAACACTGAATTTATGTGGATAATTAAATGATTTCCTTTGTATAATGTTTAGAGGCAACTAAAGTACTGAGGGAAAAAGGTGTTCATGCTGTTCATGGCTGAGGTGTGTGGATGGCAGAAGAAAAAATTTCTTCCAAGAACCCAGAAAAGGGGGAAATGCACCACCATTTCTTTTTCCTATAACAAAAATAGTCTAGGGAAATATTATTTCTTTACCATTTAAAATTCACCTAATCTTATGAATTAATCTGTCCCAAGTGCCTGATTTTAATTTTATTAGATGTAAGAATGGAGACTGTACAGCTACTTCTAAATAACTAAGCTCATTTTTGATGTTATTATGAAATGCTCCCTGTTCTAAATCTATTATGCATGTGCAGCGGAGTTTGTGAAGTGCCTTGTTAATGCATTTTTTTATTATTGTACAGTTAACAGTAGTGACAGATAATTAAGCTGACAGCACAAAAGTTTTTCCATCTGTGATGGTATATACATATTTTTTTTTAAAAAAATGTAGATTTCACTGAAGTGAAGGTTGGAAAGTATTTGTTTATTATATTAGTCACTTGCTTATAAATAATTAATTCTGGATTGATGCATTGGAGTGCCTAAACATTGGCTATAATAAAAGCTAGCTGTATGTGAGCCCTTAAGACTTATAGGGTGTTTCAGAAGTTACTCATAATCTAGTTTAGAAAGGAGACCAAGGACCTTCTTTCTACACCACTGGGAGCAGTCTATGGCAGTCCCGGCTAATTCCTAGTATATTCCTTCTGCATTGGACAGAAATGGCCCAAAATGGCTGCCTAGTCTGGTATATTTGGTAGACCTTTTAAAAGAAGTCTGCTAGTGTACCAGGCAGCAAGCAAGCTGAACTAGGAGGTGTGTGGATGGCACATGCCTTTGTGGTCCAGTTTATTATGGGGAGGCATTTTGGTAATGTGCCTTGTGTTACACCATTGAAACAGATTTCCCCGAATTTCTGTGGATCAAAAACTTTTGCTCCTGAACAATGGAGACTTTGAACTGGAGATAGCACTGAAGCTGGCAGGGGCTAGGTTGGAATGGCCATCTTAATGAGGATCTGTCCCCCCATAGAATGGATTCTGTAGCCCAAATTGGTACAGGACACTCTGATCCAGACTATATAGGATAAATGTGAAAATGTCCAAATTAGATCATAAATGCAGTTTGGTCTGGAAGCTGTGTTTTTACAAAGAGTCTAATAAGACAAACTAACTATAATTATGTTTTTAGTAGCTCACATAGGCTTAACATTGCAAAAAACTGTGGTTCTTTTTTAACATCCCACCTGAGCTTTTTAAAACGAAACAACAAACTGCGATGCAAGTGCACATTCTGGCTGATCCCACTTCCTTGACATTAAATCGCAGTCAACCCCGATTCTGCTGTTCCCACAGAAAATGCTTCAAAAACGCAGTGGGGAAAGCAAAACTTTTTTGCCCTGCCCTTTGCCAGCCGGGGTGCCCACCCCTCTCTCCTATTGGGTTCGATCCCGCGATGACCAAGGGTGGGGAATCCCAGCTCTCTCCTCCCCTCCTGCTTTTGCTGCTGCCATTTGCGTCCCCATCACAAAGCCAAACCTTACAGAGAGCACAACCATGGGGATTGCTTCCAGAACACCCCCCATCCCTCCTCTAATGTCCCATTTTACCATGTTGCACAAAATCACCTCCCTAAGCCTCCTCACCCATGCCTTCCCCTCACTTTCTCCTTTATCGCACCTTTCTCTCACCCACCCACGCAGGAAGGAGCCAGCCCAGCCAAAAAAGGAGAAAGTGAGGGGAATCATGCGTGGGTAATGAAACTTTGCTGTCAGTGTGAAGTGGGTGAAAATGAAACCATGAAGTGGCCTGCTGAGGGATACTTTAAACTCCTCTGCAAAGGAGGGGTGGCAAGGGGCTGTCCTATAGGGTGAAACCCCACCCATTTCATGACACATCTGTCCCAATACTGTGGCACCATTCCCAAAGAAATAAAGATAAAGCATTTTAGCAGCAAAAACAGAGTGAGAGCTGTTTTTTCAGGTGTTTTTTTATTGCAGTTTTTAGCAATTTACTCCTCAGAAAGTGCGGGAAGCCAATCTGTAATGGGGACAAACAATTTACAAATCATTTTCAAATCGTTTTAAAATGTGAGTGGAAACACAGCCTAGGCTCTTTTTTGTGAAGGAAAAACATAGTAATCACTTGAAAAAAAGGACAGAAGATCCAACGTATAACATTTTGATATAATTCTAGTGAACCACTGAGTCTTGCCAAATCCTGGAATTCAAGTAATTACTGCACATGGGAGATACAGTCTTCCTGGAAAGGGCAATGAAAGCTTGCATTGTTGCAAATTTCCAGGATCACATTAAATGAACGAAATTACATTTTACCAACCATGTTAAGTATAAAACCAAGTTTTGTGACGTAAGTCACATTTTTCTGATTGTGCAATAGCACAGAAAATGGTGCAGAAAATGGCGTTAGGTTAATGGTGGCTGGAGATGTACTGAATCTGTCATGAATCTGTCATTGTCTTGTGATATGACTTAAATCTGTTGTGCTAATGCAAGCCCTGCACTGTCTTTAAAATTCACTTCATTTGAATATAATTAGCTTCACTTATCTACATCAGTGTAATGATTTTGTGCCGTCACGATGCAAATAATGAATTTGTTTTATTAATGAAGAGGGATGTTAGAGAATCTTGTCATTTATGGAAATTCTCAACACACTTTATAATTAAGAAAGTATTGATTCAAGCTCTTTTTCAAAGATTAGAAGATAGTTCTCCAGTGAGATTTGTATGTCAAAGAACACTGGGGTATCTGAAAAGAATTTTTCTTTTCTTTTGGAACTATCTGGGTGTACATGTGAACACTATCATGTTTTATTACGTGTCTGAAATATGTAGATTTAATTTCAGTTTATCTTTATCTACAGCTAGAAATATACTTCAACATTTTAAAAGCTAATTAAAAACTTCTGTGTGTGACAACAATCGTATGCTCCAAATATTTTTTTTTCTTTTAGTCCATGAAAGGAAGTCTGGATGAAGGGTTGGAAATGCTTCTGTATTCAGAGTCCTAATTAAATCCAGCAGAAATGTGCAGTTGAGTTAAAACTCCTACATCAAACACTCAGGAATGGATGCATACTGAAGAGTCATTCTGAATGTGAAAAGAAGAAAAAAGAGGGAGCAGGGAAGTCTGGCATGCTATATTATGTTAGTGCAGATAATTTGTTCTGAAGGTTAGTTTAAGAGATTTTTGTCATCATTTTTTCACTCCCTGCCACTTTCTATCCCAAATGTAATATCAAGGACCATTCTGCACTTACCTCTAATCAGGATTCGGATCCCTTGTGGTCCTTTTCGGATCCTCTTCTGGCCTAACATTATTGTGGATGAGAGAGCCCTGCTCATCACTGGGATGTCCCATCCAAGTCACTATGGCAACAGCTGTTCCAACTTCCACTATGCGCCCAGCCATTGCCGTGATGGGTGTTTTTCCACTGTCAAAAGTAAACCATTTTTGCACCCATTTAGGACCCATTTGGGTGTGAGCTGGATGACCCCATTTCCACTACGGCACTCATTTGGGACCCGATTGTTTCCACTGCCATTGGGGAAATCCGGATCTAATGGGTACATTTTGGCCTTTAATCCAGATTTTCTGTAGACCCCATTAAAGGGGTCTACAATGGGGTCTTCTCCCAGAAAATCTGGATTAAAGGGAGCCTGTTTCCACTGAAAACAGGCAATGGGGTCCAGAGGAGGCTAGGGGGAAGGGATGCACCTTTGGGACCCCCCCCCCAACATTTGCTTCAAAGTCACTTCGAAGTTGACTTCACATTCACTTTGAAGTTGCTTCGAAGACTGCCCCCCCTGCCCCCAAAAACACCTGGGGTAATGGACTGACCCCTTGTGGGTCAATCTGGATTCCCCAGATGGGTACAAAGCTGTTTCCACAGCAGGGGTGTTAGCACCCATGCCTAATGGGTGCTACACCTCCTGTGGAAACACATTGGGTGCTTCCCTTAATCCGGATCTACTAGATCTGGATTAAGAAATGTACCCATTCCTTAAGGACTGCAGTGGAAAAACACCCGATGATTGTGACATAGTGACATAGTGTGCATTTCTGCAGCCACTCAGCCCCCATGCAGTGTTTGTACTGGAACCTGGTGTGTACTGGTTTCATTTTGCATGAGCCAAATGGCCTTGGTATTGGTTTGGCAAAACCAGGGAGCGAATGTAGAGTTTGATACGAAAATCCCTACTTTGTACCTCATTCATTGCCTGGTTCTGCCATTTAGATGGTGCAAACTATCCAAACCCCCAAGACTAAGAAAGAGGGTCACAGTACAAGGCAGGGTTAGATCATACTGAGCTCTGTAGCTGCTCCTTGGTTTGACCTCCTGGCAAGTTGACTTGACTGAAGGCACTTGTGTCCCCTACAAAAGCAAACCAGCACACATGGTTATAGTCACTCTTTCCTCTGCTGCTTTTGGCCTTGATTTTAAAGTTTGACTGGATCGTTACTGTAGAACAGTGACCACATTCTGGCACTATGTGGCAGATGGGCCAAATCCATGTAGTAACATTTTTGTTGTTATCTTTGGAACAGAAATGCTTTGTGCTATTGTTTAAAATCCCAGCAGAACTCCTTGTGCAATTGAGTTAGGGCAATGAATTGGAATTACAGGTCAACCCAGGTTTAGCAGCCAGGCGTCTGAGATTTCCAAATACAATTTTGCTCCTTACCTTTTCAACACATTAGATTTATTCCACAAAGTAGTTATGCTTGTTCTTACAGCAGAACATGACTGCAGAAGTAACATCAATAGAGAGTCGGAACTCATTTTAAGGTCTGTTCTCAAAAATAGAAAGGGTAACATTCTGAGACTGTCACTCACCTAATTTTTTGATGTCAAAACACCCCTCATACACTTTTTCTTAGTAATCAACAGCTCAAGCAGATATCAAGAGTAGATGCTTACAAAATATGTTATTCTCTGTTACATTGACTGGCCTGGCCATTTCCAGTGTAGCTTTGGAGGTGCAGCTGGCAGTAGCCATGGTCCTGGGCAGTGGCATCCCTGGGGAAAGCAGTCAGCTGGCTCCGGTCTAGAACTGCTTCAGAGGCACAGCTGGCAACATCTGCAGTCCTGGGAGGCACTGCCATTGGGGAAAGCAGCCAGCTAGTTGCATTTGGGGAAAGCAGTTGCTTTGGAGGCATGGCTGCTGGTGTCCATGGTCCCAGATGGTGCTAGTGCCAGGGAAGTGGTTAGTTGACCACCTTTGGAACAGTTCGGAAGTGCGCCTGGCAGCAGCTGCGATTCCAGGAAGTAGAGTCACTAGGGAAAGTAGCTGGCTGCCTCTGATCCAGAGTGGGTTCAGAGGTTTGGCTGGCAGCTGCCACGATCCTGGGCAGTGGCACCATTGAAGAAAATGGCCATCCATCTGCCTCTGGTCTGAAGCAGCTTTGGAGGGGCAGCTGGCGGCAGCCGTGATCTGGTGGCATCACTGCCACTGGTGAAAGCAGCCAGGCACTTGGAGCTGACACCTTACCCAGGGCTTGCCTCTTTCCTTCACTTTGAACCTTCAGCAAACCTTTGAAATGAATTTGGAATCTCTCACTTTCACAGGGGCGTGAAAGTACCGTGCAAAGCAAATGGGAAAGAATATTTGTGTGCCTCTCTAATCAGGAGTATTTAGACTTACTGAAATAAGAAAACATATACTTTATTTAGTTATCTCTGCACAATGATTCACTTTTCTAGACCAATCCTGAATTCTGGAAAACATACAGGATATTTCTGAAGCTAACAATACTGTTAATGACTGTATTTCTCTTATTACAAATGGTTTGTTTCTTCTCTGGAGCAAGGGGGGCTGGAATTAGCTATGTGGATCAGGAGGGTTTTAGCAAACATATCCCCTGTGACCATGATTTTCTTGGGTACCCCATAGAGTTGTAGATCTTAGAACTAACTGTTAGTATTTACAGGACAAGTGACTAGAGGATTCTATATATCCTAATTTGGTTGACCCTCATTTTCAATTTCAAAATGACCTCACAGACCTCATGATAGAGGAGTAGACAATTGATATAACATTACCTGTTCATGAATAATCTCAGATTCTTTTCTGCAGAGTTTGGGCTATCCAGTGTTGTGCTGACCCATGCAAGGTAATCCAGTTGGACTACTGCTACCATAGGCTAAAGGCCGTCCGCATTTGGATGGCTCATCTAGGACCAGATTTGAAGGCTGGAAATGAAAGTCTGTGGCCTTTGATTTTTCCAGTCAGGGCCTTTTTACCAACACACCCTATCTGGCATTGTTTGCTAATGTGCTGTTGAAAATTCAGGATCAGCCTAGTATACCAGGTCACAAAGAACATGCCATCCACATGCCATCCACAGTGGTCCAGTTGCATACACTTTTGTGAAGGTTTACTGCAAGACTAGTATAAGATGTCATGTTGGTACCCTATCTCAGTCCATAGTCTCTTAGCCCATAGACAGCTGGATTCTAGTATTTTCAGCACATTTGGCAAAATCCCAAATTCCTTGAACTCAGGAACTGAAAAGAATCACCTGTCATTCATTTTGTTCAAAAGGTTTCCAGTTCATTCTTGGATACTGGCAGAAAAGCTGTGAAACACACCTGAAATCCTGGAGTGTTCTGCTGTTGTTTGTAGATAATACTGAGACAGAAGGCTCTGTTGACTAGCTGTGCTGATATCAGTTTTCTTAGGAAGTTAACAGCTTAATCTCTTGTAACCACATTTTAAAACACTTGATGACACCTTGAAAATATTGACAGTAGATTAGTTGGAAATTTATTTTATCTAGCACTAAGTATTTTTCAGAGTGCAATATATAGTGGTGTGAATAGAGAAAAAACAGCTGGTTTGAATTTTTTTAACCTTCTTCCTGTATCTCTCTACTACACACTCATGCCCCTTTTGCATCGCTTCAGTTTCTCCATCACTCACACCTAGGACCACACCAAGTTAAACAGGCTGATGTTATGGCATGGGATGGGGACATTTAGGTACTCTTGATTAAAAGATCCTTGCTTTTTAAATCTGCGGTGGTCACAGTACAGTGTGTTTGACTGTGTGTGTCTATAGGGAAGGGGGAGAGGGAGGCGAGGCGAGGTGAGGTGAGGTGAGGTGAGGCGAGGTGGAAAAGAGGGAGAGGATCATCATTCCTTGAGCTTTTAAAGAAAAAAGCTATCACACAGCAGCCAACAGTCTTTTTCTCTTCACACCCTGACAGGCAATTTTTCCATATGTTGTCCAATGCCCTCCCATCCTGCCCCTCCCCCCCATCCCTGATTCCCTTCGTTCTGATCACAAGCTTTTGGATTCTGCCCTTTTTTTAAAAAAAATATTAATCTGTTTTGGGCTAGACTGATAAAGCACTTTTCTGGTTTTATGAAAAATAGGGAGGGATTTAAAAAAAATAAATGACCAGAAAATATTAGGAAGGGAAAGAACGAGGAAAAGAGTGAGGCAACAGTATAAATGACACAATTCTAAGGACAATATGGCTTCCGTTTTCCTTCAGCAATGTGTAAGGGAAACAAGGATTCATTGCAGTGAAAGGAACTGAGAAGTGAAAGTTCTTCAGTAGCGGGAAAAGGGCAGATTACAGCTTCTCCTTTTTCTACCAGAAAAGCTGCAGAGCTGGAGGTGCATGACAGCTGGGATACTCCTAATGCTCTGGAACAAGGTTTCCACATTTGGGTGGCTGTTCCGGAAAACTGGCCCCAAAGATTATGTGATCTTCAGAGCCAGCCTCTGCATTCTTTAATGGCTAGGCTCCAGGGACTCATTTATGTGGTGCAGTTTTGTGTGCCACCAAAATGTGTCTTCTTTCTAAAACAACCCACAGAAGTGTCTTAACTTTCCACACACTTGCTGGGCCAATTTAGTCAAGAGAAGGATGGCAGTAGACCTTTTTAAAAAGGTTTACTGTTGTCCGGGTCTAGACACCTATTTTGGGCTGCCTAGGCCAGTCTGTGTTCCATCCAATGCAGACAGAACATGCTAATGGAAGTCATGGCTTCTCTGGTTCACACAGTGCGTAGAAGAGAGTGGTCCAGAGTGGGGCACATGGTGCTCTACACTTAGGTATTGGTAGGCAACTGTGGAAATGCCTAAGGCTGTTTGCACATGTAGCAAAAGAAGTATGTCAAAAATACCTTAGAAGCAATATTATGTGGCCCTTGTGTTTTGATCCCAACACTGACCCCCTTTCCTAGTCTAGAATAGATAATGTTAGACAACTCTCTGCCTTCAAGTTCTGATATACAGCAGAAAAGGTCTCTGAGGAAGGAGGAGAACTTAACAGCAGAGTGGATGATGAGGCCTTATATTGCCATCATCTTCCCTCTCAGCATTTTAGTGGTACTATCACTGTTTTGTGGTATCTACATATCTAAAATGATATTGGCAGCTTCCAGCTTAGTGGATTAAATCCACAGATATTAAAAAATACGCATCTTCCTGCTGCACGGCGATGGCTCATTGTCCCCACTCCCAACGATGCCTGCAGCTTCCTCTGTGGTGGCTGTGAGACTTCTGTAGTAAGCGCAGTGAGGCACCCATCACATGGGGAATAGCAGCCAATGAGAGCTGAGCTGCAGGTTTGGCTCGTTTGCTGTTCTCGCAGTCCTGCCCAGATTGGCAGGAACATTTGAATTTACCTTATACTGTGGCTGTGCATTCCAGTTGGACCACTAGATGGTAAAGGACAGAAAGGGGTAATTAAAGAAGACACGGAGATTGCAGAGGGACTAAACGAATTTTCACGGAGGAAGATAGAAGACACATGCCAGTAGCTGAGCCTGTATTTTCTGAAGAGTTAAACTGTACAGAAATAACCAAGGAAGAGGTCCTTGCATGTCTTTTTTTTTTAATTTATTTTTTCCATCATTACAACAAGAATGTTATCCATATCTCATTATTAGAGTTCTTTAACAATTTTATACATGACTTCCTCCGTTCTTCCGACTCCTCTTCTTCACTGTGTTTGAATTCTATGCTCCTCATATACACTTTAAGTTCTTTTTGATATGTGTTAGCCAAAACCTTCGGTCATAACCTCCAAGTTCTGCAGAAATTCGATAAGGGGGCTCCACACTTCCAAAAACTTATTCACAGTTCTGTCCTTTAACAAATTCGTCAGTTTGTCCGTTTCAGCCATCTCAATCAGTTTAATTAGCCAATCTGCCTCTGTTGGTAATTCCTCCTCCTTCCATTTCTGTGCATATAACAGTCTGGCTGTAGTAACCATATACAATATCAAAATCTTGCATGTCTTAATAAACTAAATGTTAACAAGTCACTGGGACCAGATGGTATTCATCCAAGAGTCCTTAAGGAACTCAAATGTGAAATTGCCGACCTTCTAGCAAAAATATATAATCTTTCCCTAACATCAGGCTCCGTACCTGAGGACTGGAGGGTAGCAAATGTAACACCAATCTTCAAAAAAGTTTCCAGGGTGATCCAGGCAATTACAGACCAGTTAGCTTAACATCAGTTCCATGTAAGGTGATGGAAACCATTATTAAAGACAAAATTAGTGTGCATATGGAAGAACAAGCATTGCTGAACAAAAGCCAGCATGGAATTCTTTGAGAGTTTCAATAAAGACATGGATAAAGGTGAACCAGTAGACATTGTCTATCTGGACTTTTAGACGGCTTTTGACAAAGTCCCACATCAAAGGCTACTGAGTAAACTCATCAGCCATGGAATAAAAGGACAGGTTCTGTCCTGGATTTGTGACTGGTTTAAGGGCAGAAAGCAGAGAGTAGTAATAAACGGCAAATTCTCAGGGTGGAAAGAAGTAAAAAGTGGGGTCCCTCAAGGCTCAGTACTGGGACCAATGCTTTTTAATTTATTCATCAATGATCTAGAAGAAGGGGTACATAGTAAAATAGCAAAGTTTGTTGATGATACTAAAATATTTAGGGTAGTAAAATCTGAAAGAGATTGCCAAGAGCTCCAGAGGGATCTCTTAGCATTGGGTGAGTGGGCAACCAAGTGGCAAATGTGCTTTAATCTTAACAAGTGCAAAGTAATGCACATCGGGGCCAAAAATCCAAATTACGTCTATAAACTGATGGGGTCTGAGCTTTCTGCAACACACCAGGAAAGGGATCTCAGGGTTTTGGTGGACAGTTCAATGAAGGTGTTATCCCAGTGCGTGGCAGCAGCGAAAAAAGCAAATTCAATGCTGGGAATAATTAGGAAGGGAATAGAAAATAAGACAGCAAGTGTCATTTTGCCCCTTTATAAACCTATAGTGAGGCCACATTTGGAATATTGTGTACAATTCTGGTCACCACACCTCAAAAAGGATATTGTGGAACTAGAGAAGGTGCAAAGAAGGGCAACCAGAATGATTAAGGGTCTGGAACACCTCCCTTACGAAACCAGGCTGCAACATCTAGGCCTCTTCAGTCTGGAGAGACGGCGTTGAAGAGGGGACCTGATTGAAGCATATAAAATTATGCACGGTATAGAAAAGGTGGATAGAGAAAATTTCTTTTCTCTGTCACACAACACTAGAACCAGGGGGCACTCTATGAAGCTGATGGGTAGGAGAGTAAGGTCTGACAGGGGGAAGTATTTCTTCACCCAGAGGGTCATCGTCTTATGGAATGTGCTGCCGGAAGAGGTGGTGACAGCTACCAGTCTGGATGGCTTTAAGGTAGGGTTAGACAAATTTATGGATGACAGATGTATCAATGGCTACTAGAACGAATGCCTAGGTGCATCTTTCAGGCTGGGGGGGGAGGAACTGGGGCGCTTCTAAGGCCATCTGCTGGGACTCGAGAGCAGGAGAAGGTTTGTCCTTGTCTCTGCTTGAGATGTCCATGAGCATTTGGTGGGCCACTGTGTGCGACAGGATGCGGGACTAGATGGGCTGTGGCCTGATCCAGCAAGGCTTCTCTTATGTTCTTTTGTTCTTAAGTGTGGACACACCCTAAGTCTCTCATTTAGGAATAGGAACATACATTTGTGGTTTAAAACATACAATACTTCTGCAAAATATAAATCCCTTTTGGAATTTATATGTTCCTTTAGATCCAAGAAGTAAAATATGTACATTAAAACAGAATACATTTTACTCCACTGATCTTTATATCTTGTACCACAAATTCCAAGTGAAAACCCCTATTATTTATTACAAAATAATAGGAAGAAGCTAGAATATTGTAGTTCTGTCTGTCCGCTTTGTAGTAAAAAAAAGTATATTAGCCGTGGTGTAATCAGTCACTTTCAAAATCACACATCAAAGATTGCCTCATGCATCCCTGTTAAATTGTTATATGATTTCAGGCTAAGGTGTCTAAGAGTTTTCTTTGCTGGGCTTCAAAGTAAATACAGTATTCAACCATCAGACCCAAGAAGCTTTCATATCCTTGAACAGTGTCAAGTCAACTAATAAGAAGGCATATGGTAATATCAAACGCCTGTCTAGATCAGGTGATCCCTCTCATGTTTTAATTAAGTTCCAAAATTATCAACCACAAACCAATCTTACGTAAGTCCATCCTTCTGGATGACACTGGGAAACTTCATAGACTTAGTCCATGTCCCCATGGCAAGGATACTGCGAGGCAAAAGGGAGTTCACCTTGTGAGAGTCCCCATGCAGAGTCCTAATTTGGGCTACATGAGGGACAAAATCCTCAAAACAAACAAACAAACAAAAACCCTTTCTAACTGTTTTCACAGTGAGTTAGGAGGCAAGCACATATTATTCTGATTCATGGGGACACTCCCAGGTTATTGGGGGAAATGGTTGGCAATCGTCTGTGCTAACTGTTCCTGCCATGCTTGCTTAAATTCTGGTGATGAGGGGGTCAAATCGCTGTCATTTACACTGTCATTTGTCTTCTCCCCCCCACACACACAAGTATGCACACACACACGCACAGACACGAGTGCTCATGGAGCTGCAGAACAGAGAACAAAAGGATTCAAGCTAGAAAGAAGAGTATATTAATTAGGTCCTTGCCTCACAAAGAGGTGCATACTAATTAGCTCCTTGCCCCAGAAAGAGGTGCATACTAATTAGCTCCTTGCCGGCCAGACTGGCGATCTGAGCTTTTTGGCTCTGGGAAGCAAAAGTTGCCTCTCACTGTCAGACAACATTTTAGGTCGGTTGTCTGGCTCCCCTCTCGTTCTCTGACTGGCAGTCATACTTCAAGGGGGGAGGGGGGAGGGGAATCCCTCCAGCTCCTGAGCCCTCTTTCTCCATGCACATGTCTGTGCTTGCTGTCATGCAGATGTCCGCATGTCCGTTAAGAGCTTCCAATCAGGGCAAAGGGGGTGGAGAAAAAAGGTTACAGTTTCCCCGATGCTGGGGTGTGCCGCATTTGCTTGGGGACAGGTGAATTCGAACTGAACCCGTGCTCTCCTCCACCGCATTGGGACATCTTAATCGGAACTACTAAAAAATAATTTACAATACACTGAAACTAAAATACTTCCTTCTACTAACTTGTATTGACAACAAGGGAATATCAGTCATGAGAATGATCATTTCAGCCTAACAAGCAGAATGCAATGTGACAATGGGAGTGGACAAATTCTATTGAGCTGGGCTTGGTTTGAAATCAGATCAAAAAATGAGACATTCCAAATGAAGGAGTAGACTAATGTGATGCTGCTTATGTGACTTTTCTTTACATTCCCTTGCATCACTGGTGTGTTATAAGTTCATTAATAGCCAAATTCCCTAGTTTCTCAACCCAGTGAACAGACAAATGCCCACTGTTGAACTACAACTCATTTTGCCACCATGACAAAGTACTTGATCAGTTCTCTGTGTTTGGAGTTTAAATTATCACAGGTAGAATGGAAGCGGGGGAGGGGGGAGTTATGGAATAATAAACAACAAGGCTTTGTGAGCCTTCTGCTTGGACCACAGACCAAAAATCACTTATGTGGGGGCAGCTCTCCCATATATGATAACATGTGCCATGGCTATTACAGTCATGCCAACAACAAAGCAGAACGGTTTTGATGAGAAATCCAGACTGGATAAATATACCAATTTATGGTGTTTATAAGCATGTGTTCCCACTTTTCAGAACAAAATTGATGTCAAAGGTTACATACAAATTCAAATTTAAGCCCTGGTAAAACATGAGGATTACATTGAAACAGAATATTGTAAATACCAGATACAAGACCCTTTTTTCTAAGAATAGACTAAGAGACTAGGGCCCTGTCTGCACTTGATTTTATTTTGGAATATATCTCAGAGTAGTGGCCTGCTGTCCTCATGCTAGTGCAGTCTATGGCAAGGACCCGGTGAGGCCTACCATAATCTGTATTAACATGTCGACAGCCTGTGAACATCACAAGACTTCTATCCCAAGATATATTCCAGAATAAGGCCAAGTACAGAGAAGTAAAATAATATTCTTTTAAATTTATAGAAGTAAGTTTTAAAAGTGGTGGTAATCAGCCATTGGTTAAGAAAACGTATATTATGTAGCAATTGTTTATATTATTATATTAAAAGAAAACTTTATTGAAGGGAAGAGTAAAGGTTACAAATTCTTCTCTTGTGCATTGGTTGAAAGAAGAAGGAATATGGCTTTCATTTGGGAAATATGACCAAAATCAACAAATTAACCTTCATATTTCATTGTTTGTTTTATATTAGAAACATTAATTAACTTGTGGTGTGTTAGGCATGTGTAAATATTTAAAATTCTAAAGAGAAACCTAAGTTTATCCACAACTGCTATTTAAATTGTCCTTCTTTTAAAACATAATTATAATGCCGTACTAAAAGAGTTTTAAAAGTATATTGCACATTGTGAATGTAGCAAATCCTGTTTCCTGTTTGCTACCAAGTAGATCTTAACATTTTGAAAATGTACATCAGTCTCAAAGGATGTGTGTTATGCCTACATCTAGCAGGTGCATAATCAGATATGTATACACTTGTATTAAAAATGTATTAACGGCACATTTTGATTAATGCTGACTGAAGGGTTTTAGAAAACAGAATTCACTTAATAGGAATCCATTATTGTCACTTTGGTTTATGCTCACAAAAGTAGGGAGGTGGCCGTGAACATTCACATTTCAACTTCTTCAATCAACACTATATAATAGTTTTGGCTGGGAGCCATCAGATCATCAACTCAAGCTTTAACAGTGTTGTAGGGAAATTTCAAACAGAAGGCCTCCTAATGAGAGTTGATTACACTAAAAAGGCTTCTTGGGATTTGTAGCCAGTGTGAATGAAAATTTAAAGTTGTATTTTGAAAGGGGGTGAAAGCTGTATTTCAACAAATAATCACATTAAAATACTGAGAAACTCCAAATAATATGTGTTTGCCTTTATCCCTCATGAGCATGGATGGGATAATGTGCCTCAGCCAACTGAGAATGTAGATGTAATTCAAAATATTTGATTGTGTAGCACAGATTTAATAATAACTTGAAAGCTGTACTTTGTGTCTACTCAAGTTGTCTTTATCTCATTTTAAATTTTGTTTGAAGATATCAAACAATGAAGTGTGCAAAAATAAAAGAATTCAGGAAGGGAGCAAATAGATCTTCATGGTACTGTACCCAGGCCTGTAGCTGTGGGGTGCAGAGGGGGCACCCTCCTCAATTTTGGGGGTGTCCCCCTCAAAAATTTTAACTTTTAATCCACCAAATGTTGCAGCTGCCCCAATTTGTGATAGCCCCCCCCTTATATATGGAGGTGGTTATGGGCCTGACTCTACCTCACCCTTTTATGTGCTGATTTCATAGCTCACTGTCAATGACCAGAGCTTCTGTGGTAATTAACTTGTAGTTCAAAGAAATTTTATTGTGATAGACTGTGTTCATACATAACAAAAGAAGTGGCTCAAAAACACCTTAGAGATGGTAGTATGTGGCACTTGTGCTCTCATCCCATCTCTAATCCATCTTTTCTGTCATGTTCATGATGGGAGGAGGCGACAGGCTGGCAGCCATAACCATGACCAAATGACCACCCCATGCTCCGTTTGTGTGGAAGAAGTGTGAATAGAGCTATGCCAGCATGTACTAGCCGCCAATTAGTAACAACCCAGAGGATGATCCAGTGTACATGGAACCATTTCTGGGGCAGAAGCAGCTCTGCACAGGGTGGATGCTCCATGTGCAAGCAGCCCCTGGCTGTCCCACTGGTGCGAGTATGAAAAGGCCCTTTTAGTCATTTCACAACTAGGTGTTTGCTTTTAAAATGGGATGTACAAAGAAAAATGAGCAGGGAATTATGTTTTGTGTTGGCTCTTCGAGCCTGTGGTGGATGGATTGGGCAAATCTTGTGTTGCTCATCTGGCATGGTCATATTCTGTGTTCTTAGTTATAATGCTAAATCCTCTTTCCCTTTGGGCAGCACATTTAACATCTTTGTTAATAGCATTTGCTTAGGTTAAGCTAGAGAAAAGGAAGACTGTAAGCAGTAATTTAATAATGCTTTGGGATACAAAAATAGGTTTTACTATCAGAGCAACACAGAGAATGGCATTGTGTCTGTTTTACAGGGCAAGATTTATTTAGTACCCTGCGATACTACAGAATTACTGTGATCTTCATACGGTGAAAGCATAATGAATCAGAGCTCCCTGTGAATGTGTTTATTGCTTTCTGCTTGCTTTGTGGCTGCTATATAGGTTTGCGTTGTATGCAGATGCTTGTGTCAGCACTATGGAGCTGAACTGGAAGCACAAGAACAACTGAGGCGAGGGAAACAAAGCATCAATATTTGGAAGCTGTTCCAGCAAAGGTTCAGCTTGAAAAAGTGACTGGCTAGGTATTTTGTAAAAAATAAAAAGAAAGAAAGAAAAAGGTAATCTGTTCAGGAACTATTAATTTCTTTCCTAAGCTAAGCCTTCTATGCTCTGATGCATATTTAAACAATTATGTGGGATGGGATGGGATGTACTCTAAAAATAGGAAGTGTTCTCCATCTGGCAGGTATCCATTAAGAGGGACCATCTGTTTATTGAGGGATGTGTAATGGTTATCTCCAGATATGATGGCAGGCAACAACAAATGGGAAAATCTGGTTATTCCCCCACCAGCCCCCTGGAGAGAAAATTTTCTAAACACCCTTTATGAAATGTTATTTGTTCTTGTCACTGTAGCTGCCCTGAGACAGTGACACATGTACTTTTAAACTGTGGCTTCTACAGGGATTTGTGGAAGGAACTGAGTAGCGAGAGTCCCAAGTTGGAATGAATTATTTCATAAGCAGATATGCTTAATTTGTCCTTTTTAGGTTGCTCCTCATACTGTAGAATTCTGTGGGCAATTTAAATATTTTAGTCTTTTTTCCCCCTTGGAAAGCTTCACTTTCCATCTCAACATTCCTTTGAAAGCAACAGTTGACTAAACCTGGTATTTTGTTTGTTAGCAGCGGGTTTAAACAGGCAAAATAACAGCTGGAGGATTCTGGCTGCTGAGAAATGTACCATGGAACATTTTATTAATATTATTCTACTGAATGACACCAGCTATCTGCTCCAAACAGAGAAAGGTAAAGTGCAACAATAGGCTTAATTGCATAAGGATGGTAGGAGAAAGAGGAGGTTAATTGCTAAGTCTGTGTTCTTTGGAGGGGAGTTCACAAAAGGAAAGAAGTACAACCAAGGCAGCACAGTTCAATTCTTAACTTTTTGAGCTATTGTACAGGAGAAGAAACTGAACAGAAGAGGAAAATGCTAAGTATGTAAAAAGAGAAATGCAAATATTAGTTGAATGAGTGTTATTAATCAGAAAATTATGTTGTGTAAAATGACATTTCAGTAACTTTTTTCTGGTAGATCTTATATGAATCAAAAGAGAATTGTGATAATCTGGAATTGCTCCAATATGAGGTTCTACATACAGAAGGAAAATATGCATACCTCTTTAAACATAAGGTGGCTAAAGATGTTAACCTGGAGAACCAAACCTTGCACTTGCAATTAAGAAATAATAAAGAAGGCATCTACAAGATACTTCTAAACGCAGCGGATTTGGTTTGTGGTATTTTGGAATAACTAAAGCAAAATGCAAGTGGATCAAAAGTAGCTGAAGCCTGTAAAATTATTAATGAATTACTATCTCTTCTTCACTTGCTAACTGTATATCTGGATCAGTGGGCCTGGATCAGATTGCATGGAGGCATGGTCTGGATCAATGCTGTCTGCACTGGCATTACTGATCTATATTAAGCTATGCCATGGCTGCAAAGCTCACACAAGCTTTGCCACTCCCCCCACCCTATCTCCAAAGGCTAGGAATGAACAAGATAATAGCGTGTGGCCTTTGTGTTCTCAACCCATCTGTAACTTTACTAGTCTAGAATGTTTATGGGAAGGGGGGGGGGCAGATTGTCATGTGGACAGACTCATCAATGCACTGTCTGAAGCCATAGGCCAATTTTCATTTGGCCTCTTAGTATGCAATTAATTAACTTTTTTTTGTACTTTGCTACTAAGTCTTGGGGCTTTTACTAATTTCACCTAGTTGAAATGGGATACTCATCTGTACTGTTTTCTTTAAGCATTTCCTTTGGCCTCATTTTTCTGTGCTTTTTTAAAAGTGCTTTTCAACATTTTAATAAGAGATCTAGGTGTGTTTTTAATTCAGATAGGGCGAGTCCCCATGCCAAAATAACTGTGAGGCAACTGTGAGGAATGTCCCCAAGCAAAGCCCTAATACCCTGGATCCAATACGTGTTTAAACCCCCCCCCCCACTTCACAAGTGTTTCCGCTGTAAAATAGGGGTCTAATATGTATTGGCCAGGGGTAATGGGGACTCTCCGTCCTGCAGCCTGAGCTATCCCTGTCATAGCGGGCACGTGCGTGTGTGAGCAGGATGGCTCTTGCCCCTGCTGACGCCTTCATCCTGTGCACCCAAAGTCGCTGCGGCTGCTGCTTCCCCAGGAGGGTTCCCCAAGTGCGCCCCAAGGTAAAGCCCATCATAGCCTGCCCGTGATGCACTCGCCTGCTTGCTCAGTTTGTCTGTGGGAGGGACAGCTGTGCAATCGAGCCACTGCACGCCTTTCTGAAGGGTGCCTAACATGCACATGATGCACACTGGCCACCGCTTCTTCTCCTGGGGCTCACTCAGACCCACTGTTGACAGCAGGGCAGTGACTTCAGCAGCTGGGGCTGCCCCCACCCCGATTGGAGGTGGCCGAGCATTGTACCTGCTGGCCCGTTGTGCATTGGGAACAGCGCTCTGGGTTGCTGCTCTACCCTCCCCCCCAATAAAGGGTTGGTGTCCAGGCGGCGTGCAAGGGTGAGGTGGGTGGGTGTCCGAGCAAGGGCAGCAGAATGGATTCCCACCGCACAGCCCCTAACACCCACCTCCAGCAGCTACTGGGCACTCGCTGGCACTCATCTACACCTTCCCTGCCAGAGCGCATCTCCTCTCCCGTTTGTGGGAAGGAGCCACTTGATTGCTGGCACCGGTGTTCACGGGCACCCCGGGAGATTCTGTACCTCCCTCCCTTGGATTCCAGCAGCGAGTGGGGGAATGACAGCAGGAATGACGGCTGGGGAGAAAAAGATGTGGCTTGCAAGGGGACAGGAATGAGTGTTTTGAATCCGCGTTGCCCCAAATCACTTGGGGATGCTTTATTGCATGTTACAATGCAGATCTTTTCCAAATTGCATCATCCAGCTGCCATGGGGACATGGCCATAGTTTTAATTTTGCTTTTATCAGCAGTATGCCAATCACTGAGAGAATTAAGGTGCTTTCTCCCCTAAGTGATTATGCCTACACTTTGTTCTTAAAGTATGTTGTATGAAAGCAAAGATATAGCATTTTATTAAATGATCTCATAAACTCTTCCTTCATATATACGTTGTAGAAATTCTTTGTTTATTTTTTATACAGTAGTGCGATAAAAAGATTTAATATGATCACTGGTATTAAGTAGAATATTGTTGGCACAGACCTTTCCGTCTTTGATTAACAAGCCAATGGTGTTTTCCTTCTGCTCGGTTTCAGGCTTCTATAATTTATGCTAAAAATAAAACCATATTCATATTAGCACAGTGGAATGAAATAATATGGATATAAACCATTGGTAGGTTTATTAGAAGGCCGTCAGGTCTATTCCCTGGAAACTTAAAATGAATTTTGCTTTAGTAAGTAGAATTTCAAGTCTTAGGCCTTAATCCCACTTGACTTTTTAAAACCAGAATTAAAGTAAATCTGATACAAACACACATTCTGCCCATTCCCATTTTTTACAATTTTAAATCACAGTCAACCCTGATTCTGCTGTCCCCACAGAAAATGCTCCAAACATGCATTGGGGAAAGCACAACTGCCCTTTGACAGTTGGGATGCCTACCTCTCTCACCAGATTGGGTTCGCTAACATGATGACTCTGGCCAAAGGTGGGGAATTCCAGCTCCATCCTTTGATCCTATACCCAGCCTCTTTTGCGCAACTGTGTAATTTCAGACTAGCAATTCACCCATAACCACAGGCATAGCTTCCACGATGCTTCAGGGTTGTACAAAATCACCTCCCTAAGCCTGCCTTGCCCACACACTCCCTTTGCTTTCTCCTTTCTCACCTTTCTCTTCACTTCCTGCCTACCCACCTTGATTGGTTCACACAGGAAGGAGCCAGCCAAGCCATTTTTCCCCAAGTGAGGAGAAAGTTGAAAAAGGAGAAAGCAAGGGGAAAGTGGGGGTGGGAAGCGGGGGGAATTACGGCATGAGTGCAGGAAATTTCTGAAGAAATGAAAGGAAAATCAGCTTCAAAATGTGTGGGAGATAAGATGATCACGTTCTAATTTTACCCAAGGAAAGTGTATATAAACCAAAACCACCAGTTCCTTAATAGCTCAGGAAATAATTTTGTTTCTTTTCTTAAGGGAAGCCTAACAAAATAACTGATTTTGTCTAACTGGCTACAAATTCGCCTGGCAACAATGCTATCTTTGCAACAATGCTGTCCTTCCTTCATTTCCTTCTTCCTTTCATCCTTTTTTCTCGGCTGCCCTTCTGAGAGTGAACCCCACCCATTTAAAGACGCACCCACAAGAGTGACAGTACTCCTCCCAATACTGTGGTACCGTTCTCAAAGGAAAAAAGATAAAGTATTTTAGCAGCAAAAACAGGAGCGAGAGCTGTTTTTTCAAGAGTTTTTTTAGTGCGTTTTTTTGTGATTTACTCCTCGGAAAGTGCAGGAATCCAATTTTTAATGGGGACAAAGAAAATTCAAAATGTTTTCAAACCCAGGTGGGAATGAGACCTTATTGACTGTTTTTGTCTCTATATGCTAACACCAACAATAGATACATTTCCATCTCCCCCATCAGATAACTCCAAGGAGTAAAGTGATTCCTACAAAATATTTCTTACTTCTCCATGGAAGTCACATCTTATGTTTAAACTGTTTTCATGCTGTCCTCTGTTCTCAGGGATCACATGCCAAAATATATATTCTTTTTTTATGTAGACTGTCTACCCCAACTCAAACTATCCTGTAGTTGGATTATTCTATCACTGAATACATTTCAGCTGCAAGAAGGCAAGAAAGTATACCTACCTTTCTCCAAAGCCAACTTCCTCCTGTTAGGTCGGGGTGGGGAGGGAGCCATACAACAATTGGTGCATACTTAGAGGTCTATGAGCTGTGTTCATAATGGGAGGTACAGGTATGTGCACCACCGCAGTGGGCAGTCCTGGTGAAGGGCCATAGTTTGCTGTGAAGTATATGATGGACTCTTCTTAAATGCTTAATGTAATATTAGATTCTTTCTATTTGTCTTGGGCTTACAATCATGGCCAGTCAGCACCAACAAACTTTGTTATGGTGATGTTTATTAGGCCATATCTCAACACTATCTCACTTTGGGATGATATGGAATCCATTTCACAGCTCCAGTATAACAAGGCATGACAGTGTCAGGGAACTGACTGGAATAAGGAAAAGTCACAATTGCTGGGTTATAGGTTGCTAAGAGAACTATGACTAAGAAGGAAGGTGGACATGAACTTAGAAGGTATATCCCTAGGCAGTATTGTGCTCTACAGTATTGTGCACAACTGGCAACTATAAGCTAGTCACTGAATATGTTGTGTCTGGTTATTGCATCAGGCTAGGTGAGTATCACAGTCTCAAATGAGTGTTGGGCTGCCTCCAGACTAGCAGAATAAATCTGCAGTTAAAGGTAAAAGCACAGCAAACCTACTGTGTAGTGACAACTGGCCATCCTGACTCGAATAGCAGCACCATAGCTTCCCCATTGGAAGCTGTGAGAGCTGAGTCGGCGCATGCTATCACATGGGTTGAAGCAGCCAATCACATTTGAGCTGCCATTCCTGCCCTAGTTGTTCTGTTCTCACCGTTCTGCCTGGACTGGAGGGAAACTTCAGATTTCATTTGTACTGTACAGCAAGTGTCGTTAAATCAGCATTAAGGTATATGCACAGTCCTGATCGGATAATGCGATGCCACAACAATCCATTGATTGCCGTGTGTGACAGCTCAATCATGACTGTGCATTCCACTGTACAGTATAAACAAGTCTGGACGCAGCCTTGATCTGTGGAGTGCTGATGCTTTATAGGGTTTGTTGCACCCATGGTTTCAGTGAGTTTATGCAAAATGCCAGTTTGTTTTTTTTTTGAAATACAAAATCTGTAGAATACAAAACTAATGCAGCATCCACAGGTGTGACCAGTCTTTAGGGATGCAAACTGGAAATATTATAGCTAATTAAGTATGTCCCAGGAGTAATAATTCCTCTTGTAATTAGAGCAAAGAAGAATTGCCAGTCTCATTCAAAATTATCAACTTGGGACATAAGAATTATTTGTTTGTTTGTTTGTTTATATTTCTATCCCACCCTATACCTGAAGGTCTCAGGGTTGGTTACAATACAGGATAGGGATGTTGCTGGTGTACCGATCACCCCACTGCCCAGCATCTTCCCTATCTGAGCTGGCTGAGGTGGTCTCAGATGTAGTGGCAGATGGGCTGCCACAGTGGTGTTGGGGGATTTCAACATCCATGCTGAGGCCACGCTTAGTGGACTGGCTCAGTTCTTCATGGCCTACATGACAACCATGGGGCTATCTCAGTTTGTATCTGACCCGAATCATATGGCAGGCCACACCCTTGATCTGGTTTTTGCCTCAGAGCAGATTGGTGAGTATCTGTTGATAGGAGGGTTAGCTGTCTACCCGTTGTCATGGATGGATCATTCGCTGGTGAGGTTTGGACTTGCAATGGCAACTACCCTCTGTGGGGAAATAGGACCCATTGAGATGGTCCGCCCTCGGAGACTTATGGAATCCGGGTGATTCCTGAATGCTCTTGGGGATTTTCCGGTTGGCATGACTGGTGCTCCTGTCGAAGCCCTGGTTTCTTTCTGGAATCAGGAGATGAGCAGGGATATTGACACGATCGCTCCCAAGTGCCCTCGGCATTCTTGTAGAGCTCGCAGATCTCCTTGGTATTCCATGGAGCTACAGGTGATGAAACAGGAGGGTCAATGGCTAGAGCGCAGGTGGCATAAATCCGGCAGTGGGTCTGACCGAACACGGGTTAGAGCACATTATCGTGCCTACCACGTGGCGGTGACAGCGGTGAAAAAGAGATTTTTCTCTGCCACCATTGCGTCCTTGAGTAGCCGTCCAGCAGAGCTCTTTAGAGTAGTAAATGGCCTGATAAGACTGAACTCAAAGAAATATGAGCTAGGGCCAACTAATATCTGCTGTGACAAATTTGCGAAGCACTTTGAGGGCAAAGTCGCTCAGATTCATAGGGGATTAGATGCCACAATTGGGCATAGTCCAAATGAGGTGTCCAGAGAACTGTCTGGTCCAATTTGCTTGGATCAGTTTAAATTATTGCAGCCTGAGGATGCAGACAGGCTGCTTGCAGGGGTGCGGCCAACAATGTGCTCTCTAGACCCTTGCCCTTCCTGGCTTATTAAAACTAGCTGGCAAGGTATGACCGGGTGGATCCAGGAAGTAGTGAATGCCTCTCTGAGGGATGGGGTGGTTCCACTAGCTCTGAAACAAGCTGTGGTGCACCCCCTCCTGAAGAGGGCCTCCCTGGATCCAGAAGATCTGAACAGCTATCGCTCAGTGGCAAACGTACCTTTTTTAGGCAAGATTCTGGAGAGGGCTGTTGCTGCTCAACTACAGGCATGTTTGGATGAAGCTGATTATCTAGATCCATTTCAATCTGGCTTCAGACCCGGTCGTGGCATAGAAACCGTCTTGGTCGCCCTGGTTGATGAATTACTCCGGGAGAGAGACAAGGGGAATGCCACCCTGTTGGTTCTTCTGGACCTCTCAGCAGCTTTTGATACCATTGACCATGGTATCCTTCTGGAAAGGTTACGGAGCTTAGGAGTTGGAAGCAGTGCTTGGCATTGGTTCCACTCCTGTCTCCAAAACCAATCCCAGATAGTGGCTGTGGGAGATGTGGTTTCGACACCCTGGGAACTCACTTATGGGGTTCCTCAGGGGTCGATCTTATCTCCCATGCTCTTTAACATCTACATGAAGCCGCTGGGAGAGGTCATCAGGAGATTTGGAGTGAGGTGTCATCCATATGCAGATGATACCCAGTTCTATCTCTCTGTACCACCTGAATCAGGAGAGGTGGTGGAAGTGCTTGACAGGTGTCTGGAGGCAGTAGTGGGCTGGATGAGGACCAATAAATTGAAGCTGAATCCAGACAAGACAGAGGTGCTGTGTGTCACAGGGTCTCGGGTCTGGGTAGTTGGGAGATACCCTGTCCTCAATGGGGTGGTTATGCCCTGGAAGGGACAGGTGCGTAATTTGGGGGTACTCCTGAACTCTGCGCTGACACTTGAAGCTCAGGTGGAGGCCATGGCCAGGAGCGCCTACTCTCATCTATGGCTGGTACATCAAGTTAAACCTTTTCTGGATAGAGATGACCTGGCCACAGTTATACATGCTCTGGTAACCTCTAGACTGGACTATTGCTACACAGTCTATGTGGGGCTGCCCTTGAAGACGGTCCGGAAGTTGCAGCTAGTGCAAAACACAGCCGCCAGAGTGCTGACTGGAACAGCTAGCCGGACACATATCACGCTGGTTCTTAAAGAACTGCACTGGCTGCCAATTCGCTACCGGGCCCAATTCAAGGTGTTAACTCTGACTTATAAGGCCCTAAATGACTTGGGCCCCAAATATCTAAAGGAATGCCTTCTCTCAAACCGACCTGCCCGTGCCTTGAGATCCAAAGATGAGGCCCTCCTAGTTGTCCCATCACCTTCGGTAGTGAGGTTGGTGGGCACCTGGGAGAGAGCATTTTCAGTGGTGGCCTCCAGACTGTGGAATGGCCTCCCCTGTGAGGTGCACCATGCCCCTTCCTTGTTATCATTTAGGAAGGCTGTAAAAACATACCTTTTTGCCTTGGCCTTTGGCTGAGGAGATACATTCTCCTCCTAGTTATAGTTCTTATGAAGACACTATGGAGCGCACGGCTTATATCAGAATTTTTAACCAAGTACCTTGTTTTAATTTGTATTTTGTTTTTAATTGTGTTTTTAATATGTTTTAATCTGTATTTTGTTCTTAATATGTTTTTAAATATGTTGTTTGATCCGTTGTTACCCTCCCAGAGACCTTTGAGTATGGGGCGGGATAAATAAATAAATAAAAAATTTTATATTATATTATATTATATTATATTATATTATATTATATTATATTATATTATATTATATTATATTATATTATATTATATTATATTATATTATATTATATTATATTAATCTTAAACAGATCCCTTTCCTCAGGCTTACAATCTAAAGAGACAAGATACAAAAGGAAAGTGGTGTAGGAGGGAACAGGGACACTCTGGCAGAAACAGTGTCTTTGCAATGGTAAAATACTTTTATTTTGTTTTTCTCCTCCATTCCCCACAGGTAAGATGGTTCTTTCATAGCCTGTTTGATGACAATTGAGAGGGAGGAGTCAATGCTGGGAGCGCGATGGAAGGTGCTCACCCAGTTTCCTTCTCTCTTCCTCTCCCCACAGGCAATCAGCTATATATGTCTGATTTAATGCTAATGAAGATGTTTTCTGCCTGTTGTTTTCTTATAGTTAGCTGCCCTGGAGAGACAGATCTTTGACTTCCTTGGATTCCAGTGGGCTCCTATCCTTGGTAACTTCCTGCACATAATAATTGTAATTTTGGGTTTGTTTGGGACCATACAATACAGACCTCGATATATAGTTGTGGTAAGTTGTATCTTAATTTATTTTAATGATAATCTTATAATATTTCATCTTTTATTGTTATATAAGTACTAGGAAGTTTTTGGCCAGTTATTTCTTTTGCATTATCATATTGCTTTATTCTGTACTTGACTTGACACCCAATTAGTTCTGCTCACATCCAATGGATCAGACCAAATCATTGAAAAAACTGTAAAAACATTCACCTATAGCTTCCAGAAATAAGCAAATGTGAATTTCAGATTTGGGGAATGTCTTTCAGTCTCCAGATCTCCTCATAGCCGATACAGCTATGACATTGAATAGCTGAATATTCAGATGTAACAAACAATGGAAAAATTGGCCTTTCCTGTACTTTGGTGGGTGGATTGGTTGTCAACATCAGACCACCTAAAAGTGCATTGGGGGGGGCAGTTGGGCAGTGCAACAAGTGGATCCCAAGATCCCTTTAGCTTCTTATGCCAATCTAGACATGGTGTTATCAAAAAGGCCCTAGTTATTATGGTGTAGGTGGCATGGACCAGTGGACCTTTTGAAAGCCGACTCTTCCATGACTTCCCTTTGGTTTGTGCTGCCTTTATTTTTCACTGTATGGGATTTTTAATTTGCAGCATGATCTTTCAGTGTCATCCTTTCACTGAACATTCTTCACTGAATTTCACACTCTTTCACTCTCACCAGTATGACCAGGAGCTGTGATCATGTGCAGATCGTTTTGAACTGAAAGATGGTAATAGATAATGTCAGAACACCATTGTTCTTTTCCAAAAATTGTTCCATTTCATAATCCTGGATACACTCCATATCTCACTCAGTCACTCGTGCATATATCATACCTGTGACATGCATATATACGTCATTCAGTTTCTACTAAGAACCTGGACCTCTCTGCAGTTTAACCAAACTTGAAATCAAGGATTCTAAACTACTAAAAGAAATTACTTCTTCACATATTATTGACCCACAGCTCCCTGAGAAGGTTGAATGCTTATTGCTTTTTCCCCTGAAAATGTCATCATTTGGAATCTGTATGTAATTTTTTCAGTAATGGATTTCAAAGGGTAAAGATCATACCATATCTCATATGATATCTGTTAGAGAATTTTCTAAAACATATTTTTAAAGTTTATTTCTGCATGGATGATTTGACTTCCAAGTACTTTGTCTTCTTTCTTCCTTTCTTTTTAAATAAATGGCAGAGGTGACATTAAGATTTGGTGGAGAGACATGTTTTGGGTGTACTTTTAAAACAGCAGCTTGCTATCTGAAAATTATAAGGTTCAGTAAAGGCTATTTCTTAGTCTGGAAACATTTCTATCATTCCAAAATGCCACCTGTCCACTAGATGTCCTCACTTTAAGATTCAGTCATGGAATATGGGGCCACCACACTGCAGGATCTATCAGGTTTGTGCCTAGTTAGTTTCTAGAAAACTTAGCATAAATAGATTGTAGAAAAGGAAGGAAGGTGGAATATAAGAACATAAGAGAAGCCCTGCTGGATCAGGCCACAGCCCATCTAGTCCAGCATCCTGTCACACACAGTGGCCCACAAAATGCTCATGCGCATCTCAAGCAGAGACAAGGACAAACCTATTCCTGTTCTAGAATCCCAGCAAATGACCTTAGAAGTGCCCCATATGCTACAGATTAATACTTTTTTTGTCAGTGTAACACTAGATTACTACATGTACAGTAAAAACTGGAAAGCCATGAATGCCCTCACTTCTGTAGGTCAGCAGTTCTGAAACACTTTGTTTTATATTTTCATTTCATGTTGAATATGCTGTTGATTAGCTGACATAATATTTGTGCAGGTACAGAACTCTACACGTTCATTATTTTGCCTGAATTTCTTAAGGAAGATGAAAAGGAAGAACTGGTTCTTATGTTTCTAATAACAATTCACTTGAAATTTTGGACTCCTTTACGTATGAAAATCAATGAACATTTATTACACATATTATGGCTTATTCAGATTTAGGATACTGGCCTTCCTCTCTTGCTCAAGGACACTCTGGACCAAGTATAAAACATTATACAGTAATGCTTAAAACACAAACAGTATTTATGTAAGCCATTGCACCTACACAATTTGAGAGAAACCTTCCAATTGTCACTGCTGTGGCACTTTTGACAGACACTTTCAAGACAAAGTCACTCAGATTCACATAGGCAAGGTATTAGATAATCGTAGTTACACAGTTGTAGGCATACTGGGGAGAAATGAGTTATCTAGACACCAATCTAATCTGGCTTCAGATGAGCTTATTCTTATGCCTTGAGAGCATCTGAGTCATGGATTCCTTAAGATTAAAAAAGTTTTTCTATTGCATCAGTTTTAGAGAGCAAAAAAGGACTCTGTATCTTTAAGAATATGAAATGAACTCTGGGAAATTCCTGGGTTCTTATTCTAACTCTGTAGTTCATTTTGTGTAGCTCTTGGGAGACAGACTGGAGAGAGCTATCTCTTTTGACGAGAAAGTTGGTTCACAAGAAGAAGGAAGCCAGTCTGCAGAGAAAGAGAACAACAAATATAAAAAGGGGCTTTCTGACGAGAATTCTAAATCTTTTGTTTGTACTTGTGAAACTCTGGATGAGTGAAGTCTAGAAAAACAGAAACCTTGTGAACATTTCTCAGTTCAGCCTGTGTTCCTAATGGCCAGGAGTTGAAGCTATGCACACTAGTTCTTTAGTATTGCCCTTGAGACAAAACAGTTATGGCAGACTGCCTTAGTCACCCTGATTGATGACTTTTAGCAGGAGAGAGACAGGTTTTCCTTGGATCTCTCCGAAGCCTTTGATACCATTGACCATGGTTTCTTGCTCAAGTGACTCTGGATATTGGGATTAGAAGGCACTGTTTTACAGTGTTTCTCTTCCTGTCTCTGGGCTAGACTCCAGAAAGTAAGAGCGAAGGGCTATTCTTAGTTGTCTTGGGAATCCTCATGTTGGTTTTGTTCCATGTGCTTTTTATGTCAGATGAAGGGTAGAATATAAATAGAATGAATGAATGAAAGACTTGAATGAAAAGATATGTGCTTTATAGATAACTCTGACCCTGTGATTGGTATGGGATTCCAGTACTGATTAAGTACAAAACAAAACCTGTAATATTTCAGATGTTGTCAGATCCAGTAACAGTTGTTGCCAGCATGACAGTGATTAGCTGTGGCAGGATAGCTGCAGTTTCTACACTACAGTACAGTTCCCATGAATAAAATGTTATATAGATATGCATTGTATAATTTTCATACAAAGAACTACATCTGGTTCTCCCCTTTGCCTTTTAATAATAAATAGCTTAGCTTAAAGTATTTCACTGAAGTTATTTTTATGTTCTTTCTTCCTTTTTTAAATAGCTGTTGCCATCCTTACGGCATAGGAGAGTCTCAAGCTGTTGCTGATTAAGGATGCTAACAGTTTATTTGCTAGGTTTTTCCTTTGCATTTCTGCACTTAGCATCAGTGATGACTCACATAGTTAAAATTCACCAAATGCAATTTTGTGCATAAAATAAATGTCCAGGCTTTTCTAAGATAAGAAAATAGAACATATTTTTCTTCCAGGGAAGCACAGAGGGATTTCATATTTGCATAGATAATTTTACACTACCTGATGTTCTCTCATGGCATCGGAATGTATATAATGCATATAATCTGCCTTCCCACAGAAACAGCATTAAATTAGTCGGGAGAGCAGACCAAATATTTTGAGAACAGTAAGCACAATATCCACAAGGAACAGAACAAGATTGCTAGCACAGAGTGTAGAAAGCAATAAGGAAGCAATTCCACATTGGCTTCAAAAATGTTTGATGTGGCAGTAGTGTGAAAAGTGATTCTGGTGGTTTTACTTGATCATTTTCATTTTCTGTCTTGTTGCCCTTGGTCTCAGATTTCCCTTGCCACTCGCAAACTGCACTGGAGTGGGTCAGAGATGATTGCAAGATGTGCTTCCACTCTGCAGTTAGCTGGCATTATCTTAATGTACTGCTGAAGGCAATAGCTAGTTGTACCTACTACAAAGATGGGGTGGCTGAAATATATTTCTTGTCAAATGTGTATCTCAGAATTCTAGCTAGAAATTCTAGAATTTCTGAGGAGTACCAAACTCTTTATAATTCACATCTCACAAGGTAGCAGGCACAATATTTTAACATAAAGCATCCCAAATTTAGCTTCTGAATAACCACATAAGTAGGTCAAGTTGATGGAAGTTGGATATTTCACTAATTGGGGATGTTACTGGGACCAAACTTGGTGAGAGAAAAGGAGGATATAGGGTCTGACACTTGTCTTCCATGGTAATTTTAAGGTATCTGGGACCAAGGCAGTTGCAAGCCATAAAAGATACAAGTTTGCTTGCTCTTTGCTCAGGACTCTTCTGAAGAAGGGGCAACCAGTAATAGTGAAGATAATATGGCTATATCTGTATACTTTTTAAAAAGCAAACCATAAATGACATAGAAGTGGTAGCATATAGACTCTACTATTCTCACTCTACTTCTAATCCACATTAAAGTTCAGAGAGTACACTTTAGAAGTGCATTTTCTGGACTTCAGTGTGGATTATGGCACTAGCATGTGGACACACCTAAGCAGCTTTTGAGCCAATTTCCCCCCCCTATTTTGTACAGAACAGTCTGATAGTCAACTTTCCATTTCTGTTATCAGGACAATGTTACTAAAGCTGCTGTCTCCCAGACCTGCTACATCCAAAAATGTTACGGGTACTTCTATTATTTCAGTTATGGCATATAAGATATTTTTTTATATCTCATATCTTTTTGCAGGGAAAGTTGGCATGGGAGAAGTAAACAACAGAGTGGAATGGAAATAAATGATCAACACTGTCTGTGATTATTTTGCTTAGAATATACAAGTCTCTGATGCCCTTTCCACACTGTCCCTTATTCTGGAACAAATACAGGGCAGTTGTACTCACACTAGTGCTGCTGACTAAGCCAAACCCTGCCCCTCTATGATGCTTCATTTGCACTGAGTGTGGACCAAAGTAGGCCATTGAAGATGGTACCATGGCCTATTATGGTTGTGGGCCTCAAGTGGACCAGAGATAGTATACCAGACCATGGAGGCATGCGGACAACAAGCACCTGTAACCCGGTGTTCTACAGGGGATCCTTTGGGGCAGTGCTCCAGGAAATGCTGCCAGAAATGGGTCTGGCGCAAAACGAACCAGTGCAGAATATTTGAAGTCCTGGAACTTTCATTTCTGGCCTCCAGAGTCTTTCTGTTGCTGCCTCTGAGGGCTCTTTGGCAGCAGTGCTGAGGGCTGAAGAATGCAGAAATAATCTAGCTTGAGAAGAGTTGCTTGATCTGGATGAGGTGACATATCCAATTCTAGAACAACAGATGTTTGTGCAAAAATCACTGGAATAACATTGTAGCCCCATCAAAGGCAAATTATGCCTGCCAAAAGAGTCATGGGAGAGGACTATTGTATAGTTTGACATAAATCCTACTTCATATAGTTTGCCTTCAGTCCTGCTTCCATTCAGTGAATTCTACAACTTTAAAGCAGTTAACATGTATCCTCAATATATACTGGGGAAGAAAACCCCCAAAACAACACTGTGAATTTGGGAACTCATATAGAGTTTCTGGAAGAAGGCTAAGTGCTAATGTGCATAAGTTGAAGATGCAGTCAGTATACGCAGTTGCCCTATTCCCCCACCTCCACACATTAAGTAAATGAAGATTCAATGTATGACATAAAATATTGGGATAGTATGCATTTTTCTTCTATATTAGTACATTTGGATTGATAAATAGCAAACACTGCAGATGTATTGTTCCCTGGATACTGCTTCTTGCCTCAGAAGTGACTTCCAGGTGAATCTGTGCAAAATCTTTTTGAACAGTGTAACCAAATGCAACCTGCTTTTTCAGATTATTGTTTGAAAAGTCTGAAGCATCTCTAATTTCTGACAAAAGCATCTGGTGATGCTTTCTTTGCCTATTACTGCCTCCCTCCTACTATTTATTCATTTCAAACATTTTATGGTACCTTTCATTGCAAATTTCCAGGCAGTGCACAGCAATGAAAAGAATGAGCTCAACTAATAAAACACACAATGAAAAATAGATATTCCATCCACAGATGGGGTATATTAGTGTACACTATTCTTGAAAGGAAATATATACTTAATTTAAAAATACACTTACTTCTGGCATTATACCATTTTGCATCCTTCATGCACCCTTTCCTTGGTGTAATCTAAGGCAGACATTTTTATTTATCCTGCAACTGATTACCAATATCTTTGGGCCTCCTACACGTCATTCGGCATAATGAAGTTATGCTGTGATTGTTCCTGTGTGCTGCTGCCTTCCAGGGTAAAGATATATCACGAGTATGAAATGATAAAACACAAAATCTGTAATTGGGTCGATGCTTTGGAATTTACTGGTGTCAATAGGCTAATATGACACTATAAATAATAAATCTAACTTTGCCTTGAGAGTAGTTAGAGAAGCAGAGGATATTGGATTTGCAATTGGCTACAGTTCCAAAGGCTTTCAGCCAAGAGAAATCTTCCTGGCTACTCCTTGCATGATGCTTCCCAGCAGAGCTGTACTTATTGATCTTTTACATGATTGATCTGCTCCTTGTGTACAATATTTTCATCTTCACATTTTCTTTCTTTTTTTACCCTAGTACTCAGTTTGGACTGCCCTCTGGGTTACATGGAATGTATTCATTATCTGCTTCTATTTGGAAGTAGGAGGGCTCTCGAAGGTAGGTGTCACATTAATTCCTTTGAGGCTATTGCTGTGCTTGTTTGTTTCACTTGCTAAATGTCTGGGCCTGATCTCTCTTTTTAGCTGTGCAAAATGGCCCCTCTTGTACTTGATGTGAGGTGGCAAGGGAGATCAGAATTAAAGGTTCTTGCACTGCGAGTTATTCTGGATTAGAAACCTTGAATAAAAACCTGGGTCCTATTCACACTTAGGCCTCTGGTATGATCCAGGCTTCAATGAGGAACTGCTGCGTTGCCAAATCCAATAGCTCTTGTTCTCTCTCTCTTTTTTAGGTAGGTACTGCCTTTCAAGGTGCTACCTTTCAGTTCCACCACTTGCTGGAGAAGGGATTGAGGGCCACAGGACAGGTGTTCCTCAATTTATATTTCCTTCATTTTAATAGAAATGGAAACTTCAACTCTTTTTTTATTCTAGAAATTGTCAGTAGTACTTTAGGGTTTCCCATGTCTTCCCAGTAGACCACACCAGCACAAGGAAGAGAGGCTCCTAGTTTGCTGTGGCCCAGTATATTTACCGATGCAGAACCATCTTATGTCTTCATACAAGTTAGACAGGGGCAGTTGAAGATAGGTGGGTTTCTGGCAAATATTGTCTCAGTTGTCTCATGCCCCAAGAAATGTTAGGCTCCAGACCTAAGTGTTTTGGGGTTCCAAAACATGCAGACTCTGATACTGATATTCCAGATTTTGACCTATGGTTGGAAATCAGTAAAGCCCTGAAAGTGTAGGTAAACCTCCCCCAAGCTGCAGAATATGCTGTCATTATATTCAGAGGTATGTGTTTGCTTTATGGAGTCACATTCCTAAGGACTTAATTAGAAAGGCTTTCCAGATGGTGCAAAAAAAAAAAAGAAAAAGAAAGAAAAAAGAATAAGATAAAATCAGGTTTTGTATCTTCCTATGTGACATTTACAGTGGTTTCATAGGGCTGCATAAAAACAAGCCCATAAAAGAGCAATATTGTTTTAAGTAGAAAATTCATTTTCTTTTATTACTTCATAGAATTCTGTTCTATAACTGACACTCAGTGTATCTCCTTTTCCCAATTGACATTGAATGTCCTTAAGCTGAGAGCGGCTCTTTTTGCTGAGATTGGTTTTAGGGATAAAGGGATTGAGATGTGGGATGTGTTCAGACATAACAAAAGGGGCGCCTCAGAAGCGTTTCAGAGAGTCAGTGAGGGCTTGGGTTCCCAACACTTCTCTAATCAACCTTTCCTGGCACAGAATGTTCTCTACAGGGGGGAAGGACAGATTGGTGTGTGAACAATCCTACCCCAAAGACTTCTCTACGCGCCTCAGTGATGGTTTTCTTTTTTGTGCTATGTATAATCACAGCCATTGTTTCCTTCAGTGTTCAGACTATCTGCTAAAATGGGCATTATTGCTTTTTGCTCACCTGCAGAAGGAAAGCACAAATGCTAATACCAGATAAAGTATGGAGCACAATAATGCAGCAGAGATTGTGGAGGCCAGTTGGGAAGAACCTAACATTTTGCTACTGTACTGAGTTTAGCAAGGGTGAAGCCATTTTGGATGATAGAAAGAAATCATGCAGATAAATGGGTACTTCTGACAAGAAGAACAGCTGTAGTTTAGTTCTGTAATCAAGTTTACAAGAGGTTCTGACAGGACAGTACCTATAGGTTAAAAATATAATCCTGTGGGTTTTGCAGGCAGGCGCATCCTGTTGCAATAACAAGTCAAGTATATAGTCCTGACTGGGAGGAGGAGATTTTGCTTCTTTCAGAGTCTCAGTTGATGAGGAGAGAAGCCATTTATTTTTGAAATACATTTCTTAAAAATAAATATGGAATCTGAACCTTGTCATGATTAATTGCAAACAGTCATGCCAAGCAAAAGAGCCTTTTGGCCCCAGCAGTATGAGTGCTCATGAGGCAGATACAGTCACTCGGAATATTCAGAGCCCTTCTCTATCTGTTCACCATGACATTTTGGGCCCTTTCACACCACTGTTAGGCATGGAAACGGGCAAAGACCTGAGATGGACTGGGTGTCCACAGGTTCTGGGTAACTGTGATTGCTGCTGTACTAGCAGTGATCGCTTTACTGTGGCAACAGCCAGGCATGCTGGTCATTACCATGATTACTGGACAATGCAGCATGGTATTGCTCCTCTCCTCATATACCCTTCACTTGGAAGAGGCGTGAAGAATGCATGCCAGTGGATGCTAGCTGTTTAGCACATTTCTGTGCTCCACTCTTGTCTGACTGGAGAACGGTCTGGTACACACAGAGCTGCTTCCAGAAAGGAAGCAAGTTCATGCAGGGCAGATGGTCCATGTTGGAACATTCCCAGGCTGTCCCTTTAGTCCAACTGCAAAACAACCCTTGGTTAGAGACTTTCTTCACATTCACATTGAGAGGGACTTGTCTAATATGAAAATCATGGAAATCACCATGTAGTTTTTCAAGCCTTCTAACTGGTAAGGAAATTCCATTATTTTGAAGCAGTAACTTTCATTGCTTTGGAAAGATATGTATGAATTGATCTTTAGATTGAGTGACAGGGAAATTTCACACAGGTTGATATACTGGACTATCAAGTGTACTAGGAATCACTTTTCTGCATGCTGGTGCAGGCCTTTATTCCAAGCTATATCCTGGAATAAGTCCAGTGTGGAAAGGTCCTAATTGCATGCTATCTACTTGTAGCAAGCTTTCCTTTTAAGACTTCACTCTCCTTTGTGACTGTAGTTTGAACAAAGTGTGGTGCCTTTATAATCCCAAAGTTCGTTATAAAATCAAGCACTTATGACAGTCCTGAAATGTTCTTGAATTTCCTTTACCAACCACAGAAGGAGAAAAGAGCTTAGTATGAAAAGGAAACATGAGATTGTGAAATCAGTGATTGTGAGGAGTGCCTAAATGTTGAATGATATACATGAATAATTTAAGACTATTTGTTTAAATGTGCAAAAGTCAAGTTATCCTTGCAGCACAACGCACTGTCAATTGCCAGCAATTTCCTATGTTTTTGAAAACCACAGGCAGCAATTTAGGGCTGTTACTATACAATGTGTGGCATTTTCTTGATTTAAACTGTCATCCTGAAAAGCTGTTAACTGAGATCTGGAGTTGGAGTGAGCATATAAAGTTTAGTGGAGGACTTTTTCAAGCTGCGCTTCAGCTCTTTTTTCCTTTTTTTTTTTTCTTCTTCTTTAAAGCCTAGCGTAGAAGTTGAAGGATGTGTGCATGTAGATTTGCATTTCCAAAAGAAATTATACATGATCTCTTTTGGCATTCATGTGATGTGGCCGTGTATGCTACAGCACTGACATTTTACATCTCATAAGCACGGTAATATTTTTCTTAAATATCACCACTGTTCTAAGGATGCATGAGAAGTTTGATCGTAAATGTTTAAGACAGATGGCACCAAATATATATAATGACTATCTGCCTGTATTTTTCCAGAATGATTGTTAAACAGCTTTTTAAAAAGTTAGTTCTTAATCATTCAACTTCTGCTTGCATTGCACTCTTAAAATAATTAAAGGGGATGGAGAAGGTTCCATATGAAAAGTAGTTACAATGGGTGAGACTTCTTAGTCTAGAAAGGAGAGGAGCGAAAGGAGAGAGCCAGAGATCATCCAGTGATGCTAAATCCTAGATAAATCAGGGCAGACAAAAGGACTTTTCCCCACAACACAGCAGATAGTTACTCTGGAAGTTGCTACCACGAGATGTGTGGTTGGCCGCTGGCATGGACAGTTTCAGACAAAGTTTGGACAAAATCATAGAAGTCAAAGCTATCAATGGCTCTTGTCCCTGATGGCAGTAGGAGGGGGGATGCTTCTGAAGACCAACAGCTGGGAGCTTGCAAGCAGCACAAGCTCTGAATTTATGTCCTTCTGATGGACTTCTTTGCATATCTGGTTGGCCACTGTGAAAACAGACTGCTGGACTAGATGAATTGTGGCCATTTCCTCATTGCAGCAGCTGGAGCATCACAGCTGGAATGGGTCCTGGAGGAACCATTCTTTGCTGGAGCAGCCCCACTGTCATGGAAAAAGCCCCCGCCCCCCTGACACCAATTATGCCCCTTTGTTGCCCCTGCAGCACAATTCTATATTTTTGTGTTGTGGTGATTCTTTTCAGCACTAAATTGTTGCCTTTACAATGGAGTCTGTAGATAGATAGAAACGTCAGCTTCTTCTTCTTCTTTTTAACTGTTTTAGGGAAAGGGATACCTTGTAAAAAGTCTTAAGGATGCATATTTTGTACTATGAGGGCACTGATAACAATGGAGCTGATTAATCCAGCGCAGTCTATGGGAGATGTAATCTGTAATTTGATGGTCACATAGGAAAATCCCAGTGCAAGAGGACACAGCATTTATTTAAGTATGTATGCACTTCCTTTTCTGTGCCACACTCAGTCTTACAGACTTCCGGAATTTGAAGTCTCCCTTCCCATTTCAATTTGATAATGGTGACATTGCTTACCTTACATATATCTTTCTGTGATTTTTCTTCATTATATCAAGGCAATGCGTATTTTTTATTTGGGGATATTGTTTGCTCCTCAGTGCAAAATACAGCAGTAATATGAGATTATTGCAAGAAGTATTAAATTTGCAATTTGTTGAATTCATGTTTCATGGTTAGAGGTTAACTGGAATTATTCAGTTTAGTTTTGAATTGATATGTGCAATTTCTAAGGAAATGTGTTTCAGGGAGCTGAATAACAAGAGCTTAGTGAATAGAAATTTTTATTATGCTATTAATTCAATGCCATGTACTTTAGTTGTGATTGTCCTCTCTTAGAGGGGAAGGTAGTTTATTTCGGGTACCATTTTCTTTCATTTCACAAATTAAAGGATGAAAAACAAGAGAATGCTGAAATGTACTGTATTTCTGCATTTCCTTTGACATAGAACCAGTGTTTGTTTACTTGGGCAGTAATATTTTTTTAAGCCTCCTTTGGGGTGCTTGAACCAACAGCACAAATAAGCAGGCAGTTAAAAGCAAAACTGGGTGCCCCAAGAGCTCCTTATCAATTTTCCAGCATAATGGTGGCAACTCCAGGGATGAAACTTGTTTTCCAAATCCCTTTTCAGTGCTCCATAGAGAGTTCTAAGCCTACTAACACAAAGAACACTTCAGGAAGAACTGAAGGAAGTATCAGCTGGGAAGTTCTCTGGCATTCTGTGCATCTCTACCAAAAGAGAGAGAGAAGGTAGATGAAATGTCAGGCTGGATTTCTGTTCCCTGAGGGAATTCCCTTACCATTCCTCCTGGAAAGTCCAAGTCCCACCTCTGCAAATGTAGACTATGGACATACCTAATAAGAAAGCACTCTTCAGAAAATGTGGGTTCATAGGTAAATACTGCACATTAGAAGGAAGAACACACAGTTAAGTGAGATCTACCCACTACCAAAACTAATTCAGTGTGAATTATAACTTGTCTTTACATAGGATCCTAAACAGGCAAACATGTTTTGCCTTGCATGATCCTGGGAGTCAGTAGAAGACTTATAATAGGAATAACAATGACTTACAGTTTCATTGCCTACCCGCAGTTGGGTTTACACATCTTTTCTCCCATCCCACCAATAATGCCATTTCAGTTTTGAAAAATGAGTCTCACCTCATTCTTTGGCTACAGGGAACGTTTAATCATCCTGAGCTGATAAAGAATGACACTTTACAGACTTCCTGTCAGAAGAGGGAAGTGGCTGCTGGTGATAAAGTTAATAATTAATGGAATTGGAAACTAGGCCTTCCCTGCCACAGGCATCTTCCTCAATCTATTTTTGGCATTGGTGAAGGAAAAGGCTTAATTCAAGCTCACTGTTGCATCACAAAATTACATCAGCACTTCATAGCCCTAGTTAGAATCCTGAAGATAGTAACAGTTTAGGCTTTTGAGCTATCACATAGGATTTATTGAAATAGAAGCAGCAAGGTTAAAGACATGGCCCTTTGGAAGCACTATATGTAGATAGGAATATCATTTGTTAGAAAAATGGGAGACAAGTATAACTAACAAATGTCAGAAATACTGGAAAGTTAGTGACAGTGTTGAGAACATCGAGACTTCAGTGCTTACAAAGAAAAATTATGTTGACGTATATGGACTCAGACTACGGGTGTTTCCTCCCTGGCTGCAGAAACCGTTTCAACCCCCCATTTAAGCCCCATTTAAGACCCTTACATACTTACCTTCTGCACTGGAGACCTCTTCAGTGACCCTTCCAGGTGGCCGCTTCCACATTTTGGCACACGAAATCCATTTCTAAAACGGATCTCGCCACCAAAAAATGGATTAAAATGAAGACCTAAAGATTAGGTCTTCATTCCGCCCTTCACCTGGATCTGTGTGGAAGCAGGACGCTTCTGCACATCGCCAGGTGAAGGGATGGATATCCCTGTGGCAGCCATCTTGGGGAGGGCAGAAGCAGGCCGGTTTGCCTCCTTCCACCCTCCCCCATGTGCCGTGTGCTGCTGGAAACATGTGGTGACTGGCAGCTGCATGCTCTGGTCCCGTGGCTCCAGGAGCGGCGTCAGTGGCATGGGAGGCCGGATGCGCATGTGCGGATGTGGGGAGGCCTCCTCCGGAGGACGGCTCGTTGAGAAACGATCTTCTTTGATCTGATTCTTGGTGGCATATGCGGAAACACCCTACTGGTTCATTTGACTATCAGTAAAAAATACCAGATGTAGCAATCTTGTGGTAACTGTGCTGGTATAGAGTGAGAGGAATGAGGATTGTGCATAACCCTAATTAGTTTGCAGTGAATATATACTGACCTCAGGCAGAACCAACTGGCAGTTTTGTAAACTGGTTCATGATCTGAACATAAGAAAAGCCTTGCTGACCATCTGTTTATTTTATCTATTTATTTACCTTTTTATCCTGCCCTATACCTGGAGGTCTCCGGGCGGGAAACAACATCTAAAATCAAACATCATTTAACATTACTAAAACAATAAAACAATAACAGCATCTGCCAGTGGGAAGAGAAAAGTATTTCCCCATTTAACCGAAGGCCAGGGAAAAGAGGTGCATCTTTACTGCCTTCCGAAATGTAAACAATGAAGGTGATAGATGCACCTCAAGGAGGAGACTATTCCATAGCCTAGCGGCCATTACTGAGAAGGCCCTCTCCCGGGTCCCCACTCCTTTTGCTGCTGAAGGCGGTGGGACAACCAGGAGGGCTTCCCCTACAGATTTTAAGGCACGGGCAAGTTGATATGGGAGTAGACATTCCTTCAGATATTTGGGGCCCAATTAATAAGTCCAGCATCCTATCCTGCACAGTGACCCACCAATTGCTTCTAGGCATTCTGAAGCAGAAAACAAAGGCAAAGCCTTCACCTGCAAATGACCTTTAGAGGCGTCCTGCCTTCCTCTCTATGCTAGAGATGGTATTCTGACATCCATTCTAGTAGCCGTTGATATACTTTGTCCTCAGTGAATTGTCCACTTATTTCTTAAAGCCCTTCAGGCCAATGGCTTTCCCCACCCCTTCTATTAATACATTCCAAAGACCAATGACCTAGTAAGTGAAAAATATTTCTCCTTGTCAGCCCTAATGTTCCTGTTTATCAGCTTTATAGAATGACCCTGGTTCTAGTATTGTGTGATAGAGATGTTTTTTCTCTATTTATCTTTTCAACAACATGCATGATTTTATAAACTTCAATTGGGTCCCATATTAAATGCTGTCTTTCAAAGCTGAATAGGCCTAAATTTTGCTGCCTGATTTAATAAGGGAGATGTTCCATCCCCCAAATCATTCTGGTTGTCCTTTTCTGCCCTATTTGCAGTTCCACAGTATCCTTCTTGAGGTATGGTTACCAGAATTGTACAGAATATTCTAAATATGGCCTCACCATAAGTTTATCGAGAGTCACAAATATTTTTCTGTCCCCTTCCTAATCACCCCTAGCACTGAATCTGCTTTTTTCACTGCTGCATACTGGATAAATACCTTTTTGGATGCCTTTCTGACCTCATTTTCCAAATGCTGATCTCCTCTGGGAGTTTGGTTAGGAAAGCAATAGTAGGTCACTAATATTAAGTTTGACCTGGTATTCTTATCCACAGCGCTTCTATGGAAGAGTCTGTCTCACCTAGACATTCTAGTTGATTAGATTTCATCTCTTTCTTAAGGTATAATATTACACTACCTCCAGTCCACCCTTTCCTGTCCTTTCTGTAGAGTTTGTAACCTGGGATAGCTGTTATCCCAATGATTTTCATCAGTCCACCAAGTTCGTATTATGCCAGTAATATCTGTTTTTTCATTTATCACCAATCATGCCAAACATATCCTCAAAAAGAAGAAGAAGGCTAGCCATTATTTTTATGAAATGTAGTTTTGTGGGCTAGATATTGTTGTTGTTGTTGTTATTGATAAATGGTAGAACTGACTTGCCAAAGTCAGTGGAATGCCAAACTAACTGGAAAGCGTACAATCTGTCTATATTTATGTCTAAAAAATTAATACATTTTCATATTAAAAATTTCAAAGCTCTTTGCAGAAATTCAAGACCAAATTAAAAGCAATTTGACCAAATATATGTAAAAACAGAATATGAAACAAATATCCTGTGTAAACAGATGAGTTTTCAACAGGCACATGAATGATATAATGGTAGATAACCCCATGAACATCTAAAGGAAGAGCACTCCCAAGTCTGGGCCCCACCGCAGGATATTTTAAGCAGACATTCAGTGATTAATGGTACCCACATTAGAATCTCCACAGAGGATCTCAAGAAGCTCATTTGTCTGTACTGAGGAAAATGAATGCCCTGGTCCCAAGCTGCTTAGAGTCTTATATACCAAACATAAGACCTTGAATCCAGTATGGAAACTAATTGACAGCCAGTGTAACTGCTTAAGCATAGATTCTATGACTGTGCAGACACCCCACTCAGTAACATAACTGCTTAATTTTGCACTAGTCACAGCATCTGGACCAGATACAAGAGTAGACCCACGTAGAATACATTACAGTAAGGCAAATATGATGTTACCAGGGCATTAGACAAGAGTGACCAGACTTCCTATCCAGGCAAAGACCTAACCATACAGTGACAATAATGATTCTAGAAGTTCTGCCTGTTATCTATGTACCTGAAATTTAGTGATCTCCTGGTCTACTTCATTACCTGAAAACCACAGAGCAACTTGGGCTCCACAGCGCCAGAGAGGACATTCAGGAACAACTGTATTGATGACCTGCTGTGTTTCATTGTTCCATAATTCTGTGAGTGTATTGACAGGATCTGGTTTCTTCAAATTTTCTTAGAACATTCAGAAATCCATCAGAATCCAAAAGTCTCTGGGGGCAGACCAGCTTCATAGGTCTCCCACCCTTTCAGTGAGGGAGTTCTATTTTGATACCAGACTTCACCAGGTGGTAATCTAACCGTGACTAATTAACCTGCCCGATATCCAGGGACACCCCACACACACAACCTGAGGCAAAAACCAGATAAGGATATGACTTGCCCTATGTGTTAGCCTTATAAAAACCAAGACAGTCTCATAGCTGTAGTGGAGGCCATTTAAACTCAATTCATTCTCAAGGTAATCCAACTCAGCAAGAATTTTGAACTTCACTGGGATTCTCCAAGCACCACAGCAGAAATCATATATGCCACCTCAGTCCAGAAGGCTGTGAGGCAGAAGGGTGAGTGGTGCGTTAAGCATTGTTGTTCCCTTTTCAGAATTTAAATATTTAATTGTTTTCAAGTGCCTTATTCAGCTTTGGGTTTTACTGGATGGGAGACAAACCAGAATTCTTTATTACATCTGTATCATTCAGCTAAACCCATAATGAATCTTTCACATTAGTTTTCTGTCCACATACAGTCAAATCTAGTGGATAGCAGCCATTTAAAGTCATTATTCTCTATATTTGACAATCCCCTTCTGAAGGGTTCTGAATTAAATTTACCTCTGTAGGAGCACTGCTAATCTCAACAACTCACCAGACACTTAACTTTTATACAGAGGAAATAAATGTTTCCAAGTTTAAGAGACAGTGAGCGCATCAACTGTATGATTGTATGGACACTTTATAGTCTGTCATAGTGATGAATCTTTGAGATGCAAACATAGAAAAGATACCTTTATGGCCTTTCGATAAATGATATGTTTTGTTACCATATTATTCAGGTTCTTAGGATAACATGCTTTTAGAATTTCACTTTATGAATAAAGACAAACATAGTCAATAGATTAAGTATAGGTGTAAAATATTAGGTTCAGTCTACCATATTGCCAGCCTTCTGTTAAAGTTACAGTGAGGTGATATTTTAGTATTTTTTTCAAAATAAACTATGGGAAGAAATCCAGATCTCTTAAAGTTGTAAATAGTTCTGTGCTGTCCTTAAAGCAGCTATGGTTGCTTATATTTACAAAGTTTTGCTTTAACTTGGGTCTGTTTTATACCGTCACCACAAAACATAAGATAACAGAATTTCAGGCAAAAGCAAGTTTTCAAGAAACTGTTCTAAAAATGGATATAGTCTATTGTAGTGTGTTTTTAGAGCTGTCCCTATTAATTTTTATTGGTGAGACTAACAATGCAGTGAAGCTAGGAATATCCTGACCACCCTAATTAAAACACTGGATAGAAAATAATCCTATTTAATTTTCAGCTTATCGAGCCAATTTGGTCCTTATGCCAGAGACAGATTGTTGGAGATGCAGCTCAGAAACTGACCCCTACAGAAAGCATAAAGTGAAGTTTAAAAGCTCCATTGATCTGTAGCATATTAAAGTTACAAGGAACCTTAAAGTCATCTGTATTGGCTGTCTAAAGGTGGCTCTTTTATAAGTGCCAAAACTGATAACTGGAACTGTCTGCTCTGCCCTACTGTGATGGGAAAGTTGTTCCCATATTGACAGACAGAAATGTCATTGGATTTGTCAAAGCTGCAATAACCAAGTTTGTGGGGTGTAGTAATGAAAGAGAGTAGGGATCATTGACCTGAGCTATATGAATAATTTTGAAAAAAATATCAAAAAATAGAAAAAATCCTGAGCTTTGGGAAAGCAACTGACAGGCCTACTTCTTAAAATATTCAGTCTTTTGATAAAGATTCCAGAAACCCGTTCAATTTTACGTGGCAGAAATAAGAGACCAATTTTTTATTCATTTTCATCTCAAAGTCAAAATGAAAGCAAGAAAAAATGATTAGAGGAGCTGACATACCAACTGATCTAAGCACAGAGTATTTGTGCCTTTGTAACAAGTGAAAACAAGGAAGTTTTCAGTTAGAAGTGATGGGTAAACTTGGTTTATTTGGAAGGTGATTTAGAAGATGAAGTAGTTTTTGCAAGAAGTCTAAAACAGTTTGCTTTTTTCTATACACACTCCTGAAATCACACCATGCACCTGATACTGTCACCAAGAGCCCAACTGATTAGTAGAAAAGAAACAAGGGCCCACAGCACATGGCTGCAGTTGACTGACTTTCCACCTGATGCAGCTGGTGATATAACATACAATGAAAAATGCAATATGTCACATGGAGACAAGCATGGGTGAACATGGTCAGAAACCTCTCTGCTGCTGAAAGCTATGCCACTTGGACCTCAAAAAAAGCTCATGAACAGCTTTTAGCAGGGGAGGGGGTTCTGGTTGCACTCACTCATGCTTGCTACTATATGTTTATGTTTATTATGTATAACAGAGGAGAATTAGCTGTTCTGGTTCTCTTGGGGGTATTGGGAAGAGGAAAAGGCTGCATCCAAATGCACTCTGGGGGTATTCTTTAAAATGTGTAAGAGCACACTACTAGAGTCTGTTTTATTTAGAAAACTGAAAGTGAATAATAACAATATGATAAAGAATGGGTAGAGATTGCATTGGAAAAGGGATACCTCTTCTAGCTGAAAGTGCTGAAAGCAAGGAATCTATATAATGTGCAAGAAGATGGCCAACAAAATGGATGCACTGGGCTATTGCTATGGCAGTCATGTGGTGCATGACTGTGCAGCCACAGGTGAGCTGCACCAGCCCCATACAGGGTTTACAGCAGGAAGTGATGTGAATGGTGCATCTGGGAGCTTATCAGGAGTGTACTAGATGCTCCCAGTCAAGCTGTGGAACAGTTTTTGCTGCTCCACAGCTCTGGAGGATTGAGATGGCTGCACTGCTCTGGGCTGCACTGGGCCTGAGGCAATACTGGGGTGTTTGAATGGAGCACCTCAGAGCATGTGGGGCTCTCCCGATCAGGTATGTGTGATAAGGCCCAGAGTCTATTTTTCAGCTGTGTTGGAAGGACTTCTCCAAAGTCACTTGTCAGCTCTTGATCACCCTCACAGGAGTTCAGGAAACCTAGGAGTATAACTGCCATGCAGATACCCCCTCTTGGGCTTCCTCCAGGCACTTTGTTGCCCGTGTGGATGCAGCTAAAGTCTGACAAAGAGCAAAAGAATGCTGACCTGAACTCTCCAATAATCTTAGGCTACTGAAAGTTTCTACTAAAGATCTCATAGTAGTATGGTACTGGTCTGTTCTGGAGGGGTTCTTGCCAAGTTCTGTGTATTGTTAATATACACAAATATTACAAAATGCCAGTTAGCTCATACCAAAGTCAACCAAACCTAGATAAATGTCAGAACTTTGAAATTTCTTCCTGTTAAAAACTAAAGTGCAATAGCATCAGTCCAGGTTCTTGGTTTCACTACAGTTATGTGAACAGGGACATTTCTGAACTATCCCAGACCTAGTGCAACATGATATCATTGTTTTTGACTATACAGTACAGTCAGTCTATTGTATGGTGTCATATATGAACAGCCAATGATCAGACTATATTTCAAGTTTCCTTTCTAAGGACCTTTCTGCAGTGAAAGGCCATGATCCAAACCAGGGAATTTGAACCAGGAAGGTACGCTGGCTCAGACCATGAAGAGGCAGTGCTGGCCCAGATCCGGTCCTGCACTAGCCTTGAAGCCTACATGAGCTTTGGGATAGGGCTCCAAGGGCTAGGAACCACTGCGGAACTTATTTTGGAAGCACACTTCAATCCATGCAAAAGGGCCCAAGATTATGTGATATCTAGGATTATGCATTAATCTTGGTCTTCTATCCAATACAATTAATTACACTTTATTTTTGATGAACAGCTGATTCTTGAAATGCTCATTTTACTAGAAGTAAGGCCGGGTCTGAAAAGAGCTCAAGCATTGCAGCTGCTGCTGAGAATGGTGCTATACTTGCTGGGTTCCATAGTAAGAAGTAGTTGTCATTTTGTAGATTTGAGAGGGTAGTTTGGAGAACTAAGCTTTCTTTGAAACTCACTAAAATTGATTTGTGACTGTGTGATCCTCTAAACCAACTTCTCTCCTCACAAAATAGTGCATATGCCCATTGCCGTACTATTTGTATCACTAGCTTCTGCAAATTTTAAGGCATTTGTTAACAGAAATCTCCCTGGTATACTAATGTTCTACATGAATGGGGAATCACTGAAAATTAGCAATCACTCCATAACTAGATTTCTGCATTCATGCCAAGAACTTTAGAAATATGTGATGTTTTAAGTGTATGATAATCAATTACTGATCCCGCACTGACAATGTCTCCTTCAAGAAATAACTACTTCTGATGTATCAGGCAAATAATAGATTATAAGCAAATCTTTGTCACTCTAAAGCTATGTTCATACCTAAATTTAATCTACTTTCAGAATGAGAGAATACATTAGCAAAGTATCAAGCTATTTTCTTTCAGCATTATCTAACTCAGAAAAGCCACCTTTCAATTAAATAAAGAGGAAAGAAAATGATTGAGTGCTAGCTGATGTATTCTCTCATTTGAAAAGTGGCCTGAAACTGGATTAAAACTTGGGTGTGAATGCAGCCTTAGAACCTTATAGAGGCATTGGAAGGAGTCTCTCCCCCACCCAGTCAGATCTCTCCATTTTGCAATAGTTCTTCCACCACAGCAGTGACACCACCTCAGAACACTTAAATCAATTGAAAACCATCATAATCAGCCAGTATTTAGTAGGCAATAAAGCAGCAGCTAGAATAATAAATGTGAGTAAATGGAAAGAAGTGACAGCATTTTTCAATTAATCTACTGTGCTAGCTAAATAAATGGCACATAAAATGTTATGGCTGCATAAATAAACAAAAGAAGAAGAACCAACCAAAAATAGAAAAGAAATGGAAGTAAATATTAATCAAATGCTTTTCCAAGGAAATATAGGATTTGTGATTTCATGAACTTTGGATCTAGAGGCCTAATGATAACTGTGGCTCCCTGATAACTGGGGGAGGGGTGAATCCCAATAAATATTTATAGGTAGCCATAGAAATATATCAAGGAAGGTCTGCTATTGGTTTTAATATATTTGAAGATTCTTATGCTGATTAACAGTACCAAGGACTTTTCAAGGAGAACAACCATCAACATTAAAAATATCAAAACAATGTGATCACTGCAAACATTAGAACTTCATTTCACAAAACAAATTTTACATTGCACTATTCCAAAGTTCTGGTTCAAAAAGTATATTTTCCATTAATGATTTTTAAAAATTAAAATTGTTGAGAAGGATAAGCATTTCCCCATATAGCTATTACATGTGTGGGTTTAGAAGAAAAGGATACCATTATAACTAAACCATAACAGATCTCAGCGAATGATTGAGTAGCAGTACCTGTCCGGGGGGGGGGGGGGGGACAGTTCTGAGGTCATTTAACTCTGTGTCACAATCGATGTGCGAAAAATCCAGTAAATAGAATTATGCACACATTTCTATTTAAAATGAGTTTCTTATCAGGGCTGTTAATAGCAGAAAGAAAGAAGCATGTACTTTGATATAGAATATGGTTTTCAGGCAGGGTTCATGAACTTACACCTCTCATTCTGTGTGTGTGTGTGTGCTAAAATCTCTCTTGCAATTACAATAATTTGTAATTACAATTAGGAATACAATTACTACTCTAAAGCCATCTGAGCTCACCCTTGAAGATGATCTGGAAGCTCAGCTCTTACAAAATGCGGAAGACGGGGATGCTAAGTGGCTTAGCTTATTGGAAGCACCTGTTTGCAACTACTGCCAGTATGCTACAGTGTCAAATTCAAATTGCTAGAGTTCTCATCTTAAGCTTTCTATAACTTGAAAGAAAAAAATGGCTTTCTCGTAGTGGCACTTGGTTGTAAAACACTCTTGACTTCTGACTGAGATGCAGCTGCTCTACCATCTTTGTTGCCAGGTAACCTTTCAGCTAATTACTTGCTTATGTTTCCTCTTGTGTGTGTGTGTGTGCGCGCGTGCGTGTGTGCGTGCGTGCGTGCGTGCGTGCGTGCGTGTGTGTGTGTGTGGAATACTTTGGCTTTATGCTGTGTTGTTACACATCTCCTGGAGGTTATATTCCAGTGCTTCTGAAGTAGGCCACTGTTTGAGTCGCAAATCAGGAATACTAATATCAGCTTGGCCACTGTACTGTATCTTTGAAGCTCTGCTATACCAGAGCTTCTTATTTCACTGATCCTAGCTGACCCTGTCTGCAGAACAGGTAACATTTCTGAGAATGTAATCTACCTAACAACTTTAATTTGCCTTCCAGGATCCCCCAGTTAAACTTCCCAACATCATCAGTACTGACATGTGCCACAATCAGTGGCTCCTCTTCAGCACTGACTACCTGCCTATCTAGATGCTGCATGATGTTCACAACCTTTGCACCTGGCAGGCAAGTCACCATGCAGTCAGCAAGCACATCACAAGCCCATCTCTTTGTTCTTCTAATAATTGAATCGCTCAGTATGGCTGCATCCCCAAGCAATAAAAAGCTCGTTAAAAAGCTTCTTTTGCCTCTGAGCACCCCCATGCATGGCTTTTCTCCAATCTTCAAGCAGCACAAAAGGAGGAAAATGCACGGGAAAAAAGTGTCCTTTAAAGCAAGACTACCAGAGCACTTTTTGGAAGCTGCGGGTATTCTGAGCAACATTGTGCATGGAGACGCTCCGTGGCAAAAGGGCTGGGGATTGGCGGCCAAGATCTCAGAAAAAAGCACCCTGGCTCTGCTGCTGCCACCGCCTGCACACACTGCCTTAAACATTCACACATCTCCCAGAACAGCAGCACCTTCCCTTCCTTTCCCTTTCTAAAGGTCAGAACTTTTAAAGAGCCAGAATTGCAGAGAATTGCAACATTGTTATCAGGTGTGAGGTGGGTGGATTGCTACAGTGTAACGGCTGCTGTATGGGGTGGATTTTTACAGTGCAATCACTATCTTTGGAAGCAAGCTCTGGATCCCAAAGTGATAAATGGCTCTGGTGGGTTTTGCAGGCAGGGGAGACGAACAGAGAACTTGTAAATATGGCTATTTTTCTTTTGGACTTGTCAGGGGTTGTCTCCCCGGCACACTATCAAGCAGAGAGGGGGCGGGGAGAAAAAGATGCGAGCAAACAAAACACGCTTCCTTGGGGACGGTAGGTGCGTTTAAAATGCGTGTTTTACCCAACCTCATGGGGACGCTTATTCCAGAATTGAATGGCACTTTTAAAGTCCATTGGAACAGAGGGACAGTAGAGGAAAACTAGAAAGGCAAATAAGTTGCTTGGGAACACAGCCTACAAGGAGTTTCCCTCCCACATCTGTTGAGGAGTAACCTCAGTGCAAGACACATCCTCTAAGAAGGAGTCCCAATTAATTGTGCCTGTCTTCCTTTCTCAACCTGATGTCCTCCCTGCCTGAGACCTCCACTCTCAAGGCAGTTGAAGGGCCACCTATTGTGGAATGAGATACCCTTACTGCATACCTGATGGTTTCGTCTACATGCCTGTCTTTCTTCTTTCCGTCTATCTTTCCTTCTTTTCTGTATTTCCATCTGCTTCTACCTTGACTTCAAGAGAAGAAATCCATTCCTTGTGAGCCAGGAGCTCATTACACCTAGCACACCCATAACTTCTCCCCAGGTAGTCATACATAGGCAAAACATTATCCACCTAGATAACTTTTCAATAATTTTATTTTTGTTACTATTTAATTTCTTAAAAGTAATTAAATTACTGTTTCCGTTTTTCTTACTATTTAAAATATTTTACTTTTTTAAAGTATCTTCACACATGAACCTTATTGTTGAAAAAAAATAGTATCATCTGCTCTCCGCAGTATTTTAGATACCTTTTCTTTTCTTTTGGCAAGTATAAATGCCCAAAGCACTTGAAAAGTGACTTGTGACTGAGCAGAATATTTTATAAGGGTAATTGTAGCAATGTTGGAAATGAGTGTAATCTTGTTTTTTAAAAATGCTGATTTAGGGAGAACATGGAGGGGCGGAAATCCCAATAGGTCAATGACTGTTAAACATAGGCTGCCCTGTGGTTGATCCAGAGGACCCGTAATGTGAATCTAATTCACATTAAGGAGTCCCCATGGCAATGGAGGATAAGGCAGGTTCAAGGCAAACCCGTCGGTCCCCATGAAAACCGCGGCAAATCCCTGCATCGGGATGCCACGGTTTTCTCCACCACCAGCCCTTACCTGGTGATTAATCACCCAGGTAAGGGCTTGATTTACCCCAAACAACCACATGACAGCTGCCCTGCAGCCAAGAGCAGGGCAGAGCTCTGGTAAGATTATTAAAACAGACGCAAAAGGTGTGTCAGTTTTAATCATTTGCCGAGCTCTGCTTGTGCACATGACAGCTGCTCAGCTGTGCAGGGCAGCTGTCAGGCAAGATTGTTTGGGGTAAATCAAGCCCTTATCTGGGTGATTAAGTGCCCAGGTAAGGGGGGACAGTTGCCATCGCTGCGTTAGCAGCAGGGACAATGAAGCCCTGCCCGCTATTGCTGTGATCGTAACTCATGAGTGTCCCCATGCCCCCTTTATAACCTGCTCTTGCCCAGTAATTCGGGGCAAGAACACTTATAAAGGTGGGTTATTTCGTTCGGGTTTAGAGGATTTTGCCCCTCTTGTAGCCCGAATTAGGGCTTTGCATGGAGACACTTGTGAGGCAAACTAACTTTTGCCTCGCAATATCCTTGCCATGGGCACGAGCACATGGACTTAAAGCAATTCTGCTGCTTCATTATGCAACTGGAGGTGCTTTAATCAGGCCTTCAAGAGAGCCAGTTTTCATTACAATAATGGCTGCCCTGAGGCCCTGGTTAAGATGCCTAATGGAGATGCAGCCAATAGTCCCAGTAAGCAGCTCTGTCTTCTTTGAACAGGACTTTCTTGCCTATTTTAGATTTTTGTTGATTTGGATAAAGTGGTAAGATTATGGTGACAGTAAATTTTAAGGTTGCTGAATAAGAGAAGATCAGGGAAACATCTTCCAGCTGGAAAGATACTGGTATAATGGCTCCTGTTTACACTTAATTGTTTGGAATGGAGGGCCCTATTCACTCTGCGAGAGCTGATATATCCTCCAACTTTACCACCAGCACTCACAGTGACGACTGTCCATCCCAGCCCATCCAAATTGCCATAGCAATGGCTGCAACATCTTCTGCCTAATGCCCATCCATTGCCATGGCGATCACAGTGCAAAATGCCACACAATACTAGAACCTGGGGGCACTCTATGAAGCTGATGGGTAGGAGAGTCAGATCCGACAAAGGGAAGTATTTCTTCACCCAGAGGGTCATCAGATTATGAAATGTGCTGCCAGAAGAGGTGGTGACAGCTACCAGTCTAGATGGCTTTATGATAGGGTTAGACAAATTTATGGATGACAGATGTATCAATGGCTACTAGAATGAATGTCTAGGAGCATCTTTCAGGTTGGGGGGGCAGCGGGTGCTTCTAAGACCATTTGCTGGGATTCGAGAGCAGGCAGAGGTTCATCCCTGTCTCTGCTTGTGTAGGTATCTCTACTTGATCACATACATCTCAGGCCAGCCCTAAGAGGGTTTCCCCCCTGCACACAGAATTCTCAGCTTCATCCATGAAGAAACCAGATCTGATCTCAGCGTCATGGTACCATTTCTCAAAGATACTTGAGTCAAGTGTGTCTGTTTTCAGTACCTTTATTTAAATATTTTAAAACTATATATTGCACACATTCCAGGATTTGTGAGCAAATAGCCTCTGGTTCTGATTTAAAAGGCTATAGCATGCTGATGTTTGAATAATTGATTTTTTTTCTTTGTTGCTCATCATTAAACTTGGACTGTAGTTGTTATCCTCCATTATAGTATTGATTTAAGGGAGAAGGAATATGTTGGCGGGAAGACAAACAAAAACATTTGGTATATTTTTAAAATATTTGCTGGCATCTGAATGTCACAAATGTGCTTAGAATATGCTTACTATATCCTTATCACTCATGCAAGGATATTTCAGAATTAAAACTTTAACAGCTACTTTATTATATTGCATGTTACAGCTGCCTTACCTTTTAAACAGGTCATCTTCATTTTATTCTTTCTAGCGAGAGAAGCTATTGTTTAAAAAGATCTTAATCAAGCTTTTAAACTGCTTTAAAGCGATGAAGTGCACATATTCTCCCATAAGATGTATATTTGAAAACTAAATCTGCATTTGAATACCTTTTCTTACTTTTCACTAGCATCTGTAAGTGGGGAGAAAGTCTGTCTAAAAAGAAAAGAGAATATATTTGCAAGTTTAATTTCCCTTGAGAGAGGTAGGTTTTTCAGAACAATTCTGATATTTTCCTGCCTCTTTTCTTTATATATGGGTGTGTGTGAGAGAGAGTGTGTGTATGTGTGTGACCTGTGGTTTAATTCCTATCCACATTCTGCATTCATATTTGCATGATAAAAGGATGTCTCATCTTTTTAAAAAGCCCTCTCTTGTACAGCTGCATTGTTTGTGAAGATTCTAAAGAGCAAAGCTTGAATCAGATACATCTCTCTTTAAAAATTAGCATAATCTTCTAATGTTCACCATTTTAAAAGATTCCATTATTTTTTTTCAAAAGCACATGAATAATAGAACTTGGTTTTTGACATTTCCCCCTGTTTTTGTTTTTTAATGTCACAGTGTGATTTTGTAATTCCTTTGTTAATAAAATAACCTCAGTGCTGAGCTATTTGACCTTTGTGTTAAAACATTTTTCATGAATGTCCTCTAACTGAGTCATGCAATTAGGTCCTTGGCACCTTAATGGGATAGGTGCGAAAACTGCATTTCCTTGTGGACTACAATTAAAATACAGCTATAAAATGGCACAAAGCTGCAGTTAGCTGCTGCATTTCTGCCTTTTAGCTGATGATATCCAGGAGTAGCACAACATGTAATTTTCTGTTTAATTCTCCTCCTCCATTGTTATTATCCAGCCACATGACATGGGATATAAAATGCACAGCAGAATTTAAATTCATCTTGTGCTTATTACCATTAATAAGGAAGAGGGAGACTATAAGCATTTCCTTGTGCGATATGGGAATTTCCCTTATTCTTATCTTCTCTACCTGTCCCTAAGTACACTGGACATTATTAGGCAACTATTATTTTAGACTGTTAGCATGCTGGCATGTTGCCCAGTGAGTGGGGTCATGGGCAAAAGCTGTAGGAACTTCAAAAAGAAGCCCATTTGGTGATGCATCAAAAACCTTTGTGTGAGACACCTCCACTGCCTGATTTTGGTTACAGAAAGCCAGTATTGACTGCATATGCATCCAGACATTGCTCACTTATACCACTATATGTAAGTATTCATGCTTTATTCCAGAATATCCAAATATAGCAAAACCATTAAAGTGACCTCTGGAGCCTTAGGCCCTTTCCACATTGGCCTGCCGAAAAACAGATCTATTAGATCCGTTTTTTGGCAATCCGTCCTTGCCGGTAGATCCGTCACTATTTGTGACAGATCTACTGCACCCCTTGCGTCTGCACACACATGGGGAGGACAGATTGAGAAACAGATTTGGCGTGGGTGCAGTGTGGATGCACAGCACCCACCCCAATCCGTTCTCCCAAGGCCCTCACCCCGGCCTCCCCGGTTGGCTCCTCTGGAGCCAGTGATGGGGAACCGGGGCCTCCATTCTCTGGGCTCCCCCTTGCCCCAGAAGCCGGAATCATGGCTTCTTGAGCCAGAGGGGGCTTCACCCTACACCCCCCTACCCACCCCACATCGGGCACGTGTGATCCTCTCCTTACCTGCAGGCAGCCAGGCTGATTCTGGCTGCTAGGGCCTGGCGTGTGGTGCGCGTGCATGCAGCGCGCCTCCCCATTGGCCAGCCACACGCACCTGTGCAGAGGGAATGCTGAAGACAGGCGCATGGCTGTCCAATGGGGAGGTGCACTGCGCACTTAACAAGTGGGGGACATATTGGGGTTGTATCCAAAGAGTGGTTCGTGTGCCTTTAGCAGCAACACTGCCTTTTTAAGACATGGCTTCCATCTTTCTGAAGAGAAGATGAGCATGATTTGGTACCCCAGGACTGGCCTAAGTGAGAGTGTGTTTTGATGCTATGGGCTGGTCCTATTTGAAGAGCAGGAGTTTCCATCTTACACTAGAGTGTTACAGGAAAGAATATACTTTAGCACTGTGAAAATCACTTGTGAAAGTGTACAGCTGCATCCAGAAATTGGTTATTTATTATGCTATATTTGGATATTCTGGAATAAAGCATGGATATTCTAAAATATTTGTTGTTCATTTGTTTGTTGTTTGCATTTTTATCCCACCCTATACCTGGAGGTCTCTGGGTGGGTAACTACATTTAAAATCAAACAATATCCATGCTTTATTCTGGAATATCTAAATTCTGGATGCAGCCTTAGTTAGGAACAGCATTAGCAGCAATCTATTTAGCATATTTACACAGCAGCTATGTAGCTATAGTTCAGGGGCTGACTCACAACATAAAATGCAATAAAAGTACAATTAAAGTACAATTAAAAACAGAACTAAAATGTAAAATATTCCTTCTGTTTATGTTTATTATTATTACACTGTGATGTGATTACTTTGCTCTCATACTACTCAAAGAGCACAAGATGCCTAATTTGGAATAAGGCAGATATTATCATTCCTAGAAGAGCTTATTTTGTAGGCTTTTTCCTTTTATTCTCTATGGTCTCTGTACATATAGATTGCTTCTTAAGGTACATAAACATAACAGCTGAGATGTATCATCAAATGAAGTGAACTATCAGTTAATTTTATCATTTATGTACCATGATCTATTATGGCTTAAACCATGGCTGTTTAGTTTTTCATTAAGGTTTGGCCATTGCTGAACATTTCAACAAGGTGAATTTGATCTTCAAAATGAATTATTGCACGCAGTTAATGTGCAAAATGAATTCTAGAGAAAGCTGACAGTATTAAAGTTGTAGTTAAGCTTTATAATGAAATGGTTTAAAAGCAGAAGTAGTAAACATAGATATAGGGTGTTTTCACACTTCTACTTCCCTGGAAAGTTCTGGAATAGTTTGGGTATCTGCACTTCAGGATGCCCAAACCGTTCAAAACTTAGCTTGTGCTTAACTAGGTGACGGCTAAGTGCAAATCACCTTGATTAAGGAGGCAGTTGCATTGCTGCAGCAGTGGTGCCTGTGCCTGTGAGTGGCATCATTCCCTAAGTGACCAGGCAACGCAGCACACCACTGCTCCTGTGCCACCGGTCACAAGCTCCATTTACACATTTTCCATCCAGAAGCAGAGGTACAAATAAAGTGTGCAGGACTGTCACAACCTGGGGTTTATTTGCAGTAAAGCTTGTAGTGCATGATTAGGGAACTTCTGGGGAAGAACATCAGCACCTGGAAGAGCCTGTTCCAGCCTCCAGGTGCCCCTGCCTTCCCAGAAGTTCCCTAACCGTGAAATAGGTGTGGAGCATGAAATTGTGCTCCACATCTTTACTAACTTTAACTAATTACTTACCTGGCATGTCCAGCGGTGAGCATTCGCACCTTTTCTGGTGCTCCAGGGTCGTCTGAGGTGCTGTGCAAGTGCGCTGGCACCTAGGATGACCGCAGATGCAACTGTGCATGCACAGAACATCATCATCATCATCATCATCATAGTGACAGTGCTGATGCACATGCAGTCACAGAGGGTGCTGCAAACCAAATGGCACCACTCTGAAGAGGACCAGCCCCAGGTTCAGTCACAGGTGATTGACCGAATGTGCAGGGCTTAGGCTGTAAGTGTGTGATTGCGCTCCTTTCCTGTCCAGCAGATGGGAAGGGAAGTGTGAAATCACTCCTGGCCACTAGTATATAGGTAGAGCAGTTAAACCGTTTGACCCATGATGGTATATAGTTTTCTTTCTGACACCCCTCCCCCCCCAAAATAAAACCTTTTTCAGCTTTTATATTGGGAAAAAAACAAACACTTATATAGTACATAAAATGAACCTGTCATACTTTTATTCCTTTGAATGAAGTTTGCTAACTTGTATTTCAGTGAGATCAAGGCAGTTGTAAATTTTCCAGAAAATCTGTCTAAGGGTTTTCTACACTTATTGTATATCCATATTAAGAAGGGATCCAAAGGCCTCCCTTCAGTATGTTAGTGCGGAATAAGGGATGCTTTGCCTCCTGCTAGTATAGAAATGTAATCCAGGAGCCTTTCTGCACTTAGCTGATTAGGCTGCCATGAACTAAGGCTGGTAAACTTCAGGTTAGAGTGGACCATTTGCACTTGTCATGACGAAAGCTCCCCCAAAGCGTCTATTATCAGTCAGAAGTGTGAATGATCCTCCCATTTACCAACCGTGCTGCTTCTACTGAAGCCAGAAGTTCTACCTCCTCAATGCCACGATTGGCCACCATTGCAGAGGAGCATGTTTGTGCAGGGACATATTACAGTTGATCACATCAGTGCCTGTGATCGCACTCCCCTCTCGTGGCTCTATGACTGGATGTCACTCCTGGGGATTGGTGGTCCAGTGATTGATCATGGCTACTAACACCAATGTCCCTGCACAGACGATGCCTCCCCTGCCCACCGACTGCAGGGAACCAGAAGAGCAAATGGTCACGCTGCTGGATGCTTCAGGTAAGCTTCTGGCCAATGTTGGTAATGGTGTGGAACACGATTTAGTGCTCCACACCTAATCAACAATTAGTGAACTTCTGGGGAGGGAGGACATACTTGGATCCATGTGTGTATGCTCTTTACCAGCAGTTCACTAATTGTTGACTTCTGGCCTAAGTGCAAATAGATCAGGAGGCTTTGGTGTGGTTTATCAGTAGACCTGATTAAACTGGTCTACTAGCATTTCCAGTCTAAGGGAAATCCATCCCAGTCTTGGGATTGCATGATCTGGATCAGCCTCTGGCACTTCCTTCTGTGAAGTCTTCCTCTGGGCCTGATTGGTCTGCATATTAATGTAGATCTATGAGGCCCTGCTTCCTAGTAGTATAGCATGATCCTGATCAGGGAGGCCCTGACTGGGATTGTCAATAGACCCATTTAAACAAGTCTACCACTGGAGCACCGGGTGCAGAACTGAAGGGCTTGCAGAAGGCAACCACCCTCATGTTTGGGACTAGTGTGGAAACCACTTTAGCAGCACACCAAAGCAGAGGCTCCAAGGCTAAGATACTGCCCATGTTTCAATGGGCTAGGATAATGCAGGAATATGAAATATGTCTGTAGCCAGCAGAAAGTTCTCAAAGTCATGCAACGATGCTTGAAGAAAAAAATGGAAAGATATACAAGAATGCAAAAGGGAAGGGGTTCATTGATGGTTCCAAGATGATTCAGTAAACCATATTCTGTATGGTTTACTATTGAGTGGGAGTAATGTCGCTTAATAAATGTTGCATGTTGAGAAACTTTCTTGTTATCCTTGTGATTTGGACTGATGGCCTAACATGGCCCATATGACTGGTGCAGAATAAGTCTGCCTCCAGACATTGCTTTAAAAACCCACATTTTACCAATAGTCTCAATGTGGTCTCAGGTGAAAAATAGTTTGTCTAGACCCACAGTTGATACTTTGCATTTTAGCGTTTTTGTGATGTTACAGCTGTGAGAGTCTTTTATTCACATGCTCAGCCCCTTCCTGCAAGTTCAGTGTGAAGCAGCAGCAGCAGCAGCAGAAGAGCTGGCTTTTATACTCCACTTTTCTCACCATTTAACAGGATTTAAAGCAGCTGACAAAGCTTCCTATTCTTCTCCCCACAACAAACTCCCTGTGAGGTATGTGGGGCTGTGGGAGCTCAGAAAGAGAGCTGTGACTAGTCCAGGGTCACCCAGCTGGCTTTGTGGAGAAGTGCAGAATCAAAGCATGGGAATACCAGATAAGAATCCAACACTAACCATTCTGATATGTCCATGTGCTTTCAGGTGAAAATGTGTTTTCATTAGTTCTCACACAGTTTGCCCACAAAGACAAAAACAACAATAACAACATGGAGTAACATGATTCTCCACAACACGAGTCCTTAAAGCCATTTTTAAAAATAGCTGTATTGGGTGTATAACAGGCAGCTACAGTGTCCGTCAAATCAAAGCTGCTGCACATTAAACTCAAACTGAGCTTCCACTTTGCCTCCTGTTACTGCACTTGCAGATGGCTAGAGCATACTAAACTTACCTGTGGTGTGAATGGCTGCCTGCACGGTGGCCATCACAGAGCTCTGATGATGGCACCAGGGCAGCCTGGCAACACATACAAATCACATACCTCCTACACATCTTCCAACAGGGACATGGGGATGGAGCATCCAGGCCTTAACCAGCCCTGCTTGTCAGAAGTTCCCAGAAGTGTGGAGCTGTTTCTCCACCATCCAGGAACTCTCCCTACCTGCACACTTGAATTCTATGAGTGTTATAAAAAGATTGAGTCAAGCTAGACTTCTATGCATATTTCTTGATAACAGCACAGAAGTGGCTTTTTTTTAAACTTCCTTATAGTTCTGATAAACAAATAATGAACTTGAAACATTGGGCTTCTTTCCAGGGACTAATGAAGGAAGAGGTCTGAGTCCTTGATGGACATTTAAGCACAGAATCTGGTCTGCAAGAAGTACTTGTTCTTATTTGGACTATCCTATTTTACAGGAATATATTATTTTCTCATTCACCTTTTGTGATGAATTTTCACACAGAAAGGGCAATTCTGCACTGGCTGCTTGCAGCACTGGCCAGCCAGTGGACTATGGACCACGGAACTCCCTTCTGCACGCTGGTGCAGTCTAAGGGAGCTAGGGAAGTCCCAGGTGGGGCCTCCTAGACCACAGTCACAGAGCACACTACTGTGCAGAAGAGAGACTCCTAGGCTGCATCCCCATGCAAGAGATTTGGGGCAGGACTGGCTCGCACATGACCAGGTGCAGGACTGAACCCAAATCTTACATGGCCCCGTGCCATGACCGCTGACGTGGCTGAACCCAAATCTTGCCTTCCCAATGCATGGCAAGGGATCACAAACCCAAGCCTCTGCCTTGTCAGCTGAGATTGTGACCCCCTGGTCACGATCTTGGCTGACAGGGCAGGGGCTTGGGTTTACTCCCTTTTCCAGGCAAGCCATGATCGTGCTTGCTTGCCTGGAAAAGGGAGTAAACCCAAGCCCGGGACCATCCCCATGCTCAGGCTTGGTTCGGACCAAATCACCCAAACCATGGCAAGAAGAGTTTTTTCCAGGACCAAATTTGGTCCTGGTTTGGGCGATTTGGTCCGAGAAAATTGGACCAAATAAAAAGTACACAGGAACGGCCCCTCCCGAACCCAAATTCAGTTTGGCACCAAATGTGCATGGGGATATGCCCCTAGTGTCTTGTTAGGCCTGTATATACCAGTCAGCATGGAATCACCCAAAGATGGAGCTCTTAATTCTCTATATTCCTTTTCTGATTTGCTTGGCTTGTTAAATGAACTGTAATTTTAGAATCCTTTCTTTGATAGAATAGAGTAGGGTCTGCTGTACTGGACAAGACTGCTGTGGAATTTACTGGATCTTTAGATACTATAGCAAAGCATCTCTCTTTTTCTTTTTCTTTTTCTTCTTCTTCTTCTTTTTTTTTTTTTGCTTTTTAAAGGTATTTTTAATCTCACTCTTCAGATAAAAAGCCTCTCTTAGTTTCTTATAAAATGTCAGTGATAAGATCTTACCTTTACCCAAGGCTATAGTTTTTTTTTTTAAAAAAAAAGCTCTCTCCATTTCAGTTCAGACATCTGAGAACAGAAAAAATATCTGGCCATCTGTTAAAATCACCCAGGGCACCAAAAAAGTGCTAAGAAAGCTGAACAGACTTCAGAAAAGAATCCCAATATTTATTTATACATGCAGCATATTGGAAGTGAAGGAAAAGGCCAGAGTTGGTTTCTGCATAGTAGAAATTATACCTTTCTTGTTTAAAGCCCCAATATTATCTATCTTCCAAAGGGTTGAGAAAAAAAAATATGCAGGCATCTTGCCCATCTATCCTTTGGGTGATTCTGCACTGTCTGGCATACAAGACCAGGAAACGTATTAGGAACCTTCCTTCTGCGCAGGGCCTTCCTTAAACCACATCAGTATATAGAAGGGAACCTCCTAGTATGTTTTTGGTCCGGTGTCCTGGCAGTGGAGAATCATTTCAGCCATCTTTGGTGACTAGCAATAATGAATCTTCTACAAGGAGGTAACGGAAGACCAGGAGGTAATCAGATATGTATTTAATGGGCAATATTATGATATCAAAATACAATTAGTAGTTCATTTTTGCAAGTAAACTATTCCTTTTTCCAGCAAGGGTTCAGGTTGCAGCCCAATTTAGTTAACAAATGAAATTAACCCTTATCATGGTAGACTTTGCACTTCCCTTCCTGTCCTCTGTATGGGAAAGATGTGTAATCATCCAGCGTTAACTAGCAACTACAGCCCACCCCACACATGACTGAACACTCACCTCTGTTAGATCACGCCACAGTTGTTCTGTGTGCTGCCATTTTGTTTGCAGTACCCTGCACTATTGTGCATCTGTCAGCGCTGTCACTACAATGATGCTGACGCTCTGTGCACGCGCAGTCATGTCAGTGGTTGTCTCAGGTGCCAGTGTGCTTGCACTGCACCTGAGGTGACCCCGGAACACTGGAAAAGGTGTGGATGCTTGCTGCTGGACATGCCAGGTAAGGAATTGGGTAACGTTAGTAATGGTGTGGAGCATGATTTCGTGTTTCACACCTTTTGCATAATTAGGGAACTTCTGGGAAGGCAGGGTACATCTGGAGGTGTGGATGCTCTTCCCCAGAAGTTACCTGATTATGCACTAGGACAGTGATGGCCAACCTATGACACGTGTGTCACAGGTGACATGCCAAGCCCTTTTGGGTAACACACCTGGTTACCCTGGCACCTGGGCATGTTGTGCTTGCTTGTTCTTGAAGTGTATGAAATACCAACTTTCAATTGAAGATTTAGCAAACGAAAATCAGCAACAAAAGTCACTAATGTAAAGAATTATTTGTTTTTGATTTTAATAAAATACATACATCAAAAATATAACTTTTTTACTAGAGCTACAAATATCACAAAATTATAGATATTTCTAGATGTGACACAGCAACCGAGTTAAGCTGGTTTTCTTGCAAATTTTGACACACCAAGCTCAAAGGTTTCACCATCACTGCACCAGGGGCTGTGCAGAAACCAGGCCAATACCATATATAATGTGGCTTCCAGGGTTAAAAACAAGAGGAATATTAAAACCCCCACAAACTATGTAGTTTTCCACATGTACTAAAGAGAGTTAACATGACAGTTTTAAAATACCTTGCTAGATGGTTTTACTGACAAAGTAAGGAATTCTGTTGTAACAACATAGGAGAGCTTGATGCCTGATGTTCGCAATCTTTAGCAGGCTAGAAGGCACATTTCACAGATGAACGTCTTAACAATATAGGATCTTAGTAATTTTGATATATAAATCAATGAAATGATACCTTTGCAAGCAGATAATTACGGCCTATTTTCAATCATCTACAAATCAACATTATCATAAAAATTGCAGGTTAGTTGATAATGAATAACTGGAGACAAACAGAACTAAAACACAGCTTTATTTAATGAATATGGTACAACGGAGCTAGGAAGGGCTTTGATTCAAGGGTCAAAAAGAATAGAGCACACAGGCTGTTTTTTTCACTTTTCCTCCTGGACCGTAACAAGTCTGTCCACATTGGAATAGCTGTTGTCTTTTGGGACTGGTCACATTCCTACCTTTTACTTCTCTTAAGACTTGTTCCCATGTTTTCTAATACACATATATATTCCATGGCAAGTACTTCAAGTAGTTCCATCCAATTTCCCATTCTGAAAGTCGAGTTAATTGATACCCTATCTCTCCCTTTTGACTAGCCTCTGTCCCTCTCACAGCTTCAGCTTTCTCTTAGGTCACAGTTACACCTTAGCATTTTAATCGGCGTCAGGAAGGCAGCTGAATCCAAGCAATTTTTTGCCTGGTGTGACGTGGTCACACCTTTCTGCTGTTGTCAAAGGGAATCACAGTTTGGGGGTGGGCAAGGAGGTGGATCTGAGGACAGAGCAAAGGAACCACAGTTAAGGGGGTGGGGAGGCAAGGAAGGATGGAACGGTGGCTTCTGGAAGAGGATTAAAACAATGCTGTGCTGGCCCGAATGGAGTAAAACCCAAATAGAGGGAGGAACACCCACACACACACAAAAAAAATTGTTTAGCATTTAAAGATGTAACTGAACAGACTGGAATTCAGGCTGAAGAAGAATTAAATTAAAGGTGTAATTGCGGCCTTAGAGACAGAAGGCGAGTAACTTCTGGCAAGTGAATTGTTGCCCATGAGTGCTTCATCACTTTCCCCACAGGGAATAGGCACAGTGAGAGAAAAGGAGACATTCACATACAAATGATTTCTTCCTGGGTGAGGTGGCTGCTTTGAATGGAAAGGGAAAGACTAGTTGGGCATATGCCCAGAAATGGGCACTTGAGAACGTTTGCAAGTATGTGTTTCTTCAGGAGTTCCTTTTTAAAAAATAATGTTTCTCCTTAGAAGTTGATTGAATGTGCATTAAACCTTAAGTAGTAGGTGAATATAAAAATATAACCATATTCGGTCAAATAAATCTATGGGAGAGTTCAGGCCCACATCTTCAAACTGATTGATTAAATAAGAAAAATGCAAGTGATCTGTTTGCCAAACACAGTCAAGAACAACAGCATGCCTCCAAGTCACCAGATTTATCCAGCCATGATCAAACATTGACAAATTTCCCCACACATGCTGAAGCTATAGAAGTGGATGGATGTGTTGTTTTATTTATTTATTTATTTTGCTAGAACAAGTTGCTAGTTATAATTTAGGCTGTGCCCAGACAGAGCCAAAAACACAGGATTATCCCTGGGCTATATTGGGATTGCCACACATATCCATGGCAATCCCAGGATAGCCTTGATATAAAGGGATTAAATCAGAGCTTATCACTATTCCATGAAAAAGAACTCCCAACTCTGCTCAAATTTCCCATCGGTTTGACTTTACAGGGGATGCCATCTGCTCTGTTAGAAGAAATAACAATGTTTTTAACTATCAAGCTTCTGCCCATGCTGTTCTGCCATAGTGTACGGCTAATGCATACCTCTTCTCCTACATCACTGCATATTTAATTTCACGCTGGTCAGCTAGGGTCTGTAGACTCCTGTCAATACCAATTTTAACCCCAGAAGTTGAGATCATGACTAAAACAGGCATGAGGAACTCTTGGTGTGGGAGGTTACTTATGCTGCCATTTTTTAGCAGAAAAGTGAAAGGCAATATCTCTAAAGATTTAGGTTGACCTTATATATAACTGCCTGGAATAATTTTATGCAGAAGGGAAAGACAGGGTTAGACCTACTTCATTATAATTCAGACTATGCCAAGAATTATACACCCCAAAGGATCTTTTCAGTCAGATGAATGTAGTGAGGGATATTGGTTAAAAGACTTTAAGTCATTCCCAAAGTACAGCTGCCCCTAAGCCACTGACTGCTTTATGAGAGCAAATTACTTTTAAGCCATTGCTTACAGTCTTTTGAGCTGAAGAAATGTTCTAATCAATCTGTCATCACACAGCAATTGATAAGTAATGATTACTCTTGAATGATCTATTTCTCTGTTACTTAAGCTATTTCTTGAATGTACAAAGAATGTTCATGACATCATATCCTGCCTGCAGCTAGCTTGCTCTTCTCTAGCACTGAATTAACCTAATTAATGGGCCTCTGGAAGATTAGGATTGATTTCCATCACATCTTTGCCATCAGTTAGGAAGGAACAAAAACATTTCTGCGGCATGGAATGGAGAATGATCCAAATTTGTTTGCTGAATTTTGTAAGATTTGCTTATAAATCAGATTCAGTATATAACTATTTGTTAACTGAGATTTTTCATCCTGAATATTAAAGTATTAGTCATGCTATTGTTTTAATTCATATTGATATTGTTTTAATAATATTTGATTTTAAATGTTGTTACATACCTGGAGACCTCCAGGTATAGGATGAGATAAACAAATTGGAATAGGTCAGTCTGTAGTACAGCTTTCTACTTCTTGCACAGAAGATCCTATGTTTGATCTCTTTCATCTTCCTGGAAGAAGTTCTGGCAAGTCACAAGTCAAGGGAATCTTCATCTTTATCACTTACTTACTTACTTACTTACATACTTTTGTGTGTGTGTGTGTGTGTGTGTATGTATGTATGTATTAAGCGATAGCAGGACTAAGGATTGGGATTTTATGCACCAAGAGTAGTTGCTTCCTATATTATTTATTCCATTTTGGGAGGGGAATATGAGGGTGAAGATGGCCCTTGGTAGTTAGTTGTCTTGCTTGTATTTTCACCTCAGCTTTCTAGTAGCTAATCTATCTTGTAAATAGCCTGAGAGGTGTGGAGAAGAAGCAGCAGGCTGAGCTGCTCTGACATCTTGTTCCCAGCAGTGGCCCTCCCTCCTCCAAATGCCATCACAAGGCTGCGAACCATCTTGCCTGAGAGGAGCAGAAGAAAGAAAGAAAGTTGAGGAGGTCTGCCACCTTGCTCACAAAAGTGCCTCCTCCCTCTTCCAACTGCTCCCATCACAAGATGGCAAGGAGACTACGGCAGCCGATCAGTCAGTTGAGAAATCATCTGATCCTGAGGCCGAGCAGGACGGGGCTGAGTAGATGCCGGCTGACCATCTCTACCATCATCCAGTTTGTCACCAATGAAGAGAAAATTCAAAGTAAAGGGAATAGGAAAATTCCAGCAATAAGAAACGAACAGAAGAATTGGAACTGAAGGCCTCAGGTACTTGCTTTTTGCTGTTCCCTGTTCCCTCCCACACCATTTTCCTTTTGTATCTTGTCTCTTTAGATTGTAAGCCTGAGGGCACGGACCTGTCTAAGAATATAATATTGTAACCCACCCTGAGACCTTCGGGTATAGGGCAGGATAGAAATACAAATAAATAAATAAATTATTCTGGTGATGTGTGTCTGTGTGTTGGGAATATACCTGGATGGAAAAACAGAGGAGGAAGAGAATGATATTGCCTACATTCCAGTGATCACTGGTCAGGACTGGGATGGAGCAAGGAGGAGGATGAGACACTGTGCTAAGTATCTAATATTGAGCCTACAAGGTGAGTTCCTGGTATACAACTCACACTGCTGCTCAACAGTCTCCTGATGAAGCTGTCGGGGTGATCTATAGTGTGGTGCTGGAGAACTCCAGATAGTGGTCTTGAGGGATTTTGTAGGACATTGCAAGTTAGCATTCAGTAATTAGTGGTAGCTTCAGGAGGACCTCCCCAAACAGTCAAAGTCTGTAACTGAAAAAAGTGATCTATTAGTTATACTGGTACCAAGCTGTTATGGACCCTTAATGCCAGGCATATAAATTTGAATCTATGGCCAAGCTAATACTAATCCTACTAGGGTTGCAGTGGCACTTCTAATCATGGAGTTCCAGTGAAAGTGATGATTCCAGGTGGAACCCATCTGAGGCACTATGAACCAAAAAACCACCTATCTACAGAATCTCTGCCTTTTCTCAGTTTATTGATCCCCTTTCAACCCATTGCTACATTAAGGAACTTGTTTTTCATAGCCTATTCAGAATAAGAGTTACAGTTTCTTTTTGTGAATACAGGCTGTGATCACACACACACACACACACACACACACACGAAAATCCTTGAGGCATCTCTGCGGCACTTAGAGAATGTTTTGAGGTGGAAATGTTCACACACCAGTCTGAACCCCCCCCCTCCGCCCTCATGAATATTCTGTGCTAAAGAAGGTGGATTGGAGAAGGGCCACACCCACTATTTCTCAGAGGCACTTCTAAGGTGCCCCTTTTACTATATCTGAACACAGATTTAATCTGATCCCATTGGAAAATGAAAGAATTCATAGCAGACATCCATAGTTGCTGTCTCAATTAAGTGAGTGAAGATGCAACATATTAAAGTGGAAGCCAATGTGTTCTGTACACATTGCTGGATAATGTGTACACATTATGAACTCTGGCAGTACTTACAGCTATGCTTCAGTGTGTGATCTGCAATTACATTATATGAGCTGACAACAACCAGGCATTCTGCAAATGTGCTATGAATAAGCTTATTAGTTTGCTTTATGAAAACTACTTTTGTCCAAAATAAAAATCCACTTTACAAAGTAGCAGCAGCATGAAAACAGGATGCTTCCAATTGTGCTGACACAGGGAAAGGCTTTACAAAAAAAGGAAAACAAAACAAAAAAACAAAAAACAGAGAGTGCCTTAGCTGATCTGTTAGAAAATAACAAAGCAAACTATCCTTAACTCTTCCAGATGGCAGTGGTATAACTATTCAGGACAATGGGCTAAAAATGTATGTGTCAGCAAGAGAAAAAAAAAAGATTCAGAGAACAATTCAGTACAAAAGATTACATTGAGGAAAAAGCAGTTTGAGACATACAACAAAGAATTTCAAGATTTAGATCCTCTGCAATATGGAATAATTTCTCCAGCACAACCTGGGAATCTCACTGCTTTGCATGTATTATCATTTTTAAGCTGACTGGTACAATTCTGGCAGATCCACAAACACTGATTAAGAATGGGTCTGTTATACAGCTAAAGATGACTATTGCCAGCGACTGATAGTAAGTAGTAATAATATACAGTAAGTAGCTTCTGTGCTTGACTGATTAGTTAGTTGAAATATGTAGAAAGTGGCTCTGGGCGCATCCCCATGCACGTTTTATCCAACTCAAAATTGATTTGATCCAATTTAAAACTGGGCACTCCCCAGAGCAATAATAGTGTTGTCATTATAACTGGGGAGGGAGAATAGAACCTCAGCCAAAGGCCAAAGAGGTAAGTCTTTACAGCCCTCCTAAATAAATACAAGGAAGGGGCATGGCGCACCTCAAGGGGGAGGCCATTCCACAGTCTCGGCGCCACCGCAAAAAAAACCTCTCTCCCGGGTGCCCACCAACCTCACTACTGAAGGTGGCGGGATGACCAGGAGGGCCTCATCGTTGGATCTTAAGGCACGGGTAGGTTGGTATGGGAGAAGGCGTTCCTTGAGATATTGGGGGCCTTATAAGTCAGAGTTAACACCTTGCATACAGTTCTTGTGAAATCTTCTGCTGAGATGGTTCCCTCAGTCATTTGGCTGTTCTGCCAAGACTTCCTCGTTTCTTTTTCTTTTATATCTGTTTGAATTTTAAATCTTTGAGTACATTTCAGGATGGCTTGTTTTCATTAAGTCTTTGAGCTTCTATTTTCCAAACAGCTGAGCCACATGCAGTTTCATTACATTCTACTATCAAGTAGTAAACTACCGAACTATCAGGTTTACACAACAGAAATTGCAGTGTTTAGGTTTAAACAGTGCAGGCATGCATTAGTTGATTCTAAATGTAAAACCTTTTTAGTCATTCCTTTGGAAAGCTCATGTCAACAAATTAAAAAAGAAACTAAAGGTGGCGTATCCTTTCAGACTCCTAAGGTTGGTCCAGCAAGTGCTATGATAGTGGCAAATTTTTGAAAATCATATCTAAGTCCTCTTGGTCCCTCAATGTGACTGTAAGAAAATAAATGGTACCTGAAAATCAAGTTTGTGCATTTGGCATACCTGCTCTGAGAACTATGAATCACTGATCCATTCAATGATATTCAGCATTTACTGACCTTGTGAGATCTGGTTTTGCTAGCACAATATATAAAAACATCAAATTATTAATCTCATAAAGTCTGGCTGTATGGCATTTTGCTTAAACACCCAGTAGCATGCTTGTTTTATTTCTTCCAGCCAATTAAACCATTCCAAAATGATTAACTGATGATACATGAGAAAATATACACCTTTTCATTGTTTCCATTTATAACCGAGTTGATTTCTTAAGGGCATAGTTCAGTGATGGCTAACCTTTTGAGCTTGATGTGTCAAAATTCACAAGAAAACCTAGCTTAACTCGGGTGCTGTGTCACTTCCAGAAATATCCATAATTTTGTGATATTTGTAGCTCTAGTAAGTTATATTTTTGATATATGTATTTTATTAAAAGCAAAAATGAATAATTCTTTACATTTGCTAAATCTTCAATTGAAAGTTGGTATTTCATACACTTCAAGAACAAGCAAGCACTACATGCCCAGGTGCCAGGATGACCAGGTGTGTCACCTAAAAGGGCTTGGCGTGTCACCTGTGACACGCGTGTCATAGGTTGGCCATCACCGGCATAGTTGTACTGACGACCATTATTAGAGGACAGGGTAGGCAGCCCAGTTTCAGGATTAGCAACCTGTCTCAAGCTGGTACGGTTGCTTCTCATGTAGGGATAAGGCCATCTACATTGGGGTTGCCTGCCCCACACCAACCCTCATGCTGGCTTCAAATTCTGCACCAGCTTCTGAACTGATATAAGGGCCAGATGCTCCAAAGGCTCCAAAGGCTGGGAATGAATATTTCTTACCTTTAGCGCTTCCAATTTTGGTGATGTGCCTTGTTGCCCCATCTAAAAGGTTCTCCTGTGGTATACTGGACCACAAGGGTGTGCCTTCTACATGCCTCAGAGGTCTGCTATATTACCTCTACCATCCTTGTAGATCTCTGTGTTGAAGTCTGTTGGCAAACAGGGCTGGGGTGTCATTTTGAGCACCCTAGCCCAGTCTACATTATTTCCTATGTGGGTGGGGTATTCTAGGAGAGGTCTGGGCCTTCCATAATCTCCATTAGTGTGTGGAGGAGGTGCCTCTAGACTCCTTATTAATGCCAGTATTCCATGTGGAAACGGCCTAAATATTTCCCTGTCTATAATTTTTCTCCACCTGTCTCTATTCCATTTTGTTTGTCACTTTAAAATAAGATATGTGTTTAAAGTAGCTGTCTTGAAAAACTTTCTCTATTAATTAGCCCTGGGATATTATAGCTATTTGTTTTATATCATTTAATTGGGAGATCACAGTTTGTCCAGAATTTTTAAAAATTATATCAGAAATCACTTGGAGAATGTCATTCACCTATCTGTTTTGAACCAACTTAGGGTACACTACATTTATAACAGCTGATTGTTTCTGCGACAGGACATATTACACAAAGCAGACTTCATACTCCCAGCTTATGGACTCAAAGTGGTACTTTGTTTTATCCCATTCCATTTTTTTTCTTTTTCTACTTGAAAGAAATGCATAAACAACATATCCTCTTTCCCTCTTGATAGCTCCCTGCAGCAAGAAAATTCCTTTTGGTAGAGTACTTAATAGCAGGTGTACTTAAGACATATCATTACCCCTTAGTCGTAGACCCTGTTAAAGATTAGATACATTACTCCTAACAAATAAAAACATTTTAATTGTACAGTCACAGCAGTACCCAAGTGTCCTTCCACTAGACCTGAACTGAAGGTGAGGACAATGAGACATTAACTAATAGGAGAGGATACTTGATGATACAAGAATAAGTGGAATCCACAGCCAGACTCTTGGGATTTGTGCGCTGAACCTGACAATAAATTGAGAGTTTTTTTTTGTTTTTGTTTTGTTTTGCAACAAATACCAGCAGGCTATTATTTTCACACTGGGATTAACCCTGTATTTTAGCTGCTATTTTTTGAAAGCCTTGTAAACAACAATTGAGAATTTGCAAGGATTATCCCTGGTTTTTTTTAATGACTTTAGACCTACAAGTCGTACAGAGTGAGAGGCAAGAGGAGAAAGAGTGCCAAATTATTCCCTGCTGTATTTCATCTGTAGGACTCAAGATTCAGACTGTGTAGGTCAGCCTTCTTTAGCCTGGCTGATATGTTGGTTAAGACCAACCTGGAATTGTGCTCTAGAATGTCTGGAGGGCACCAAGTTGGAGAAGGCTACTCTACCCTCCCTACTTCATCTGAGTGCAGGGTATGTGTCCTTGTGTGATAAGGCAGAAGAGGTAAGCCAGCAAATGGAAACATTCTGTAGCTTCACTGTCAATAAATTAGGCATATGGGGATGACAGCCCAGTCTGCTGATAGGGAGATTCTGTTTTGAGTCCATGCCTCTTCCCTCCCCACTCAAGCCATCATTCACTTCTACCTGCCTTCTTATAAATGGTAGCACTCATCTGCCTGGATGATGTAGGTGCATATTCTGTTGCAAAGACTCTGAACTGCTATGCTTAAGTGCAATTCTTTCTATAAAAGTTTGTGCCTTGGCTGATATAACTGTATGTGGGAAGATGTGCTACTTTTACGGGGCAACAGCTGGCTGCTAACTGTGACTCCACTCATTATGGGCAAATGACGAAGGGAGCCTTTCTACTGTTGCTTATAATAATCATTTATCATAGCAGGGGGGTATATGAAACCCCTTGGTGGCAATGATTTATTGAGAAAACATTCCTCCTTGAAACGGCTTGCATTCAAAAGTGTAAATTAATGTTCTAGGACAGATGTAAACAGCAGGAAGCTGTCCAAGTCCTCTGCTACTTGTGTCTGTGTTTTGAATTCTTGGGGGGGAACAGTACTTATAAACCTAATGTAGGTGTCATAGTCAAATTTCTTTTAAACTCTTTTATATATTTCATGGAGATGCTTTGTAGCTGAAATATACTGTAGGCAACATCTTCACTTGCCCCCAGGTAAGTCTCTGCAAGCAACTAAGTCATCCCATTTCCATGCGTGGTGCACAAGGAGCAGAACACCTGAGAGAAACATTCACAGTCTGAAATGCTGTTTGCGAGAAGAGTGTGATTTCGTGCCCTCTGGAAGAACATTCTGATATCATGTTATTGTGTTCCTTCATGCCCCAAAATAGAGTTGCAGATGTGCTTGTTAATGTAGCAAACAAGGCCTTCCTCCCACTCTTTGCCTAGAAACCCTGTCATACTCTCCTATAATGCCACAAGTGAGATGGTGGATATTTTCATTCAGTCCAGGTCTGTTCTGACAAATATTAGTTATTTATTGCTTCCTGGTTGCCACTGAATCTTCCTTCTGCAAGTACATAGTGACACGAACCATACAGAAAGTGATAGTTTTTAGCATGAGAACATAAAACAAGCCCTGCTGAAATCAGGCCACACCTCATCCCGTCCAGCACCCTGTCTCACACAGTAGCCCACAAACTGCTTCTGGGCATTCTCAAGCAGAAGACAAAGACAAAACCACCTTCAGCTCTCTGCAAGTGGCTTTTAGAAACATCCTGCCTGTCTCTCCAACCTGTAGATGGTATCTAGGTATTTATTCTAGTAGTCACTGATGCACCTGTCCTACATCCTTTCTGAAAACTGTCCTGACTGGTTGCTATCAGTGCCTGTTTGGGTAGTAAATATCATAGACTGAACCAATAGCCAGCCTGGTTGGTCATTTTGAAACAGATGGGCTCAGCATCTATTAATATGCTGCTCTCCCCCTGCATTGCCCATGCCTATTTAACGTGTTTGTTTATGTTGACTGTAATGTATTTGAATGTATTTATTGTAAAAATTGCCAATGTAATATGCTCAGTTAGCAAGAATAGGTAAGCAGCAGGGCTTAGTTATTCTAATTAGCATAAAGGAGGAGGGAGAGAATACCGTGGGAGCAACCAGTCACGACGATGGCTCATGCCAGGTAGGAGGTATTTAAGCCACCTGCCAAAGGGAAGGAATCATCGTTGTTCTTTGCTGGGAAGACTTGGGGGTGGGAGGTTTCAGGTTATACGGATGTACACCCTGAGGGAAACTTACCTGCATTGATCCATACTTCTTGGGCTTTGATAAGCCAGGAAGGGAAGACTAGGATAGCCTAGGGCATTAGGAAACTAAGGGTGTTTTTCCACTGTCACTAGAAATACCCATTAAGTACCCATTAATGATGTACTTCACAGCTAATTTGTTTTACTTTACCTTTGGAAACCATTGTAACAATAAAGCTTGAGACTTTTATTTTTTACAAAGAAGAGTATTACCTACAGTGATTTATTAGAAAGCTAAAGAGGACACTACTTTAGAAGGGCTACTATAGCTTTAAGAAGCAGGGAAAGCAGGAGCCAGAGAAAGTGAACTGCAGGGAGGCCACTTACCACTTGCTTCAATAGAGAAAGGAGAAGGGTGGTGTGCTCTCTCACATGAGGCTGGGCTGGTGCTGTTCTTTTTGCTACCAAATCTAAATAAATTCAGGCCTCTTAACAGGGAGAAAGGGGCAGGGAAAATACCCGCCTTGGGCTGGGGGCGTGGGCTGCCACACACCCCAATGAGCCCAATACACAGAGCTCTACTCTGTGTGCCATTAGCAAAAGCACAACTGGTGAAAACACAAGATGGGGCCTTCCCAGTAGCTATTCTGCTGTTTTTGGGGAAGCCTTTACTGCCATAATATATGTTGTTTTTATGTACTTGACTTTTTCTGTGAGCCATCTTGAGGTCTATGAGCAGTAGGGCAGGATATTAATTAATTAATTAATTAAATATTGACTTTTGGGTCTTGCCTTTATTAGTTTCATTAAACAAAGTCAATCATTGCTATCTTATTTTTAAGCATGCCAAGCAATATCAGCAACGTCTTGTCTTAATGGTTGCTCTGATTTATTTTTTTTAGAAGTGCCATTGTGTTAAATGCTGCTTATTTTTAAGAAAGGGAGGTTAGAACTTTAGCTGCAAAGGTATAATGCTGTGTGAAGTTTTTTGAGGAGGAAAATGGGTCACACTTTCAGTCTCACTGGCCACAGATGCTTATGAGTCATACTTACCATACAGAATTAATTCCTCTAAATTGCTAATGCAAGAAAGGTAAAAGTGACATAAATATCAAGATCTTCCCATCCAGTTAAATGTGGATTACATAATTTTGTATTATTCTGTTGATGCTAGATTCCAGATTTTGTCATTATTAGACAGAGGCTTCCATTGTAGGTAAATTTCAAATGGCACAGAAATCCCAATTAACTGTTTTCATATCTTATATCAAGGTGGATTTAATTTATATGGGCTATTTACTTTGGTAAGACTAATGTGAAGCTGGTACTTTGATATGCTCAAATACAAATGTATCTGAAATGGTAGTGCTTTATTGAAGCTCAAAATCCAACTTAGGAAAATCTTTCTTTAAGGCTGACCCACATACACCAGTCCAGTACCTTCAAATGATTTAGTAACATTTATAGCATTAACGCCCTCTAAACAACATTGGAGTCCATCGCTTTCTTACAATATTCACCTCTTCTATACATTGAAGCAGTGGTGATTTTCCCCCTAAAAATGATATTGTTTTGTTGAATTCACAGAAAGCACTGAGTTTGGTAAAGTCTGTGTATTGTATTTTCAAAGGTTATTTAAAATGGAATTGTCCATCCAAAATGATAGATGAAGTTGATAACACAGTCTTAAATATAAATATTCATATCTAAACTGCATTAGTTTCATTAAATTATGCTTCCAATTTAACTTTGTGACACCTGATGCTTCCGAAACTTACCTAGTGCACTGGCTAAGTGTGATCACTGCAATTGCCTTACTGCTGCAATGGGCATGCGTGGCAGCATTTCTGCGCCAACTGTTCTCCTGGAAGAGGTGGAAATGGAATGTGCAGGTACAGCTTGGTGTACAGCTAGTATAGCTGTAGAGCACCTTTTAGTGCTCTACAGTTATGTGCTGGGGGAATGCTCTGGCGCATGTGGAGACGTTTCTGGAATAGTGCTCCATATGGGAGCTTCTGTTTGTTCCTCTGGAACAAGTGCAGAAAGGCCCTTAGCTTAGAATTGCATCCATGAAATGATTCTGTCTCCTTCAAGGACTTCTACATGAATTTATTATTAATAATGAATTTACCATTAATAACCCAGTAGATTATTTGGTGATTTTTAGAAAGATTTGTGTAGGATCATTATATTGACCACCTGTATAATGAAGCATATGAGAAAGAGTATTTTATAGTAGTTATGGTATATATTTTTCTGATGGCCAATATCTTATCTTAATAAAGATTATGGAAAATATGGAAGGCAAAAGGTTGTCATTTCAATCCTGGAAGCAGGCTCTAAGAAACCACTTCTGTATCTCTGTCAAGAACATTGCACAAAGATTACCATCATGGATATTCCTGTGCAGTCAACCAGGAACTGGACATGACTCAGTGGTACTCAGCAACAATGGAATATGAATAAATTTAATGTTTTGACCATTGTTGGAAGGTACTGTAATTCATCATCGCAACCTTCAGAAGTTTATGGAGGAAAAGTAATATCAAGAATAGGAGTAAATAAACTAGAATCTGTGAATTAGCCAGATTCTGTGTTTTCTGTGTTCTTCAAATATGCTCAGTTAACAGAGATTTGAAGTCAAAAGCATACGGGTGGAGAAGGTATTGTTCTTGGAAACCTCTTTGGTTATGGTTGGTTGCGGATGGGAATATTTAACTTTTTAATGATATTTTAATCACAATAGAGTTTCTGTGGTGTGAGATCATACATTCTGTACTGCTTTTTTATTAGTGTTTGGATATTGAGTCAGGAGAAGGAATAGTTAATAACTTTCCCCAAAGTTCTTAGTATTAATGGCATTATGCAAGGGCAAAGGAATATGCCATTGTTAATGGCACTACAGTGTGCTATTAAGTGATGAGAATCTAATGATTCAATCTATCATTCTAATGAGACCATCAGACCTGAATATTTCACTGTGAAAGACTTCATTCTCTTCCATTGCCTTTACCCCAGCTGTCCATCACCAAGTTATATAATTTATATTCCACTTACAATATACTGACCATTCTGTAAAATGTGAAGGTAACTTAGGGCACTTAAAAACAAAAAAGGAGCAGAAATACATTTGTATGTAAAACATGTGTCAACTAAGATAAAAGATTGTGAGAAAGGAGAATTTTGTATGGGATTTTGTAAAAGATAGTGGTAGTACATGCCACATAGTTAAAGAAGCAATAATCTAAAATAGCAAACATTAAAAAACATTTTCCTAAGAAACCACACTTCCTAAGGATAGGTTCTAGTATTTTTAAAAAAGAAAACCATTAAAATTAAGCCATATAGCTGGAAATAGTTCTTTAGTTGTCCATCAAAACAAACCAGTTCAAATATTCAGCATACTTCAATTATCTAAACTTGTCAGTTAAGTCTTTTAAAATATCACTACCACTTTGTTGTCCAGTTTACTTGAAGTATAAACAAACCTATATATAACATTATATAACACTCAAAGTCTGACACAACAGAACTCTTGCCTGTGGATCTTCACTTCCTCCTAAAATATGCGTCAAGAAATGCTTTCTTTAGAATTACAATTTTGTCTTTAAATAGAAGCTAGATTGTTGTGAAAACAGTTTATTATTCTTCTCTCCTTGTCTACTAGGAAACTGATCTCATGACCTTTAACATCTCAATGCATCGATCTTGGTGGCGAGAACATGGACCAGGCTGCATACGAAGAGTGGTGCGTCCTTCACCTCCAGGGGTCTTAGATGATTTTTCCTATGTCTCTGTGACAGGTTGCATCATTGACTTCCAATACCTAGAGGTCATTCACAGCGCCATCCAAATATTACTATCTGTAAGTTCTACAGTTGTTGAAAAATCAGACTCTTCCTTTCCTACCTCACCACACTGTATTATTTGCATATTGTCACCTCTGTTCTTTCTGTCCAGCAGACTACATATTTATTATAGCCATGTAGAGATAGGATTTAAAAGTGATGCCGCTCTGAAATATATGTTGTAAAGAGGTCAGGCAAACAAGTTGCAATGATTAGATCAACTACTCATTGTGGATACTCATATTTTCATATTAAACTATGGCTTTCTTGCATGGGACAGGGGACACTACTACAGTAGTTCAACCACTGTGGGTTGATGGGATTAAGTTATTTTGTGGCTCAAACGATTAGACAAAGATGTGCCTTTGACAGGAAGCAGATAAAGTCAAAAAGTAGGGTCAGCAGCTCGGGATGGGTGGCTGTTTTACTCATGTCTTCTAGTAGCTAAGATGGAATCTAGTTTGCACAAAAGCCCCATATGACAATAGTCATTAGCACCATTTGAACTTGCAAGTCCATCACGCTTGAAAGATGGGGACAGCTGGGGATGCTCTAGTACTCATTTCACTGCATCACTTCTGTCTTGGAGAGCTTCCCATCTTCATTAGCTGTGAGGCAATAAAAACTGCTCTGCACCTATGGTGCTCTTAGTCACTTCCTACATGCAGTCTGTGTAGAAGGGAAAGGTTGGATACTTCTGGAATTTAAACTTTTCAGTGATATGCTTTTATAGTTGTTTGAACAAGTGCTGGTTGATTTGTTTGAGATTTATGCTGCGTTCCCACTGGGACTTTTTTGCATGTTGAAAACATTTTCAAAACACTTTGTCCACATTGAAAAGTGGTTTCCTGCACTTTCTGAGGAGTAAATTTGAAAAAAGTACATTAAAAACATACACATTCAAACAACTCTTGCTCCCATTTTTGATGGTAACACACTACATTTTTGCTTTGGGAATGGTACAAGCACAGTATATGGTGCCCACACCTCACCTGCCCACCCACCCACCATTTTGGCCTCCGCCTCCGCTTCACCTGCCCATCATTACCCTCAGCTGCCATTGGCTATTGCCCACTGCTTCTGCCACCTCGCCCTCCCACTATTGTGCATGTGGCTGCAGTCACAACCTCAGCCGCCATTGCCTCTCACCCACTGCCACCGCTGCCTCACCCTTCTGCCAAGCAGCTGTGGCATTCCCAGGGCATGGGGAGGAATGCTGGTGGGTGGGCGAGCGGGCGAGCCCTGCCCTCCCTCCCTCCCTCCCTTTCTTTCAGGCGCTGCAGTGGAATTAACAAAAAATATGTGAATGTGCGTTATGCGCATTCACATCCGGTTTTGTTAATTCTGCTTTAAATAACTGAAGTGGGATCACGGCCTTATTATATATATATATTTACCTTTGGGTCATTACTGGAATTCTGACATCTTAATTCCTGTGTAAACATCTCCACAGACACACAAAGTCTTATGCTCAATGCTCATTCTCATGCTTTCAGGTTCACAATTCATCCACTGCATCTTTGTCACAAGCTGCATTAGCTTTTCTGTTCCAAGGGTAGTATTCGTGTAAGGATGGAAGACTGCGTCTTTCCTCAGGTTCAGGAAGGTGGCTTATGAAAGGTACTTGACACAATACTACTGTAGCTTTTGTAGGTGGATGTAGCATATGCCAGATTTGTGATTGATCAAGATTAACCATTTGAAGATGTCTTTTAAAGACTAGGTAGAAGCATGCAAATGGACTTCACATAGCTGGAAGATTGCAAGTTGTATTTCTTTACTCACAGAAACACGGTGTAAACTGGAGTAAATACTACAGGTGAGCTGAAAATCTTACCCAAACGTAGTGCAGAAATGCTCCCTCCTCAGTCTCTTCTCAGTGGTCACTTGTGAAGAAAAAAGATTATGAAGGGCAAAATAATCAGAACATTGTAAGAAGGACCATCTAGTATGATTCGTAACACCGAATGCCCATAATGCCTTCATATAAAAAATGATGCAAATCCATCTGTCAATTTTTTTAATGAAGATGCAAAATTAGAAAAAAAAAGTGAATCTTAATTAGGCAAAAGGAGTACAGTTTCTTGAGAAATGCTTTGAAAGATCTTTTGAACTTAAAGTACTCCTCTTCTGTAGATTTGTCAATTATCTGTAATTGCCTATTAAGATGAGAAAGTGTTGATTAGACCTGGCAATAGCCTTTTTGCCCTCTTAATTATTCTGAGAGCGTCTAAACTTTATGAATTAACTTCTTATTCTCTTTCAGTCTCTCCAAGTCATCAAACACCATGTAATTCTCCTATCCTTACTATGTGAATTTTCTTTACATGGTTTATATTTCACAGAGAACTATATTGAAAAATAGGCTTTCCTTTTTTCCTGCTTCTTCAAGTTAGTGAATCCTTGAATTCTGTACAGACCTTATATCAAGATCACCATAATACTGTTTCAAAAGACAGAACAAATGTGATTTAGTTTGTTCCTCCAGCCTAAACCACTGTGGTTTGAAGCTCCCTGTTATTGTGTCAGGGAGAGACCGGAAAGCTTGACGCAACCCATTCCTGTGTCATGCCAAGCTAATGTTTCCATAGCTTAGCGGTTGAGCAAATTCAGCTATCAAACACTAATAAGGTGGTTTGACTTGTCTGAACCAGCTTAGAACAGTTTGGATCAACAAATCATTGAATCACTGATCCAGGAAGACAGTAGTTTAGGGTGGTAAGGTAGATATGTTTAGGATAGGTTGTGGCAAGCGTTCCCTTCACTTCCCAGCACAGCATGCCTCTAGAGAGCTTAGAACAGTGATGGTGAACCTTTTGAGTTTGGTATGTCAAAATTCGCAAGAAAACCTAGCTTAACTTGGGTGCTGTGTCACATCTAGAAATATCCATAATTTTGTGATATTTGTAGCTCTAGTAAAAATGTTATATTTTTTTATATATGTATTTTATTAAAAGCAAAAACAAATAATTATTTACATTAGTGACTTTTGTTGCTGAATCTCCAGTTGAAAGTTAGTATTTTGTACACTTCAAGAACAAGCAAGCACTACACACCCAGGTGCCAAGGTAACCGTGTGTGTCACCCAAAAGGGCTTGGTGTGTCACCTGTGACACGCATGTCATAGGTTGGCCATCACCGGCTTAGAAACATGGTTACTTTCCAGACTAGCAGAAATAAATGTGCAGTTATATAAAAATTTGCAGCTTACCTGGCTGTGAAACAATGACTTGTTGTCCCCAGATGAGATGCAAGTCTGTAGCTTTCTCCTTGATAGCTGCAAGATTTCTGTGACGCACGCAGTGAGTGCGCATCACGTGGGATGAGGCAGCCAATGGGAGCTGAGTTGCAGTCTCAACTCTCGTTAGCTGTTCTCGCCGTCCTGTCCAGACTGGTGGGAAACTTCAAATTCACCTGATACTGTGGAGCAAGTGCTCATCATTCCACAGTAGGTAAATGTGAAGTAGCGGTGGCATAAATTTGAAGTATCGGGCGTCAGGTGTGACACCCACCCCCCAACTGCACATCGGAATGAGAGGTATTCCTAAGTATGGATACACCCATGGTGACTCACAGGGGTTGGAGGGATAAAAGAAAGAAGCACAAAAAGGTAGTAATGACACATTAATAAATTTAAATACTTTCTGGAAGTTACTAATATGTACACCATTCACATAAAAGATGTGGGAGATATCAGAGGGTTATTTATTTATTTATTTATTTATTTATTTATTTATTTATTTATTTATTTATTTATTTATTTATTATACAATCACAATAATATATCCATACAATAAGATAATATATTGCATATTTAATGATATGTCAATATATTATAAAGTTAATATAATACTATTTATGCATACGAAACAGCCACTTAAAATTCTGTGTTCTACCTAGTTTCTTATTTACACATACATTACATATAATACATATATTACATGACCAGAACAGTCTTATAATATATTATTTATCTATCTAGTTTTCTCAATTTACATAAGATTTGCTTACTGCAAAGTATTGATGACTCAAGTCTGCTTGCCCTTTTAATGGATCTCATTCATTAATGAAATCACTGCAATTTTTTATTTCCTACTAAAGTGTTATAAATGGGTGAAATATTCTCCTGCTGCTATATCACATAGCTTATCATACCAATTTTCTATATTCAGTGTCAAAATAGTTTTCCAATTTTGCACAATATTTAAATGAGCTGCCATTAACAAATTTAATCAAATTCTTTTAAGGAATTTGAAAAACATGCACCTGAAAATAAAACTAAGAAACTTCATTCAGGAATCCAGTGTACATTTTTAGATAGCAATAGTGCATATTCAGTTGGTTTTGAGAGTGCTACCTTAATACAGTAGGTGAGGACAGTGGTGACTGGTGTCCATTGGTCTGGTGTGATAGAAAGCAAGGCAGCTAAAATAAGTAGTAGCAGCAATCAGAGCAGGTACAGCAAATGTTAAGATGCTACATGGCTACAACACTGTGAAAATTCTCTGGTAATCTAAATCCATTAAACATAGGGTACAGCCACTTCATGTCATCTTTACAACTGTGACACTCTTCTGTCTCTGCTATGGCAGGCCCTTCTGCCTGCAGAAGTGATGTAAAAGGGTCAGATGACCCCACAAGCCACAACACTATGAAGTCTTGATGAGCCATATCAAGCCTGGAGAGCTAAATCTGAATTTAAAAATCCACCACTGTCCGCCATCAGGCTGAACAAGCCAGAGCTTGCTCTTAGAAGTCAACTTGCATCAAACCAAGTTTGGCACAGCTTTATAAAACACCTGTTTCCATTAACCTGCACAAAAAGAAGGAAAATACCTTGGAGGAACTTGTTTTTCCATCTTCTTTTGTTGTTTAAAGCCAAAAATAACACTAAGCTAAGATATTCATAGTAAATTCACTTTTATGTTTAAAATTAAATCTCTAAATGTATTTTAATAGTTTAGTAACAGATATCTCAGATAAATACATCGTAGTTATTTTTAAATATGAATCCTCCACTCACAACAAAACAGTAATATGGGGCCCTCATTTTCTCCACTCATCCCTAATTCATCTTACCTAGTCAAGTATGTTCATGGCATAGAGGCAGACTGACGTGTGGACAATCCTATCTCTAAACTGTCACAAAACTGTATAAAGCTGTCTCAGACATACATTTTCTTACTGTGTACAAACACAACCCAAAATTCAAATATTATTTTTCTTTTCTTTCTTCTCTCCCTCCCTGCTTTTCTTCCATAGCCTTCTCTTGACTCTCAGCATTTTCCATTTTTTAATAAAATGTCAATTTAAACAGAAACACAGTGGGTCTTTTGCACTTTTGGTGGGGAGATGATGACCTCCTTGCAGCCTCAGTTTCTATCCTACTGTTTTCAAAGCATCTTCCAAGCAAGGATTATTTGATGTGGGGATGAGTGATGATATTTTTCGATCTTAAATAGTAATTCATCAAAGGAGGAGAATAATTTAATTAGCAGCCATTTAATTAGCAGTCTTTAACTCTGCATCCATTAAAATAAGAAACATGTCAATTATTAATCAAATGCTGCAACTTGTAAGAGAGGTTTATGGTCTTTCGAAATGAATGTTTCATAGAGAAATAAATGCACAGTTAACTACTGTGTTGTTGCAGAGAATCTGCTGTCAGTTGTTACAAACAAACCAGCATTATAGGGAGATCTCTGTGGTTATAGCACACTTTGGATAAGCATTCACAGGGAATGGGAATACTAGATTAACCAGTGTTTTCAGATACATTTTTATAAGCTACCTCATGTCTGAATATCTTTGTTACTCTGGGAGATGGTCAAGTTTGCTGAATTTGGTACCAACCTTATGAAGATGGGTCCTTGCATGGATTTCAATATTTACTTATAGATTAAAGCATATACCCCATACTACTTTCAGGACTAGACAAAGAATGTTTCCACACTTACCTTAAAACACTTACCACAAAGAGGTCCAATAGCCTCTCTTTCACATGATGAAATAGTTTAAAGGAGACCATGCCCACCGCAAATATGCTCTGTCTACATTGGCTGCCTAGACCAGGGTACTGAAAGATCTTTTTTTAAATGCTCTACCAGTAGCCTAGTGCCATGGAAACTGGGGCCATGGAGGGGTATGAATCAGTCATGTCTCCATGTTCTGGTTTAGTGAGTGACCCATTAGAATGCCACACCTCTAAAGCTCCTTAGGCCAGGAACCTATGTTCCTGGGGCACTGGAGTTTTCCAAAGATTGTGCCATCTTCACAGCATTTGTCCCAGAAAACCCATTCAAACGTGAATTTCTTGTTTCAATATAGCTGGCCACCTTCAACTGCTTGACCATTCCAATTTGACCCCAAACTTGCTGGAATGGTCCAGAACAAGTATGTGCAGGAATAGCTGCAGTCTCCAATATGGTAAAATTCCATTTACCCCAAACCACCTAAATATAATGCACTTCTTTTGGAAAAAAATAAACCCAGATATACAACAGCTCCAGCTTCTCCGTGATACCATTTATCAGAACCTTTAGGCTGCTTTCACAATTCTGTGTTGAGCAGAACATGGAACTCACCTCTGCCCCAAGGAAGCGATTTGGGCCATGATGGTAAACCACATCATTTCTTATTATGTCTAATATTGTCATTGGTCCTTTCTTTCACTGACGTTCATTGTGCTGACACTTGAACTGCCTTTCATTATGCCAGGATCTTTTTTCTGCACATCACAATGAAGTTGCTCACGCTAGGGAACATAAGTCATGTCCTCCAGTATGAAGGGAACTTGATTTTGTGTATGTACATTTAATAGTTGTGTACCACCCTCTAGTAAAACTTTGTAAATGTGCACAATGTATAGCAGCATATACAATTACTTTGTTCACAATTTATGGCTTAATCCTAAATTTATGCTTTAGTTGGAAATATGTGAGTCATAAATTTCAGTAAGGATACCTGACATCAGTTCTGCAGATGGCAAAACACTGCCAGCTTGTTTGATTGGTACTGAAAATGAAAAACAGTGAACTGGTTTTCATATATAAATTGTTTGTGATATATATATTTAATAATATGAGCATTGTCTTATGAACCATCTAGAGTAATTTGGATTTTGCACAATTTGCATGCAAAATACCCATCTTATAGGTTTTTTTTTAAAAAAAATCTTTCTTTTTTGTCATGCTTTTTAAATAAAAACAATTGCTTTGGAAGGAAAATAAAGCAGCCCTACACAAATAAATAGCTTCCAACAATGGACAAAAGACAATTCAAACTGAAAGCTCATATTTGTAATAGTTATGGTAGAAGAGTCTTGTTTGACAGTCGCATGAGAAACTATTTCATTTAGTCAATGGATTTCTCCAAGATTCAAGAGCAGCTTGGGAATATGTAAAATGAAAATTGCTGACACATAGTGTTTAAAAGTCTCAGTCTGAGCAATAAAGCTCTAGCTGTATAAGTCTCTGTTAAGCTGACTGCAAACAGGAATTAGATGGACTAGCTTTGCTTTTATTTCACTCTAAGGGTTTCCAGAGAGATGGGATTCCTTGTACCTATTTCTGTCCTTTTCCCCCTCCATCCTTACGCTGGACATGCTAATGTTGGGTCTCTATATCAGCATCAAAAGTCTTTCTGGGGCTACTACTACCCCCAGTCAGTGGAGGTACTGAGTGTTAAGGGTTCTTGAGTCCACATAGTGGGGAGGCATCCTGTTCACAAAGGTGTTCACAGAGTTGAAAAACAATAGTACCAAAGCAGAGAAGAAATAGGAATGATATTGTTTTAGGGCACACACATTATACTACATAAGAGTTTCAGCCTGAGATTAACTTGTGTCAGCATCCATTGACTGCCATGAGAAAAAATTTTGATCTCAGAAAACTAATTATGTATTTTTTTCATTTGTTCAAATTTGCTTACATCTAGTACAGTGATGGCGAACCTTTTGAGCTCAGTGTGTCAAAATTCGCAAGAAAACCTAGCTTAACTCGGGTGCTGTGTCACATCTAGAAATATCCATAATTTTGTGATACTTGTAGCGCTAGTAAAAAAGTTATTTTTTATATATGTATTTTATTAAGAGCAAAAACAAATAATTCTTTACATTAGTGACTTTTGTTGTTGTATTTCATTTGCTAAATCTTCAATTGAAAGTTGGTATTTCGTACCCTTCAAGAACACCCAAAAGGGCTTGGCGTGTCACCTGTGACACGCATGTCATAGGTTGGCCATCACTGATCTATTATCAGGGGAAGGGAGATTTTAACCCTTCTTATTCTGCATGCTGACTTGCCACAGCATCATACAGTTGGAGTCTAATAAATCATATTAGTCTACAGTATATGTAGCTAGAATAGTTTTCCACTTCCTGTAAGGAAAAACTCACCACCCATCTAAGTATCATTACTCATATTTTTCTTAAATATATATTAATCATTTTATGGTAAATCCAGGTGATATATAAAACACAGGAACAGAGAAAAATTTAAGTGGGGATGAGAGATAGGGTGCATCACCATGGAAGCCGGTTGCTTCACTTGTGACATGTGACATAAAAATCCACATTGTCACTCGCAATAAAGCATCCCCATGTGGTTTGGGGCAACGCAGATTCAAACCGTACGTGCCTGTCCCCATGGAAACCGCAGTGTGAACCCGCATCTTTTTCTCCCCACCCACCCTCACCCCTGATAGGAAGCTGGGTCACCATAACCTGTCCTGCCCGCTGCAGCGATGACAGGCAAACAGCTGCAGCAATGACAGGCAAATACCTCAGCTGCACCTCCATGAACACAAAGATCGTTCCTTTACTTGGCTGCCACAGTTAAAAGCATTAAAAAAAATTGAGTTGGCAAATATAAAATTTTCTGTTGCTGAGCAAGATAGCTGCTTTCTATCACAAAGGAATGCAGAGACAGTATAGTAGAGGTGATAATTTTGTTTTTGTTTGACAGTTATATTCATCTTCTAGCAGCCCTCTGGAGCTTGGCCAGCTTTCCTATAGTCTTCAATCTACTAAACTGTAGATCAGTAATTACAGGGGACATCAATCCTGGAATGATCCATCTAACGATTGTGGAAAGGGCAATTAAGTGGTGGGCAGTGTGGGTGGCAGCCAGAACTCCATGTGGATGTCAAAGGAAGCCCACAAAGCTGTTTTTGACAGACTATGCTTACCTGTACCAGCTTCCGATGGGACAATTTGTATTCCAATTAGAATGTTGAACTTGAGATAAAGGTTTAAATGTCGTTATTCACACAGTGCACTATGGTTTTTTTCCACTGACCTCCCTCAATCTGGATCTAAGATGATCCAGATCTAAGGAATGGGTCCTTCAACTAATCTGGATCCAGATTGACCCACATGGGGCCCGCCCATCACCCCAGGTTTTGGTGGGGACAGGGGGTGCAATCTCCATAGATGCTCTGGAGGTTCTTCAAAGATTCTCCAGAGTGGCTCTGGAGAATCTCCAGAGCTTTGTCATAAGCTCCTTATATTCTCAGGAGCAATCTGCCGCAAACTTCAAAGATTCTCTGAGCCTTTGACAAAGGTCCTTAGGATTGGCATTGCTCTTGCGTGGGGTCCTCTTCGGAGCCTGTGCTGTTCTTTGGAGACGGCTTCAGAGCCAGTTTCAGAGACTGTGAACAGGCTTTGGAGCTTTGGGTTTCTGGGCGCTCCCCATGGGTGCACCCCCCCCCAGAACCCATTGCCTGATTGCAGTGGAAACACACTCCATATAATCTGGATTTGTTGCCTGAAGACTCCATTGTAGATCCCTTGTGACAGCCCTTACCAAGGTAAGTGAGCTAGAGAAAGTGAAGTCATAAGTTTAGATAAGCTAGAGGCTTAGAAGGGGCATGGCTTGCCAGCACAGGCAAAGGGGGGTGAGCCAGCCCAGAGAGTTGTCCAATCAGAGAGTGAAAGCACCAAGGGGGAGAGATATAAAAGGACTTGTCAGAAAGGAATGTTTGTTCTTAATCTGTTGTCTCAAGAGGGGAGGCAAGGGTAGGATTGGAACTGGGTTCCTAGTGCCTATGAAGAGAGTTAGGAGCGAATCCTTATTGTTAGCTGAAGGGATGGGAAAATAAAAGGGTTATATAAGGAAATGTTCTGAAACTCATTGATGATTTTACTTGAAGTTGTAACTAAATAAAAACGATTACTTGTGTGTTCGATGAAGTACTGACTGGCGTTGTCAATTGAAACGACAGCAGGGGGAGATAAAGGAAGGTGTACTGTCTCTTTAAAAAGTAAAGTAAACGGAAGCACTGTAGCAGGTGACAGCGAGGATCTCTTTGCCATTTGTCAGGGAGAGAAGTGGAAAGAGTTTGTGTACATCGTAGCTGGGGTTGGTTACAGACATCGGAGTGTGGCTTTCACAGACTAATAAAGCTGAAAGTGGTGTGAGAGCTGTAGGTATTGGGTTGAGGGTGGTTAACCCTGACTAAGGGCATCACACCCCTTTAATGGGGTCTACAGGAAATCCGGATTATAGGTCCTGAAGGACCTATTCAATCCGGATTTCCATAGAACTGGTGGAAACAAATGCGGCTCTAATGGGGTCTGCAATAGAAATGGGGTCTTCCTGCTCTGAGCCTAATGGGTCCCTAATGGGTACTTAATGGGTACTTAGTGCTAGTGGAAAAAAAATCCTATGATGAGCTTTTTGGGGAGGAGGGGGTCATTTTGCTGTTGGCCAACATCAATTCCTTTAGAACTAGGAAAAGTTATGTAGACTCTTGGACAAGGTGCTAATTATCCCAGTTGACTAATCAGTTGTCACTAGGTAGAGGCCAACTCCTAGGGATTCTGTGAGCACATCCATGCAGTTTCTCAGCGGATAGGGTGGTTTACCATGATCTGCTTCCAGGAAGGTAACTAGGGAACTGAGTCTGCTTTTCAGGAAGTCTTTAATCTGTGGTCGTTCCCACTACTATATTACTATACTAAATATTTTTATTGTTAATGCACTAATGTTTCTTATGTATATGAATTATTTTTTTTATGTATTAGATAAAAGCTGTATTTATATGTTAAACATGTTTTTTTTAAAAAAAAAAACTGTTTTGCTTCCCCACAAACACCACCCTTGACATGTTGGCTCAGGAACATGTAGAGAGGAAAGTTTAAGGTTGTTCCCTGAGCCTGACACACAACCCCAAAGATAATCACTTTTCCAAGCTTCCCTGCAGTGCTGAATAGCAAACTCTGTGGAATGATTTTAAGGAGGGCCACCAAACCAGAAGCCCCATACACCAATTCTAATTGGGACTGTACACCATGACCTCCATCTCTTGAATACTTAATCAATCCTCCATTTCAACTTTTGAGTGTCTTTTTCAAGTAGCGTCTTCTTTGAAGAGGTTCTGCCCCTGGCAGAAGGGTGTGGGAGTGGATCAAGGTTCTCTTTGACTTTGAGGAAAGGATGATGCGATAATCACAGATTAGTAGACTTTCTAATGAGCACTTCCAAGCATATAATGATTCTTGGCAATCTTGAATGAGAAGCTGAAGAATAAAAACAAAAGAGTCTTCCCCCTCCCCATGAGGCTGAAAGTGCAATTGACTCTTGAAGTGAACTTCAAAAACAAAGAATCCACAAGCCTTCATTAGATAGAATGCTCACTGTATCCAAATCCTTCTTATCACACACTTTTTCACATGACTGTGATCCAGTGTAGTGTTAATAGGAAAAAAGAAGCTGAAAGGAATTAAAATATTGCATAGGGAGATATAGCCGATCAGGAGATACCATTAGACTGCAATGTGGGAATCCCACAAGTCTAAAGTCTGCCCTCAGAAAGATGGTAGTCATGGGCAAAATTGCCATTTCTGACTTGGGAAACTATTCTGTGATCCCTTATGGGTGTTTTTCCACTAGCACTAAGTATCTATTGAAGGACCCATTAAGGCCCCATTAGGCTCAGAGCAGGATGTCCCCATTTCCACTACAGACCCCATTAGAACCACATTTGTTTCCACCACAGCTAGGGAAATCCGGATCATATGGGTCCTTCAGGAGCTATAATCCAGATTTCCTGTAGACCCCATTAAAGGGTTCTACAATGGGGTCTTCAGCCATCAAATCTGGATTATAGGGAGCCTGTTTCCACTACAATTGGGCAATGGGCTCTAGAGGAGGCTCGGGGTCACCCATGGGGGGTGCCCCAAACTCAAAACTTCGAACCTCTTGTGAGAGCAATGCCGCTGTCAAAGGCTCCGGAGATTCTATGGAGCCGCTCCAGAGGATCTTCGAAGATTCTCTGGGGCATCTACGGAGATTGCACCCCCTGTCCCCCAAAACACCTGGTGTGACAGGCGGACCCCTCATGGGTAGATCCGGATTTGCACATGGGTGCTCCGGCATTTCCACAGCAGGCAGGCTAGTACCCATTGCTTTTGGGTGCTAGACCAGTTGTGGAAACACATTGGGTACTTCCCTTAATCCAGATCTACTATTTCCAGATTAAGGGAAGTACCCATTCCTTAAATCCAGGGGCTTCTTAGATCTGGATTAAAGGAGCTCAGTGGAAAAACACCCAATGTCTGCCTAAGGCCATGTCCCCATGCAAGTTTGGTGTCGTTGCAAGCACGAATTCAGTAAGGTTTGTCCCCATGGGTTTTGGATTTGGTCCGTGAAAAGTATACCAAATCCCCCCAAACCATGCCAGAAGGGTGCCAAATTTGATAGCTGAAAAAACAAGTATCGGCATGGTTTGGGGCACCGGCACACATTGCTCAGCAAGCCAGGAATGGACATGGGGACGCTTACGGGCTAATGGGGAGGAGATTTGCACTCACGTCATTGGGAGGTGGGGTTTGCTTGCTGTCCCTGCCTTGTCCATTGAAGATCGCAGCCGCTGAGATTTTGAAATGCCGATTGCAAAGGCAGGCTGGAGAATGGCTTGGTTTTTTAATTTTCTGCCATTTCCACAAAGGTAATTCCAACCCCGTTTCAAGAATGCCAAGGCAGGCTGCATAATGGATTGGTTTTGGTACCTTTTGCAACCCTCCTTTCCCTGATCTGCAAGGCTTGATTTACAGTTTATGGGTGTTCTTGCAGTCCCTGGTGGAGTGGAGGTGTGCCAAACTGCTCAAGCGCCTACTGCCACTAAACCTCGTGGCATTTAAAAAAAAAATGTAAAGTAATTTTTATGAATGAAGCTTCATTTTTACTTGTTTCCGTGCCTCCCACCCCAGTCCTGGCTGTCAGTGCCGCTAAGGAAGGGGAGGATGTGGCTCAGGGGTGAGGAGAGAAGTGGTGGAGAGGAGGGTGCGCTGCTCCCTGTACCAGGGTTAAGCACAGTCTGCATGGGGATGCCACCATCCACACCCAACCCGTACCTGTCCCGCGTTGCCAGGAATGTCATGGGGACACCTGAGATGCATTCCCAGTCCCATGCCTGGCCCATGTGTGCCCAAACAGCGCCCAAAGTGTGCCAAACGGCTTCCATGGGGACACGGCCTAATACAGCCAACATATAAGTCTATTTTCCACTTCAAAATGAGACTAGGAGGGTGGTGACCAGGAAATGGTTCTTTTGAAAATGGACTTCATTTGTGGAACTGCCATGCTTACATCACACCAGATCAAACATCTTTTGGGTATCAGCTGAAGAAGTCTATCTGTTTCTCCAGAAAATTAATGGCACAGTTTACAACGGTATTCTGGCAGTCCTACCTTTTGTGACTGTAACTTCTTTTGAAGAACATCAAGCATCCTTTCTTTACTCAACCCCACCAAGCTTTTAGTCTAAACTGTTTTCAGTTTCATGGATGTGTGATGTTGTACAGTTGATAGAGCACTTCAAAGTAATATATGCATACTGTATTTCTTCACTATCCCTAATAATCTTTATTGTTATTTGAGAACTAGACCCCCAATATTACAGTATTCTAAAATGTTAAAAGCATTGATAAATTACAGTTTTAACTCAATGCACAAGTCAGCGATCTCAAATCTATCTAAGCTCCTTTTCCTTGTCCATACTAAACATTCTTAATTAAGCCTGACATTTCTGAATTAAATAGTGTCAATATCTGCTGACATTTTTCACTGTGAACAAAAGGATATAATTAATGAAAAGGTTTCAGAAACAGTTTGCATGCCTCACCTGATTTCTGCTTACATACAGGCAGTGGTTAGCAGCAGGTTTTTTTGTTTGTTCCTACATATCATTTTATAATTATTCTGAACATTTTCTGTTCTTTTTTATGCAGTACCAACCAAATTTTATGTCAGTTTCTTGTTATCCATATTTTCAGGTTCTGAGCCTCATATTTTAGACGAGTTTCAGTATCAGATATGCTCTGTGGGTTATTTGATTGAAGAATGCCATTCCAAATTTTAATTGGTAGCATTTTGGTTGCACAGTTCTTTGTCTTTGTCTTTTTCTTGAGAAACAAAAGATGTGTTTTGATGAATTTGAAATCACAGATATAGATGATAGGCTGTTTTGCATTCTGTTTTTATTCTATATTTTTAATGATAGATAGATAGATAGATAGATAGATAGATAGATAGATAGATAGATAGATAGATAGATAGATAGATAGATAGATAGATGCATTTCTATAAACATTTAAATCCAAATTGAATTTGAATTTGGTATCCTGAGTTCCCATTTAATTTTCTATAAATCTGTATAGAATCCGAACTCAGTATCTAGCCTACCCATTCAATTTTTTTTATTCCCGGATTTTATGAGGACTGTCCTGCAAAAATCCGGGAGAAAAAGTCCTGGGGAAAACTGGACTTTTTCCCCCTTATAGAGCCGAGTCTGCTTCTCCCCCCCCCCTCAAATGGGAATGCTCCCAGACTATTTGGGGTGGAGATCTTCTGGCCAATGTCTGCTCCAGATGTGGGTGGGATTTAACAGCTGGGAAGTTGTCCCCCTCACCTTGCCATGCCCGCAATGCTTGAGCCCCAATCAAGAAAGGCAAAGGCTTGATTTTCCCCTAAAGGAGATACATTTGAGTAGCTCCTAACAAGGAATACATTTATATCAAGGAGAGCAGTGAAACAGCCAAGCCTCACTCTCTCACCCCTCCGTGTTAACTGAAAGAGAGAAATCGCTTGTGCTCTGTTCTTCTGCTCTCCTGCTCCAATGCACATTTGCTGTCTTCCTGGGAACCTCCAATCTGAAAGGGAGGGAGTGAAAGGGAAAGTGTGATCACTTTTTTCCACTCAGCTGCTTGACCAAGGCAGGCTTACAGGGTTTGCACTGGGGGGTGGAATTAAAAGGTCCTGTTCTCTGTACTGGGCCTTTGGGTGGTGAGTGGGAACAGCAATATTCAGGTTCAGCATGGTTAATCGTCAGGCAAATGGGAACATCCCACATTGCATACTTGCCCCAGTATCCAGATTAAAATAGTCCAGCGCGGACTAAAACAGTCCAACCAGGACTAAAAAAGTAAAATGGGAATGTACCCATAGATAGATGGATAGACAAGTAGATGTAGATGTAGACGCTTGATAGTGCTGTGGTTAAGCACACAGCTTGCTATACATGAAGTTGGTTTAAATCCCAGCTGGAACACTCCACCAGTTCAGGTCTTTAGACAGGACCTTAACACTTCATCTGCCTACCCTCTCTTAGCTATGAATAACAGAGTAATACTGGCTTAGATGTTGGGGAATGAGGACAGTTTAATGACAAGTGGTCTGCTGGAACACATCAGTCATGGATGAGACAAGAGAATGTGAATCTGTTGGAATGTTACTATAATAGCAAGCCCAATGAGAGGGATTATATGAAATAATTGAGGGAACTATGGTTGTTCAAAAGACTAACATCCATTTTCTCAGAGAAATGATCTTAACCCAACACTCAAATATAATCAAAAAGGAAACTGTTATCACAACTGGAGATCAAAGGGCTACAAGGAAAATGTCAAAACTACAATAATACTGAGAAAATTCAATCTAAATTCACTAATTGCATTGGCTGCCAATTCACTACTGAGCCCAATTCAGGGCGTTGGCTCTGACTTATAAGGCCCTAAATGACTTGGGCCCCAAACATCTAAAGGAATGCCTTCTCCCATACCAACCTGCCCATGCCTTCAGATCAAGTGGTGAGGCCCTCCTGGTTGTCCCGCTACCTTCAGTAGTGAGGCTGGTGGGCACCCGGGAGAGGGCCTTTTCAGTGATGGCCCCCAGACTATGGGATTGTCTCCCCCTCAAGGTGCATCATGCTCCTTCCCTGTATATATTTAGGAAGGTGGTGAAGACACACCTCTTTGCCCTAGCCTTTGGCTGAGGTGATTATATTTTCCCCTCAGTACAGACACTATTATTTTAAATACGGAATGTACTGTCTTAAATTTGTTGAATTTTTAAAATCTTTCTAATGTGTATCTTGTTTTTAATCTGTTGTTTTAATGATTCTTACCCGCCCAGAGACCTTCGACTATGAGGCGGGATAGAAATGTAAATAAATAAATAAATAAATAAAATCCTGGAAATACATTTTTCCCCACAGAAAATATAATCACCAGCATTACCCCATGCTGTAAGGCAGAAGCTAATTAATCTTAAACAGAGTTCTGTAAACCACAGCAATTTTCATGCTGCAATATATGAAAGATATTTTTCAGACAGTAGCAGAACTGTGTTAGGTAAGGACTGAATGGATTACTTCATATAATTTGGAAACTTCATTGATACAATTCAGATCTGCTGTACATTTGTTTCTTTTTTTTCCCTAGCATACCATACTGCTTTAACATTGGCCATATCTCCATCTACCATTGGAGGTGCCTGGTGTCATCCAAAGAAGATGCTCACTGCCATTTTTCCATTCACAGTGGCTAGCACAATCACTATGTGCCTTGTTTGCATGGCATGATTTTGCATCCTACATGAAGGCACTGCTGAGAATAGCACTTGCACGCTTCAAAATGGAGATGCAGAGAGTGCTTACAAAATGGAGTAGGTAGTATTATTCTGATTGTAAGTGGAGACATGGCCTCAGCTAAAGGTATATTAAAACTCCAAGATCTTATTCAGGTGCACTGTTTTGATTAATCTGTTCTCTATTCTGTCCACCCCCTGATCATCATCTCTCATCTTGGGAATGTGCCAATTTTATGCTTAAAACCTTCCTGAATATCAACATGGTTGTATGAAACTAGTATGATTTTGTTTCCCTGACCTATATCTAGGAATAGAAATAGATGATATAGATACAGATATATTCTGGTGAAGAAGTTCCAGCATATGACTAATATCTGAATATTCAAACACCAAGGCAGAGCTGTTGCTGTTGTAAGATTTAATGAAAAGCAAGACCTATTATTCTACTGAAGTTATCTGGAGTTGAACCAAGCAAGCTAAATAGCAAAAATAGGTTGTTAGTAATTTTAACAGTTAACATGGTCCTTGTACTAAAGAAATTTAGAATGGTTTTCCACACTTAGCAAGTGAGAAATTCTAATTTAACCATCGTACATTGTAATGATCTGCTGAGAAAGAAATTATGAAAATAGGCATAACTTTGATTCTGCCTCCTACAATAACAAATTAAAATAGTCTGAGATTTGAGGTGTATGGCAGTTAAAATTAGTTTCATTCAGAAAGTGCTGGAGATGCTTAGCTTCTATATTGGTAAGCAAGCCATCTTGCTATTATAACATCATGCTAATGAATGTCTTACGGGCGTACACCACCTTGTTTTATTTAACAGACATCTCTAAAACATCTAATTGTACAATTGGGTTTCCCTAATGACTCTGCTGGGAGTAACATCTAAGAAAGCCTTTCATTGTAAAATGAGAATGGGAAATGATCCCAATTTCAGCTAATCTCATGGCCACAATGCAATCTTTTATGCTTGTGCACCTTTTTATTAAGCATATTCTCACCCTTTGGTATATTCTCTATCCTTTTTATGTGCCTTCAGGATGTGATGTACAGAGACTCATGAAGGTAATCTTGAATTGAAAATCATTGCATTACAAAAGCAGCAGTACTTTCAGGCAAGAATTTGAAAATGCATACTTGTCTATACTACCTGGCCGAACAAGACAAGGAAGGAAAATTTCCAAGCTTTGCAGCTGACAAACAAATAGACTTTAACTGCAGTGTTTCTCCTTCCTGCCCGCTTCCCTGGTGCCATTTGTGTTTGAAAAGGGTTTAATCAGAGGCGAAAGCTGCAAGGAAGATATAGGCAAGAGGAAGTCGAAAGGTTGGGCTTCAATGCATATTCTGATCACTTGTTACGCCTGCCTGTCATTCTTTTGGAAAGGCAGATTTGCAGGCTGAACAGCTGAAGGTCATGTTCTAAACCCTTCTTTCATTATCTGTCTTTCCTTTTAGAGAGTCAGGTGCATGAAGGAATGTAAAATAGTCAGATGTGAGTTTGACATCAATGCCTGCACCTTCCCTCTGGAGAAAAGAACTTAGAACTGGGCCAATGACATCAGCTGCCAGGAGGGCAAGAGAGACACTCTCACAAACTACTCTGAATACTCCCCTTAATATATTGTGTCTTTTTATAGACTATTAATTGTAAGTCATTTTGAATCAATTTTAGCCACAAGGGGAGGTATAAATATGACACAGAATTAAATGAGAGTAAAATAAAAGGCTCTAAAGACTTTTTCTGAAATTCTTTCCTCTCCCTTTCTCTTTTTGTAGATTTAAGAGGAAACAGGATGGTACAGTGGCTAGTGTTTTGGATTAGGCCCTATGACCTGGGACCTGTTCACACTTAGCAATATTTTAGCAACATTCGCTCTTTCTCGGGTCGCTGCCTGCGCACGGCGGCGCCTCCTCCTCCTTGAAGCCGAAGCGAAGCCCGAGCATATCAGGCCTCGCCTTTGCTTCACGGAGGCGCCGCTGGTGCGCACAGGCAGCGGCCGAGAAAGAGCGAATTTCTACAGGCGCCGTCTCTGCTCTGCTGCTGCTGCTGAGAGAATTAATGTTGGTTCTCTCGGCAGCAGCAGCAGAGCCGAGCACCGGCGCCTGTAGAAATTCGCTCTCTCTCTCCAGCGGCAGCATGCACGCAGCGCCTCCTCCTCCTGTGCGATCGCGGGCTGTATCAAATCGGCCCACGGGCCGCATCCGGCCCGCGGGCCGTATGTTTGACATGACTGTTATAGAGGACCCTTTCCCATTGAAGCAATCCCCTGAGAAGCATCACTTTTCCCAGAGGACAATAGTTTTAAGCTGAAAGATTTTTTTTTTCCTTTTGCCTCTCTTTTTCCATTGCAGGCTCACCTGGGAAGTAATAATATTGGTTGTGGAAAAGCTGGCCAATTGTAGGAGGCTTGCTAAGTAGACCTTGTAAATAGTATTACCTGTAACAAACTGACATTTTTAAAGCCATGGTACTTCTTTCATTTTCATGTGGGCCTATAGTGACAGCTTGTACATATGAGCCTTCTGTCTCTCTTCTGCGAGGAATAGATAATGACCTAACTTAACAAGGATTGCCTTCCAGGCCTGCAGACACAGTAATTGTGGGCACTGTTTCACAATAACAGGGCTAGTCAAATGCAGTGCAGCTGTAAAATGCAGAGTGAAAGGAAAGGGCATATAAAAGAGGAGCACCTACAAAATATAGTTGTTTAATGAGGATATATTTCTAATAAGAAGGGGAAGGAGTGTTCTGATGTTTTCCTTGAAATCTTCTTCCCTTAAACCTTCTTCTGAATCTTCACTGCAAATTGGCAGCAAAGGGACTCAGAATGGGAAACTGCTTATTGCACTGATATCTTGTTTGTTAATAAAATGAACTGTATTGTTACTATTGAGATTTGCACTTTAGATGCCTATTTTTTAAAGACCTGCTTAGCATTCAGAGGTGGAATTATGCAAATATGATACTAAATAAGGGAAAGAGAGAAGTAAGTACTAGCTACTAGGGTGGTTTATGGTTGTCAGTGGCTGGTCAGAAGTAACAAGCTGACAGGATTTAGGCAGTTATGACAGATATTTGTCTGAAAGATAGGGAGCAATTCAACAGGTACATTGAAGAGGAGGTTCTGTTATTAGAAGATATATATAATTGTTCACTACATATTTTTATATATGATTTAGTCATGACACAATTTTCATTTTTTTCTGTACATTTTGTCATCTATATATAAATATAAACTATTGTGTTTTTATTGTGCATTTTCTTTCCACTTTTCTGTTATAGCCCACTCAGGCATGCTTGGGTACACTGCTGGTGTATCTCACACAATCTAGTAAAGGTCTGGTGGCCCATGCACTCTCTTTTACAAAACCAGACAATTAAGATTGTATTTTGCTTTAAAGAACACGGAAGAAGTGTCTTGTCGTGAGCCTAACTGAAGCATATTTCCAGAGGTGGTCGTGACAGACCTTTTTAAGAAAAACAGATATTTTACAAGTGAATCAACAGCAATTAAAACAGCTAGAATAAATTTATAAACTAACCACTTTAAGTAGATAATAATGAAAAACAAGCACAAATGTTTGTTTTTTGCAAAGCACCACTGAACAAAATGCAATGAAGATTCCAGACAGATTTGTTCAAAGAGAGAATTCCCTGACTGAGGTGCCACCACCAAAGTTGGTGTCTAGCAGCAGCCAGATTAAAAATATTTGATGGAGTCAAAGAAAATCTGTCAGATTTAGGTCTCAGACTTTGAGGAGGTGCATTTGGAAGGTACTAAACCTTTAAACCACACTCAAACCATATAGCACTGTAAAGGTTTACAGCAGTATACTGAACTGAGCTTGGAAGTAAAATGGTAGCCAATGGACGTGAGAGAACTCTGCTATAATATCTGAAAAGAAGCAAAACTGAGTTGTGCTGCTTTGACTTGGTTGAAGCTTCTGACCCATTTTCGAAGGCAACCTTACAAATGGTGCAGAAGCCATTATCAAGTAGCCAGAATGCCTGAATAACCCTATCTTATGTCATCCAAAGCTGATACAAACCACTCCGAGTTGTTAGTGGCATCTGAGCACCAAGTAACAGATGAGGATCTGTGATAGCAGTAAAAGACTACCTTTTTGAGGGTAGACAAACCTTGAACACCATATAAATTGTGAGGTACCCACTCATGTTTGTCTGGATTATCCTTTGGTTTGTTGGCCCTCTTCCAGTTTACCATTAAGGCCAAAATCCAATACATTTTCATTACATGAAAGACAGGTGCAAATTCACCAGTACCTAAATGTATAAAGTGATGGTACATTCAACCTCAAAAGGGGTTGTGGTAATATTTCACAACTTGGGGGCTATCATAGAGAAAGCCCCCTCAAGGATAACTCCACTGGCATATCTAATTAGTCAAGAGGTCTTTCTGCACTTATCCTTAAACAGGTTTAGGAAGAGGCCCAGAGGCTGGTTTAAGGATACCCAACCCCCTGCTAGTTATACTGTGTCTGCACCATAGAGAGCATAATCAAGGTCAGGAACTCAAAAGGTCAGGAACCCAAGGTCAGGAACCCAAAAATGGTAAGCCAGACCAAGGAGGCATGCGGGAGAGAAAGGCATGTGTGTTTCCATGTTCCAGTTTATCACAGAGGACCCATTTCAGTGGAACAACAAGGTAGGCCACCAAAACAGGCCATCCCAATGTGCACAGTCTTATTCTGGTCCAAGCATAATCTGTCCCAGTTTAGGACAGCTACCTTATTTCAGACCACCAGATTTGGGTCACAGAAGTGTAAGTGCAGAAATGCCCTTCAGGGAGATTGCAAAATTGGTTGGCAGCATTTAGGACTGATACAGATATTCTAGAAATTTTAGCTGCTAGTATCTTTAACTGAATCTGTAATCTAAAGACATCTTCCTTAGGAACTACTGAAAGATCCACTTAATGATAAGTTAGGCACCTCATTAAATTGCATGTAATCTCTTTTAAAATAACAATTGCATATTGTTTTAGGGAAAAAATCTACTTACTGAGGCTTGAAAATGGGAGCAATCCATATTGCATGACATAAGTAATTAGTACTTTCTGAAAGCTCTTGATCTGAATTGACAAGGTAGACTTCCATTTGAGTGATGAAATGTAAATTCCCAAGATAAGCCAGATATGAACAAAGCATAACATGTGGCCTACCAGGTGTTGGTTAACTATTCCTATCATCCCAATTCATCATTCTGATTGGCAAGAAACCAGTGCAATGTATTGTAGGCATTCAGCGATGTCTTAAAGAGTCACAGATAACCCATGTCCACAGCACAGAATTAAAAATATATTAAGAAAAAAAAATCAGGAAAAGGGTGATATGATACAATAAGGTCAGTGGATTATTTTTCTTAAATTCAGTTGCCTCTCATTTTTCTTATTTCAAACAATTAATCTTCCTCCACCCTATTCTTAAAAAAAAGCTCCAGAAATGGTGATGGAACACAGACAATTTTTCTTTATGAAGCTGTTCCTTCTCTCTGTTTTTATTTTTTCTTATGAGGCTATCCTTCTCTCATCCTCCACACAAAGATGGTGATTTGGAAAGAAACAGATAAATCCTACCAGAAATTTGCAGAAAACTTTCCACCATTCTTCCACACATTCTCAAGTGTGACTTCACCAACTACTGTTATTTCCCTCTGTCTGCATAAAAGTTAATTGAGGGTCATAGATTTTTCCACCCCTATTTTAAATGAATGAATTTTGCTTTGGTAGAATCTGGCTTTCTACATTATTCCTTTACAAAGATACGGTAAGAAATGTAAAATTTAATGTCAACAACAGCAAAATAGGAAACAATTATTCAGCCAAGAATGAAAAGTTCTGCTGAGGTCCCCAGAAGTGAAACATCAAAATGAAGAAGATTCTGCTGCTAGGCTTTTTCCAGACATCACATAATTATTTTGCTATACTCTGTTATTTCATAATTACTCTGGTAATATCCTGTATTGTCCCCAGGCAAAAACAGAAATAGCATGTTTCAAACCTGCAAAGTATTGCACTGACGTTGTTCTGTTGAGAAAATGCCATCCACATGATGCGGACCCTTCCATTGGCTCTGATGCCTTGTGGCAGAAGCTCCGTATTGGCTACTTGGAGAACCAATCATATGTAGCCACAGGCTTCTGCCACTTCAAAATTCACACTGAAGTCTTGTTCATGTTCTTGAAAGGTCTCGCATTGGTAATCCAGGCTGCAGCTTGTTATAGGAATGAGAAAATCTTTTGCTATAATAGTTCTTTTTCCAGTAATATTGCTTCGGAATTCCAGAATGACTACATGAGATAAGTAAACACATCTGACAGTTAAACGACACATCAACAATAATTATGCAAAAGAAAACACCCCACCCTCTCCAGGCCCCCAGTTGAAAGCCACTGACTACTGAAAGTGGGAGCAAGCAAAGCACAGCCTCAGATAGTAAAATATAGGCAAGGAAGCTAGTTCTCTGTCCTCCAAGTAAAATCCTGGGTCTGCATTGGATGAGGCATTGGAGTGTGCCATGTTGATCAAGTGGTGCTGTAGCCTACTTCAACCATGCATGCACCACTTGTAAATACCGTAGTCCACACAGTGTTCCAGGAGGGCATACTATATCAGCCACTTGTGTGTGGGCAGCACACAGGTGGGTGGTCCAGTGTAACCCAGCTGAAAAACCCAGCACCATTTTGCTGGGCACTTAGAAGCAGTGCTGGAAGTGTACTGCTTGTGAACACCTGGCCAGATCAATCCCAGCTAGCAAATACCAAAGCTGGAAACTTTCATTCCCTGCCTCCATACTTGGGCTGCGCCAGGCCATCCAGGCACCAGCAGCCTGGCTTATTAGTAGAGCATGTAATATCCTGTGCCATGCGGAAATGGCCACTAAGTCTTGCACTTGATTGATTTCCTGTATACTGTTTATAAAATACAGTATCCGCTTCAATAAGAAGTGAAAGTATTTGGAGTGTTGATCTTATGATCTACACCTGCAGTGGTTCTGGCATAGGTCCTGTTAGGGCACCTGGAATATTTACAACAGTTACAGCTTTTAAAATTGTTTTTGTTATTATTTCACAAAGAATAATTTGACTTCATAGATGAAATGCAATATATAAATATCACACTACTTAATGATTTCTATATCTACACCATTAAATCCAGCAGTGATGATTAATAATTAAAATATTAAATTTTAATGGCCGGCACTGTTTGATTATAACTAATCTGAGAATGTTACTGTATCATATGTATGCTACCTTGCCCCCTACAGCAACAGATCTACCCCAACTGAGAAATTTTAATTTCCATTACAAGAAAGTGATTAGAAATGCTTTAACGAAATTAGCCTGGGCATCAATACCATCAGTTATTTCATGCTCTGCTATACTTTACATGATATAATTGAGCAAATCTAAAGTCTAGCCCAACAGGTCCTTGAGCAGCAGAACTCTTTCATATTAAGCTCTGTGAGTAATTGCCCAGCAGGCAAGCCTGAAGCCGTATAAGCACTTGAGTTATTCAAAGAGAGTTCCAGTAGCATTTTGAGAAATAGCAAATTTGAATATATGGCAGTGGGAACAACCATTGAGCGAACCAATTATTTCTGCTTAGCATGCCTTCATTCCTGCCTAACACTTATCTTACTGTAAATCATTCCAACAGGCAATAAAGAGATTTAGGGCTCAGTTCTGCGGAATCTTCCCTAAAATGTACTTTTTAAAATTCATCCTATGCCCCCCGGTCTCTCCGAGAGATAGACTTTGATCATTCTTTCAAGGCACTCAACTTTCTAATGATCTTTTACTTTGTTCTGCTTTGTAGATATTAATGCCAAGTCCTAGACTCTGGAAAATCTCCTTCTTTTTCGGGCTACAATATCCCCTGTGTAAGGCCAGCATTCATACTAAATGAGGGTAGTCAAGAGGGTATTTCCCAGATGGGAAATGAGACATCATAGAGGGGTGCTCTCTGCGGTGTCATGTGACTATGAATTTCTTGCTTTTCTAGCTCTCTTTCTGCAGTGTGTGAAATTCCATGGCCATGGTCAAACAAAAACAGCATAGTCTATTTGAGGGCAGAATGTGTTGTGAGTTCAACTGTGACATGTCCAGACCTATGTACTTTTAATCTGGACTCAGTTCTCCTTTCATTGCCCACACTTTCCATCCTTTCCAACCTCAGTCTGCTGATAGGGAAATAGTTTGTCCCCACCAATCTCCACAGTACTTTCCCTTTCCCAAAAGAAAACTATGCCAAATCACTATCATATCTTTTGCAAGAAAAACAGCAGTCACATGTCCATAGAGTTAACAAGATTCAAACTCAGCTCAGTTATTCCCAAGGCCTAGTAGGTCATGAAGGAGGAGGAGGCCAGCTGATATGGTCTTTCCTAGATCAAATTGTATGATCTTTTTTGGTAGTTTAGCTGTTTTAGTTACCTGAAATAGTAGTTCCATATTCTTCCATTGATTATATTTAATATATTTTGAAATTCTAGTTTGAAACTAATATAAGAGTAAAATATCCACAATGCCCGAAAACCTACATGAATTTGTCCTAGAGCAGTAGGAATTACTTTTTACAGATCTTCATTAGATAATAACATCTTGATTCCATGATAAAATCTAGAATGGATGGTGTTCTGCTTTTATCAGGGTAGCATATAAATAAGCTAAATAAATAAATAAGATATTTTAACCACTTCCAGCTAGAAAATTGCAGTGAATGAAAACAGAAAATAAAATGTATGTAACTGCTAGAGTTGTTGTTTGGAATTTGAAATCAAAGCAAATTATCACTATATTTTAATGATTATTGAAATGCTAGCTCAATGGCCAATTGGATATGAAGTGGACCAGCAGAGCCAGCACAAGCAGGAGGTAAAAGATGTAGCCAGGAAACATGAATTGCATTTGGAAATATTCTTTGAAGCCTAGGAGATTTATTATTTCTTTTTCCTATAGGTAATGTAGAAAACTGGTGTCTTATGAATGGCAGTGGTTGTTCTTCTTTAATTTTATTTTTATAATTAGTAGAGAAAACTGTTTTTTCCATTGCTTAATACTAAGAAAGATCACTTCCCTGCCAATTTCTGATTAGTCTTTATAAAGCTCACCGCACATGGGGATATATCGTTGCAGAATCTTTGGTTTTATTATCTAATGCACCCCAGTGGCATTTCTTGAAATAACAAATACCAAACTTATCATCTTGAGTTTTATCCCTAAACAAATACAAAATTACTTTGTGCATTTTTTTGTACAAAGTGTGAAATGCAACATAGTCACCAGAATGTTCTGTCAAAGAAAGGCACAAAATAATTGATAAAAACAAATTCAGTTATTTAGTATTCTTTTTGCATAGATGCATTTCAGATATTGCAGGCTAAGAGTGTTGGCACAGTGTCTAGAAAAGTTTGCCCCATCATATTTTTGTCTTTACCCTTGTCCCTTTCAGCTCATAAAACCTTATTACCACTTAAATCTAGGCAGTGAGAGAAATAATCAGTCCAGCTGCTTTTTGAAAATGTCATCGTTACACCCATAGGATTATAAGGGTCACTGTCTGGCTTGCACATCTTCAGTTTTTAGTCAGGGAGTCTAACTGGGTGATAACCACTGAATATTAGTGGATGATAACGATCACTTAGGAGAGGTGGAAAAACACAGCCTGGCACTTAGCCCAGTTTTGGGGTAGGCACTGTCCTAACCACTCCGACTGATAGTTAGTGCCAGGATTAAGAGGGAGCAAGATCCCACTGATTTTTCTAGACTTCCTCTTTTAGATGGGACTCTTCTTTTAGAGGTACTCTCACATTTGGTAATCAGTAGAAACTCATTCCGTTTTTGTGTCACAAAACATTTTTCACCAGCTTTGACTGGGATGCCAGCTAATCCCATTCTTCAAAGATCATAGGCAGCTATATTGTGAGACTGTATAGGTTAAGCTACGGAAATGTATTGCACGTGACAATATTATTGAAGACTATCTAAACTACCCATCTGTTTCAGACAGAAACAGCTTGGTTGTGAACAAACATCATCTTCATGTGATTATTTTGTGTGTGTCAATCAGAATTAAACTATTACTCTAGTTTCACAGCATAAGTCTAACTCTTTTTCTAATTACCGAGTTACCACTTCCCTGTCACAAGCCTGTCAGTTGCTGTATCATCCATTCTTTTCCTCTGAATATTTATCAGAGACCATGCTTCATTTGTTACTAAGCCTAAGTGGCAAGCCAAGTAATAACCAAGAAGAGGGTTACATTATAAAAAGATAGTCCATTTCAGGGACAGATAGGGAACTCAGGCCATTTTTAGCCTGGAAACACCCATCATACTTACCATGCTGCCATCTCTGTGCCAAACTTGCATGGATCCCCTCACTTGGTAAAAGGTGGGGGGTGAGGTGGCATAAGCAGAAGTGTGGCAGGGGGAAGAAGCAGGGAGCAATGTTAGGTCATTGACAGCATCGGCACTAGTGGCAGTAGTGGTGGCACCAGCAGCAGTGGTGGTAGCACTGGGGGAGGTAGTAGCGGTAGAGTATCAGTGTGGGGTTGGAATGGTGGTGGGGTTGGGGTGGTGGAATTGGGCCCTTCCTAAGGCAAGGTGAAATGAGGTGGCTCTGTGGAAGGGACAGAACAAACACGGCCAGGATTTGTGCCACCCCCTTCAGATAATATGAGTGCTAGAGAGCCTGCTGGCTGCCCTGTGTACTTCTGTTGATATGGACTTCTGTTGATATGCTTGGGTTCATTTCTGGCTGAAACAGGCTCATTGGGGGGATTATCCAGTTTCAGAATAGCCCCTTTTGGGACACAGAAGTCCTTGGAGAAACCAAAAATCTGATCTTCAAAGTCTGAAAATGGCCTACATTCTTCTTAAATATAAGGTGTGACCAGGTCCGTGGAGGAGCATGACTAATTAATGCTTTGATTAAGCACATTGAAATTGAACATAAGAGCTTTGAGAAACAGAACTGCAGATTTCAACCTGAGACTTTGATTACCACCAATTAACTTTAACATTTTGAGATTAAAAGTGTCAGTATTACCAACCCCAAGAACCTAAAATGCATCCTGCTGGATCAGATCATTGAACCATCTGCTCCAGCAGCCTTTCCTCAGAAGTGGATACCTACCTGGTCTTTAGGGACATGCCATCATACATACTTCACAGTTTTAATAGCTTGCAGACATTGATAACCCTGTCTGTCATGATTTTATCTAAGTTTCTTTTTAAGACTTTAATGTTCCTTTTGTAGAAGCACATAGTCTAACAGACGGTTTTTCCCCTTTATCAAATGGCCACTAGTTCTAGTATTTTACAAGAACAAAGAACTGTCCTTATTCCCTTTCTCTCCCCACCATGCATAATACAGTATATTATGCTGCTATGTCATGGCTTTCCTTACTCAGCTTTTCCCTGAAGTAGGTACTTCCAAATATTATTGGCTTTGCTCTTATTTATTTATTTATTTATATTTACATTTATATCCCACCCTATACCCTAAGGTTTCAGGGCGGGTAACAGCATTTTTTTTTAAAAAAGACATATTTAAGATAAAACCATATATATAAAACAGTATAAAACAATAATGTCTGCAGTGGGGGGAAACTGTTTCATATTTAGCCAAAGGCCAGAGCAAAGAGGTGCATCTTCACCCCCTTCCTGAACGTATACAGTGAAGGGGCCTGACACATCTTGATGGGGAGGCTATTCCACAGCCTGGGGGCCATTACTCTTGAGGCCCACCCGTCCTACTGATGAGGGTGGTGGGACAATGAGGAGGGCCTCCCCTCCCCCAGATCTTAGGGCACGGGCAGGTTAGTATGAGAGAAGGTGTTCCTTCAGATATTTGGGCCCCAAGTCATTTAGGGCCTTATATGTTAAAGTTAACACATTGCATTGGGCTCGGTAATAAATCAGCAGCCAGTGCAGCTCTTTTAAGACCGGTGTGATGTGCATTCAGCCAGCTGTCCCTGTAAGCAGTCTCACATTATTGTGATTGCCAAACGCTGATATCCAGTTGCATCCAACTGCATCTTTACCACTATCAGCTCCTTCAAGCTATAAACATTCTATTGACTGTCATTATACTATTTCTCCTGGAAAATGTGCCATTGCTTTTAGGAGCAGATCAGCTACAATTCCTATTGTATTGATAGTCCTCAGTTCCTACATAAAAATGAGTAACATGTTCCAAGACCACATAAAAATATCTTACAAAATATTATGTTGCTGTTCTGAAGTTTTGTAAGAAAAAGGAAATGAAAGCATAAATTATACAGCTTCAAAATATATAAAAAATATCAATACAGAAGGAATGTTTAACAGAAATAAATGTGTTAATTTGGGTTTCACTTCTGCACATTAATGCAGAATATGGAAGGCCCTGCTCACTACTAATATGCTCCATCTGTACCAGAAGGAGCGTATTCCAGATCTGAATTGATCAGGACCACCAGATACTAACAGGTGTAAATCCAGATCATGGAAACATATAGAAGATGCATGTCTGTGTTCTGAATTAACATGAGTGAGTCATTTCGGTTCCAAGCTCCTGGCTGTAAGAGTTCAGATGCTGGTGTGAGCTGCAAGACCAACATGAGAGGTGGAACAGCTGTTGCCATGCAGATAGCCTTGTTCCAAGCCAGAGCAACCCATCCCAGCTATGGAACATATTACCTTCGTTCAGATCAGGTGTCCTGGAAAACAACAGGTAAGTGTAGAAAGGCCCACAGTTTTCTTTCTCTTACTCTAAATTTCATCTAGTACTTAAACGATATCTTCTTATTCCAAAATACTGCCTTATTACATTTGGGCTGCCTTGATAGGCCAAGGACCCCTTGTGACTATCCTGCTGCTCTTTGGAGGAAAACTTGTAATGCTATCCCTAGTAAAATAGCCTTTGACTTAATTAGTATTTAATGTCCTACTTAATCTTGGATTTAATGAAATAAAATTTATAATCTGGCTAATGCTCTTAAGGAATTCTCTGCAGCTTTCTCAACTGTTCAGTGGTCTGTGTTTCCAAACTGCACTATGCTTGTCTTTCTGAAACATAGTATACACCCATCGTTGCTAGTAAATAAATAGATCCAGATTAAGGACCTCTGTGCCCAGATCTGGCTCTGTCTTTTGAAAATGGAGCTGGACTAGCAGGGGGAGCAGCCTCTTTATCCCCATTAACATGAAGATGTGGAGGCTCAAGATCTGGACCAGAGACCCTTTGATCCAAATTTACAAGTAAGTGCAGAATGGGCCCTTGCTTCATTTCATTTATTCTCACTAGTGTTTTATGTTTCATTTGGAATTCATCTGTTAAGAGAAGTGTAACCCAGAGGGTTTTTTTTAAAGGAAGCTTCTTTATATTGTGAAAACATTAGCAGGAATAGTACTTGGAGAAAATTCTTCTTGGGCCTTTTTCCACTAGGGCTCAGAACCCTCTAAGACCCCATTAGGAACCCAATGAGTACCTGATTGGTACCAATCAGGAAGGCCTGTCCTCACCTGGACCCCATTGAAGGCTCCATCTGCAAGGCCCTGTCCCCAAGAGGTCAGGGGAAATCCAGATTTAATAGGTCCTTCAGGCTCTTAAATCTGGATTTCATGTGGACTTGATTAAAGGTGTCCACAGTGGGGTCTTCAGGCATCTTCAAGATCTAGATCTCCAGAATGACCCCATCTCAAAGAGCTGGAAGATCCAAATTTGACTGTGCATGGAAAAAAAGGGGCTTCTCCTCCTCCATGACAATTCTTGTGGTCCTTAGCCATCATCATTGTAGTTCTATGAAGGCTTGCCTACCTGTTTGAGTCCTTCCTATAAAGTCCTATTGGCCCTGATTCCACATGCAGGCCAATGCTGAATTCCAGATTCATGACAATATATCTCATAAGTACTTTTATCTCACAATTTGGGTAGAAAGTTGAAGCAACATAGATGGGAATCACACTCTATCTGGTCCTTACAATAAGCCTGTCAAATAGAGTGATCAGGCACAGCAAAAGAAAGTCTCTCTGAGGTGGCTTCAAGGTGGGATTGTTCACACACCAATCTGCCCCTCCCCCTCTCATAAACATTCTTTGTTGAAAAAGGTGGATTAGAGAAGGGTTGGGGACACCAAGGCACCATGGCTGCATCCAGACATTGGATATTCTTCTGTATTTGGATATTCTGGAATAAAGCTTGAATATTTCAAAATACAGTGGTACCTTGACATACGAGTTTAATTCATTCCGTAACCTTGCTCTTATGTCAAATCGCTCGTATCTCAAAGCAATTTTCCCATTAATCCATTCCAGCTCCCAAAACACCACCTCAGTTGTTTTTGTTATGTACTGTACTGTATTTACATACTCGTATCTCAAATCTTGCTCTCATCTCAAAGCAAAATATCACTTGCTCGGCGGCTTGTATCTCAAAACACTTGTATGTCAGGGCACTTGTATGTCGAGGTACCACTGTATCTATGCTTCATTCTAGAATATCCAAATGTGATGAAATAAGCAACTGATATCTGGATGCAGCTTGTCTCACATTCTTCTGAAGTGTCCCTTTTGTTATGTCTGAACATAGCTTAAATTTTAGTGTTCAGTGGACAAATAGTAACCCAATGGGCATCATTGCTGAAAGTGCATCAGAACCTCCCTAATAAACATGGCTAGCACCAAACCACTGCCCCAGCCATTTTATCTACATTTATAAAAGGAAGGTTTAGGTTTGCATAACTGATGACAGTATCACACCCTTCTTGGGAGTTTGACAGTGGCAATTAATCAAGGAGGCAGATTTCTCATTCATTTGTCTAAAGTTTTTTTTCCTTTAGATAATTCAGCTTAAGAAAGGTGCATTCTTATCTGGAAAAGTTCAATTAGACCTTTAGAAAATGCAACGTACCAGACTGTGTGGTAATGTTTTAAGTTAACCATCTGCAACTGGATTAACCATCTGCATGCATGAAGTATTGAAATGTGAAGCATTGCCTGTCATTAACAGATTGTAAACGCTGGCATGTTTGTAAGCCCATAAATGCCAGTCGCAAAATCAGGCATTTGTCAGTGAGGAAATAAACACCTGATTCGGCAAATATGTTCTATGTGGTAAGGGCATAGCTAGGGTAAAATGCCCCCTTGGCAAATAAAGCAAGAAGGGTCCATAATACCATACAGAATGAGTTCAAAAATGCACGGAGTGCAATAATAAATAAACACTAAGCAACACAGCTCGAATGGGTCCTTTTTGCTTTCTGTGCACACAGCAAATATGTCAGGTTTTCTCACACTGGCTTCAGAGCTGGTGCATGAGAGACTCTTGGAGCTCCAAAGGTGAGAAATAAAAGGTGGTGCAACTGTAGTATATTAGTCCATGGAGGTATGCCATCTATGTCCCTCCATGGTCCAGTACACAATCCCCTAGTATTCCAGCTGGTATCAAAAGCAAAGGGTACTTTGCAGTCCAGGAATGCATTCTGGGCTTCCTAGAAATGGTTTCCTAATCAAGTCAATGCACCATCCTGTGCAGATGGAGCACAGTAGGAGTGGGAGGGGCCTTTGTTAAACTGCACCAGCATGTGGAAGATCCATAGTACCCCTCTTGTCCAGATGCAGAAATGGGCTCTATTTCAACAGCAAGATCACCAGAATTTGTAAAAGTGATGGTTTATTGAAAAGGCTTACATTTTTCAGTTCAGATTTGTGCAATCTCATGGGCTGTACACTGCATTTATGCATAGAGGCCACATTCTTACAAGAAGTATATGATCATCTTCTTGTCTCTGTGGCCTGACCATGTGCCTTTCAAAACATTTTCATACTGGCTCTTTTTCTCTGCCTTGATCTAACAAAACTATGGCTGTGTCCCCAAGCAATAAAAAGCCTGCTAAAAAGCTTCTTTTGCCTCCGAGCACCCCCATGCCCAGCTTTTCTCCGAGCTTCCAGCGCCACAAAAGGAGGAAAATCCGCGGGGAAAAAAGTGCACTTTAAAGAAGACTACCAGTGCACTTTTTGGAAGCCGCGAGTTTTCCTGGCAGCATTTAACATGGAGATGCTCCGTGGCAAAAGGGGCGGAGATTGCTGCCTGCACACGCAGCCATAAAACATTCAGACATCTCCCAGAACTGCAGCAGCTTCCCTTCCTTTCCCTTTCTCAAGGTCAGAACTTTCAAAGAGCCAAAATTGCGGAGAATTGCAACATTGTTATCAGGTATGAAGTGGGTGGATTGCTACAGTCACCGCTGCTGTACAGGGCAGATTTTGATAGTGATCAGAGGGAAAGTGTTGAGAGTGAATGAGCAAACGATCGCACGGCCGATGGCTGCAGCCACTGCCTTTGCCGGCACGGGAAGCCATTTCAGGGGGCGGGGATCTGGGAGACGAACAGAGAACCGCTGGCTGTTTTTCCTTTGGACTTGTTGGGGGTTTCTTCCTGGTTGTGGCTGCGCAGAGCGCAGTCCCTCCCCATTCCCGCTGGGACCCTATCAACAAGAGAGGGGGTGGAAAGAAAAAAATGTGGGCAAAGAAAACACGCTTCTGTGGGGACGGTAGGTGTGTTTTAAACACGCATTTTGCTGAGCCTCATGCGGCTTATTCCGGAATTGAACGGCACTTTTAAAGTCCGCTGGAATAGAGGGACGGTAGAGGGAAACTGGAGAGGCAAATAAGTTGCTTGGGGATGCAGCCTATGTGGCTACTTTTCAGAAGCTGCTGGTAATGCAGGCAGACTTAACACTCAGATCTCAAACTCCTTTGCTGCAAAAAAAAAAAAAAAAAAGAAGCCTTTTTGGTTTCCACCTCACACATCCCTGACACAAGTGGGAAGGGGAATTTTCTTTAGTTCAGCTGAAGTCTTTGTGGCTTCTCCAACAAACTCGGTTCATGATACCACCCATTGTATTTCAAACTATATGCACTGTATTAGAGAATCACCCTTGTACCTCTGAATGGCTGGTGGTTTTTCTATGCTACTGTACTATGAAATGGGGTGTGTCCAGACTTGAGAATACTGTACATTCTGAGGTGCAGTTGGGATGTTGGCATCACACCTGATACCTGATACTTCGTAGCGGTGGCACATTATGCTGTTGCTACTTTGAATACACCTACTGTGGAATGATGAGCACTCGCTCTGCAGTATCAGGTAAATTTGAAGTTTCTCGCCAGTCCGGACAGGACAGCGAGAACAGTGAACAATAACTGAGCCTGCAGCTCAGCTCCCATTGGCTGCCCAATCCCACATGACACGGAAGTCTCACAGCTGCAGAGGAGGAAGCTGTGGACCTGAGTTTTGGGTGGGCTTAACGAGTCATCACTTCATAGCCAGGTAAGCTGTGATTTTTCTACTAACTGTGGATTTTTTCCACTAGTCTGGAAGGGACCATGCTCTTGAGTGACCAGTGGTTTATTTTTAAATTATTTAATAAAGTCTGGTCCATATATTACATATGCTGAAGTGTTTGCATTGGCTTCCAGCTGGCTACCAGCTCAGATCCAGGGTATATCTCTGGAGTATAATGACCTAAATAACTTGGGCCAGAGTACTTAGCAGTTCATCTTTCTTGTTATATGCCAGTAAGATCACCATGGTCCTTTCTGCATTGGGCCTTATGCTGGATTATATTCCAGAATAGGAACCTGCCATCTCCATATCAGTGTAGGCTATGGCTGCATTGACCAATGGGGACAGAGCAGTCTATCGGGCAGGACCTCTTCTGTTCTCCTCCAAGGTGTAGAATGGAAGACCCAGAAGGGGTCTAAGCCTCACACTGAACCAAGTTTAAGGTAAGTGCAGAAAGGGCCTCAGTAGTCTGTAAACTGCTTTCAAATTTTTGTATAACCAATGGAATAGAAACATTTTAATCACTAAATGTATGCTATTTTAACATTTAGGACAGCACATTTGTAACCAGATCTTCAAGCAGTATGTTTAAGTAAGAAATAGTAAGCAGTTCCTTGCGCTGACGATCCTTTTTAAAAGCCTCTTTATTTTATCGCAAGTTCATGCCTAGCATAGGTTTGTTTTGTTTTCAAGCTTCTATTGATTAAAGTGGTATTAGGCATCTTTAAAATCAATTTGTCACACTTGGCTTGGGTGATATTTCTGGGCATTGGTTCAACAATGCAAGTATGGTATTAGAGAGTCCACTGTTTAGCTTTCAGAGACTGCTCAGTAAGTAAGAAGAAGCCAGGCAAAACAACTGCAGAGTAATATGCAAGATACTCAAAACAAAGATGTCCCTTTCTATCTTGTGGACAGAAACATGAGATGATTCAAGTGCTGCTTAAGAGTGTGAATAGTCTTGTCATTGCAATGTAATTGCGTGCTTGTATTTCATTTCTCTTTAATATCAGTTTCCTCTTATTTCCCCCTTTGTTTTAATTGGGAGAGAATAAAAACAAGACATTTATCATCTTAAACAGAAGGACTCATTTGATTCCATCTACTACACTTAGAAAATGCTAAACCCTCCAAGGGAGACGCTTTGTGCCTTGGTGTTATCCAAGCCTTGGCTGTCATCGTTATCTCAACTTCCTTTCTGCCACTATCAGATCTGAACAGTAAAAGCCTGTTTCGCTGTTCCTTCCAAGACCATGGCATGCTGAAACTATTTTTAAAAGTATTAAATAAATAACACAAGAGTTGTGATCCAAAGAAAAAATTGTCACCACTGATTCACAGATATGATCCACTCATTGCATGCAATTTACCTCCCAAAACTGAATCCCAGAAAATAATGCCATATTGAAAACATCTCTAGTGAAATGAGACATGAAGAAACTGTGGTTCATCTGTCTCATTTCCTCATAGTACTTTGAGCTATGTGTTTTCCTCCTGTACAGCTACAGGAGGTTGTCCCACCACCCTCAGTAGCAAAAGGGGTGGGCACCCGGGAGAGGGCCTTCTCAGTGATGGCCCCTAGGCTATGGAATAGTCTCCCCCTTAAGGTGCATCTGTCTCCTTCATTATATACATTTAGGAAGGCAGTGACCTGACCTTTGGTTAATGGGGATACGCTTTCCCTTCCCACTTGCAGATGGTACTGTTTTAATACATAGTGTTGTTGTTTTAATGATGTTGATTTTAGATGTTGTTACCTGCCCAGAGACCTTCGGGTATAGGGCAGGATAAAAATGTAAGTGAATGAATGAATGAATAAGTAATCGTAACGGTCTCTCCAGAGACCTTAAAGTTATACTCTGCTTGTCTCTTTGGTTGTGTTCTAGCAGTTTGGTTGCAGTTCCTTTAAGCATTATAAAATAGCAAGTTGTCCCACAAAATTAAGTAGAAACTAATGTTGTAGCTGGTCTCTGTCCCTAATACAGAAGCTCTCAGACTAGTTCCATTCTGATGCATGAATCAGATTGATTCAAATCGAACGGAAGTGTTTGAAAGGTTCAAATTAAAATTGAACACCTTGGTCATGGGTGGAAATGAAAACGTATGAGCAGTCAGACCTGAAGATGGAAGAAAGTTTAAAGTGACGGTGTGACTACAACCCCTTCCTGCTCGAGTTCAAAGCAAAGGAGGCTTCAAACAAACCTATTTTTCCACACCGTTTTCCCAACATCTGAAGGTAATCAAAGACATTTGGAAGATCTGAATTCAAACTGAACACCCTGCCTGTTCGCTGAAAGTTGTTTGAATTCAAACAGAGCAAAGGGGTATCCAGTTTGAATTAAACAGCCAATTTAATATTGTACACATCTCTGTTTCAGGCCAGAAGACATAATGTGTAAGGGAGCACCTGCTAGATTATGTGAGGGGGGAAGAGTGTTTTGCTATCTCTTACCTGATGTTGTGCTTTTAGGAGGCGATCTGTGAGTCATTGGGGGTACATGTGGCACATTAATTCAGGTCCTTGCTTTCATGCTTCAGTCTTAATCACTGGCAGCTGGTGGCATATAAATGAATAATGAAAGCCCTGGTAAAACACACTGATGTGTTTATTATAATGCAGTAAATGTACTGCTTTCAAGTCATGGAAATGACTCCCATAGTGAAAAGCAGTTTAAGCTATTCGTAAAATCACTTGCCCCAAAGACAAAGAGAGAAGGAGGTCTCTAAAAACCTTACAAGTAATCTGTTATAAAATGTTCTGATTACCAGTTCTGAAATAAAGGGGGAGTTACTTTCCTTAGATAACAGTGAGGAGCAAATGCTTTTAATTCACTTATGAATGTGAACGTTCAAACTTCACTGTTCCTAAACCAGTATGCAAACTGAAGTTCAATTCACAGTTTTCTGAAATCTATAATGCAGTTTTCTAATTCAATATGTTTACCAAAATGAATATTTAAAGGAAAGAATTACACTAAAATGTATATATTAGTAACAATAACATTAAAAAACCTGTATTATAGAAGATCACTTATGAAATTTGTAGGTTTTGCATAGTTGTGTACAAATATAAGAATCTCTTTCAAATAAAATTTGACATATTTTTTTTCTTTAGGAAAAATATTCATATGGATGTTTTAGTTCTAAAAACCAAAATCTGATTGATTTGTTTATCTTTATCATTATTTTGACCATCATGGTTTTCTCCAGTAAGCATCTGTGCTGTGCTGGAAACGCATTGTGGTGTGGGGGGTTTTTTGGGAGGGGGGTTGGGTTTTTTTTTAAAAGGTTCATTGAGAGCAGGTACTAATGATTTGCAAATGTCTGTTAGTTCTGGGAAACTGAAAGCATTTTCTTTTTTTTTAAATGTAGGGTACCTTTAGTTATTTAGAAGGATAATTATTGATAATATATAAGTAAGCAAAGAGAAACATGAATACAATCATTCCAATGGAAAAATATAGAGACACTAAAACAGGTCAAATCAAAGAAGGCAAGAGGATGCCTGGATGCCTGGAATTCAGATGAACTAGCAATTAATATACAAATTGACCCTGTCTATGGGCCACTCAAAAGAAACAATCCAAAATCAGTTGGCCTCAACCACATTGGAAGTATAAAATAAACAGCAGTATTTGCATGGAATTTTGCTTATCATTGCATGTATGAATACAATATAGCCATTGCTGCGCACAGACCATTTGTCTGTGCATGAAAAACGATATGCTAGCATATTTGACCTTGATGTTAACAAGAGTTCTTGAGGGTGTCAGAAATTCTTATTGTTTCATTCAAAATTCGTATTTATGTTTGTCACTCGTAACTTTTTTAGCTGAATAAATAAGATTTTACTTACAAGATTGGGCCGTGAGTTTCATCTGTTGGTCTTAGCTATTACCATAATCAACAATGCTGAGAGATTCTCCCATATATACCTATAATTAGACAAATAATATATCGGAAATTTAGAGGCTGTTGCTTTCTGTTTTTTATGAAAAAATTAAAATTTATTTTAAGTGACAAAGCATCTTAAAATAAAAATAAAACAAGTTAAATAACTTTATACAGTTTTTCATATTTAATTGGATATTATTTCTCTTATACTGCATTTTATTATGCTTTCCCCAAATACAACCAGAATATTACTGAATGGAGACCGTTTGCAACGTTCACTGTATCTTCTGTGCAAGGGACTGCTGTAACCTCAAATTATTAAGTCAGGACATCAAAAACACATTAATTTTCAGTCTGAGGTTCTACCAGAGGAATTAGGTATACTTGACAATGCCTCTGGTTTTCTTTTAGACTTATGTTAATTACTGATGCTGCCAAGACTGTTGGTAATACAGAGCTTTAAAAGCACAATCATTTCCCAAGAGGAAACAATTTCAGGTTTCCTTTGGCAGTCATCCATTTACATAATGGTGAGACCTAGTCCTTCAATTTTATAGTTTGCATTTGTTCACTCCCTATGTTCTGTAAGAAAAATAAATGAGCAGAAATCAAAGGTTGCCCATTTGTGCTCTGGAAATTATGTTGAAGAGGTAAGAATTTGACAGTTTGGATGGAAGGAGGGAATTTGGCCTTTCTACACTTATCTGTGTTGGCCATTCCAAGCTGGAAAATGTGGATTAGAGATGGATTAAATAAAAGGAGTGGGGCAGCACTGAGCTGTAGGACTGGTCAGCAACTCCTGGTGGGGGGGGGGGATTCATACTTCAACCCATAGTCTGCAATTAGGCAACATCCAGGCAGGTGTGTATGCACTTTCAAGAGGCATTTACAGACTACAAATGCCCTCTGTATGCCCATAGGTTGCCTAATCGCCTATTAGCTATGGTGCACAAAATTGTTCACCACAAGCATACCAGCCCTCCCCAATCCCAACTAATCCATTAGTGTCCAGCAGTGATCATCTGCACTTTTTCTTGTCGAGGGGGCTATTTGAGGTGCTGCACAAGCACACAGGGACCTCAGATGACCCTCTGACATGACTGCACTTGCACAGAGTGTCAGCATTGCCATAGTGACAGTGTTGACACATGCGCAGTTGCACAGGATGCCAGAACCAAGATGACTGTGCCTTGCAGAGGATCAGATGTGCGACTGATCCCAGATAAGTGATCGATCGTGCATGGGCTAGGCTATCATGGACTAGCGCTTGCACAACGTTAGTCTATAGTACACCTTTCCCACCCAACAGACAGGAAAACAAAGCAGAAAGCCTGTGGAGAAAGCCTAGTCTGCACTGCAGACCAGTCTATAGGAAGGCATATCCACATGGTAGGTGGCATTGGAGTAGGTCCCATCAAGAAAATGTCATGAAGCTCTGAAGAAATCCTCCAGTCATTTCTTGGTGGCAGACCAACTCAGTCTACCAGACACTCCTGGAAGTGTGTTACTTCTGGACACCTACCTCAGAAAAAGCCCTATCAGGCTACTTCAGAAGCTGAAAACATTTGATCCCAGCCTCTAAAGTTAGGCTGGGCTGAGCTGCTGCAATGTGGGCAGCCCCTGGCCCATATTGCTGCCTGTTTCTCCAATCTTGGGCCAGATCACTCAATCCAGCTCAAGATCAGACCTTCAAATGTAATGTATGCTATACGTATATTGCCTGAATATTCAAGAAAGGAAGACATGAGTACTGTACATAGAAATCATATATATATAGGTTACAGTATATAGTTAACTCTAAGTATTGGACTTCAGGGACCAGCAATGCCAGCTAGCGTAGTCAGTGGTAACGGTTAATTAGAGGTGTTCTCTAATAATATTTAGAAACTAAAAATAAAGATGCTGTACAGAATATTAGGGCCTTATTTCAGATTATATTTTGGAATAGGGGCCTGTCATAGTCTGCACTAGCATGCTGATGGCAGGGCCCTATGATGGGATATGATCTGGAATAACTGTGATTGCAGAAAGAACCCAACACTATATAATTTCTTCCCGCAATGAGTTAAATGAAGAATGAACTTACAACAGGACACAAGATATCCAGTGAAATCAGTAACTTTGTCTTAGGTTAGGCTAGTCCATGCTCTTCCCACACTTCCATCCAACATCAGGAGAGAGTTGTGTCCTTTCTTTACCCAATTCATAGTTTAATACCTGTCACTCCTTGTATGTAAATCCTTGCTCTGGTACTTATTTTTGTGGCTCCCTTGATCTGGAAGCTCTTCATAAGCACATCATAATGATGTTGCATGGATTTCAGTAATGTTTGATCAGAAATTTTCAGAGAAATAGACCAGTCTTTTCTTTCTGCAATTACTTTTAGTCATCCCTTTCTACTGCCATCCTTTTTATTCCTTATGACTACACAATGATACCCTCTAGTTTAATTCTCAAATATTGAATATTTCAAAGGCTGCTTTGATCTTTAGCTAACTGAAAGAACCAGGGTATTCCAAGATCTCAAAAATGTTTTGTTATACTGAACTCCCTCTGCTGGTTAATAAAGCAATTTTAAATAGATATCATGAAGAAACCAAATTCCCCTTGGGAACTCTTCAAAAATTTGTCCAGTTGTACAATCCACAGCACATCACTAGTAATGCTAGCATTGTCTCCCTTGAATCACCAGCCCCCTTATCCTTTAAAAAAGTTTCTCTTTGAAAACCCATTCCATTAAAGACAAGTACCTTCAGTGCTGGCAATGGAACTTACTGTCTTGTGGACAGGAAGGCCCTGTGCGGGGACACTGAAGGTGCTGCACAGGGAAAAGGAAGTCTGGAGGCACCCTCAGTTTAAGTCTTACCTGTTTCATCACGGTGCCTGATCATGTAGCCTGAAATTGGCAGCTTGCTGGTGTAGGCAATTATCTTCAGACATTTTTCTGCATATGAACAAAATACAACAAGGTGATTGAAAGGGGACTCAAGGTACTGATTTCAGAATTGATTCTCATGCGCTGACCCTGAGGCATCACTCCCACTCACCAGAAACATGAGTATGGTTTCCCAGGTGCTTTGGTATAGGAAATAAAGGGTACACCCCCCAACTGGATATTATGCTTCCAAAGGTCAGCTGCCAGGAGACGGCACACAGGTCAAGAGGTGTGCTCATGGGCTATTGATGGATTTCCTTGGTGTTTGGGGTTGGTCCCTGGGATATGGGTCCATTCCTGTGGGGTGCATCCTATGTTCCTGTTAGCTCAGTGTTAGAACAACTGTCTGGAAAGAAATGAGTAAATAAGTATGATTTCCAACAGCTTCCCAGAAGAAGGCAAAAGCAAACTGTTTGCCAGTAGAACCTGCAATGACCAATATAAAAATATTAAGAGTTCCATATGATTACTTCCTTCCCTTACTTTTAAAAATGTGTTTGTTCTATCTTTTTTTTTTCATTTTTCTAGGCATGAAGCACAGAGCTTCTATATTTAAAGAGAAGAAAAGGTGAATGGGCAATTTCGTAATCATAATTGAATCTGAAATGGACTGTTGAGATTTGTATCTTCTTAAAGTAATACATTACAGTATTTACACTTGGGCAAAATGTGGGGAATAGTAAAGTCTCAGAACAGCACATATGAAAGTATTGGAGAGAAAAAAAACATGTGTTAAAGATCAGTTCCAACAAACAGCTCTTCCATTTCTCCATGTGTGTGTACTTCCTATTATAAAATGAGATCTTAAGTGGGATTATTTAACCTGGGAAAGTTTTCAGACTGTATCTAGACAAAATTCAGGGAATGCGAAGCAGCCTTCAACCTACCAGGCAGGTCTTACAGGGTTCCACAGTCCCTGCCCATGATAGAATGATTCTCCAGAATCAGAAAATCTACTTACAGGGACCTTCACTGTAGACTATTCCTTTCCTCTGCATTTTCCCGGGTGTTTGGGTGAGATCTTGTGAGATCTCACAAGAGTTTGCCCTCACCCAAAAAGCAACAGGGCTATCAGAGAGGGAAGGGCTGAGCTTGTGGACAGAAGAAGCCTCCCTGCTTCATTGGAGTACTGAAGATATGGGGATAATCGGCTTTCCCTGTGGAGCAACTTTACTCTGATAACATGCTGTCTGGAGGTACCCTCAGTTCTGACTGAAAGCCAGTTTTAGACTGGAAGAACTGGTTGTGTCCAGTGGATATTCCAAGGAAATAGTCATAATAGTCCACAAAGGATCCAAGGAAGAGATCACAAAAAAGTTGTTTATGAAGTTGTATATATAAATGGAAGTTACAATAACTTTTCAGTTGTACTGCTGCGAAGAGAAAATTGCTTTGAGTACATGACATTCTCTTCCTGCTATATAAAAGAAATGTCTCATGTAGAAAAAAAACCTCAGCAGAATCTCATTTTCTGAATTGTCATTTCTAATTACATAATTACCTCTGTACTTTTTGTGTATTTTGTTTCCCTTGGGTTCTTTGACAGTTTATACACACATTGCCCTCTCATGTGCCTGTCAGCAACACAGAATTAATATGCATTTGATAAAATGGGCTGTGGTACACAATTACTTACGCCACGATAAATTTATAAGTCTTTAAGATGTCAGAAGACTCTGCTGTTTTTGCTTCAAGAACAATCCATCCGGAAGTTATATTGGTGTTGCATTGGTTTTATTGTAACTCACCCTGGCCACATCCCCATTACAAGCTTATTTCGATTTCATACTGTTTTCAATCCTCGCGGACCCCACGTCAGTTTGGCTTAACATGCTTTCTGCATGTTAAATTGCCCCAAAGCATTGTAAATGTTAACCCTCATTTCAACAGGTCTCACTCCGGATCCTGCACTTGATACGTGTTACATTTTTTACTGTGGGGACCCTACCATTTTAAGGGATGAGAATCCATGTTTAGGGTTTCCCTCTCCCAATAGCTTGCTTCCAAAGACAGTGATTTCAGTGTAAAAATCCAACCTTCACAGCAGCCACTACACCGTAGCAATCCAGGCACTTCACACCTGATAACAATGTTGCAATTTTGTACAATTCTAGCTCTTTGGAGTTCTGACCTTTAAAGGGGAAAGTAAAGCAGGGCAGGTTTTGGGAGATGTGTGAATGTTTAAAGCCCCCTTGCTTGAGTTGCTGCTGCTGCTGCTGCGTGCCCTGGGCAATGGGGAGAATCGCTTGTTGCCCGCTGCTGTTTTTCCTGCATCCAGGCAAGTGGCAGCCACCCAGCCAGGCTCTGTGAAGGGGTCCCTTATGGGTGGTGCGTTCACACCAGGAGGAAGAGGGCAGGACAGCCCCGAAAAGCAGCTTTTAGAAAGTAGCCACTTGAGTCACCCCTTGAGTCACGTATGCCACCTACGATCCTCAGAATCCGGATCGAACGCGATTAAGCTGAAAGTAATGGGAACAGGCAAATTCGCGTTTGCGTCCAGTTCTATTATTTTGGTTTAGGGAAACTGGATTAAGCTTGTAATGGGGATGCGGCCCCTGAGTATAGATGGAATATAAATATAAATAAATATTGTACATCTAAAATTTATAGTTCTCCTTTCATGACTAGAACTGGCATTAAACACAAAAACCCAGCATATTAAAATGTGCTTAGAAAGGAAATCAAAGAAACAAGCTCAGAAGTAATGACCAATTCAACAAAAGCCCAAATAAGCAGAAATGTTTTTAGAAAAATAGCTAGGATGTTCCAAACTAGCTTTGTAGAAAACCAGCTGGAGTGCTGAATTACTGAACCCCTTGAAAAGTTGGAAGTTTGGCCAGAAAACAAGCAGAATTGAGGTAATTTGATGAATGATTCATTCATTTGATTACTCTTGGCCTCTCTAGGATCATGATGCAGCTTACTTCTCTTCCCTGATCACATCTAATTAATCCCTGGCTTATCCCCCAATCAGGTCTGGTCCCTGCAGGCCCACACTCGTCTGCTGTCACCTATCATGCAGTTTAGGAGAGTCCATGGCAGCTGGCGCCATCCTGCTACATAGAAGAAGGATGCCTGCAGGGTGTGATCAGTGAAGAGAGTCTTGAAGAGGAGAAGCTGGACTCAAACTGGGGGGGGGGGTGATTCATGAGCCACTCAGACTTACCTATTCAAGATGGTTTCATCACTGTGTCTCTAAAGCCAAGAACAGGTGGTTTTTTGCCTTTTTCTTCTGCTTGAAAATGCCCAGAAACAATTGGTGCTGGACGGCATGGGCTGTGGCCTGATCTGACATGGTGGCACTTATGTTCTCATCATATAATATTTGGATTTGGCAGCAAATGGTCTCCCCAGTGCAGGTGCAGGTTTGTTACAAACTGATCTTCATTTTCATGTTATTCTATGGTTGAGGCAACCAGTAAGTTGTCAGGAATGGGAATCCAGCCCCCTACATTCCCACCTTTGGTTTTGTTTTTGTATTTTAGCTTGTCGAATTGTGCTGTATAGCTATATAGACTTCCTGACAGAATACTTACACTAAAATTTCATGGTAATACAAGTATAGCTATTGTAATTTTTAGGATCTCAACAACATGTTGCAACTCAAAAAGAACATGGGAGGGACTTCCTCTCTGCAGGGTTTTTCTGTATAAAGTTTTGCACTGGAGCACTGCTAGGACATAATGGGCTGCTCTGATCAATACATTGTAAAGATCAAGAATTACCTCTGTGGGAAGGGGTTTCAGAGGGGTTGCGGTAAAATCAAAGCTAAAAATTACACTGTAGACATGGCAAGTCATTTTGGCATGTCAGAAAAACACAGTGCATGTGCCTCCTCTAGTTCTCTGTCCTTTCCTGATACAGTTAAGTTCAGGGACAGAGAGCCATGCTAGCATTGCAACACTGGTGTCTCCTCCAGCTTTGCTACGAAGACTCTGCCACGGTAATGGCAGTGGCAACTTCTGCCATGCACCTGACTGTTGTCACACCCTGTTTGGACCAGAAGAAAGCATGAATGCTGGATCTGGGAGCTGGAGCTCCCCAGCAGCTCCTAGGCCCCGTCTACATGCAAAGAAAAATCTGTTAAAAAACTTCTTTTGCTTCTGAGCATCTGCATGCTTCCAGAGTCACAAAGGAGGAAAATCCACGGCAGAAAAAAAAAACCCCTTTAAACAAGACTACCTCTGCACTTTTGGGAAGCCGCGGGTTTTCCTGGGAGCATGGAGACATTTTCACCATATCTTCTCCCATATTCCACTGAATTTTTAGGCATTTTTGATCTCTGCAGAAGAATTGGCTGTCAGAATCAGCTGCATTCAGCTCTTTCCGCCTGCAAGCAGAGCTCCCAACGGTCACATTGTTTCACTTCGGAGTGGGAGAGAGATTTTGTCCTTGCTAACAGGGGAAGGTGATACTTATTATCATTATCATTACCACTGAGATTGTTTCTCAGCAAGCAAATCTCTACATTAAGTGAATGCAGGCAGCTGAATTTGACAGCTGAAGGGAGCCTGCTTTCAGTTCTCCTTGTAACTATGTTGCAAGCATTAGTTATGGAGAGAGTGAGCTGCTTTCAGTAACTGCTTTTAACTCTTGGCAGCCAAGTAAAGGGATGATTTTGTGTTCTGGAGGTTCAGTTGAGGTTTTTGCCTTTCAACTCTGCAGGGGGTGGGGGCGGGGATGGGGAGAAAAAGATGCGGGCTCACAAAAAGCGGTTTGCATGGAGACAGGAAAGTACGTTTTAAATCCACGTTGCCCCAAACCACATGGGGATGCTTTATTTCGAATTACAACCTGCATTTTTAAAATCCAACACAAGAGGGAAGCAAAAAGAGACCATGGAGACGCACCCCTAGTGTAGCGGTGGAAAAGTAAGAACTTTTCCAAAGCTTTTGAGGATTGGGGACACTCCAGCATGCTCCAGGACCCTCTTGAACGGTCTGCAATAGAGGTGGTGCTGCTGCATGTGGATGGAATGTCTAAGTGCATCCCTGACATGTAAGTGCAAACAGTGTTCCTATCTCTAAAGACCAAAGTAAACACTTTTAAATGATTCTGGATGTAATCAGTACAGCATTTGATGAGTATTCCTCCGGCATATTTTTCTGATCATTTGAACTCACATATTCTGCGTTAACTGAAGATTTCAGGACATTTAAGATGGTTACATAGAGAAGCTTTTGCTGGAAATGCCACAGCGACGTTTCTTTCATGTGTCTTAGAGCAATAATATAGGAGTAGAATCTGATATATTAAAAACATACTGTAGATGAAAAAGATTAAATTTTGTGGGACATACACACATACTCACAAATACAAAAGCTGGCTAATGAAAATGCAAATAGAATCCTCCTGCAGTCTATTGTAAAAAAGAAAGGGGGATTATGTAGGAGCTAACCAAAGTGATCTTTTACTGTATGAAAATATTTCATGCTGTTTCTTAATATAGGGTATTATCTCATTGATTTATCAGTAACCTAGAAGAAGTAATAAACCCTGTAGAATTCAGTAGAAAATTGAAAACAAAACACGTTGCTTTATCTCAGCCTAAGCTTGTACATTTTAGTCAGTCTACAGATCATTTATGATGTAGCTGTTTTGGCAGTTTTACTTGCAACTGTAGTGCGATGCCCAGAGGAATGTTTTGTAGAGCTATGATATACATCGCCGAATGCTTTCTTTTATGCTTTCCAAGAATCAATGATATTGATATTTATAAAGGCACAGTATACAAGCATAATTAAACATTCTGCTAAATAAATGAGATAAACCAACATATGTAAAATTAGAAAAGGAGCTGCTCATGCCAAAATATTTTCTGTGATTAGCCAATAAAATATTTGCAACATGTAAATAATAGAATTTATACCCATGTAAACCTAAGATTTAGAAAGTGTACCAAGAAGAAAGGATTCCCCCCCCCCAAATAAATGTGAATATTGTGACAATCAAAATCCTCCATTCTGGTGAAGTTCACTGCAGAACACTGAATTAGCAACAAAATTACTTCGATTCCAGCAGACCCTTGTCATTCATGGGAATAACCTCTAATACAGATGTGAATCATTGGTATTTCTTTGTGATTTACAGCATTTCTTCGAATTATTGGACTGCAGCACAGCAGTGGGGTCAACTGCATTTAAAAGAACAAAGAGCCTGCAGTCACAGCTGTATCACAAGGGAATAGTAACTTCCAAGTTTACAAACTTGGAAGATGCTATTCTAAAATAGTGTAAAAGATCCACTGTTACATCTGACCTACAAAGGCAGGCTCCAAAAGTCATTAGGCGGTGCAGTCTGACAGAAAGTGTTGCTTCGTTGCTGCTCTTGATAGTTTTTCTGCCCACTGGGAATGCAATGCTAAACCCTTCCTGCACAAATTTGAACTGGGAATACCTGTGGAGATGGATAATGCTTCTATTTTTATAATAGTCATTTATCTCTCACTCTCATTTGTGTATTGACCATTTCACAAAGCCAGTACATCTGCATGTGCATTTTAAAAAGATTAAAAAATCATCTGAAAAGTTTGGAATTAGGGCAAGCTGTGTCCTTTGCCCTCACCAAATTATCAACAGTCTTATCAATTACAATCATGGAGTACAGTCCACAGGTGATTTTCATGGGTAAAATATTGCTTTTTTTAGCAGTTTACATATATACATGCAAATAAGTATTTGATTTTAATTTGCATTTATGTAATTACAATGATTAATGCACACCACCTGTGCAAGCAGCCATTATACATTCAAAATATTAAATGTGCAGCAAAATACAAGTAGATTAAACTGAAAATAAAGTTGAAGCGTATTGATCAATAGAGTTATAATGGAAGTGAAATGAAACACGAGTTCAAGGATTTTATTTTATTCCCTCAGAATAACTGGCAATTCCTCCTTGTTCTAGCAAGTGGATGCAATTACAAACTTTTAAGTTTGGCTTCTGACAGATTAGTATAGAAAAACCAGAGAATAAGAAAATAATCAAGCAGAAAATGGATGTGTGTAGAATTCTGAGCCTCACCTGAAGAAATTTATATTATTTATTGTTGCAATCCGGATTTGCAACCTGAATCCTTGGCTCTGGGAAACCTGTGGGGGAGGCACCTTATGGCTACCTCGTTCGTGGCTGCAGTTCAAAGAACCACAGCGATCCTTGGTCACAACTCAAAGGCTGCAATGATACTTGGTACCATTAGACTGGTATGATCACCGGGTGTTGCAAAAGTATTCCAGTTACCTGACCGGCCCAGGTAACCAGGGGTCAGGCCCATGTGTCTTGCCTAACCCTGAGTGCTAGAAAATGGGGGAGGGGGAGAGAAGAGGCATGATGCAGAGATCAGCTGGAAGAGAGAGGTTTATTTCTGTGCAGAGCTTTAAATAACCCGCCACAGAGGGGCGGGGAAGGAAGTGACCTCAGGAGAAAATCCAGGGAGGTGATAGGTGGAGCTGTGTCAGCTGAGCAGGTCAGAAGTCCTTCTGATGTCATATCCCATGGCAGGAGGCAGGGAAGATCCTCAAACAGGAAGAGAAGACAGATGCCATGCGGCCGGGGAGCCATTATGCCCCAAGGCTAAGAGTCCAGCACCCTACTGGTGCCGGGTGTGTACTGCAAGCTATGGGAGCAGGAAGATTCTTTTTATTCTGAGGTTTGAGAAATGGAAGGCTGAAGCCAGGGGAAAACCTATGCAAACTTGCAATTGCTACAATTTATTTCATTTCTTCCCCCATCCTTTTCATCACATGAGGATTATTTACATTTAAACTCTTTCAATCCTTCTGATCATTCATTGGTGAGGACAAATATAGGGTGCCTCCAGTCACTGGTAACAACCTGTGATTCTTCCAGGACTATACTAGGAATGCCACACATATCCATGAGAGACCCAGTATGGTCCCAGGTTAGTTGACCAAAATTCCAAAAATCATATTACAGAATATCCAGCATTGACACCAGATTTTCCATATTCCTTACCTTCATCTGGTGGCTCTTCACGTTACTCTTCCTGTTTGAAAAACCTGGATGCAAGCCAATTGCAGGAAAACCAAAAAGGAAAGTGGGCAGGTGCTTCGCTGATATCCTGGTATTTCAACCAGGAACAGTAATGCAAAGAACCTCCAGACAGAAATAAAAAGATGGGATTGGCTCCTTCCATCTGGCAAAGATGAGGAGAGGTAATTATGGGATTTAAAGAAGATTTGAAATTTCTTCTTGCTTTCTGGTGACAACCAAGGTCATGGCATCTAGTTCCATCACTCTTTGGCTAACAAAGGGGGAAGAATTGAAAACAGCCTGTTTGCACTTGACAAACAGAAGTCCAGAGATACTCAGAGATGGAGCATCTACAGGGAATGTGTTTCAGCAGTGTATTTTGCAGTGCCACTGAAATGAGTCTGCAGGTGATCCGGAAAACAACGACATGGCTTCTTCATACCTCCATGTTTCAGGTTAAACTGGCTTGTCCTCTGGTAGACTTCAGAAATGTCCCTGATCAGGATTATGCTGAAGCATACCAACTGTGGGCAGGGGCCCACAGATCTGCACTAATATATGGACCACTGAGGCCCAGAAGTCAGCTCTGGGGACTCTTATTCCAGATCACAGGTAAGTGGAGAAAGGACCATACCTAGGCACTTTCCACACTGAGCATATTCTGGATCATATCCTGGAATACGGACCTGTTGTCTGCATGTAGCAATCAGACATCAGGCCACTATTCCGGAATATAATCCAGCATAAGGGCCTATGTTGTACTACAAGATGAAAATATAGTGATAGACTCTTCCAAAGTGGCCAGTATTCCAACTGTTACAAGAAATATATCACTTGGGATATTTTGAGATGAAATAGTTTAACAGGAAAGGAAATGTGAAACCTTCTAGATAGGTATGTGCTAGATTGCCATTTGTTCTTTCCTACTTCTAGAACTTTTAACAGTTGTCCTTTAATGACTGCATTTTGTTACAGATTATTCAAGAAATCACCTAATGGAGCACCAAGTTTGACCAAGATACTTTTTTGTCTGGATTGTATCACCTCAGACAAAAAGGATGACAAATGTGGGATACTTTACTGCTGAAGCAGAAGGTCTATTCCAAAGATCAAAGGCCTTATTCCAAATTATGTACTGGAATAGTGACCTACCATAGTCTGCACCAGTGAGAAAATAGCAGGCCCTATTCTGAGATATAGGACGTCACCAGGCAAGCCCCTTGCTGTGACAAGGCATTGCAGCAGCTTCTGGTCTGCCAGAAGTTGATTGGAAGTTTTGAAGGGATGCTCTATTGGCTTCCCATCTGCCAGATTGGCAGATCAGAAGCTTCAGCATTCCTGTGGAGTGGCTTCCTAGCTGCCAGTCAGGAATTTTTGTTGTCAGAAGTGGCAGAGGAGCATCCGCAGGTAAATACACATTAGAAAGATGCTGAGACTGTAGGAGATGGAATTAGCAAAGTCCTTTCACTGCTTCCGTCTCTGTCTAGAAGCACCAGTAATCCAAAATAAGGCCCTATGGAGAAAGAGATTGAGAACTAAACACTTCTTCATGAACAATGTTCTATTTACAAATAAACTTAAGCTATTTCACAATTATTTGATCCTGGTTTTCTCCATGACATGGCTTTTTAGAGTATGCTGAGTTGAACAGCACAATGAAAATGGTGTTTAAGTCATTAATGTGAGGATCAGTCAGGCAATAAAGCAGTCCGAAAGAAAAAGGATATGGTCCAGAATTACCAAATAACAAGAGCAGAAAGCGAGAGCTAAGTCTAGGTTCTGAAGCACCAAGAACTATTGCTTTTTAGCATTTTCATAAAGGTGGTCTGTGGACTGTAAACCTTCTCATAACTATGCACAGAGCAGAGAAACTTTGCAGTGGACTGTGGAATGGAATTCCATTTGCTAATGTTAGACTGCTTTCCAATCCTTGCCTGGTGTGTTCCATTTGATATCACTTTGATAAGCATTAAAGGGCTACCTGAGAAATTACAATATACAGTAAGTTTTAAATATAGATTTCCTGTTTTGTTTGTTTGTTTTTGGATACTGGCATTTATCAAGACTCCCATACTGGAGAAAGTTCATTAAGTTAATTGGGTCAACATGGGATCCCTAGAGAGATCTGTAATCTCATTGTATTAAAAATCAATGTGTCTGCTCGAGAGCTTGAGGCAATGATGGCTTGAATCAACCAGACCATGAAATATGACTTGCCTTCTATCCTCAGAGTCTAATTATCTAATTTGAAGGTTTCTAAGTCCTTTCTGAAACTTTTTAGATTAGAATGTTTTCAAGCACTAAATAAATCATGGATTTAGAGCATGCCGTGATATACTGTATTTTTTTTTTTTTTTGCCATATAATACCCTTTAAAAAAATAATAATAATTGCTGCTAAAAGTGCGTTGCATTTATTTTTCCTACATCTTCCTTGGCAAGTTTCAGATGCATCTTTGTTGTTGTGTCTTATATGGTACAAAATACAGTAGACTATGGAGTAATTTATATAATACTCAGCTATTAAGGTATGTAGTTTAATTCCACAGGTTGAACATTTTGCATGTGTTTTATCTAGGCATTATTCTTTTACAGTGGACATCTTGTGTGACTGGTTGAATTTCTTTCCAAAATTTCCTTTTCAGAGTTGTTTAACGTTTTTTGATAGACCTAATTTACCTCTGGGTAAATGAATGTAAGTTTTTGAGCCTTGAATTATCAGGAAACAATAAATAAATTCTGAGCAAAGGGAAACTGTGCAGGATAGAAAGAGTGGATCAAAATTAGGAGTCAAGGCCCTTTCTACACTTGGGCTTATTCCAGATTATGTCTCAGAATGGTGACCTGCTATCTGCATGCTGGTGCAGAGTGCAGATAATGGGCAAATTTGCACTTCCAGTCCCATTCAGGGAACGGGGAAGGTGAACTTGCCATTCCTCCCCCCATACATCTAGATAGGTTCCTGACATGCATACAGATGTAAGATGCTGCCATTTTTTAGCTCTGATGGTGGCACTAGTGTGCATGTGCCATGCCATCACCAAGGCAACCATGACACACGACACATGCTCTCATGCACACCATGTCACATGACACATCAAGAAGCTTGTGCAGTGGGTCAGGTGACTCTCCAGAGGTACACATACAGCAATCGAAGATTTACTGGGGATGGTACTGGGGATGGTAGGTGCACGTGTGGAAAACTTAATCATGCTCCACACGTAGTTGCCTCACAGTGTACTCCTAGTTAGGAAACTGCTCCTTCAGTTGCTCCATCTTGGAGTACACGACAAGTGGGCCAAGTGCGGAAAGGCCCCAGCTCTCTATTGCAGGGCATAAACCAGAGTAAGACCTACAAAAGAAATTATCAGAACCTAGCTATCAAGGAAAAATAATTCAGAGGGTAAGCCAAGAACAGCAGCTCCTTTTATAGGGGAACTAGAAAGCTGGAAATCTCTCTAAACAATGTATTGATCCACACTGGTCATTAAGCCTCTACGGGTCAATGGGAAACTGATTCATTTAGTGATAGGCTGACAAGGCAGTGCTGAGTGGAACTTTGAAATAATCAGTGGAAGATGGAAGCTGCATTCATATGTAGCAAAAAATAAGTGACTTAAAGGTGTGCCCAAAAAAATGTCAGTGTGTGTTCTCATCTTTAATCCACATTTTCTAGCTTAGATGTTCATGAGAAGAGGAGGAGCAGACTGGTATATGAATGATCCTGCCTGTGGCTACAGAGTAGAAGCCTGTATCTGATCAAAAAATGCAGATATGAATCAGAGGAGTAGGAAGCAGCTGGGCAAGCACATATGACTCTCAACAGGTTCCCACTCATGTGATCATGGGCGGCCAATACACCAAACATTCTTGCTCACATTTTCTTCCAGACTGATAATGACTGAGTCTGAAACAACTTGGAACAACTACAAGTATCATTATTTCCCAATTGTTTTGAGTTATCTCTACAACAAAAAAGAAGCAGTCAGTAAAATATGCAAGCTGGCACCACCTGGTGTCACAGAACTTTAAAGATGGCAGTGCAATGGCCAAGCTAACACTAGCATGAGATACTTCCTGATCTTTATGTATTCAATAGTTGTGTATTTTGGGTTGGTACTAATTTATACTGATAAGCTCTCCAAGCATCCTTTATCTATTTCATAGGTCCATAATTCTCTAAATTGTCTTACCGCCATTTTACCCCATATGAAATTTCTGCTTTCTAAATTATTTTAGTCATTTTTCTTCCATTTGAAATTCTAACTCTATTAATTTTTTTATTTGAAAAAATCTATACCATGTATCTCTAAAGAAAATTTTCAGCAGGAAGAAGGCCTGAAAGGTCCAGTTCAGCAAGACCCCTTCCATATTAATTTCTCCTGAGCACGTGGATCAGCAACTAATAAACATATTTATATCAGTACTATTCCAGACAGATTTTCTCAAGAGATGTGCACTTTTCCCTACAAATTCTAATAAATTTAGTATGACAAAGTAATGCTTTCAGAATTATTCACTAGAGAGAACCGAGGAAGTGGAAGAAGGAGAGGCTGTGTTTCCAAAATCAGAATAATGAGAGCACAGACCGCATCCCTGAATACTTACTGAATTGGGCTCTTTCCATATGGGGTCTATGGACTGGTCCCTGGGGTGTGCTGGAGTGGCCTAGAAGAACCAGCCATTCCTACCAATATATACATTAGACTACCACATGGAGCTGCCCTTGAAGAAGACTTGGAAGCTGCAGTTAGTTCAAAATGCAGCAGCCCAACTACTGACTGGTACAGCTTACAGGCAGCACATAACACGTCTTTGAAGAGAACTACACTGGCTGCCTATATGCTTCCAATCTGAATTCAGGGTGCTGGCATTGACCTTTAAAGCCCTAAATGGCTTGGGACCTCAATACTTGAGGGAACGCCTTCTCTCATACAGATCTACCTGTGGTTTAAGACCTGCTGGAGGGGAGCTCCTCCGTTTCCCACAAGTTAGGGAACTCCACTGTGTTGGGACATGGAGAAGGGCCATTTCAGCCATGGCATCTCACTTATGTCTTTCCTTTGGGGGCTGATTAGCACCAACGCTTCTAACCTTTAGGCACCAAGTAAAGACTTGGCTCTTTACTAAAGCCTTTGGGCATTAATTCATTCAAGCACTATTTTAACTTCTAACTTTTAACTAACTATGCTGTTTAATACTGTTTTAATGGGATATGTATTTATGTTTTGTTTGCATGTAGGTTTTTATATCTAAGATATGGGGCGGGATATAGACATTTTAAATAAAAATGCATACATACATCCACACAGGACAGAGCTATTGGGATACGACACTCAGATGGCAACTTATCCCATTCCACCAGTAGACCTTTTCATGGTCAATATACTGGTTCACAGACAGCATACAGCCAACATGCTGCCATGGGCCAGTGTACTAAGCCCAGCTCCATTTTAGCAAGATACCCAGAAATGATGCTGGAAGTGTGCTACTCCTGGATCCTTTGATCCATAGTGCCCGTAACATGTCTCCCTTACCCATCATTCCTCCTTAACAACTAAGGAGTCTTAAATACTGTAGTGATTCCTTATAGTGAAGCAACTCCACTCCTTTACATATTTTGGTTGATTTCTTTTTTTCCTTTTTCTTTTGGTACCATCTTAAACAGCTAAGAGGCATAGAACATTGATTTTGTTGACTTACAGCTCCCACAATCATTCTCTTTTCTTCGTACTGGCTTGGGTTGATAGAAATATTAACCCCCAATATTAACCATTGCAGTTAATCTTTTACATGCTTTAAATTCATCTGAAAAAATTATCCATAATTGGGTGCACCAAGTTTTCTTTTGTGATCAGTAACAGAAGTTACCAGTGGAGACTGGGCAAATTGCCAAGAATGGCTTTTTTCATTAAAATCCTTAGAAACCCAGCAGTGAACACCAATCAAACCACTGCAAATTGGTGATTAACCTAACAGTTAGATGATTTTTTTCAGTACAGCCTTATTAATTAAGCATCCATTGGGTTCATCAAGAAACCAGAAGTAATTTGTAGGAATAAATATTTTAGTGCCATGACTATTAATAAAGTGCTGTGATAAATTCCTTTTTAACAATGTTCAAAGTGTTGGCTGAACACTAAAAAAAAAGCAAGTCGCTCATGAATTATAAGTATTTGTGGACATTATGAACAGTGTGTTTATACAGTTTTAGAAATCATCCGAGTTGCTTTCTTTTTGAGAAGGGGAAACCTGATCCATACAGTAGTGGGAGGAAAGAAGACAACAAAAGGCTATTTTTAATTAGAGGTATGCACAAATTTATTTTTTGTATTTGATTCAATTTGAATTTCAAAAATTCAGATTTTCAAAAATCTGATTCAGATCTGGATTATCTGGACCCGTACTTTTGAAAATCCGATTCATATCTGAATATACAAATGTCGATAAGATTCCTATCTGATATATGAATTTATGCAAATCCGTATTTATCCCATATGCATCTCGTTTTCATCCCGCATTATATGCACAAATATGTATAATTTTCACGCACATTTGTATACAATAGATACGGATCTACTCATTTGAATCATTCGAAAATCCATATTGGATTTTCAAAAATCCAAAATTCGTCCAAATGTGTAAATTCGGATTTTTGAAAATACAATTCAAATTCAAATGTCGACATTTGACCGATTCGAATTGGGTTTTTTAATTTTTGAATATCCGTGCACATCCCTGATTTTTATGTGCCAAAAACTATGGTTGTGAGTTAGACAGCTATAATTAACAGCTTAAAAGGTAACAAAATTATTGTGACACCAACTGCCATAATCGAAAACCATAGTTTTGGACACTACAGTTTCACCTTGTATTTATTGATAACACTTCAAGATTACTTGCAGAATGTCTTGAGTGGCTAACATCTCTGGGTAAGTGCATCCAAACACCACCACTGCTGTTCTGGAGATCACCTACCATTCTCCAGTTGTAACTAGTTGTGAACTGCTAAAATGTGGACCACAGCTTGACCGGGAATGGCTAGGGTGTATGGCACCAAGAGTGGATGTGGTGGTGCGGCTAAGGTGGCACAGCCATTTGCTGCATGCCAGTCACCATAGCAAAGTACAGGCATTTGCTATATGTTGCCGTGGTTGTTGCCATTTTGATCTGGCTTAGCCTGGACTTCCTATTTCCACTGCAACTGCTGGCAGTCCAGTTTGGTGCTTTACTAGCCCTTGAAGTGTGAATGGCTCCTGCCTAACTTGAACTTCACCTGAATAGCATGGCATTATTATATCATACCAGCCAGATAAGTATGAACAAAACCTTAATGGGTTTTTTCAGTATTTGCCTCCACTGAACATGAAAAAAGAAGCTGTCAGTTTCATTGTTTTATGATGACTCTTGGAACACTTCCATTAATGGAGTCAGATTGGAACCCTCCCTTTGTATTTCTTTCATAGCATGATGTCTTGTTCTACCATGTGAAAGATTCTGATTTTATCAATAATATATGCATCTGACAGTTGTAGAAGTTAAATGGCATTTGTCTGAGAATTTTTTAACATGGAAAGGAGAAATGGATGTTCTAGAAACCATTATTTCATAAAGCAGGTCAGAGTAATTATGATTATAAAACATTCAGAATATCCGTGTCCACTTAAGATACTATGTGATAAATGACTTGGTACAATCTGATTTAATGTCCTCTGCTTTAAGAATAATTTAGTTTGGGTGAAAATAGCTTTGTCCAGACAAAGCTGCTATACATTTTTTGTAACAGAAGTATATTAGAGAAATGCTGCTCTGAAATAAATAAATATGATGTTTTTGGGACTTTTATTGGGCTAGAATCGGGGGGGGGGGGAATGTAACAGGCATTATTTTCTTGGATGGTGATGACCATTGCACTTTTAGTTTACCAGAACATAGAGCAAAAGTGTGGAGCCTTTCTGCACTTGGCCTTATTCTGGAATATCAATCAGGATAGGACTCTCTTGTCCATATGCTAATGCAAACTATGGCAGGTCTCATCTGGGGTCTGCCATAGTCTTTACTAGTATGTGGATAGCAGGCCCCTGTTCTGAGATATGTTCCAGAATAAGGCCAAGTGTGGAAAGGTCATAGGTCACTGATGACAGTTGCTTGTTATAAATATAATTTTTAAAATTGCATTATTCATTTTTAATCTGTTGGGAAGGATACAATCAGAATTCGCCTTTTGAAGAAATATAGAAAATAAATGGAACAGCAAGAGTAATATGTATATAGTTGTGTGTCATGTTTTCACTTTTGGCTGGTCCAGACTCACTGGTTCAGACCATAGAGAGATGAGTGTAGAAAGGCCTATGTCTCAAACACATCAACTATACAGGTTGCTTGTTGGAGTGCAATACTGTGGTAGCATTGCATTTTTTAAATACAAAATATGATTATAATTCAAGAAAACAAAATAAAATCCCTTTGAATTATCAGCTATCATATATAATTATTTACTGGGTATTGTGATTAATACTTTCCCCTCTCTTGTTTTCCTACAGTTGATGGGTTTTGTTTATGCCTGTTACGTGATCAGTATTTTCATGGAGGAAGAGGACAGCTGTAAGTACTGATATACATCTTCCCATCTCTGGAGCCACAATCATGGGGTGAGATTTAGCATTACACTACAGTGAACTGTATGAAACTGGAAGGAACATGTTTGCAAAAGGAGTCCTTCCACACTTAGACTTGTATAAACCTGATTTCTTTGCAGCAACAAAGAGCTATATGTAGGATCAAAACAGAAGCCTTCATAACTATCTACATATCCAACATTATTTAAGACCCTTTACACCCCGGCTTTATTACAGAATATATATCATAACATGGGCCTGTCATCCACATACCAAGCGTGCGGACAGCAGGCCTCTATTCTGAGAAATATTCTACAAGGGACTTAGATAATGCTTGGAAGTAAGGTACTACTGCAGTGTGGGTGTACAAAGACTATCCACACCACCAGATTCCAAAGTGGTCTTTCAAGACTGCAGGAACAAACTTGCATCTGCAGAAGCCTAAAGAAGACTGGAAATCCAGCTGAAATTCCATTGTACTATGCTAAAATGCCTGTCTACTGCCATCTCTAAAGAAAGAGGAGCCTAAGGATGGGGTTGCCTGCTGTTGGAGAAATGTGCTCTTTCTAGGGCTTGGGGTGGGTAATGGTCATCCCTGGAGGATGACTGTTTGGAGTATGACTGTTATAGCCCCAAAGACCAAAGGCCACTCTTGGGGGCATGTGTAAAAGCAGACTAAAATTGTCCTACATTGCTTTGGATACTGCAAGGCAGCTTGATTGACACTGGCCGTGGTCACACCTATCCCTTTCCAACCTTCATTTGGACTTTCCTGAATGGAAAATCCACCAATAAAATGGATAGAAATGAAAAAGTGTGAGCACTGAGACCTGAAGATGGACTGAAGAAAGTTTAAAGGGAAGATGTGATTATGGTCACTGTTATTGGAAAAGCTATGTTTTTGGAATGTAGTAGTTTTCTACAACTGAATCCCAAGCTTTTCGCACTGCTACTCGGCAGTCTAGCAACATCTTAAATTTAGCTGATGCACAAAGGACAGAGTCTATTAAAGCATCAAACAGAAAAGAGATACTGGAAGAGGTTTTGTCTTCATCCATCCAAACAAACTACCCTGACCTTTCTATACCAACCAGGACACAGTTCAGAAGTGAAGGGAAAAAAATAAGATTTGCCATTTCTGAATTTGTTGCAATAGGAAGCATGCAAAATCTATCTATCTATCTATCTATCTATCTATCTATCTATCTATCTATCTATCTATCTATCTATCTATCTATCTATCTATCTATCTATCTATCTATCTATCTATCTATCTATCTATCTATCTATCTATCTATCTATCGCCGTTATATAACCACTCAATTCCCAAAAGCATTCTAGGAAGTTTACAACCAGAAATACATAACATTTTTAGCCAGGGAGATCTCTAAAATGCTTGGATGCAGGGAAAAAAAATCCTTGCCTCATGTATAAGGGCATATCAGGATGGAGTCAGGTGGGCCGCTTTGAGGAGGCACTTTCAGAACCTGGGTGCCATCACTGAGAAGGCCCCTTCTGTTGTGGCCATCTGCTTTACTTTATTGCAGGCCTTCTTTTATAGACCTAAGGCAACAATCTAGGGCAAGGTGAATGGTATGCACAGAATACAAAGGGGCAGAGAGCACCACAATTTGCTTTTCCAGTGCCCTAGAAATCAGCTGAGGGAGTACACATCTTGCCTGGATAGGTCACCCTAAACCCTGTGCCACCTCCAGGGCCCCCCTTGTCCATCCCAGGGGATCAGGTGCAACTGTCCTACTTTGACCATCTAATGTGCTAGGACCAAACTGGTCTATAGTAAATGAATGTACAGTTTCCAACGAACTGAGTATAGGGAATATTTCAAAATAACACAATCTTAAGGAACACAAGAAATTCTAACACCCGTAGGATCAAATTTGCTTGTGTCTTTTGCAATTCTGACAGCTTCAGCTTGTATAGTAGCAGTTTTCTAATAATTTTATAGGTCAATTTGAACCCTGAGAAAAGCTTTTCTTGCTCTATACATTTTTCTGCTTCTAAACTGCATTAATATCTACAGTAGCTTAATTCAGGGAGGAAAAAATATCGACAAGCCATAAAAGTTCTGTAAGGCTGCTACTTAATTCAGCAGCACAGATTAAACCAAGACTCATTGACCTTTAAGACTCCTTGCAATGAATGTATCCGCCTTATTCAACTCATCAAAGTTTTTGGACTGAAACCTATCAGGAAGGCTTAAAAATTAATAACATTTCATTGCTGTGCAAGTCTTAAGTGGATATAGGTGAAGATCAACAAATGAACATATACTCACATAGACAGGAAACATAGGGAGAACATTCTTTATTGGTACAGTAATTCTAGTTCTAGAATGTTTGCTGCCTTGTAATTTAATTTATTATTCATTTTGCAGACTTTTGTATGCACGTATAAAACTCTTATGAGGGCAACCATAGGTTGCTAGCTGCAATTTATAAATGATATTGCCCGTTGGGTGTTTTTGTCTATCTGCATCCTAGGTAGCAATAGAATAATGGAGAATTATGTGTACACAGGTCAGAAACCCTTTTCCTAGGGGAGGATGCAGCTCCTTTGGAGGAATCATCTTTTTTTAGAGAAACTCCACATTTTACCCCTTCTGATCCACAAACAAAAGTTACTATATCTTATTTGGCTCCATCTCATGATTATGCACTGAACATATTTGTGTCGACTTTTTCTTTGCATCCCCATGAACTAGTCAGTCCTTCTTAAAAATTCTAACTCAAGAACTTAAGAAAGTCACAATTTGTGTCAAACAAACATATGATTAATCATTCAAGTGATACTAACCAGTGATGCTTTCAACCCAGTTGATTCACTATCTATGGGCCTTTTCACACTTTATTAAAAAAAGGGGAGGTCCAGGGATGGCATTCATACTGTGCAGAGATCCTTCCATCCTGGATGCTTTTCTGCACATGGCAGACCATCTATAGCTATACTAGCTGCTGGCTAGTAAAGATCATCAAGTGAATGGTGCATGTGGTGGGGCAGCATAGGCACAGTTGTGTGCCATGGCACCCAGTTGCCATGGCAATGGGACTGCACATGCCCCTTGCTGCTGTTGTCATGGCAAGGCAATCACCTCTAATAGAGACGTGATTGCACTTAGACAGCACTTGATGAAGCATCTGGTAAGTTTAGCAGGACCAGACACTGAAAAGTGTGGACAGAAGCCCAATCCATCACCCATCTTTACTTCCCTGAGATGATTTCACAGGGAAGTGAAGATGCAAATTCTCCCTATGTCTGCACACTCATATTATTCTACCCTTAATATATACTTAATGTAATTTCACATATTGCCTTTGTATTAAATGCTGTTAAGAATTCATCGAAGGGCACAGTGAAAAGGTCTTGGAGGGGGAATTACAGTATTTAAAAGAATATGATATCAAATGTCAGTTAGCATAAATTATAGTAGATTTTGTATAGGATAACTGATTTAAATCCACAGTGGCAAAGGGTGAAGGTGAAGTTGGGATTGGAGTGGGAAGTGAGATGATGCAGGGAAGCTAACAGGTAAATGTATAAAATGGCATTTAAAAAAAAAATCATCTGAAGGCCTATTTCTACAGAATTAGCTATTTTATGCCTCTGTATCTCTAAATGCATCTATTTCTCACCTAGCTGTGAATCCCAAGTCTGCTTTCATTCCTGTATGACACCAGCCAAAATTAAGAACACGAGTCTATTTGGTGTAAAGCAGACATAACCTATCAAGCATGCTTAGGGTCCAGCTACACCTAAATTTAATTCATATTCAATCTATCTTCAGAGTGAGAGAATGCATCAGCAAAATGTCTGGCCCAAGTGGCTGCCCAGTCACCTCTAGAATGGATTTGGAGTGAATTCAGAGGCACAACTGGAGGCAGCAGGTATCAATGAACATTCAAAGCGAATTTGAACCCTAGCACAGTTTGAAGTGGCTCTATTGGCTTTGATGCAAAGCAAACAGGGAACAAAAATCGTGCAAATATCTAGTTTACAAGGGGAAGGGATGGGATAGAAGAGCAAGTGGATCCACTTTGGATTTGTTAATTATTTAAGAGAGTTGGAGGACAAATACATTTGAAGTGGATTTGATCCGTCATTACAGAGGATTCTAATTTAAAGTGCAAGGTAAGGTTACAGCGTAGCAGGAAAAGAAATCATCACTGTTGCTGCTTTCCACTTCTTATTAATGAGTTTTTCCTGCATTATCACTCCTGCCTTACTTTTCATGTATTTTAGAAGTGGAAAGAGTGCAGCATTCCTGTGAATCATGATTGCTCAAGAGGAGCATAACATTTTAAAGAGCTATTTCAGGAACAAAGTAACACTTTTCATCACTCACACAAATGAAAACGCCTGTTTATACTAATTACGTCTTATCATTTGTCATTCATTTCTCTTGTCTTAGCCTCTGTATTAGCTATACAGCTAGTGAAATCTGCATCCGGAATTGATGATAAGCAAACTCTGAATTTTTTCCTTCCGCTGTACAGTGTAAAATCAAATAAGACTTTGGGATCATGATGAAGATACAATATATTTGTCCTCATTAGTAAATTAAGAGTTTATACATTCCAGTAACAAATCTGTTGAAATGATATATGTAGCATCTTAGGGTGTTTTTCCACTGTCACTAGAAGTACCCATTAAGTACTCATTAATGGGTACAAAAATGCCATTACGTACCCGTTAATGGGTACTTAATGAGTACTTTTAGTGACAGTGGAAAAACACCCCTAGATACACTTTATAAACTTGTGCTGATACCAGATCTGCTCCAGTATAATTGTAAGCAGATATGGATGATCTGGATTATTTTGAAACCCAGAAACACCAAATTTAACTTTTTTTTAGGGGAATCAGTAGCTAGATCTTTCACAGGTTTTAATAACGAGGAATAATCAGAAAACAGACAAAACCCATTTCAGACTCAAAAACCAGTTTCTTATTAAATCAGTGCAAAGAATTTATTAGAAATACAGAAAAGAAGTTGAAATGAAATATAAAGCCATAGAACAGAAATAAGCGTGCAATAACTGCAAAATGACTGAGGAAATGATAATCTCCCATTAAGAAATCTTTGTGCATTTGACTGGATCTATCCCTCTTTTATTAAAACAATTAACTTAAAGTTATGCAGCAAAAGCTTCCCAAAACCCCCAAAACAAATTGCTGTTCATAAGTATGAATTAAGGAATGAGAATAAAATTCTCATTAAAAAACAATTGCAAATATAAAACAGCCAGAAAGGGAATGGAAAACTCCTAATACTAGAAAGAACCCCTAACCAAAAAAAAAAAAAGTTCTAAAGAGAAATAAGGGAAAGTGAATGGAGGATACCAATCTTCTGTCTCACCACCATGTTGTATTCTTCATGCCCAAGAAGTCCAAAGCTGAAGATGTGTAGGATTTCAGCAAACTATCTCCGCTTCCAGAACAAAAATATTTTCAAAATTGGTAAAATGTGCTTCAGTCCGAGTCAGTCTGGTCTCCAAAATGGACAAAAATCCAAAAGAAATACATTAAAAATAATCTTTATAATTGCCTTTACAAAACCAGCCAAATTCAGAATGCAAAAGTTTTAAACTGCAGTTCTTGCAGCAAAACTCTGCCCACGTTCTGTGTAGCAAAAAGAAGAAAGGGGGGGGGGAGAAAAATCTCTCCAGGTCTCTTTAGCCTCCCATGATGACCAGAAGGAGAAGACCTTCCTCCTCTGATGACCAGAAGGAGAAGACCTCCCTCCTCTGATGCCCAGAAGGAGAAGACCTTAAAACCATCTCTTCTCTGCCATGTTTATAGCAAAAATTGGAACCAAAAACTGCTGATGTTCTTCCCTTGTTAATGAATAAAAATATGTACGTGACTCCAGTCTTCTCATAGCCTCTCCCAAAGAAATGCAAATCAGTCTAACAACATTTCCAATCAGTGCATCTCCTGACCTCTCCTTGTCACCCTCAGGGCATGTACTCCTATCCAAGGGCAGACAAAAGGTGTAAATGGCAATAATACTATTGTATCCCTGTTTAAAATGGGGAGAGGATCCTAATTTTCATGCAACATGTTCTAGTGATAAGAATTGTCAACTGTGTATTTTTGTCTTTAAAAAATAGTTATTCGTTTTGTTGGGAAAATTCAAAACCATTTCTATCATGATTTACAAAAATCTTTAATACAAATTATTTTTGTGCTTCCCGATGTAGTCCTTATAAACAACCCCTCATTCCCCTCACCCCCTTCATCTAATTCTCCTTATTCTTTGGGCGACTCCAAACACACCGAAAGCTCTGTGCACCTCACACAGCTGCTTCCTGTCATCCTGACAGGATGCTTGATACTCCACACTTTCTTCATTCCAGGCGAGGGAAACTGTGAAGTAAAAAGCTACTAATTAAACAGCAGCTTTTAAACTTGCATTTTCACTGCTGCTGCCAATAGATGGTCACATGACCACTGGGTTCACAGTGTCTGCGAAGATTCCCTCCGTGCCTGGAGGCACTCTGTATTTCAACCAGCTTTGGAGGTCTTTTGGAGCATCTGCCGTACAGCTTCTTAGAGATCTTCATTCCCCTTGCCTTGTTTAATAGTCTATCAGAATTGTCCAATTCTTTACAATAGAGGATTTCATTTTACAACTGGTGAATTGCCAACTCTATGTAAAGATAGTTTTAAATCCAAGGGCAGTAAAATATTCTTAAAGTGAAGTCACTATTGCTAAATTTATGTGACATTGAGCATTTTCATATCCATAATGCACACCAAACTTTATTCAGAATTAATTTATTCTCAGAGTATTGCCAATTCTTGTCAGGAAATGTTACATAATAATAGGATTTTCCTGACATCTATATGGAAATAACCAGCTGGTGTTTGCTAGCAATAATATTAATTCACACATAGTACATTACCAGCTGTACTGGTCAAGTACATTGGGTGAAATATAATACAAGATTTGTATGAGCACCATCTGTTGTTAACATTCAAAATGAAGCGATACTTATTTCTGGTTGTTGCAATCTTTATCTTGCTAGGCAGTATGTGTTTGTGTGTGTATTGAGATGACTAATCCATTAAGGCTGTGTCCCCATGCACTCCGTTTAGTCCAAATTGGACTATATTAAGTCTGAATACGGAGCCGAGTCCAAATTGACCCGTCCCCGTGTGACTGATGAAAGCACGGACTCAATTTGAATATGCCTGTGCCCATGCAAACCGCGCTAAACCTCTGCTTGGGGAAACAGCATCATTTTCTCTCCACCCCCTCTCTCCTGATAGGAGTCGGTTTGACATCACCAACCCCTGTGCCACCCACTGTAGCGAGGGCAGGGAAATGCCACCCAACATCCCTTCCATGATTGCAACTGCTGGCCATTTTTAAACAGTGATCAAATAGAAATGAGCCTCTTCTCTCTGTGATCCAATCACCAGGCAAACATAAAATAACTGATCGCCTCAGTTTGACAGGTAAAGATGCAATGATGAGGGGGGTCATCTGGCCCTTGCTGTCCCACGAGCCTCTTCCCACAACCCTTATTCCACCGCCACTCCCCGATCGCCAGCAAGCAGCTTCTGAAGCTTGCCAGCTTAAAAGCTAACTAAAGCAACTGCAGTGATCACTTCTTTTACATTTGCCTGTCAATCAGATCACGGTGAGGAGAGGCTCATTTCTGTTTGATCACGGTTTTAAAATGGCCAGCAGTTGTGATCCCCAGTGCACAGAACAGGAACGGTGAACACAGGACGTGAAACCCCACCTCCTAAGGACGCCAGAATCTATCCCCTTCCCAAATAGCCCAGGAGCATCCCCATGTGCAAACTCAGCCCCCAAAATGATGCAGACTTTGCTCCCAAACCGTGCCAAGAACAGTTTTTTAGGGGACTAAATTTAGCATGATTTGGGCGATTTGGTCTGCATATAGCCTGGTTTGGGGGCTTTGAATGAGGACGCTCCTTGCCGAATTTGGATTTGATTCAGTGTTTATAGTGCATGGGGATGCGACCTATAACTCAGGCAAGGCACAACTAAAGTGTAGTATACCAAGCCAGGGTATGCCACCCTGGTTCAGAATAGGCAGCTCATCCCATTCTGGAATGCGCTGCGGATGAGTCAGGATAGGGCTATCTGCACTTGGACAGCCCCTCCCAGGCCATTTTTGTGGTGCATTGACTTCCAGTAGCACTTCTGGGATAGTTGTAGTAAGTCACTGGTAGACTTGATTGTTGAGATCTACTACAAAACTATCCCATTCTGAGGCTTTGTCTTGTGTGGATGAAGCATAGTGGAAGGTAGCAAGGCTTTTCCTGTCTTGGACTAGTGGGCACCTGGCAGTCCTCTGGGTCCCTATGTATCACAGACTAACATTAAGTGTGGAAAAGGACTAAGGCTGTGTTCACATACAGTAAAAACACACCACCCCTGAGGTAGCTATTAGGGCCCAGGTACACCTAAATTTTAATTCATATTCAATCTATTTCAGAGTGAAAGAATGCATCAGCAAAATGTCTAGCCCAGTTATAATGACATGGAGGAGGTAGAGGAATACACTGATGGCAGGGAAGTCTAAGTTGGCTTAAGTTTATCAAATTAACCTTGGAAAGGACAGGTCTTTGACAAGAGCACCATTAGAGCTAAAATAAAGAGGAATAACTAGATTGGACCAGTTATATAGAGTAAGAACATAAGAGGAGCCCTGCTGGATTAAGCCCCAGCCCATCTAGTCCAGCATCCTGTCATGCACAGCAGCCTACTAATTGCCCATGGGCATCTCAAGCAGAGATAAGGGCTAGCCTTCTCCTGCTCTCAATCCCAGCAAATGACCTTAGAAGCACCCTGCTTATCCCTCCAGCCTGTAAGATGTACTTAGGCAAAAGCCATCCATTCTAGTAGCCATTGATACATCTGTCGTCCATAAATTTGTCTAACCCTTCCTTAAAGCCATCCAGGCTGGCAGCTGTTACCACCTCTTCTGGCAGCAAATTCCATAGATCAATGACCCTCTGGTTGAAGATTATTCCCCTTGTCTGATCTGACTCTCCTACCCATCATCTTCATAGAATGCCCCCTGGTTCTGGTGTTGTGTGATACATTTCTGGTAGAAGGTCAGCAATTTCACATTTGAGTTCCTTAAAAACTCTGGGATGAATACCTTCTGGTCCTGGTGATTTGTTAACATTTAGTTTGCAAGAACCTCTTCCTTGGTTATCTCTATCCAGTTTAATTTTTCTGATAATACAGGCTCAGCTACTGGCACATGTCCTTTGTCTTCCTCTGAAAATATGGAAGCAAAGAATTCATTTAGTCTCTCTGCAATCTATGTGTCTTCTTTAATTATCCCTTTCTGTCTTTTACCATCTAATGATCCAACTGCTTTCCTGGTTGGATTCCTAATTTTGATATACTTATAAAAGTTCTTGTTATTTATTTTGATATTTTTAGCAATGTGCTCCCCAAAATCTTTCTTAGCTTTCCTGATTGTCACCTTACATTTGTGTTGCCAGTGTCTGTGTTCCCTCCTGTTCTCCTCATTAGGAGAAGCCTTCCATTTTCTAAATGAACTTTTCTGAACTATTTTGAGTAGATAGAAAGATGTAAGTTAGAAGAAGTATTGGGAAAAGGAATGACAGCTTCAGATGAGGAGCATTTTAAGCTTCTTGGCAACAGAAGAAAATAGGCTTGTTCATGGAAAAAAATTATCGGTGAAAAATCTTAGGATTTTAAGGCAATGGGGGACCTATTACAGGTTTGAAAAGAACCAGTGACATAGCTGCCTGCTGCACATTGAATATCACAGAATTAAGACCCTTTCTGTGCAGAATTTTATTTCACATTATATCCAGGAATAGCAATCTTCCATCTACATGCTAGTGCAGACTATGAAAAGCCCTGCTTGCAATCTGTCATAATCTGCATTAGCATGTAGATGACAGGTCCTTGTTCTAATATATAATCCTCAATAAGACCTCATGCAGAAAGAGCCTAATCGACTTTCTTCTGGGCACGGCCCAATGAATGAAAGTAATTTTATCATCAAGAGTCCTTTTCTATGATGCTGACTTGTAAAAACATACAGAATTCTTGAGGTTTGCCTTCAGCCCTCAGACTGATTCAGCCATTTTAAAGAAAGGCTTTCACTCTTGGTTCATTTCTGTATCACCCCATGTCCACAATCTTGTGAGAAGAAAGACTACTAGGAAGTAGGAATATATCCTAGAAGAAAGAAATGGAAGAGGACTTCCAAACTACATAAGTGTGTCCAAGTGTTCATCTTCTAAATATTGCATACATTTGTTTTTTAAATATGTTTCTCCACTCCGAGGATTATTTTGAGATTTTCTCTATTTTTTACTTTCACGGCACAAGAGTTCCACTTTACATTGCTTTTATTATGGCACCCTTGGTAGACAGATAATTACATATTATGAGATGGCATGTGGAACAGAATGGATTATAGAGTTAATTAATCAGACCCTACACCTGTTGTGCCCTGACCATAAATTATCTTAATTATATACCAATGAACAAAGTTGGGATTTGGTTTTAGATAAATTTCCTCACGGATATTTTACATGTCTGCTTTGTTTTATTTAAGAGGCTTTTTGATGTTGTTTATTGCTATTGCTGCTTTGCTTAAGAGCATATTAGTTTACTATCCTGAGCACATTAGCATGCGGCACTCAGGTTTTCTCCTGGGTTTCCTGCAGTTTGTCACAAAACTGCAAAATAGATATTAGCTTTCACTCAGAGGAATGAAAAGTACCTGAATATTTGCCTAAGGAGAAAGGAAGTTTAGTCACACAAAATTGTCTTGTCAGTAAGGTGAGGTTTTGTTTGTTTATATACAACCATTTGTTATTTGCATTTATTTCACAGTCACCAAGTACTGTGCTCAGTAGGTATCCTGGTTTGACATGGCACTGATGCCTCTCCTTTTTGGGTTTTCAGTTTTTTAGAAGCGTAGGCTCTTGTCTTAAAAATCTCAGTCTAAATGGTATCGGATGGGAGGAGAAGCACTTTTGTTGACTTCTTATCAGTTAGTTGTGCATATATTAATGTTAGCTCTGTTTTGATTGTGCTATTCCTAACAAAATGTAGCTTGTTCAGGAGTCTGCCTTTCTGTACTACTGGGAGCAGGAAGTAAATGAATATTCACTTCTGGAACCCACAAAGTAGAAACAACAGGTTTAATAGTGACTATAGTACCTGAAAAGCAGAGGATTGCCAGTTTTAATCCCCAGACTTCCCTTGGAAGAAATCGGTGCAGATCATTTCTTTATCTTTGCCAAGAAAACCATGGACGTGTCCATGCAGTCAACCAGCAATTGGCCACAACTCGGTGCTAACCTTGAGCAACATTACTGCAAAAGTGCAAAGGGTTTAGATACCCATAATCTGTTTATCTCACATTTTCATAGGTCCTCCAGAGGAGGGCCTCCTGGTTGTATCACCGCCTTCTATAGTAAAAGGAGTGGGCACCCAGGAGAGGCCTTCTCAGTGATGGCCCCTAGGCTATGGAACAGTCTCCCCTTTGAGGTGCATCAGGTACCTTCATTATACATGTTTAGGAAGGCAGTGAAGATGCACCTCTTTGTCCTAGCGTTTGGTTAAATGAGGATACACTTTTCCTTCTCACTTGTAGACACTGTTCTTTTAATATACATTGTTATTGTTTTAATAAGTTTGATTTTAAATGTTGTTACCTGCCTTGAGACCTTTGGGTATAGGACAGAATAAAAATGCAAACAAACAAATAAATGGGTTGGTGTCAGAGATTGGCATTTTCCAGTATCCTTTTATCAGATGGAAGGAGCTATAAGAATCCTTTTTTCCTCCCTTATTATTTCCTCTGACTTTTCCCAGAAAAGAGCCTTCATGAATATTTTTAATATGAACCTCATCCATGATAGGTTTTCACTCTTAACCTCATTGCTACTAAGTACAGTCCTTTGATAGGTGTGATCTTGATGAGAATGCCGCAACAGCACTGTTGTTCTTAATCTGTGTTCACATTTAAAAAGCACGTCTGAGGTGCTCAAAGTGTCCACATGCCAGCCTGCCCCTACACCTTCATCCATATTCTTGGCTAGAAAAGGTGGATTAGAGATGGGAGAAGAACACCTGTGCCACACAATATTGTCCCTAAAGCCTTTCCTGCACTGGACTGGTAGACTGGTCCAGCAAGACATGTGGAATACCTCATCTACACTACAGTCTGGTCAACCAGGAAGTCATACTACCTGCGAGATCTGCACTGTCTGCACTGGACAAAGCATTGGACCTGAATATGATGTGGAAATGCTCTGGATCAGTTGTAAACTAATATACTGGCTGGTATTCCGGATCATCTGAGCACAAACTGCAGATCTGATATACCACTGCTGAGGGCCGAGAACCATTTCACCAGGTACCTGTAAGCAGGGCTATGGGGTCAGAGTCATGGAGTCAGAAGCAATTCTTAGGTTACTGGAGCTGGAGTAGGACTTGAGGTTTTATGTACCAACTCCACAGCCCTGACTGAAAGTACAATACTTTTGGGTGCCTTGCCAAAACTGCTCCAGCTAGTCTCTACAAAGGTTAGGAACTTCAATTTCTCAAACCCAATATTGAGATTGTACAGTCTGCTTACAGAGCAGATGACTCTTGGGTGTGGCCCACCAGCAGCCCAGCCCATCATGGGCCAGGTTGTGTGGTTAGGACCAGCGTCCATGTGGGAAGGTGTTAAGACACCTATAAGATAGTGATGTGTGGCAGGATGTTCATCTCTTAAAGGACATTAACATGTCTGTTAAAAAAGTTGCAAAGAGCAAGAACTTTATATATAACCAGTAGAGGGAGCATTTTAGCTACCATGCTTGCACAGCAGTGAATTATGAAATGGACCCAGGAGAGTGATGAGGAAGGTCTGAGTTGCTTGAAGTAGAATGGAAAGCAATTCAAGGAGATCAAAGATCAGAAACCAGTTGGTTATTTGAGGGCTATTTGTTCTGCTAGTTAAATTTTGTAGTGCAACATAGCTATTTCCAGGAAATATTTTAAAAGGCCATAAAATTCCAGGCTGCCTCCCAAGATTTCTTCCTCTCCACTTCAGAAAATGGGTACTTCAGAGGCTTAGTGTTATGCTCTTACCTGTACCAAGAACGAGAGGAAAAGAGCCAGTATAAAACTAATTGCTACCTCTTGCTTATCCCTACATTACTTTATTGCATCTTCCTGCTGTCAGTTCCACATTCCCCCCTCCCAACAATTTCCTTACTATATCAGATAACTTAGTCTGTTTTCTATGTATAATACCATGGCTATTGTAAGTCCTATAGATCCACCAAACATCCTTGGAAAATACATTAGTTTGCTGCCAGTTTCTTCTGCAACCAGCCCTGATCTGCAGATGGTTGAAATCTCCTCTCTTTGGTTGCCACCGCACACCAACAAGCTACACAACAGCTCCAACTTCACTGCACAGGGGCTTCTGGTCCTCCAGTCTGGTGGTCCAGAAGCTTCACAAGGACGCCAAATCAGCTTACAGTCACCAGTGGCAGATTGAAAGCTTCAGCATCCCTGTGGAGTAGCTTCCTGTCCATCAGCTGGGAAACTCTGTCATCAGCAGTGGTGGCGGAGCATCCTAAGGGGGTAGAATGCTCTGTCGCTACTGTGGGGGATGAAAGCACCCCCACAAGATGTTATTCTGTAACCACGTTACATGCTGAACTCCTTTCTAACAAAGAAGCATCAGCACTGCTAAACAATTTCTTAACGCATAGGCTATTCAACTACATAGAAGATAAAGTTGCATTGCCATCTCACTATAGTCCCTGCATTTGTGTCTCTCCAAATTAAAGTTCATTTCCATCATCTTAAGAACCCATAAGGGCTGTCACCTGTAGGTACCATGCAAGAGACACAAGATAAATAAAATAAAATAAGGATTTCCAATGCTACTTTAGAATAAATTATATTATTTTCATTTGAGACTTTACAAGTAGGTTTATACTGTCTGTTTATTAATCTTTCAAATGTAGTAAAACCCTGCACTGTAAGGGTGCTTCCACACAGGCCCTAATAAATCCAGATCTACCTCATCCGGATTTAGTAAAACCGGGTTCTAGTAGACCCGGTTTTACTAACTCCGGATGCCCGGTAGATCCGGATTTATGGGGGAGATCCACATCTAATAGATGCGGATCTACCCCCCCCCCCGTCCTTCCGCACACACAGCAGGAGGATGGATTAAATCTGGATTGGAGGTGGGCGCTGTGTGGACACACAGTACCCGCCTCCCATCCGTGCTTCGGGGCCCCTCCCCCGGCCCGCCATGCTTGGCTCCTTGGAGCCAAGCATGGCAAACCAGTGGACCCCGCTGCCGCGGCTCACCGTCACCCCAGAAGCAGTGGATCACCGCTTCTGGGGCCAGGGGGAGCTTCCCTAAACCCTTCCCTAGCCCACCCGGGGGAGACTGGCCGGAACCCCCTCTTACCTGCTCGGCATTGCCTCGATTCTGGCAGGAGGGACCCAGGATGCAGCGCACCTTCGTCCTGTGTGCCTCCTGATTGGCCAGGTCTGAACACATTAAAACCAGTAACATATTAAACATATTAAAACCATGGCAGTCTCTGAATGCAACAAAACATGGATTCCCTTGGTGCCATTGTGGGCATTATCAGGAGGGTGAGCATTGGCCACTCATTTATTCTCATTCTTTCTCTTGCACTTTTGTTCTTTTGGCAGAGGCAGCTGTGGGCAGCTTGACCAGACATTTTGCTTCCTTCTTGGCCCTCGGAACAAAAAGTAATAGGAGGTGAAAGAATGGACATCAGGGAGGGGGACAATCAAGCCAGTCAAGCTGCTACCTCTGTTGCAACTGCTGCTGACAGATTGCTGTTACAGTTTTGTGCTATTTTAGAGTAATTTCCAGCTATAACTCCACCTTAATATCAGTAGGGAAACCTGGCGGCCACTCTGCTTGTAATCAGATCTTGAGACATGCTGCTACTGCCACCTTAGTCATAGCCTTGAGGAGGTGTGGAATGTGGAAGGGGCAGTAGCAGTGGCTGCAGCTCGGACATGATGCTGTGGACATGCCTAGGGTTCTCCCCTCATCCCATCCCTCCTTTGCTCAACTGCGCTGCCTCTTCCTGTTACCTTTCTGCCTTCCTCCAGTCCCCCTGCTAACCTCCCCAAGGACCTCTTCTGCAGCATCTCCTGACAAAATCCACTTGGCACAGGTCCCTCAGTCCTCCTGATGCATCCCCCTCCCCCTAGTGCATCTGCTGTTTTGTGTTCCCTTTTTCTGTTCTCCATTAGTTCTCCACCAGCATGCCTGTCTGCATTCCTGCTTGCTTCCCTCCCAATAGTCTCCTGCACCCTGCTTCTTTCCTCTTCTCTGCCACCTCCTGCTGCTTCACTACCTTCCCTGAGTTTCTCCCTCAGGTTCGGCTGCCTTTCTTTGTATGTTCATTTCTTCCTCCCTCCCCTCTTCCTCTCCCCCACCAAGACATGGCAGCAGCAGTCTCCTGATCTGGATTGCTGGTAGACCTCAATACCGAGGTCTATTGGTATACTAGTGGAATCTAATTTGGAATCCAGAGATGTGCAGAAGGTGCACACCTCTGTGATCTAATTTATAGACATATTTTGCCAACATGCCATATAGCATTGCTGAAATGGGTCTCCCAGGAGCTTTGAGACCAGGACTATTATTGCTCAAGGAAGCTGGCTCTGAAACTCATACAAGCTTCTGGACAAGTGTGGGAGTTGGCTTGGAACACAGCATTACCATACACACAGAATTGTTCCAGCCCAGAGTGATCCATCCCAGGAAAAAATGTGCCGTTCAGAAAGCATATCAGTGGTTGCATACACTCAAAGGGTGTTTCTCCACTGTCACTAGAAGTAACCATTAAGTACCCATTAATGGGTACATAATCGGTACTTCTAGTGACAGTGGAAAACACCCAAAGTATAATATTTGCATACCTTGGACCTAATTTGCACAGTTTAAAATTTCGGATGCTCTGTGCTTTCTGATCATTTGAGCAGAGTTCTGCAGTCTATTTTGCTACATGTTTACTTTCTAAATAATTTCCAAAGGGGGTAATCAGTATCATAATATTGGTTTTGCTTTTTCTGAATCAATCCTACTTGTTCTACAATATTCCTTGAAAAGGCTCAAAGTGCAACAATTCCTGCCCATGCTAGTCTTTGTCTCAAAGTTTGACACGCCAAAGTGTCAAACTGGTGACTAAAGGAGTTGACCTGATTTATTAAAGACACAGTATTTTTCCTCAAACCAAAAGATATTAGTCTCAGCAAGCTTTGACCTTTTTCTAGTTGTCTTTTTAAAAGTTTGCATTCGTCTCTTTGGCCACTGCTGATCAGAGTGTTGTAGTCAACAATAATGTAATTATTGGGCAAACAATTTGACTTGCTAAAGCCAACCCTCTGTGTTTCTCTTACTGCTGGTTTAATCCTGAAGACACAGAATACTAAAGCAGAACGTTACACCCCCACCCCCGGACCTTTGGAGTACCTTTGTAGCCAAAGAGTGCAAATAGGCATTAAAGAATGAAGAATTTCAGCAATGAAGGTGAATTTCCATTAAAAGCTAAGCTGCAGAAAACAATTTGGGTGGTCACTGAACTGTGCTATCCACTAGTTCCTAGATGCTTATCTGTCTGCTGGGTGGCAGCCTGCCCACTTGGCTTCACGATAAGATAATTGTATCAGTATCTGCTGCAAATGGACCAGGAAAGCTGCTATGTGCAGAGCTAATGGTCCTTTCACTATCCAAATTGCGAAAAACCAAACTCTTACATTGACAGCCAGAGGAGAAAAAGAAATGTATTTCTGAACTTTCATTAAAGCCTAAGAGCCTTTGGAAAATTTTCTTTGCTCCTGACTATTATTGTCTTAGTATGAGGTTTCTAGCATTCCCTTCCTTTGAAGCTAGTAACAATCACATAATGGATGCGGATTACACCAATCCTGAAAGATCTGCACTGGTTGCCTATCTGCTGCTAAGCCCAGATCAAGGTGTTAATGCTACCGTATAAAGCCCTAAAGAGCTTTGGCCCTGGGTATCTGAAAGAGCGTCTTCCCCCTTAAAAGCCTGCTCATGTACTGTGATATCAAGCAGAGGGCCTCTCTGTAGGAGTCTGGGGGCTTCCGCTGTCAGAGGTGCAAAAGACAGGGACACCCAAAAGAGCCTTTTTTGTGGTAGCCCCCAGATTCCAGAACAGCCTCCCTCTTGAGGTTCAGAAGGTGCCTACATTATATGGTTTTCAGTACCTGCTTAAAACATACTGTACCTCTTCATCCAGACCTTTGATGTTTAACTGCCTCTGGTTACTGTCCTGCCAGGGAGGGTGGGAGGGAGGATTATATTTTAAATATGCAATATTTTATATATTTAGGTTTTGCTCTTGTGACCTGTCCTGAGACATTTCAATGGAGGCCAGGATATAAATTCTTGAATGGACGGACGGACGGACGAATGGACGAACGAATGAATGAATGAAAATAAACTATTCGGTTAAGGATGGTTCAGAATTATAGTGCTCAAGTTAAGCTATATTGGTAAATTATGAGCCTTCCTTCCTCTTCATGCCAAAACTTTCCTCAACATTATATATATTACTCTTATACCTTGGGCAGTGGATAGCCATATCCACCTGTTCATAAATCATTGACTTGCTCATTCTCACTTTCTAAAATAAAATGGGCTAATGCTCTGAACAGGGGTGGGAACTCACTTAATCCAAATACACTTTAGCTCCAATTTTGGCAGTTGGTCCACAAAAGGTACGGATATCCTTATTCTTGTCATTGCAGTAGAAACTGAAGACAGCCCCTAAACTGTTTATCTGCCCTGTCGGAATGTGGCCTAGATGTCAGTTTGATTATAGACTCATTCTGGCTACCACTGCCAGTTGAGCCTCAGGCAATAGCAATGAATCCTAAAGCACACCAAGATTGAACACCAATTCTTTCTGGGGCAAAACAACCCCGTCCAGAGTTGTATACCCCCTAATGTCCTGGACTTGAGACCTCCTGACACACAGTATCTCAATCCTGTCTGGATACTTTTTCAATGTATTGGTCACATTCAGTCAATTACTGCCTCCAGTTAAGAGTCATCAGTACACTGAGTCCAGGAGCAAATAAATGCATAATGACTAAGCAGTTGCCAGTGCAAGGAAAGCAGTTAGCAGTGTGAGGTGACACCTGGGGGCATTTAGGCTGGGACATAGGCAAGTGTTCCTCCACTGAAACTACCCGAAGGCTGCTTGTTTTTGTGCATGCATAAAACTACGTAAGTATTTTTACCCTGGGTCTGGAGTGTTCAATATATGGAGTCCTCCACATGAACTAACAGTGATATTACTAACGGTGATATTACTCCATGCTAGCCCCAGCTAGAAGGAGAATGGCATGGAATGACAGGACTGGTAGTTTAGGAACATCTGGAGAGCAACTGTTTATTAGCCCTGTCATAAATACAAAACTGCCTTAGGCCTGATATGACATAAATATCATAAATAAATGTCATATTTCTTTACCCAAGCATTTTGCTAGTAGTGTCCTTTCACCACTCTAGTACTATACGGTTTAATTTTACAATTTTAACAGCTATCTGTGGGTTGTAAACCGCCTTGAAATGTAAATAGTAATAATATAAAGAAAGAAATGAACAAAAATCTTCAAAGTTTTTCTGCATTTTCTATGTACATTTACTGCTTTCCCTCTGTGTAAAAGCACTTTGGAGAAGAAAAGATTTCATTGAAACCTCTTTTTGTGGAAATAAAGCCTTGTCTGCCATTATGTCTCTCTGCTGCTGACAGAAATCTCTCTGAGTTCGTGGGCACTTCCAAGAACTGAAAGGGCAGAAGGCAATGTTTGCTGATGCCTCATTCTTCTAGGATGCCCACTCAAATTGCCCTGCAAATTTGAGGTGCACTTTCAAACAATATTGGAGATGCATAATGGATTGGAGAACAAAATAGCACTTGTGAAAATTGCCATCTCCTCTTTGTTTACAGAAGGAACCCAAAATGAATCACAATAAACGGAACATCACTGTGCAGAGTAATTTAAAATTATAGTTGTGCCCAAGAAAATTACAATGTTGATAGCAATGAGAAGTCCTGCTACTGGAATGCAGCTCTCATAACTGATTAAAATATTCTGACCAGCTGAAAGAGTAGCCAGCTGGTTCCTGAATTATTTTTAATGAAATGTTTGGGTTTTTTCTAAACACACACACATTCACACACAAGATGGTAAGCAATACCTTAAAATAGGCAATTACTTCCAGTGTGTGAGAGATGGGCAAACAGATTTGTCATCCTCATAATTATGAAAAAGAAAGTAGATTCAGGAAGGAGCAGGAATCTGCCTTGTCCAAGTTTTCACTTGGCTGGTGTTGCTAGTTGCATCCATGGCAGGACATGCCCCAGCTAAGTGGCTAGCACAGGAAATTATTCTTAATATTTTTCCAACAATACTTGGCCCAAGTGATGTTTGAATTCCAAATTCAAATGGCTTAGCCATGGGAGGGTCTAAAAAATGGTGGGTCCTACCCTTAAAAGATCTGGAGTGCTTGATCCAGCCACTGAAGCGGGAAGTGTACTATCCCTAGACCCCCTTCCTACTGACACATTTCTGTGCCTTCAATAATACAGTATAGCCATGATTTTCAGACTCATGGAGGCACCAGCTGTATCCATACTGTTGTGGTGGCAGGGTGGGAGAGCAGACGAAAGAGCTGTCATTATGCATTCTAAAAGCATTTATGGCAGTGCTTTGTGCCCTTCTGTGGTGGGATGTGAGTTCTATGGGTTTTGGATTATGCAATCACTATATCCTTCAAGCTTTCCTATGATGGCATTATGGTGCTATGTGGATCCTCCCCATGAAAAGACAATTGCCAATTGTCTCCTATCCCTTGAGCGCATTGAGGTAAAAATAATCTAGCAGTTAACTGACCTATCAGCTCACTTATTGATTTATCAGCTAAAACTCGTACCATTAGCTAGGCCAGTGATTTCCAAAGGATAAATGGCATTCAAACAACCCTTTTCTTTTCAGGTACATTTATTTAAGTAAAAACAAATGTGAGTCAACGTAAACTTTAATTAGTAAACTAATTATATGATGGTATATGAGTTTGAAGGAGAATGTGAAAATGGTTTGCAAATGTCTGAAATCACAGGAAATTTAACCTAGATATCCAAAGGAACGTCTTCTCCCATACCAAACTGCCCGTGCCTTGAAATTTGTAGGCAAGGCCTTCCTGGTTATCCCACCACCCTCAATAGAGAGGCGGGTGGGCACCCGGGAAAGAGCCTTTTCAATCATGGCCCCCAGGCTATGGAATAGTCTTCCCCTTGAGGTGCGTCACACCCCTTCTCTATATACATTCAGGAAGGCCCTGGCCTTTGGCTAATGTGACCATTCCCCCCCTCCCCCATTTGAATACATTTTAAAAATATGCTGGATTTTTCATCTGTTTGTTTGCTGTTGGTTTTTAATGTGTTCTTATGCATATTATTGTTTTAACCTGTTGTTTTAAAACTGTAACCCATCCTGAGACCTACGGGTATAGGGCAGGATATAAATATAAATAAATAAATAAATAAATAAATAAATAAATAAATAAATAAATAAATAAATAGATCTTCCTTAACTGAGTGGAAACTCTTCTTTCAACCATAAATCATGCTCTAAGTTCTCAAAAGGACTGAAAATTCAGCCATTTGAGATTTTATAATTTCCACATGGGTCAAGGAGAGAAATATCTCCTGAGCTTTTTTCCTTGAATATTTTGGTATACTTATTTAATCCTAGGAGAATACTTCAATCATTTCAGCCTCCTCTTGCCAGAAAAATGATCTCAGTATAGCATAAAATACATCTTATGGCAAAATTTCTTTCTCTGAAAGAAAATGTTGTTCTTTCATTTCTAATCTTTCGCTCTCATTTATACCACAGTCCTGGTATGCATCAGTCTTGGGGAGTAAGTTTAATTTATATTTTAGCTTTCTTTTTCTGTTTCCATTTTTATTTCTATTATTTTTGATGGCATTTTAATTTGCCTTTGTTAACAGCCCGAGTTTGTTGTACAGGGTGATATATAAATTATTTAAACAGACAAATAAAAACTGGAAATCCATTTATTCTAATGGATCCTTATCAGATTAGCTGAATAACATGGTAACTTCCATCATAAAACATCTGCTAATTTGAAATAATGGTAAAGCCATTCATGCCACTAAAGATAATCAAAATATTTAGGAATATAAATGTAATGTGCATTTGAAAAACATAGGTAATAAAAAACATTATGGACAGTAGTCTAAATAAAATGCTTTATTGGGCATTTTCGCAGTTCAGCCACTAGCCAAGAATTAGGCAATATCTGGGGAAGAGCATCTGCACCTAGAGAAGCCTGTTACAACCTACAGGTGCTCCCTGCCTTCCCAGATGTTGCCTAATTTTTGAGTGCTCCACACCTTTCCTAACCCTTACCCCAACTTACCTGCTTGCATCCAGCCAGGGAGCATTCGCTCTTCAGCTGGACGAGGAGGTCAACACAACTGCAACAGTGCAGAGCATCAATGTCATCATGGCCATGGCGATGGCACTGATGCATACATAGTCACAGAGGGCACCGCACTCAAGATAGCAGAGCCCCAGAGAGGTCCAGCCCAGGATCGGCCACGTGCAAGTGACCAATCACGCAGGGCATGGGCTGTAAGTGATTAGTGCTCACAAGTTTTAATGTGTTCATTTTAAATGTTGTAACCTGCCCTGAGACCCTTGGGAATAGGGTGGGATAAAAATACAAATAAATAAATAGTTAAGGTTAGGTGACTGTGCTCCATTCCTGTCCAGCGGATGGGAAGGGAAGAGCAAAATTGCCCATGGTTGTTTGCAAAAGTTCATCAAACTAAACTATGGTCTCTTTTCAATCCTCCTCTCAATAACTTGTACCTTCTCTTTTTTTTCAGGTCGAAATAAGTAATGAACACTGATCCAGCACTGAAGTTTATCAGTATTTTTGTTGAGGAATCAGATTTTTAAAAGAATGCAACAGTTTTATGAGACCATCTCTAAAAGGGACACATCCTACACTGAAGCTGGACTGGAGATTTCTCTACCTAAGTGTGACTGCATACTTCAACTGCAGCCTCTGTTTTCTTATCATTGTTGTTAGATGGATCCTTATTAGATGATTCTGAAATTACTTTGGATTATTCACTTTTATGGACTCTTGTAAATTGTAACTTTTTTCTATTTTTTCTTAAACAAACAACTGCTGTCTGGTGTTTAAGCATGAAACAAATGAATGTGTTGGGGGGGGAGGTCCTTTCCCAGAAATTCAGCAAGTATTTTTTGATTAATGAGACTATACTGCATGTAATAGTAATTTGACACATACACACTTCCCCCCTTAAAAAAATCCCACCAACTTATGGAGTCTATGGGCAAGGAAATACCAGGACCCAACATCAAACTTGCATAGTCATAATTTGTGCATTAGAACAAACGATGGTTAACATTTTGCTGAGAAGAACCACAGCTCCTCACTTAGCAAAAATAGAAACAAGAACCATGATTCCTACCTATCTGTGTCCAGGGCTGCATCCAGACTTGCGTCAAAGGAGCACAGCTTTCTTCTGCCCACAGCAGCAACGCAGCATCTGATCAAAGGGTGTGAAGTAAAAAGATTTTGATCAATCAGCATATTTTTACTTTGCTTTTTTGGCGACATCCTGCGCCCCTGCTGCGGGCAGTGGGGCGTCCTGTTTGACCGATGGGAAGCCACTTCGACAGGACAGCACAGCTTCTGATCACCCTGTCAGGCATACCAGAAGTGACTGCACTGTCCCTGCGCGGCTAACTATTGTTGTGTCTGACTGATGGGAAGCAGGTTTGGCGGGACAGCAAAGTACATCGTAAGTCTGGAGGCAGCCCAGAATTTTAAGACCATTTAATGAAGAGTCAACTGTAAATGAAACTAACAGTGGAAGGAATATAGAAAAACGAGAAGTGTGCAAAGGTCTCTTGCAAAACATTTGAATTAAACACACAGTGTTGTAAAACAGCCTGCTGTTTATTTGATCTAACGTCTGTTTAGTAGGGTACCTAGACTAGGCTTGGGTGCTTGCCTACACCTGACTCACTCGCCTGCAAAGTGCCGTGCTGCAGTGATGACATCATCACCATCCTGTGATGTGCTTGTTGTTGCTTGGCCCCTCCCTCACAGGTTCTGGAAAGCTAGCAACGTTTCAGGCCCCTCCTTTTGTAGGAACCTGGTATGTGTCAACTAGACTACAAGTCCTCTTATGACACCTCAGCAGGGCTGTTTTAAAAGAGTCACTTGAATACCTCCACTAGAAACTGAAACCATGGGGTGGTGGTGTTTCTAGTATGGTTTGCTTTTCTGAAATATTATATAATCCCTAATTTGACAACACAGTAAGCCACGGACTGTGGCTGCCGCTCATGCCACAAGGAAGGAAGTGAAGTGACATGTAAATGAGACCTCTCAAGCTCTCTTATTTTATAAGAATGATATGCTGCATTTTCCAGCATTTTTAGCAATCATACTTATCGACAGTAACTATCCCAAGTGCCCCTGTCTGTGCATATTGCTTTCCCCGAGTCAATAAGAATGCTTAAGGATTGCAAACTTGATTTGCATATGGCTTCTTCCCCAGCTTCCCTTTCCCTTAACTGCAAGTGTCAGTGACTAGGAGAAGAATAAATATTTGTGGTTCTATACTCCCAGAAATTCAGGGAGATGTCTATAATTTGCACTTTTTTAAAAAAAGAAAAGAAAAGAAAAAAGTCTCCCAGGAAGCAGCCAAATATGAATGTGTACTACACTGTCAGGAGTAGCACCAGCTACAGCCTTATGCTCCCCTGAGGATTCAAGTCCTTAATTGAAAAGCTATCCAGAAAGCGTTTGTACTTATGGAAATGTGTATAAAAATTGTAAAGTTAACTGTAAATACATTTAGAATGAGGCTGTGTATCAATGTGGCATTTTGTTTTTTTATTTAGTTTGCAGTGGTATAAAATGTGAGACATACATTTATATTTCAGTGGTTATTTGATTCTGTGTGAATAAGCAGGTTGCCTTTGGTCCTTGCCAGGACACTGTATGGATGCATTTAGTCCACATGAAGGATATTTCTGGGATTCCAGCCAGCTACCTACAAAATCTGTTCTTCACAGAGTAAATAATTTTTAAGTTCTCCTGAGGGCTTTAAACTTGATGTGGAATATCAGCCTATTTAGGGCTTATTTGTGAAGTTCATCCCTGTTGTTATTTAATCAATCTGAAGGCCAGCTCTGATATAGCATTTTGCATCCACTAAATATTTCTGTAGATGCACTCATGGTACCAGGTACTGCATCCAGACATTGGTTACATATATTGGAATAAAGCATGGATATTCTGGAATATTCATGATTTATTCCAGAATAACCAAATATACCAGAATAAGCAAGCAACATCTTGATGCCACCTAAGCATTTTGTAGAAACTATCTGCTTCCATGTGAGATCTGATGTGATGTAACTTGTAATTTCTTGAAGCCAGAGTTTGCGAATTCAACTTTGTCCTTCAGTAGTACATGTTCTTTCAGAAGACCTGTCTCTCTCATGGATGTTAACTGAGTTTTTATTAATCTTAGAGCTTAATTATATGATATGAAGCCTGCACACACAGCGTAAGAAGATCCCCAGACACCTACATTAGTTTCAGTGGCACATGGCCTATATCCATGCAGTATCTTTGTTGTGCTGGGTGCATTTTACACCATTTGTCCATGGCTTGTGAGCTTTGGGTCATTTACTGGCTTAGGAGTTACTTCTATAATGATTCCCATATTGCAAAAACTCTGCTGTGGAGCTGTGCCCTGGCACCCTCTGACCAGATCAGCGCTGGAGTTTATGCTATCAGTGGCAGGATCTACGTGACCTCATCAGACTATGCCAAGAGAGTGCCTAATCCATGATTACCATATGTCACTATGTGCCAGGAGTACATTGACCACACATCACTACACCTATGTGGCACCTGGTTCACTTCTGAGAAGAGAAACCATTCCTGGGACCAGTGGTAAAAGCTGCTCTACAAAAGGGAGTGTAGGCTTGACTAACTCCTGCAGCTGCTGCTCAGAGCTTGCCATACAACAGTGCAAACTACCTTTTCTCCTGCTTCCCAGGCCCATCATGCAAAGGGCTGGAAAATGTCCAACTGCCAGGGCCATTTCTAGTGTGTCACATCATGGTTCCTCCCCTGCTACCCACAAGCTCAGCCTGTGGGCTACAGTTGCTTAGTGCTTAGCAAGACTTTCACATTGTCCTATAACACAACAAAGGAAGTCCAAAGGAGGTGGAAGAACCCCACCTATGTGTTATTTATTCTTCTATTAATACATCTATTAAGTATCAAAGCAGTAGAGGATCAATTAGGCCATCCAAGCCAAACTTCTGCCCAGAAATTCAGACTGAAGCACCTTGGAGAGATGGTTGCCACACTTCCACATGAATGCGTACAGAACAGTGAGATCTCCTCCTTCCTTGGAACAGTGCCGATGAACTGGTAAGTAAACACTTAACTATTAATGCAGATAATTCTTCAAAGGATTCTCAGTCATCCTTTCAGTACATGCGAGCTGTTTCCTTACTGCCTGCAATGATGCAGCCTGTGGAGTCATGAGGTAGGGGAAACATACCAGCTGTAGCCTTGCCTTTGATCTCTGCAAACTGCAGTTTGGTCCCCTGTGAAGCAAAATGCAGTTTGGAGAGTTTTAAAGGCAAGGCTCAGTTAGAGAGTGGCTTTTCCCCTTCTGCCCTACCAATTCTTTTCTATGAATTGTTGAGTACCTGATTATGCATGATGCCACCCAGGCCAAGAACCTGAGTTTCAGGTCAAACACATGCACAGCAGTCACTTAAGAAGAACTGTAGATTTTATTGATGCTGCTGGAAAAATGCACATCACAAGCCATAGGTGCTATTGTTGTTTCACTACTGATTTTTCAGCTCCTGGCATCACTCTTCCCTCCCAGTTGCCCTGGGAACTCCCACCAAACCTAGAGCACCAACTTTCTTAGGCCCGTACCTCTGAGGTAGACAGATGTGAAATCTTTTAATGCCTTTCTGAATTATAAGAGGCTGGTCCCCTTTGATGTGAATGGGAAGCAACATATCAATATTTCAAGTATATAAATGTTAGTAATTCATGCCCTGTGAGATGCACCAAAATGGTACAAAAGGAGTGTGTTAAATGAGTTCACCATACTATGCATTGTACCCCTCTCCTTCCAGTCTAGATCCTCAAAGAGTTAACAGCCAGTTAGCTTTTGGTGTCTATGCCACAAACAGGATTCTATCTTATTTGCTTTTATCAGAGCAGGTTCTGAACCTGAATGGAAGATGGATTGTGTATCAGACCTTGTGTTATCATTAGGCAGAGTGAAGCAATTGCCTAAGGTGGTAGATACCCAGGAGAAACTATTGCCCTGGGCCATTGTCTTTATGTCTACAATCAGAGTTATGTTTCAGACCTGTCATACAACTCTGAAATATGGGACGCTATTCCATTGCTGGGAATTAAATAAAAAACAGCTCTTTTGCCCATCCATGGAATAAAAAGAACCTAGTCACCTTTTTTGTTCCCAGCAAACATGAGGAAGAATTATGTGGCCAAAGGAGGAAGACTGTCATTGTAACACATCTTAGTTGCAATGAAAGTCTAGCAACAGACCAAATGCTCTGTTAGTCTGGGGCATTTTTCATATATTCATTTGACTGGCTTTATTATTTTTAACCAACGCCGTGTGCAAATGTTGCAGGTAACTTTTCAATTAATGTACTGCATTATTTTGGATGGTTGATCTTAGAATTCCAGAATCCAGGCCAGAAGGGAAGGATTGAAGTATAGGCTACTATTAAAAGAGCTACAGTTCTGTGAGAGGGCCACCATCTTGCACGCGTGCAGTATTTCCCAGGTTCATCTCCCAACATGTCTGTGTAAAATGCAGGTGGGGACACACGCAACCACTGCCTGAGAGCTGGAGAGCTGTTTCCAGTTTGTGTAGACTGTAATGGACTAGCTGGACCATTGAAATGCATCAGCATAAGGCATCATCAGAATTTGGTGAAATAGTGCAAACAACATTTGTGCAAGAGACTCTGTAATGAGCTCCTGATCTGGTTAGAACTTACTCCCCTTTGAACACCAGTGAATGCCTCACATCAATAATTCTTCTACGTGAACACCACATAGAACACCACTCTACCTGCCAAGTTCTCTACTTTGCTTCAGAATCACCTGATTAGAAAATCCTGGCCAGCAATTTATCAAGTTCCTGTTACAGTATTTGACAGCAGCAAACAAAAATTGATGTGCCAAATTAATTGGCCTCCCTCCTTCTAAATTCAGTCATGTTTAGTTTCATTATAATAAATTGTAAGCCTGGAGTTGCTTTATGTGACTAAGAGAGTACCTCCTAGCCCTGTAAAAACATTCATCTTGCGTACACATTAGTTCTGCATTCTCACTTTCATAACTTATCAATGCCTGTACCCAGCATAAAATGCTTTTGAGCAGAAAGTGAATGTTTTGTCCTTTTCCTTTATACATCTAGAATCTCGGTTCTAAACATGTGCATTACCCTGCCCCTTTACAACCTGTCATAATTCTTTCTGGCTTGCAATCCCTTTTTCCTAGGACTACACCTGCTAGAGAATTAGTATTGCAGCTGTTTAAAAAAGCATGTAGCCGGATTGTGGCCATGCCTATACATCTTTGTGGGAGGAGATGTTGATCATGCCCAAGGCGGCATGTTCAAGCATCTACTTGACCTTGAAGGGCTCATTGCTACCCTAAGCTAGGGGATAGTGTGCAGTGATAGGAGGGCAGGATTTCCCCCACACTCATGTGATCTGTCCTGTTGAATCAGCTCAAAAGTGGTCATTAGCTGCTCGTGCCAAGTGTAATGTGGCCAATTACTTGCAACACAAAAGTATTAGGAGCAGCTATTTGGACAACCCTAAGGGATAGTAGAGGTATAAATGTGACAAATCCCTAACGTGTCTTACAAAAATGTGATGTGCAGCAATTCAATAACCACAATAAAATAGAAAGCATCCTAGGCCCTTTACACACTGCATCTTAATCTGGAACAAATTCTGGAATAAGGGATAACTGTCCAAATGTCAGTGTGGACTAGGCCAAGTCTTGCTCACGCCAATCAAACTTTGTTCATATTGGTGGAACATAGACCATACAAGGGGGGGGGCAGTCGAAATGGGTGCTACAACCAGCCCAGCAACAGTATACTGGACCACAGAGGCTAGTGGATGACACACCCACATGGTCCAGTATACCACAGGAGACCCTTTTCAGTGGTGTTCCAGGAAGCAAATTTTTTTGTCAGGATCCTCAAGTCATATGTATATTAAACTCTTAATGACTTTTTTTCTGTTTTTTTTAAATCTATTTTCTAGGACACAAACCACAAATGTGTATTAAGTGTATGATGATATATGTATATACTTTTAAAAACTCCTCAGTTTTCAATGGCATTAACATAGTTACAATACTGAAACAAAAACCTACCAATCACAATACTAATGTAAAAACAATAAGATCTAACCACTTTTCCAATAGCCCTGTTGAAAATTAGTCCCACTTGCATCCCCATTTCATAAACTGGACCTCAGAAACTTTTTTTTTTTTTTTTGGTACAGTCAAACAAGACTTTTTAAAATCACTCCAGAGCTGGGCAAACACACATTAGGTTTGGTTTGAATTCAACTAGAGTCAAACAGGCTCAACCCAGTCCAATTCAAATATCCCACAGGTTCACACCTGTTCATTTTTTAAAATTTACATAAAAATTTAGTGCACGAGCCCATTTAAAGGGCTCTTGCTCCTAACCCAAACCTAGTTCAAATTGAACAAGGATGTTCGGCCTATTCAAATAAATGCCACATCAAACAAGGAGTTGGTTTGATTTGAGTTTGAACTGATCAAATCATCTTGTTTGATTTAAACAGGTTCAACCAAATCATTTTGGCTTACCTCTCTACTGCTTTTTCATAGCACCAGTCTGACAGTATGAAGAGACAGGATTTCACAGTGCCGAATGTGAGCTTCGAAGTTGTGCAAACAGAAAAGGAGGGTGAACAGGATTTGTGTGAACACTCTTTATTTGGAAAAGATACATTGTCTTTAAGGAAAAAACATGTCTGTCATTACTGTCCACTTTTCTCTGGAATGATAACATGGCAACAGATGCTAGATGGTTGGTACACTCGGGGAAGACCAAGGGGTTTTGGCTGACAACCCAACAATCTCACTACAGCTTGTTTAAATGTATTTAACCCTTGGTTCTGTTTCTGCTGCCTTAAAGTAAGCACTATGCTTGTTGCTAAGAATATATGCAGAAGATTGTGTGGTTAACTGCATTTCCTATGAAACATTTGGGATAAATATTCCTTCATCTGTTGCATTATCTGAACTCAAGGCAGAAGGCTTACTTTAAAAAAATATTTATGGGGGGCATGATTTTGTTATCCCCTGTTACAACCTTGCTGTTTGAAGATTAAACTATTTGGTTCTGTAAATATCAGATCCAATACAGGTAAAATAAATTTATGTCTTGGACAGTTTCACAATTTTGGGTGGAAATTTGGGAAATTTTAAAATTATATCCATGGGGTGAAGGTATCCCCAGCGTCTTTTGTTTTGCCTTTGTCTCCTGCTTGAGATACCCATAAGCATTTGGTGGACCACTCTGGGCTGTGGCCTGATCCAGTAGGCCTCTTCTTATGCAAAGTATATATTCTGTCTACCTTATGATGAAGGGAGCAACACTAGAGAAAGAACTCAAAGGCATTACTGTAGCTTTGGACACCATAAGGGCATCCCCTGACAGCAGATCAATGTAGATTGGACTACTGCAGTGCACTTTACATGGGGCTGCCCTTGAAGATGATTCGGAAGCTGCAACTAGTGCAGAATGCAGCTGCAAGGTTGCTTATTGAGACAGCTGGCTGGATGCACATCACACCGGTCTTAAAAGAGCTGCACTGACTGCTAATTTGATACCAAACCCAATTCAAGGTGTTAACTTTAACGTATAAGGCCCTAAATGACTTGAGCCCTAAATATCTGAAGGAACACCTTCTCCCATACTGACCTGCTGCCCGTGCCTTAAGATCTGGAGGGGAGGCCCTCCTCGTTGTTCCACCATCCTCAGTAGTAAGACGGGTGGACACTTGAGAGAGGGCCTTCTAAGTAATGGTCCCCAGGCTGTGGAATAGTCTCCCCCTTGAGGAGTGTCAGGCTCTTTCACTGTAAATGATCAGGAAGATGGTGAAGACACGCCTCTTTGCCCTGGCCTTTGGCTAAATGTGGTACACTTTCCCCCCACTGCAGACATTATTGTTTCATATATATGGCTCTGTTTTAACATGTCTGTTTTCAAATTCTGTTACCTGCCCTGAGACCTTAGGGTATAGAGCGGGATAGAAATATAAATTGATTGATTGATTGATTGATTGATTGATTGATTGATTGATTGATTGATTGATTGATTGATTGATTGAAGGGGACCTTGCACTTGGAGCTCTCACCTTGCACTCGTCTGCCCACCCAGCATCCTAACAGTCCTGACTCAAGAACCCTTGCTGCTGCTTGGTATGACTTATGGCCCAGAATGTTGAACTTCAAAAATACTTCCAAGATTTTATGTTTTGCTTCTTACCTTGTCTTACACTACAGATATATGAAGTGTATGTTTCAAATGCCACACGAGCACAAAGTAATATTCAGGGGAAAAAAGCAATTAAAACCTACTTGTCTACCTGAAAGGCGAGGCAAGAGGCGTCAAATCCCAAAAGGATTATATATAAGCCAATTAAGCTGAAGTGCACAAAAGCACTGACTGAAAATTATCTTCTTGTTTTACATCTTGAAATGCTTATTTATTAAGCTAAATTGAATATATTTGTGAGCCCTTAGATGAATGCAATTTCTTTTTCCCTGCCACACAAAGACACACATGTGCATACACATAAAGAAAAATTGTGGACATAGCTTTTGAGGAGGATTCATTAAAGAAGACATGACTCTGATGTTCTATTTCAGTGTTTGGTTTTTCATCATATTTGCAGCTGCATCTATAGTTTCATGATATATTATCATGAGTGGGCCTTATTCTGCATTGAATTCTGAAATAGGAGCCTGCCATCTGCATACTGATGCAGACTATGGCAGGTCCTGGGTAGGACCTATACTGAAATCAGGATATAATCTGGAATAAGGCCCAGAAAGGGCTAAAGATTCTGGGGAAAGATAATGAAAAAAAATATGAAAACATAATAGCAACTCAATTGGATTTCCCACTGGAATTTAGGCTCTTGCTTATGTTCATAGCGAAAAACCCAAAGAATTAAGGATAAGGTATTGGTTAAACTCATGATGCACTCAGCACCTTAATGACAGCACAGCACTGGAAATTTGCAAAATTTCCTGAAAGCATGGAACCAAAAATTCTTGGAAATACTGATAGATTAATATGCTTGGGATATGCATAAAAATATGTTGAGGAAATATAAGTACAACAGATTTGGAATGGTTTGGAAGCTACTGTTAAATTCAATAGAACAGCATGGATTAATAATACACAGACACAGAATGTAACTAAAAAATCTGTCAGTTCAAAGAAAGGCATTGTATACTCCCTTCAGTTGTAAAGTTTACTGCATATATGTATCAGTCCATGCATTTTTGTGTTATTATTTCTTGGAAGGCAGATAATTTTTTTAAAAAAAAATGAGTTAACCCAAGTATTGTATTTGGCATAATAGGCACTGATTCAGGAACTTGCTCAATATTCCTACAGAGACATGCGGTTGGCCACACATGGGAATACTCAGTGAATTTGTAATTAACAGTTAAGAAGCAGAAGTGACAGATAATTTTCTTCTTTGCTTCCCAAATATATCAATATAGATAACATACTGGATAATTAAGGAAAGACAGAAACAACGAGCTTGGACAAGCTCATGAAATATAACATTTCACTGCTAAGAAATTTTAGGTTTATGAAAGCAATTATTTTTCTAGGAGTATTATACAGCTATGAAAACTGGACACTGTGAAAGACTCAGAGAAGTAAGACAGATACCATTGGTGCAGCTGCTAGACTGCTGACCGGAACACATCATGCGAGTTGCATTGGCTGCTGACTCACTACTGAGCGCAATTCAAAGTGTGAACATTGACTTATAAGGCCCTAAATGACTTGGGCCCCAAATATCTAAAGGAACACCTTCTTCCATATCGACCTGCCTGTGCCTTAAGATCTGCAGTGGAGTCCTACCAACCTCAATAGTAAAAGGAGGGGACACCATGGAGGGGGCCTTCTCAGTGATGGCCCCTAGGCTATGGAATAGTCTCCTTCTTGAGGTGTGTGTATCAGGCTCCTTCACTGTATACATTTATGAAGGCAGTGAAGAAACATCTCTTTACTGTGGCCTTTGGTTAAATGGGAATATACTGTCTCTTTCCACTTCCCACTGTTACTGTTTAAATATAAACTGTTGTTCTAGTATATTTCTGATTTTAAATGTTGTTACCTGCCCTGAAAACTTCAGGTGTAGGGCAGGATAGAAATATAAATAATGATTATTAAAAAGAGGACAGACTAGAAGAAGGATCAATCCTTCAGTTCAGAGCTAAATAAATACTGAATACTATATTAGGCAATGGTCCAAGATGACATTATCTTTGTCTTAAAATCTAGAATTGCTTCTGATATTGTACTTTTCAGTTTCAATTTTCAAAACTTACCTACTTCCGATGCTTTTGGGGTATCTGTAGCGCTTTTGTACACTTGCCAGAGGTAGGTAGTTCCAGCTAGTCCATTCCTACTGGAACAGTTCCCAGCTGGACTGGCCCAATTATTCTGGAGCAAGGCTGTCTCAACTTATATAGAATCAATCAGCTATCTTCAGGAACTAAACTAGTTCTAGTTTTTGCAGTTGTGGAATTATTTTGTCTATTCTGGTGCCTTCCAAACTTTTTCTTTTAGTTTCTTTAGTATTGCGTCCAATATGGCAGTAAGTACTTGGACTACTGTTGTCTTTTATTCTCAGAGGCATGGTATTTCACTTTGTGGGACTTAATATTTTGTGATCATTCTTTCTCTTCATGCCTAACATGAATTTAATACTGAGTTAAGTGTGAAGAAGCCCAGTCATTCATAAGAACATAAGTGGAGCCCTGCTGGATCAGGCCACAGCCCATCTAGTCCAGCATCCTGTCTCACACTGTGGCCCACTAATTGCTTATGGACATCTCAAGGAGAAGATGAGGGCAAACCCTTCACCTGCTCTCAAATCCCAGCAAATGGGATTCAGTTGTGTCTGTCTCTTTGTGACACCGTGGACCATAGCACATCATTCACTTCTGTTGATTCCTGGAGTCTGCCCAACTCATGGCAGTGATCAGACTTGCTTCAAAGCCACACAGCTTTCTTCAGCTCACAGTAGCAATGTAGCCTCTTTTACTTCAAATTTTCTATGATATTCTGCACCCCTACTGTGGGCAATAGTTTGTCCTGCCCGACAGATGGGAAGTCACATTGAAGGGACAGCACAGCTTCCAATCAGCCTGTAAGGCGGACCGGAAGTGGCTGCACCATCCCTGCACGGTTTCTGACTGTCGCATCTGCCAAGCGGAATGCAGCAATGGCAGGACAGTGAAGTGTTGGGTGAGTCTGGAAGCACCCCATGACACCATCTATCCATCACATCCCCTGCCATCCTCTTATCTTTTTTGCCTTCAGTCTTCCCAGCATCTTATACTTACCTTACATTCAATTGGTGTGATCTCCAGCACACTTATTCTTGCTTAATTTTCAATGTTTGATGTGCATTTTTAACATTCTCAGTCTGTTCCAGAATTTAAAATTGTTGTGTGTCTTCCAGGTGGATTGAATCATACTTCTCCATCTGCTGTTTTCCAGGATGTTATCTATTTGATTCTGATCTTACCTTTGCAGATTCTGTATTTCTGTTGCTTGAAGTGGGCATTGGCAATGAAGAAAAAATTAATTTCACAAAACTCAATTAACTGCTCCATGCTGCTTGGGATATACCCAATTACCATGTTTCTCAGTTTCTCCATTTCTCCATCTTTTATATTCCAATATGATTAGGGGCAGCATGTGCCTCTTTAATGTTGCACCTAGCACATCTTGTTGCCGAGGAATTCCTCAGTGTATTTTCCGCTGCATCCACAGTGATATGCAAACATATAAGATCTTTTTTAGCAATTCACTATTTCGAATAGATATGAGTAGGGATTTGCATGAATATTCGTAATATGTGTTATTTATACGAATTCAGACATTCATACACAAATTGAATGTTATGGCATTTGTACATTAATATTCGTACAAATATGAATGTTTCAGAACATTTGTATGGATAGTTTGTACATTCATTAAACTGGGGATATGTGTTATATATGTATCGATATGTATGCATTCGTATAAGATACGTATCCAATATGTATGTGTTGGTATAGGATCTGTATGCAGGATCTGTATCCAGGATACGTATTCAGGACACATATGCAAGATCAGTATCCTGGATCCATGTGCATTTGTATCAGATATTTGTATGAATGCATTCATATTGAATAGGATCCTACCACATTTGAAGGGGATCTATTCGATTGTTACAAATCAAATGCTCCAAAGCCCATTCATGCCCATCCCTAGAGATAAGTCTCTTCTTGATTTATTATAACCAAGGACATGGTTAATGGCATACTTTGATGCACAAAAATAACTGAAGCCCCTGCTGAGCTATTTGGTAACAATGGCTTCATTGCATGAATTTCAGGAGGTAGTTTCATAGAGGAAAATGAAACAAATAAAAAGAATCTCGGAGCAGAGTAGCACTCGACACATCTTGTCAGATGTTTAATTGGGCAGAAGAGACATCCCAAATTTTAATTGCTCCACTTTCTTTGGTTGTTAAAATTATCTCCATAAACTGCTGTTTCTTTCCCAAAAGAACAATGGGGGCGGGAATGGTGGGGGGAAGCAGCTAGGCTTCTGTATGCAAAGTCCCGTCACCTGTGCAGCAGCAGTACAGAACTTTCTTTCTACTGCACCAGTTTTTCAGGTGGGTGGGCAGGCAGGCAGGCAGGCAGTTTTGGAAATTTTCCCTCTAAATGATATCATGCCCTTAATTTTTGAGAGGGAAAAGAATATAGATAAGGTATGTCACCTAAAGAAGTTGGAGCTTTTAGAGCTATCAGTTCCCTATTTAACCATTTTGCAGGGACTCAAGAGTAGGTGAAGCTATTATTATTTGTGTTCTACTTGAAAATGCCTGGAAGTGGGTGGGCCACTGTGTGAGACAGGATGCTGGACTAGATTGGCTGTGGTCTGATCCAGCAGGGCTCCTCTTATGTTCTTAGGATTGATTGCATAGGAGAACAATGGGGGGGGAATCAAAAGACAGTTCAGCTTGGCACTTTTTGCCAGCAGCATTAAGCTGTGTAATTAAAACCCCAAACAGCTTTAAAAAAAAAAAGATTCTGCCATAGGACAGAAATGAATACAAAGCTCTAACAAGTTCAGTGCCTTCTGGAAATGTCCAGTATTGTTAAAGGCAGAAAGGCACTATCCTGCCTTAAGATCCATGCATGGTCCAGGTACTTAAAAATGGCCTGATTTTCCAGTTTTTAAAAAACTGTAATATCACCACAGAATAACTCCTTATTATGAATTTGGCATGCTGTAGGGATTCCTTCTGGGCGATTGCATAAGAACACAAACAGGAATAGACTGATGAGAGGTGGAAGCAGCTACCTCTCTTGCTACCATGCATGTCACCATGAAGAGCTCCATCATCACCCTCCTAGAAGGAAGAGGGAGAGCTGGTGAGGGCACAAAGATCAGGTTCCAGGTGTCCCAGGTGGAGGTGCTGTTTCACTTCATGCCTGCCTGATATGTCTCTCTCCAACCAGTCTGATGTGGCCTTGAGCACTGCACCTGCTGGAACCCGCTCCCCTCCCTTCTTCCCTCATGAGCCACACCATTGCTTGTGCTCTGCTTGGCCACCATCCTGCCTTCCCTCTGTTCCAGAGTGATGGTGGTAATCTCCATGGTAGTGCAGAGGGAAGGCAGGACAGAGGCCAAGTAGAGCACAAGAAGCAGGGTTCCAGGTCCAGGTATGCTCTGACACAGAACATATGCATTGTATGGAGCAGCTTCCATTTTGGAAGCAGCTCTGCACATGCTGGAACATCCCTCAGGCAGATTAGGAATGTGCACAAATATTCATATTATTCGTTGTTCATATGAATTCAGACATTCAGCTCTGAATTGAATGTTGGCACATTCAAAGGCTGGCATTCAAATTCAAATTGAATGCTTTGGAACATTTGTATGAAGATTTGTTACATTTGTGAACCTGGGAGGTGGGGAAGCAGCTGCCCCAATCACATCTGCAATGGACAATGGATCCAGAGTGGATTTGGATTGGGCGCAGATTCAAAGTGGATTAAGGGTGGATTTGACAGATTCCGAGCAAATACATATGGAATTCATAACTAACATTTATATTGAATTCGTATGGAACATTCATATCAAATCAAATTCTACCACATTTGAAAGGGATTTACTCAGACAAATACACATTTTCTTGCACATTCCTAGCGCAGATAGATTGAAGCACTAAAAAGTGCTCTGTAGCTAGTACAGCCCTTCACACGCCTTCTAGGCAAAGGGAGTGTGGGGTGGAGTAGTGCAGCCGCAGTTGTATGTCACATCGCCCAGTTGCCTTGGCAATAGCTGGCACACATGGCCATTGCCATCACAAGGAGATTGCCTCTAGTATGGAGGCAATCACACTTACCCAGAACTTGGTGAAGCACCAAGTAAGTTTCAGGTGGATTGGACACTTGAAATGCACACACCCAATCCATTCCAAATCTTCACTTCCCTGAGACTATTTCTCAGGGAAGTGAAAGTGCAAATACACCCTATGACTATTTTAGTAGTTGAACCTATCAAAAGACAATTTTGATGTTTTCTTTCATTCTAGTAGGAAACTAAAGGTAACTTAACTATGAATCATGTCTTCATAGCAAATCTACTTATCACTTCTTTGCAGTTATGTGAAAAGGAAGAAAATAAAAGCAAAGTGCCTTCAAGTGGAACTTGAGGCCATTTCCACATTACATGGGCTGTTCAGGCTTGTGTAATGCTGCCCACGTAGTCCGGCTGCATTCAGACCCGTTAATACCACACAGCAGAATGCAGAGTCACATTTGGGATGTCGCACACAACAACTGATGGATTGTCGTCGCAATGCATTATCCCATTTCTACTGCACATTTACCTTAATTCTGGATTAAGGACATTCGTCGCTGTAGTATTAAGAAAATTTGAATCTTCCCACCAGTCCAGGCAGAACGGCGATAAGAGATGAACTAGAGGCAGGAGGGGAGCTCAGACCTGATTGTCTGCCTCAGCCCATGTGACTGCATGCACTGACTCAGCTCTCGCAGCTTCTGAGGAGGAAGCTTTTTAGTCGGGACAGCCAGTCATCACTGCACAGCAGGTAAGCTGCACAGGTCTGGATGCAGCCTCCGTCCCATAGAAGCCCAAACTAGTAGTAGGCCGTTTCATTGGCTGACCACATTCCAGACAGCCCATCTGGGCACAAGCCCAAGCACCAGCTTTAAAGGCTGATTTCAGACCTTGAATTCAATTGCTCAAACCTTTGCCATTTCCAGTTGGGGCTGTTTCAGTAGTTTATCAATTTACAGTACCACTTCTGGCAATGCTTCCTTGCTGTGTCACCAAAACAAGCCCTCAACTGCTTTCCAGAATACAGGACATGTCTTCAACATGCCCTTTATGAGGCCCACATTTGTTTGGGGATAGGTCACCATTTTGGAAGCCTGTTGTAGTTCATGGCCTAGTTCAATGTGGACAGACCATACTACTAGAGGATGTGGTCTCTGCTGGTCAGCACCCGAGTACAGACAGCAGGAGTCTAGACACTTTCCTATGCCAAGATATTGGAAAGTACAGAGAGGGCCATTATATCTACTTTCCCTTGCCATGTAGGGTTTTTTTTAAAGAACCAAAGTTGTTTGCCACTGCTTTCTCTCAAGACATTTTCCTTTTTCCAGACTAGGCTTTTGGAATGGTTGTCCACCGAAGTACTAACTAGATGTTTCTGAAATCTGGGAAAGTTACTTAGGTGCTGCCACCTACTGCAGCACAACTGGTATAGAGTTACGGAAATCACTGCATCTCAGTTTCCTCTGCGTTCCACCGAAATTAAGAGATTGCTTGATCTTTGATACGTTTGACACGTTGTGATGACTGAATTACCCAACACTTATTTCTGAAAAGTTTAAGCAAAAATCAAATTTCCTCCTACAATCTGTGTTGCAAAACCAAGGAATGGTTAAGCAGGATGAGTTTTGAATGTGAAGGAATCATAGTAATTATGACTGAAGTTTTTAATGCTTACTGTGCACAAATATGTATATATAGGGTAAACTGCAGAATTTGAACAGAGTAGAACTAAAAATTACAATTTCCACTCAAGCACTTTGCACAAAAGATGTCTTTCTGCCATTGTTTTAAATTAATATTAATCAGAGTATAACTTTTTACATTGAGTACAGCTGGCGATGGGTGAGGACAAAAGCTAATCTGTTATTTTTTCTGTTTCTTCTTATTTTTGTTTTTTGCATTACGTTTATTTTATTCTGTTGGGTATTTTTGCATCCTATGATCACCACAGTGATATAGGCTGGTCTTCTGGAATATTTCTATTCAATTATCTTCTCAATTCTTATTGCACTATTATAGTAGAGCTTAGGTTAGGATCTACAGCTTAGGGGTACAGTAAACTGCCTGAAAAGCGGAGGATTGACAGTTTGATCTCCAACCTCTTCCTAGAAATATGCAATGGCAACCCCCTTCTGTATCTCTGTCAAGAAAACTGCATAGATGTGCCCATGAACGTGCCCAAGCAGTTATCTAGAGGCCAATTCGCACATGGCCTCATAGGTTCCAATAGGTTCCATCTGCACTTGCAGGAGGGTTTTACAGCCTAGAAACACCCCCTGCTTGCCCAAATGTTAACCTATTGCAAACTAGCTGTGGTGCATGAAATTGTGCACCACATACAGATGAACATTAACTAGAAGCTTGCCTGACACATCCACGCCGTGACCATTTGCACAATTTACGGTGCAAGGGGTCACCTGAGGTACCACACAAGTGTGCTGGCTCCTCAGATGACCCCAAACGCAACTGCATGTGTGCAGAGCATCATTGTTGTCATGATAACGGTGCTGATACACACACAGTTGCACCAGGCACCACAATGAAAATGGTGTCACCCTGTCAGATACTGGACACAAGACCAAGTACAGGTGAGTGTCCAGGTGGGTGGGGGTTAGGCTACCGCATACTAGCGTTCCCAAGTGTGAACGCTAGTATGCATTAGTCTGTTATGTACTTTCCCCATCCAATGGATGGGAAGCTAAGTGCAGAAACACCACAGGAGTCAGACATTGCCTTACCTTTTCAGGGAACATTTATGATTTTCTAATAAAGGGTTAAAATGCAAGAAAAGTTAAAATTGCTCACAGTTGATTAAATAGATGTGAAAGCTTAAAAAAAAGAATCAATCCTTGATTGAAGGAGATTTCAGAGAATGGCTTCTCTGTTTGGATTTGCTTTGTGCTTTGGAGACAGCTTCTCTGGAACAAAGCAATTTGTCTGCCCATTTCATATGTTGTTAACTGTCAATTAAGCTAATTAGGTTCCTGATGTTTGGACTCACCCAGTCTATAAAATTAAGTATAGCTAGCTTGCAAAAATATCATTAGAAAAGATAAAAAGTTTGGGTTTTTTAAATGTCTAATGGAAATATGAGGGATGTTTTCTAACCCCAGCTTTTTCCCATCGTGGGAGGCCAAACCACTTATGGCAACAATTTGAAATTTGGAGATTATGACCCCTGCCCCTGGTTCATAAGTATTCCAAATACATATGACTCCGAGATTATAAACAAAAAAGCTAATCAGAATTTTAGCAAAACTGGGATGCAAAAATGTTTTAAATATTCTGTAACGTTTTAAATATTCTACTTATTTTAATAACATTTTTGCTAAGATTTAACATTGCTTTATAATCTTTTTCTGCTTTTGTTATCTTTTGTACATCACCTTAGATTAGAAAGGCAATTTATAAACAGTTAACAAAAGTGAAGTATGCAGTTCTCTTCAGTAAACCTGTCTCAGTGAACTTAGAAGGACAATTCTTAGTAAACGTGAAAATCATTTGAACATACGACTCACACTGGAAACCATTTGTTAAACAGGTATTTAAATGTGCTGGCAATATTGTACTTCTCTTTAGCAGAGAAGCACTATCTCATACATTTTGTTCTATTCTGCCATCTGAGAAGATCAGAATGGGGAAAAATTGCTTACTATGCCCCATGAAAATACAGAAGGGCCTTTTCCTGGTGGTTTTAGCCTTTTAGCCTTCATCTCTCCACTCTGCTCCCAAAACGTTAACTGAAGCAAACAGTCAGTATGGTGGCCCATGTATGCCATCTAGTGTTGAGTGTGAAATAATGCATTAAAAAAGCACTCTCTATATCAGTGATGGCTAACCTTTTGAGCTTGGTGTGTCAAAATTCACAAGAAAACCTAGCTTAACTCGGGTGCTGTGTCACTTCCAGAAATATCCATAATTTTGTGATATTTGTAGCTCTAGTAAGAAAGTTATATTTTGATATATGTATTTTATTAAAAGCAAAAATGAATAATTATTTACATTTGCTAAATCTTCAATTGAAAGTTGGTATTTCGTACACTTCAAGAACAAGCAAGCACTACATGCCCAGGTGCCAGGGTGACCAGGTGTGTCACCTAAAAGGGCTTGGCGTGTCACCTGTGACACGCATGTCATAGGTTGGCCATCACCGCTCTATATATCTACAATCTGTTACATAAAAGGGATTTGTTAGGATTCAGCCAAGAGAAAAAAAGAAAAGAAAATAACTAACATCCAAGTAGTAGTAGTAGTAGTAGAAGAAGAAGAAGAAGAAGAGTTGGCTTTTCTACCCCACTTTTCTCACCTATTTAAGGGGACTCAAAGTGGCTGACAAAGCTTTTCTATTCTTCTCCCCACAACAAAGCACCATGTGAGGTAGGTGGGACTGTGAGAGCTCAGAAGAGAGCTGTGACTAGCCCAAGGTCACCCAGCTGGCTTCATGAGGGAGGGCAGAATCGAAGCAGGTATTCCCAGATAAGAGTCCGGCTCTCTAACCACTAGACCAGACTGGCTAGTAGGACATAAAGCAAGTTGGCCACTAGCTATTACTGAGATTCTTGACCGAAATTTAGCAATGGGTCTTGAGGCCAAAGCAGTTGGCCATGGAATGCCACAGGAGATGAAGTTTGTCATGCAAGCAACACTCAAAGAAATCTTGGTTTGCTTATACACCACATATCAAAAACCAGTGTTTTTCCAAGCAGTGTGACCACTCTAGCTGCAAACCATTCCTGTAGGAGCTGTTCCAGCTGAAACACTCCAATTGCCACATATGTGGAAACATCCATAGATCTCTTTAGTGCAGTGGATATGATGTTATTCAGGAATTTACTCTGCAACAATAATTTTTAACACAAGCAGCAGCTCCAGTCCCAATGGAATGAGTGTCATTCCATGAGAATTCTGGAGAAAGCTAGACATCCTTTCTGGTTTTCTATCATTCAGTGATGGTGTGTGGATCAGAACTGGAGGGTGTCTGGGAAGGATCAGAATGTGATTTGAAGAGAGCGAGGAAAGGCTTCCTGTCTAAGCCTCACTCTTTCCCATTCCTCTACATTCACAATCTCCTGGCCAACCCTGCATTCACAATGCAAACCACCATGTGCTAAGCAAGCTTGAGACACATTGAGAGCAAGCATCTCCAAATCTTTTGTCATTATTTTTTATTCAACATCAACAAGACTTTGAATAATGAGCTTAAGAATTCAAGTAGATTTTTTTCCCAAAAAATGATAATGGAATGTTTGCTTTAAAATAACAATCTGGCATCATTTCATCAACTTAGATTTCAAGTCCCCTATTCTTTATCAGTTACAGTACGCTTCAAGGGCAAAAGGTTGAAACAGATTTACAAAACATAAGTAGTCGTTGTTGAATGTGTAACTGAGAAATTCCTTAAATCTGACACTGAAGACAGGACAGTGTGCATAATTGCTAAATTATCAGTGAAGAAATTAGAAATCAATGGTACACATATGTAGCAGCATGGATCAACTGTTTCCTTAATCTAGCAGAAAATATACATGCATTTTAGGCTCTGGGATCTAGTATAAGCAGAGTGTTTAATCCATACAGGCAAAGTGGGCAGTGTTGTGTACATCCTGAGGACACTTTCCTGCTTCTTTTTCTCCATGTTATAATACAGGTATTCTTAATGTATGCTTTCAGTGGCCTCTTTATAAATCTATGGTGAGGCCACATTTGGAATATTGTGTACATTGGGGCCAAGAATCCAAATTACGTCTATAAACTGATGGGGTCTGAGCTTTCTGCAACACATCAGGAAAGGGATCTCGGGGTTTTGGTGGACAGTTCAATGAAGGTGTCAACCCAGTGAGCGGCAGCAGCGAAAAAAGCAAATTCAATGCTGGGAATAATTAGGAAGGGAATAGAAAATAAGTCAGCAAGTGTCATTTTGCCCCTTTATAAATCTATTGTGAGGCCACATTTGGAGTATTGTGTACAATTCTGGTCACCACACCTCAAAAAGGATATTGTGGAACTGGAAAAGGTGCAGAAAAGGGCAACCAGAATAATTAAGGATCTGGAACACCTCCCTTACGAAATCAGGCTGCAACATCTAGGCCTCTTCAGTCTGGAGAGACGGTGTTTAAGAGGAGACCTGACTGAAGTATATAAAATCATGCATAGTGCAGAAAAGGTGAATAGAGAAAAAAAAATTCTGTATCATACAACACTAGAACCAGGGGGCATTCTATGAAGCTGATGGGTAGGAGAGTCAGATCAGAAAAGAGGAAGTACTTCATCACCTAGAGGGTCATTGGTCTATATAATTTGCTGCCAGAAAAGGTGGCAACAGCAATCAGCCTAGATGGCTTTAAGGAAGGGTTAGACAAATTTATGGACGACAGATGTATCAATGGCTACTAGAATGGATGCCTAAGTACATCTTTCAGGCTGGAGGACAGCAAAGTGCCTCTACAGCCATCCGTTGTTTTAGCAGGTATTAAATGACTCCCATCAGACTTTTCCATGTAATAGGTTTCAGCAGTTGCAAGGAGCAGGAAACCTATGTGCATTTCAAGCAGGATGCCAGTCTCCCTTATTATATACAATAATCCTATGATATTATGGCTCAGTAGGTATTACCTGAGAAAGTTCAACTACGTTGCTCAATGTACAAGTAACAAAAATTCACACATTGCCATTATCAAAGATCTTCAAAACCTGAATGAACAGACGTTTCATCAAGAAAAATCTCAGTTAATGATTTCTATAATCAAAGCCAAAATTGGGGGGGGGGGGGTAAAGAAAGCCCATACTGTCTTTTTAGAGGCTGCCTGCATGGAATACAGCAACATCAGATTAGAACAGGTTACCTTGAAGGGGTAAAAAGAAGGGGAGCACCTCTCTAAGCTCATATTTGACACTAATTATGAGTGGCTCACAAATCAGGATACTGGGAAAGGTGATTAAAGCAACAGCAAGGCTGTCAACCAAAGTGTTGCTTTATCTCTGGTGCCTACAAACCTGATCTGAAGGCTATAGGACTTCTTGGGAAAATATATAAAGAAAGAACAGAGTTCTTTAAAAATGTCTATCACTCAATCAGGTCAAAGGGTTTGAGTGATGCATGATTGCCATGGCAATGGCCCAGCATGTACCAAAAGTTGCCATGGCCAATCCCATGGTGATCCAGCCACGCTGAAGTGCTGGTGGTCAGTTTCAGGACTCCTCCAGCACTTTAAAGTGCAGAGACATCCCAGTTTGGCCCATCTTAACTTCAGTGCAATACTATTACTCTTAGATAAATGCAAACTGTCCCACAGATACACTAGCTGAAGAGAGCGGTATAGAGTTGCACTGTAAACTTCTGCTATTGAAAAAGGACATTTCTGTACTCACTAGATTTGAGCATTTCATAGTCCTCTTCAAGACCTCTTTGTCCACACACTGATGCAGACTAGAGTGGCCATATCCACGACTAAAATGCTCTGAGCCAGATGGACATAATCCAGATCAGGAGATCCTGATCTGGATTGCCAGTGGACCTGATTAAACAGATCCACCGGCATACTAATGTGGATTAGTACAGATCACAGAGGGGTGTGCAGAAGGCACGCAGGAGCCATGCCTGCTCTCCTATGGCTCAGTAGGCAAATGGGAAACCATTTCAGTAGCTGCCAAAAGAACCCCTGGAGGTGCCAAGATTAGCAACTTTTGCTCCTGTTCTCTTTGTGTACAGAATTCTTTTTTGGGAGTGGGGGGTTGTCAGGAGCAAAGCCCATCATTCCACACAAAGTTATGTCCTGAGAATGTTTGCATCAAGTTAATACTATTTCAAGCAGATATGTACAGCCATACAAAGACCTTCACTGATTACAAATGAACATTCATTTGGTCTCTTCCACGTGAAGGCAAGTCTCCCTTCAAGTAACATTTTTTAAAAAAATTCACACTGATACATTAGAAAGACAGGCTCTGTCAAGAAGTACAACCACCCGCTGAAGGTCTTTATATTAGCTGATTGCAACAGTCTTTTTGAACTGGAGACTAACTGTGACCAGGCTGATACTGGACCTGCTATAGTCTGCACCAGTATGCATATGGCAGGTCCCGGAATATAATCCAGAATAAGGGGTAGTGCAGAAAGGGCCTTTGAGTCTAAGCGAATACATCCAAAAAGCTACCAGGTATCAATCCTATCTCGGATTATCCAAGAGTCCAGAAGCAGGAAGTACAGCTATCACACTGTAGCAAAGCTTTACAAAGGCCAGTGGACCTGGACTGCCTGGAATTCTGTGATTTTTTTTTTAAAGGTAAAATATTGTATTGTGTATAAAATAAAACTTGTATAGCAGAGCCAGACTTTTTCTTTTCTTGCTTAAATTACTAACTTGGGACACACAGAAATGTACCTATATATTTTTGCGGATTGCTGTACTCTTCAGCAAGGTATCATGGGGACCCTGCCAGTATGCTTCTCAACAGACCAACCTGTATAGAACAAAAAGGTAGAATTGTACACAGAGGACTAGAAAGCTATATTAAAAGGAGCCAGGAGCAATCTGACTCCTTGTTCTTGAGCATTACAACAGCTTAAAGCTGAAACAAGCTGCAGCTACAGCATTTTAAAAACCCTGTCTCTTTCTCTCTAGCTGAACATTTAATCAAAAAAATAAATTTGCTCAAAAGAAGAAAACAGTCCAGTGAAAACAGGATTAAAATTATAGATCAGTGCATTGGATTCATCTTCTTTGCTGGGAAAATGATGGGTGCTCTTCCGGGCTGCAAAATATTAAATAATTTAAAAAAATTACTTCCTTGTCCTCACAGATTCATTTTTTTATTACATACATTTTTAAAATCTTACTTGCATCTAACTCTGATAATCAGACCACACTGGTACTTAATGGTCCCCCTAAAGAAAAGGAAGTTCCACCTTTCCCTGTAGTTTCCTCTCTTAAAATAGATTTCTTTTCCCTTTCAGCCCTGTTCCTTTGATATCTCTTAATTATTTAACCATATATGTATTAAATTTATAAAAACACGTTCGTTCATTCCTAACACACATACAAACAGCATTCTGCTAAGTTCCACCAAAATCAACACTATTAAATCTATTAAGCATAGAATGCTACCTAGGGCCTTTTTGCTCTACCTTACAGGGGCACACAGGGAGCAATTCTGCATGGTGGATCTGGACTGTTCAGAGCCTCTGCTTCACTAGAAATGGACATGGAGGTGAGTTTCCCCTAATCCCCATTGGTGCACATAAAGATCACCAAGCAGCAGCAAAGAAGCCACTCTGGAGAGGCTCTTTCTCAGGCCTATACCTGATAAATTTATTGAATAAATCTGTCCCCTTAAGGTTTCCTTTTAAAATTTATGTTTAAAACATTCTTTCATGTTTTTCCCTTTTTGGCAATGAGAAACCTGACTGCACTGTAACCAAATATTCCAGAAACATTTTCACACTTTTATTTATGGGGGGAAGATGAGCAAATAAGTGTAGCTTCTTTCTTCCTCCCCAGATAAATTTCAATATATCTACTGAAAAAGCTTTACATCTCCTTTTTAAAAAGATTGCCTACCTTCATTGACAAAAAACTCAGCTATGAAATATGCCAAACGTATAGCTGACTGGGAATGTGGAATGCCTGTAGAGTTCTTCCATTCAAACGGATTTTTTTCAGGATGCCACTGGACACCATAAACAGGGTATCTGCGGGCTGTGAAACAAAACAGTTGCTATTAATTAATGCAAATAAATAAAAGGGTCTTTTCTTAAAAATCCAGGCACACAGAAAAATATTTTAATCCACAGATCAGGCTCTTGAGATGGGATGAGATGAAGGGAAAGCTGCATTCCAAATCACAGGTAGGACTGCTTTTGGACTGCGTTCACATGTTTCATTCCAGATCTTTTTCAGATCATGGCCATTATATGTTGCTGTTGTTGTCAAAATGCAGAGTTTTTAGTATTTATGCAATTTAACATTATTGGCACAAACAACATAACATTCAGGCAATATACACAGCTGATAAAGCACATAAAGTTTAGCTTCAAGTGGAACAATTTTGTTGGACACTTTTGACCTGCCTGAAGATAAAATGGAGCAGAGGAGAGATAAAATGGAAAGAAGAACACTTGGAACTTGGTGAATTTGGTGCACTGCAAATATGCTACTTCACACACATTGGGTGTTTTTCCACTACAACCAGAGTACCCATTAAACACCCATTAATGGGTACTCTAATGCTAAGTGGAGAAACACCCAGTGGCTTCACCATCCTCAAGACTGGATTCATTCAGAGACTAAGTCACTTTGAATGCACCACAGTGGTTCAATGTCCACACAACAGGTGTCCACACAACAGGGTCCCCTCTTTGTGCATTCAGTTTGCAGGAAGAACATGCCACCTGCCAGCAGAAGTGTTGTTATAGTGCTTCACCAGCAGAACTTTTTGAAGATCTCCCAGAGTACTTCAAACCATTCTCCTCTTTATGGCAGTAGCCTTGCCACTGCTGCCACCCAAGAGACTTAATTACTGGGAGAAGCAGCATGCAAAGAATGAGAGAGAAACTAGCAGCCCCATAAGCCTTATGACCAACAATCCCTGAAATTCTCTAGAGTGAACAAATGTGTTCTTACCTTCCATCGTAGATATGAATTCGATGTCATTATGAACATTAGTTGTCACAATCTTATAGAAATCTTTCAATTTCTCATTATTTGTAAAATTCTAGAAGAGAAGAACCCTTATTAGTATCTGATCCAAAGGAACTCTTGGGGGGGGGATATGAACCCATCCTTTTGCTGTACCCCCGCTTGTGCTGAAACCTATGCGAAAGAAATAAGAGCAAGAGAGAGAGGTGGAAACCAATCCTTGAGCTATTATACCTTTATTAAGGGACTACATGTTGGGGGACTGGGAAGCCACTTACATTACAGTAAAGTCCTGTTTTAAGCCAATTTGGTTTCGGTGGTTTCACTAGAACATAATTTACTGATATAGTAAGCATTCCTGCTTCCACATTAGTACGTTTTCCTTAACATTAAAGGTCTATTACTTGCTAAATGCAAATGGAATCCTCATGTTAAATGGGCCTTACTGTATTTCTATCCAAATGTCTTTTTTTGGTGGGGGGGAGTGGTCTATTCCCAATATATTTTCAGATGGGTCTAATGCATCTCCCTCTTGGACCTTATAGTCAGGCTAGGGAAGTTGTTGACGCAGCAGGGAGGTAGGTTCTGACACCAGCATTTCTTCTCTAAGCTTGGACCTCCCTCTCTGAGCTTAGCAGTGACTGACAACCGATAATCCTTTGGATTCTCCACCTGCCCCCCTCCACTCCAAGTGTGGGTCCCTTTGGACTCCCCACCCCCACCCCCACCCCCACCCCCACCCCCACCCATGCCTAGAGCTTTAATCTGCTTTCAAACACAGCAATTGTACTCTGTGTCTTTGACATCATCACAGATTTATCCACATAAAGAATGCTCAGTGTGATTTATAAGAGAACAGAAAATACAATTAAAAACAATGTAAACTATGCATTAATAAGATAAGATACATATAAAAAGAAATACAGAAGACATTGGAAGAAGGGCAGGGACAGATGCGGCAAGCAGACAAGGAACATCAGTCAGCTAGCTGCCGCACAACCTCTCACCCAGGCGGCCACAGTCTCTTTCTAAATGTTGAGTTAATGACTATCTGAAGCCACAGGCAGTACCCATTTATAGGCCCATGGATGGATGGTTTGGGCCAGTGGCAATCAGAGACTTCTGAGCCACCCTGAGCTCCAGTCCTGCATTTATTCCTCACCAGGTAGCAGGAGGCTGCAACCCCATTAGACTACTCTGCTGCAACTGTTTCCCCCCAACCCCGCTCTGCTGTTTGCTGAGCAACATAAAACTAAGTAAAAAATTAAGATTACCTGCAGAGAAAGGCTCCAGTAATGAAAATTGGAAGTAACTGGCTCAGAAGATACTGCCTGTAGCAAATCTTCAGGAAAATCATGGAACATTCTGCTGTTTTTAGGACCTTGTGCCAAAAAGATAAGGAGAGTTAATATTAATATCTGCAAGGTTTTGGTTACTGTTTTTAAATCCCTCCTTCAAGATTCAGCTTAAAGCAATTGTTTCACAGCATGAATTTCAGGAAAGATTTTGAATATAGGTTTCTGGTGAACACTGTGAACATGCAGGGTTATCTTAAGGAAATACAAACACAAACTACTAGCGCCAGAAGTAGAACCGCAGCAGGATTTGACTCAGGGTTTCTCTAAGCTAATAGATAATTAAACTTCCAGAAGAACTACACTATCTAGGCCACTTCCTAGTTCCCATGATAGCCAGTCAGTAGACTCTAAAGCTGTGATCAGACACAGGGGGGAAAAAAGCATCTCTGAGATGGCTTAAAGATGGAATTGTTCACACACCTGAACTGAATATTTGTACGAATAGATATGAATGTATTTGAATCGGTTCAGATTTTAATACACTAGTTTCTCTTCTTTTTGTATGAATTCGGACATTCAAATATTCAATTCGAATTGAATTGAATGTCGAAAATTGCACACCCCTAGTTATGTCTGAACACAGCTGAAGACACCCACAAACAGGACATAAGGACACACCTCTTTACCCTGGCCTTTGGCTGAGTGAAGGAACAGTTTTGTCCTCCCCACATTCAAACACCGCCATGGTTTTAATATGTTTAATATGTTATTGGTTTTAATGAGTTCATTTTATATGCTGTAACCCACCCTGAGACCCTGTTTGCCTTGCTTGTTCTCAGAAGCAGACATTGGTAGAATAAACTGAGAAAACTAAATGAGCAATGCTGTAGCCCTCTTGGCTGATAATTGACCTAAACTGTTAAATGAGGTTTTTTGTTTTTTGGGTAACTTAACTAATACCAAGATCCAGAAGGAAATATTCCTGATAAGAGCACATTGGAGCAGCTGAAAATAGTTGCTAATGGGAGAATGAGAAGTGCGTGTTGGCACAGCTGAATGCAGCTGCAGAGTGCGTGATTGATGTCAGGCGGTCCCTGGATTGAGGTGGTAAATGTTTTGTCATTCTGTACTCCACTAAAAGGTGAGACTTTCCAGAGACAGTCTATCTGGAAGGATGATTCCCTTTCCCTCAGCTTTTGTCTGAAATCTCTTCATTTGAGCCAGATATTCAGAGACAAAATGTGTCCAATGCTATCACGAACAGGAGCCTTTATATAAAGGAAATCTTCACCTAGCAAATAGCCACATTCTAAGAAGTAGAAGTACATTCAGGTTGCATAGCTTTCTACGGATAACAAGCTGCTTATTTATACAGGTGGGATATGATAATCTAGGGAGTACCTTCTCTAGACAGTCTGGTGTTAAATGGGGTGTTATTTTTATGCTTAGGAATTTGTTAAGTCTGATTTCATTATCTGGCGAATACCCATACACTCACCACAGCAATGAAGCAACAACATCGGTATCTCTCATTTGCAATTAATGTTTGCGGGACTAATGGAGATTTAATTCAGAAAAGATAAAAGAGCTTTTCTTTTTAATGTGTAATTGTATGTTGCAGAGAGAGTTATGTTCTTAAGATAGGGAAGAAGGACAATTTGGCCTTCAAATAAAGTAAAACATCTGATGAAATGTGGGGTATTATTTTGAAAACAGCAACAGTCACTGAGGGCTTATAACAGTGATGGCCAACCTATGACACGCCAGGTGACACGCCAAGCCCTTTTGGGTGACACACATGGTCACCCTGGCACCTGGGCATGTAGTGCTTGCTTGTTCTTGAAGTGTATGAAATACCAACCTTCAGTTGAAATTCAGCAACAAAAGTCACAAATGTAAAGAATCGTTTTTGCTTTTAATAAAATACATATATCAAAAATATAACTTTTTTACTAGAGCTCCAAATATCACAAAATTATGGATATTTCTAGATGTGACACAGCACCCGAGTTAAGCTAGGTTTTCTTGTGAATTTTGACACACCGAGCTCAAAAGGTTTGCCATCGCTGGCTTATAAAGTGCTTCAGTGAAGATGGAGAGAAAAGGACAAGGCACACACTGGCAGCTTCCCACTAAAACCTACCAGACTGGTTTTTGATCTGCTGTGGTTTAACATGTTGTTCAGCAGGATCAAATAGAAGCTTCTGGCTGGAGCTTTGCCCTCCATATTTTAGTTGCAACTCCACCTACATTATTGGCTGCAGCAGCATGTCATCTCCTCTGCTGACACACTGATGAGCGGGAATACCTACACATGGAGACCAAGATCAGTGGCCTCCTTGTGAGCTGGACTCCATGTGAAGGCTTGGGTGGTGAGAGAACTGAAGGGATTAGGGCACAAGGTAACGACTTCAGTGTCATTCCTTGTGCCCTGAACTTAGGATACCCTTCCAGTGTCCCTGGAAGAGCCCCAAGTTCATCTGGAGAGACCCTACTGTGGGTTCCATGTAATTCAGAATGCCATCTTGTGATGTCTAACCCTAACCCAGCCTGGATCAAACAACCATTTTCATACATCCCAAACATCAGAGCTGCAAAGTCCTTTGGTTGTAGCTTCCTGTGATTTTGAAGAGTAATCTTCTCCAGAACTTGAAGAAACTCCAATATACTAGGGTGTGAAGATCCCTTGTGTAGGCAAAGGCCTGAGAGAGGCCTCTGCATTTTTATTTTGTTGCTGTTTTCCCACCTTTTCAGGGATATTTCCTGGGCTTTTTGTAGCCCAGGAGGAAGGAGGGAGTAAGAGGGGAGGAGTTCCCGCTCTCTAGGAGGGTCACCTGGTCCTCAGGGACCAATAGGAGGCTCCAAACAAGTCCCCTATTTAAGCTGATTTCAAACGGAGGTAAGAGAGAGAAGGGCTAGGACAGAGGTTTGCTCTGCTGGGAGCCCTAGGCTCGCATTGTTATTTTGGGTGCTTTTATTCTGGACTGGGGAGAAAGCAGCATTTTTGCTAACTGCAAGGCTGCAGGCAGGCAAGGGGAAGACTGGGGTAGTGAAACTCCCAGGGATTTGCTGTATTCCTTTAGCAAGGCTTGAGCTGAGGCAGAGTTTGCTAAAAAGGGGATTATTCTATAGTTACAGTATTAGCATAGCCAAGAGGCTTGACTTTTAAAAGGGACACTTTTTTACCTTATGAGGATTATCAGTTATTTTGAGGATTGTAAGTTGCTGAATTGCTTAAAGAATATTAGCAAGCAATACCTTATTTTCTCTTTAGACTGTAAGCTGAGATTGAAGCTAAGATTTGCTTTATTTCCTATTTCACTTATTATTCAGAATCATATTGTAAATAATAAACCTATGTTGGTTCACTTTTGAATTGGATGCTGCCAGTTTATTGAACAAGATTCAATAAGGGCTAGTGCAGAACATTATTTTGCACTAGGATAGTAGTAGTCACTTGGATATTGTGAGTTCTTGGCAAACCAACTAGTGCCAGGCTACTCTCCGGAGAGCAAACACTGGGAAGGCTGCTAGGAAACGTCACATAGGGTTTGGCATTTTTTATCCTCACACCTCTGACCCTGAAGTAATTTATAAAATAAAACACTTACCTTGAGTAAAGTTGAGAGGGAATGCAAAGCCATCTGTGTTAGTCCAGATCAGCAGGTCTTCCCCACTGGTGAGATAGCTAAGCAACTCATGTCCTAGGCAGGTTCCCCAGACAGGAAAATAGTCACCTTGATTATTTGCCTTGAAAAGAATAAGGGGGAGGAGGAATGAACTCAGATCCTAATGTCTATTCCCATGGTATCTGTTAACCGTCAAAATAACAATTCTTAGGTAGGAAAACATAGTGTTTGGTTATGTTATGAATACACAAAATAGGCTCATGTACTCTTGGGGACACCTTGAAAGCTATCTTAGGTTCCACATATGAAGAGAGATAGGATGCAAATCTACTAAAATTAGAATAAAATGACGACATATTTTGCCGGGTGGCACACCTCATCCCCTACCGGGTCATAGACGAATTGAGCTAGAGCGGCAGCCTCTGAGGCTGGATTGCAGCAGCAGATCCTTTGCTGGCCGTTTTTCCCTCGCATCAGTGCCATCCAAGTGGCAGCAAAGCTAGAAGCCACAGTCTTGGGATTAGCAGGTAAGGCTGCTGTCTCTCCCCAAGTCTGAGGCTCCGTTTAGGCTACGCACCTCAGTTTTGCAAAATCTCCATTTTAAGTTGAAAAATTGTGGGTCGTCTTATACGTCCAGTCGCCTTATACGCCAGAATATACAGTATAAAACAAGCTATCTACATTTATTTCAGTTTTGAAATATTTAGATTTCCTTATAACTAGCCACTCTTTTAAAATTTTACAATCTACATCTACTGTTGGGATGAAGCACTACTCCCTTTCTTAAAGGTAAATGAGATCTGTACGTCAGCCTCCATTCCTCTATGACAAAAACTTTTCAATAAAGCACACCCATCTGTTTACCTCTAGCGCTTTATTGTAGAACATCTTTGCAACCTGGGAAAACTTAGAGGTCTTAAGGTCAACACCACCTCCTGGATAAAGTATCCTGAAGAAATAAAATTACAGTGATTTGTTAGTTATGGGGGTTCACAACTTATAAACAGGGATAGGCTTAAGACTGTAATGAAAGGAGGCTTTGCAATACATAACTAAAAGAAACCAGCAGAGTAATACTTTTCAGTCAACAAAACATGTTTTCATCTCTCCCAATTTCTACAAAAAATCCTTTTTTTTAAGATGGTATCTTAAAAAGGGGATATAAGAAACATAGTTATCTGAACTAACATTGTTTTTGAGACACTTTTAATGCTAGTGCTGCCTTGCAGCTTAATTCCCATAATCAGTTTATTTGTTCTGTAGACGATCACACTTTCCCCTAGGTTTCTCTCACCACTCACTAAGAGCAATTCTGTATACCAAACCAGAAATCTGCTGGGAGCCCTCCTTCCGCATGCTGGTGTGGTCTAAGGAAATATAGACTACCAGCATGTGGAAGGGAGGCTCTTGGTATCCTTGCTGATCTGGTATACTGGCCAGTGTGGAATCACCTTAACCCTGATTCTTCAGGAACAAGATCTAGTGAAACATCTTTAACCACAGCATTCCACATGCACACACGCTCAAAACACACTAATCTTTGGTGTGGCTACTGTGAAAGAGGAACATATTCACTATCATAATAAATATGGATTTATTCAGATGGCAGATTTTGGGCTATAGCACTCCCAAAGGGAATCCCAGAATGAACTGCAGTGAAAACATTTGCTTAAGGAATGTAATGGAAAAGGTTAATTCCGAGGTAGGATCCAGGATCCAGATATTGCTGGGCTACAGCTCCCCTCAGTAGCACTAGCCAGTATTATTATTAGTTAGGGATGGGAAACATAGGGTGTTTTTCCACTGTCACTAGAAGTACCCATTAAGTACCCATTAATGGGTACAAAAATGCCATTATGTACCCATTAATGGGTACTTAATGGGTATTTTTAGTGACAGCGGAAAACACCCATAGTTGGCATGGGTTCCTCATTCTTTGTCTGGCATTGTAGTAGGTTTGGAAACAGGTAGGAAGAAAATTATTTTTTTCCATGTTAGTCATTGAAAGAATGTGCCATGGATAGAGAGACTAATTCCCATGATCCAGGAAGTTGAAGAACAGGTAATTAACAAGAGTAGGAATGAAATGCAAACAACAGCAGACAAATTATAGGCTCACAAATTTATGGGGCAGGAATTCTGGACATATTTTTATTGAAATTTGTGCTTTGTAAATTAAAATGTAAATAAACAAAATAAATTCTGGATATATTCTTAATGAAATTTTCTTACCACATTATTGTTTCTACATTATTTTTATTGCCTATCATATCTGTCACTTTGAAATGCACAGAAACACACTACAAAAAACATCATTTTTCCAAGTTATTTTTCAGGTAAGCTACTTTCCTAGACCAAATGGTAAGAGTGGAAATTACAACCTACCCATTAATAGAGTGGAAAATCTTATCATATTCTTCATCTGATAGATTTAGTCTGAAAATAAAAAAAAATAAGATTGAAGACTGGTGGCTAGCACAGTTAAATAAGTTCTGAAATAAGGAAACTGTCCAAGAAGAATATTCTCAGGTTACTCTCTGAAAGGATTGTCGCTGACAGTATAAAGATTTTTTGACTTTTCACTACTTCTTTAAATAATGCACTTTATTCGGTGATATAAAATTCTTAACAAAAAAAAAATCTAGTTTCTAACCCCAAATTCTGAATCTAATGTAAAAGATGAATATAATGACCCATTTAAAGAGGAAAGATTGGAAAATTCTCAATCATTTTCAGAGAATATTATTTTGGAGAATATCCTGAGAGTCATTTTTGGACAATACTATCTAGATTCACTAGGTTCACTTATCTCACTTCACTAGACTGGTGCCCTGGACACAGGGGAGTGTCCAAAGAAAGATTCAACAATATTTGACTTTTATAAATGTAGTGGCAAAACAGACTATATTTGTTAATGAGAAACCACCATTTAGCTGTCTCCTTGTGACCCGTGCAGCTAGGTGGTGATGACGTGGCTATATGTCCACTTGCACAATGAAACACCCGATAAAGTGGCTTCTGCTTCATCTCTGTTTGCAGTGGTAGTTGGCATCTTATGATGATTGTTGCCTGAGGCAATATTTTCTGAGGGTGCAATTTTGTTGCCCTCTACAGGGATGCCACCGATGTTATACAAAATTATACCTCCATGCTTGGAAATGGAAATGATGCATTGTTTTCTGCGTAGATCACTGCGCTCCCGGGAACGAATTACCATATTTGCAGGTGTATAAAATGCATTTCCCCCCATCAAAATACCCCTAAAAATGGGGTTGCTTCTTATGCACTGGTATCGCCCCTTCCCAGTACTGCAGCCAAAGGAAGGAAGAAGACAAAAACATCATAGAATTCTATCTCCTCCTTCGGCCACAGTTGGTTTCTCTGTGCACAGACCAACTGCAGCCAAAGGAAAGAGGGAATAGAAATGATTTCTATTGCCCCTTTCCTTTGGATGCAGTTGGTTTTGCTGCACAAAAAACTGTGCCAGAAGGGAGGCGGTGGCAGCAATATGGCAATTCCCCCCCCCCTAAAAATACCTCTAGAAAATGGGGTCTATCTTATACACTGGTAAGTCCTATACACCAGCAAATAGAGTACAATACCTCTATTTTAAAGTGGAAACATATCAACGGTAAATTGAACCAAGGAAGTGATTCACATTAAGTTTTACACAATAACGAAAATTACATGAACTTAACTTCCAACACAGGAAATTGATGTAATGAGCAATATTCCTGTTACTTCTATATTCTGAAGACCTCAGGCTCATGCCTATGCTTCTTTGGATGCTCCTTTAAGTCCTCTCAACCCATCTGTAATAGGGATGTGCATGAATATTAGGAGCATTTGGAATTTGTTTGAATATTCACACACAACTCTATTATGGACGGGCTGAGAGGGCTTACGATCGAATTTGGACATTTGAATTTGAACTGAATGTCTCCAAATTTGAATTTAACATTCGAATGAATTTTTGAATCTTCTGAATGATTCATATGAATTATTTAGACATTCGTATGTGTACAAATGCGTTCATATTATGTATGTATTTGTACGCATCTTATTTGTATCCGTACGCATTTATACGGATATGTATGCAACGGAAATGGGATGTACATGGGATAAAAATGGGATGCAAATGGATGCATACAGACACATCTGAATGTTGCCGGCATTCGTATCTTCAAATACGAATTGAAAATTTGTACGAATAGATTTGAATGTATTTGATTTGAATTGAATGTGAATACATTCAAATTTTAAACACTTGAATCAATTTGAATCTTTGGATATTTGAATGGAATCAAATCCCAAAAATTGCATTTGTGCACAGTCCCTAATCCACTAGGTTCACTGGATCTGACATTCTTGTGGATAGCCATGGGATCATAGCCTTATAAATGTTTTGTGTACAGTTAGATCCACTTATACACAGGCCTGGATCAACCTAGTATTAACAGCCCTGCCCTCCACCTGACCTGACCTAAAAGGTATCTGGTGCCATTAATTATAACCATGTGAAGTGAGCTGAAAAATCAAGACACATCAAAAATCACCAAATGAGTTCCATGGCTAAGCGGAGAATTGACTACAGGTCTCCCTCATTCTAGTTCACCAGTCTGCCTATTGCACTATAACATGCAAAGCCCCTATATGTATATTTTCTCCTGTTTAAATCACTAACAAATACGGCAAGCAATAGTTCATGATCACAATGTTCATGCAATCTTACCTAATTGGTACAACACGGGCTCCTGCAGACTCAAGAAATTTCACATATGATGCAGCAATGTATGTATTTCCATATTTTTGCAGATTTTTAAAGTGAGTTTCCTGTGCTAATACTCCTAAAATGAAAATTAAATGAGTATAAATTGCCCTTTAAGAACATTATGTTATTGTTTTTATGATTTTAAACTACTGCAGCTCATCCTAAGACCACAAGATACAAGGTGTAATAGAAAACAAGCAAACATTTTCTTCATGTTATGTTTTAAATGCCTTTGTGAAACATTAGTAGAAGCAACAAGCAAATAAATGTCTTTCTTAGCATCTCATAAAAGTTTTGATTGCAAGAAGGAATACATCAGTTGACTAATTATAATAGCCCGATATATGGCCACAGAGACAAATACAATGGTAACTGGAACCAGTTTCAAGTTATTTCCAGTCCAGACAGCAACCCTGTGAAAGCACCATGAGATGAAACTAGGATTAGACTATAATTCTACACTCCTATTAATATTCTGCAAAAATCCACAATCTTGCAGATGACAATTTGCAAATGGATTTCATGGAACAGCTAAATGCTTCCTTTATATAAATTGTGTTGCATGTGAAATAAAATTAACATTCAAAAGAAGAAAATTATACCACCAGAGTGAAGAGACTGTAAAATATGATACCCCAAATGGAAATATAAAGCACCTTTGACTTTGTTAGTTCTCTACAGATTGAACAAACAAGAACATAAGAAGTGCCACATTGGATTGGACCCATGGCAGTCTGCTTTTGCTGTAGCCATCATGGCAGTCCATAAGCACACCACTGTTTCTGCTCACAGATTCCCAGCCGTTGACCTTCAGAGGGACATCACCTCCTACTGCCACCAGGGTTAGAAGCTGTCAATAGCTCCAACATCCATAAATTGATCATGTTATGCAAACTGCTCTGACCAAGAGGTAGTGAGATCAATGTCCACATCAATGCAAGAAGTCCACATCAATGCAAGAACAAGTCCAGTGCCAACACAAGACATCTAGGACAGTGGCACTAAACAATCAACTGGCTAATATTGGCCTCCCTTTACAATTCCTGTACAACCTAGGACCTAGGGCAGAACAAGTGCTTATACAATGCACTGCTGATATCTACTCACAAATGGACATAGTAAGTATAGCTAATTCTTCAGCTTCAAAGTTCTGAGCCGCCCACAAACTGAATACCAACATCGAAAACTACCTGACCATCTCACTTCCGCTCCCCCCAAGAAGTATTTACACCAGGGCAAGATTTGAACAACTTCAACTTATGATGCAAACAGGGCGCTACTACAATATTCCAAGCAGAGATTTTGTGTTTGGGGGAGAACAGGTTGTGGAGGATGTTGAACATTATTTGATTGACTGCCCAGCGTACTCTGAGCTCCGTTCCAAATATTTGGAACCAATATTATCTAACCTCGGGCCTTGTAGTAGAGAGGACCTTCTAAACTTTCTCCTGAAAGGTCAGGAGAGAGCTACCATGATCAGCGTGGGTCTATTCACTTTAAGGGCTGTTAAGAAAAGAGCACACCATTTGAAAGATAAAACTGGGTAAATAAGAATTTGACCATAAGCAGAAGGATGTTTGCTCACCCTTGCCTTTTTGTTTTGTCTTGTATGTTTGTATATGTATTTTGAAATGGTCTTATGACTAATCAAAGTTTCACTGATCGTCACAGAGGTTTTGGGATCTTTTAAAGTCATTGGGCTTGCATCTTACAAGACAAGTAACTGATAGGTCAGTGATGGCCAACCTATGACACGCGTGTCACAGGTGACACACCAAACCCTTTTGGGTGACACACATGGTCACTCTGGCACCTGGGCGTGTACTGCTTGCTTGTTCTTGAAGTGTACAAAATACCAACTTTCAATTGAATATTAGCAAATGAAACTCAGCAACAAAAGTCACTAATGTAAATAATTATTGGTTTTTGCTTTTAATAAAATATTCCTAGAGCTACAAATGTCACAAAATTATGGATATTTCTAGATGTGACACAGCACTGGAGTTAAGCTAGGTTTTCTTGTGAATTTTGACACACCGAGCTCAAAAGGTTCGCCATCACTGTGATAGGTGATTCTTCCGGGAAGGAGAAATGACCAGGCATGTTCTTCTCAATGCTACATTTATTTAAAAAATTAAATTAGAACAATCAAAAGGTGTTTTTCCACTAGCACTAAGTACCCATTGAAGTACCCATTAAGGACCCATTAGGCTCAGAGCAGGATCACCACATTTCCACTACAGACCCCATTAGAGACACATTTGCTTCCACCAGAGGTAGGGAAACCCAGATCATATGGGTCCTTCAGGACCTATAATCTGGATTTCCTGTAGACCCCATTAAAAGGGTCTACAATGGGGTCTTCAGCCATCAAATTTGGATTATAGGGAGCCTGTTTCCACTACAATTGGGCAATGAAGTCTAGAGGAGGCTCGGGGGGGAGGGTACCCATGGGGGGAGGGTCCCCCAAAGTCAAAACCTCAAAGTCCCTCTGAAGTTGCCTTCAGAGATTAGCACAGGTTCCGAAGAGAGCAATGACGCTTGCGAGAGCGATGCCACTTTCAAAGGCTCCGAAGGATCTTCAAAGTTAGCAGCAGATCACTCCGGAGATTCTCCGGAGCTGCTCCAGAGGACCTTCAAAGATTCTCCAGAGCATCTACAGAGATTGCACCCTCTGTCCCCCCAAACAGCTGGGGTGACAGACAGACCCCTCGTGGGTAAATGTGGATTTGCACATGGGTGCTCTGGTGTTTCCACAACAGGCAGGCTAGCACCTATTGAGTACTTCCCTTAATCTGGATCTGGTAGATCTGGATTAAGGGAAGTACCCATTCCTTAGAACCAGATCTTCTTAGATCCGGTTTAAAGGAGCTCAGTGGAAAAAAAACCCCAAAGTTGATTTAAAACAGCTTTAAGTGGTATAAGGAATCAGCATGATATTTCAACTAGTCCAGTAGAATTTTGCGGCTATGGCTAATCATGAAAAATGACAAATCTGCAGAGGAGGAACATGTATGAGCTGAAACCACAAAATTCTATATGATCACAGAGAAGCAACAGCCAGAATTAAAGGGCTCCAAGAACTGGCTACAAAGAAGTCATTGAAATAAAACAGCATCCATATAATTTTAACAGGGACCAAGGACTGTTCCTTAGAAGAAACCCAGAACAGTCCAGACTAGCAATTACAAAACAAAACAGCAAACCATCGAGATCAAGGACTTAACAATTACCCCACCCAGGATTACGCTAATAGACATCAACCAGCCAGGAAAGAACCAATGACTCATTGTCAACAACCAAATGACCAGAGCAAAACAACACAATTACATACAGCCAACCTAACAGTTGCATTTGACTCTAATAGCAACCATATCTTCTGGAGATGATATCATAGTCATAGCTGAAAGCTTAGGTTCAAAGCAGAACTACAGAACATGGCATAACAACCCAAAACTGCAGCAAATTAGATGAAAATTGCCTGTGGATGCCTCCATTCTTCTAAACTGAATAAAATTTAATTGCTGCTGCAAACCTATGTCTAGAAGGAATCTTGGTGCATACATACACATTGCAGTTTCAAGCCAAGAAGCAATCCACTTCTCATATGAGGAACTGTTTGCATTTGGCTTTATTCTGGACTATATCTTGGAATACTGACCTGCTGTCCACAAGCGAGTGCAGACTATAGGATGTCCCAAATGAGGCCTGACAGAGTCTGTATAAACATGCGGACAGCAGAACCCTATCCTGTGATATAATCCAGAATAAGGCCAAGTGCAAACAGGCCCCATACTGGTGGCTGGTGTTTCCCTAATTCTGTGTAGCATTTGTTTCCAGTGCTAAAGAGACATGGTAACCATTAATTTACATTGGGGAAAAAGAAGAGGCACTTCAGAAGGTATAACTAGACTAGTCTGGACTTCTTTTTTCTCTATAGTGGCCATAAGAACACAGGAGGAACCCTCCTGGATCAGGCCACAGGCCATCAAGTCCAGCATCGTGTCTCACACAATGGTGGACCAATTGCTTCTGGGTATTCTCAAGCAGAAGACAAAATCTTCATCTGCTCTCAACACCCTGCAAATGGTGTTTGGAGGCATCCTGCCTGTCTCTCCAAATTGGAGGCAATATTTAGGTATCCATTCTAGTAGCCACTGATTCACCTATCTTCCATGAATTTGTCTAACCCTTTATTTAATTATCTATGCAACCCAAATATCTAGGCAAGAAAGCAAGCTCATTTATTTTGATTCTTCAAACTAACCAAGAAAGCAACCTGTACTACTTCAAGGATGTTTGCATTCATAGTTATTAGTTAGGCTTTTTCTTTTTCCACCTCAGTTAATGCCACATCATCCAGCCCCCTTCCATCCCCTTCCCTTAGTAACATAGTATTTTTGTTCTGCTTTTACCCCAGGTCCAGCCACACATCAGAACTTTAACCCACTTTGAGGAAGTTAGAAAATGTTGAAGAAAAATGGTTTGTTACTTTGCTGATACACTCTTTCCTCTGGAGGAGGATGAAAAGTGGATTAATAAAGAGGGAGGTGCATATGTAAGATTAGCTTTTAATGATGATTTGTATTCACAAGTTATGTTTGCTCCATATATATGCACCTGTGTTTAAGCATTTGTTTGCCAGTAATATTCAATTCATCCATAGCTAATTTTTTAGGCGTTGGTGAAGTAAACCAAAAGAAGAATCCAAATTCTTCAGCCCAAATTTTATTTTATTTACTTAAGTTATATCTCGCCCATCATCAAAATGTCTTAGGCAGGTTACAGCAGTAAAAAATAAAATATATAAAATATTAAATGTATTTAAAATATAACCCTCCCTCCCTCCCTAACAAGTCAGCACCCAAAGAAAGCTAAACATGAAAGGCCTGAAAACAATATAACATTGGTGCCAGTGGATCTCAAGAGGAAGGCTACTCCAGATGGTGGGGGGTCCCTGGGTATCCCTACCCTCCACACCTCTAAGAGAGAAGGGAATACCAGATTCATGCCCACATGGACAGGAAATCACAACTGCCAGGTTATTTTAATACTATGTTCTTTTTTATCTGTAGCAGTCTGACTAAGGAAAAGGGCACACAGTTAGACGCCAAGTGTTATTTCACAATTGATTTATATTGTCAACCCTTTCCCTCTTAATATTCTATGTTAATGCAGCATAAGATGGGTGGAGATGGGTATTGTTGTAAATGAGCTAAAATGACTATGATATCTGGCAATAGATTTTGAAGAATATATTACACTTCATTCATTCACATGATTCACTTGCAAGTAGACTCAGAGGCAAGCTGTGGGCGCGTTCAGATGTTGCTGAAGGTGTTCACTGCACACAACATAGATGTTATTTATCATATTTATTTTGTTTCTGTGTGTTGTAAATGTAAATAAAAAAGATATGGGACTGGTGAATTTGATTAGGGTGCACCTAGGGTGGTTCTACACAGCTGGTGCTGCAAATTTACACCCTTAAGTAGCACTGAAAATAGAGTATCCTTTGGTCCATACATAGCCTTGATCCCTCCCAAAGAAGGAGCAGGACTAGGCAGCAAAAGGAAGCATTCCAGGAATTAATTGTCCCCTAAAAGATTAAAACCTTGTAAATCCCCCTACTTTAGTCCAAGCATGTTTCTGTGAAGTGAATGCTAACAGAAAGTACTTTCTTCTTGGGAAGGTCGCTGACATTCGGGATGTAAGAAGGGCTGCGTTTCCAACAACAGGTATGGCGCACTTGAGACCAGGTCACCTGTCACCTACCTGGTGACAACCATTCCCTTTTGATCCGATCTCAACCGCACGCAAGGAGGAGGTCCGCTCGAGGAAGCAAAGACAGTATCTGTATACCTGAAAAGCAGCCGAGACGCTCCCACCCACCCGGCTAACGTTTAATCCAGCTTCAGTCCACCTTCAGAGCGAGAAAATGCATCAGCAAAGTGATCAGTAATTTTCTTTCCACATTATCTATCCCGAAGGCGAATTTTCTGAGTTATTTAACGCTGAAAGAAAACAGCTTGTCGCTTTGCCGATGCGTTCTCCCACTCTGAAAGTGGACCGAAGCTGGATTAAACCTCCAGTGTGACCACAGCTCTGATCCGGTACGGACATCCGAAGACCACCCAGGGCTTCCGCAAGGCGCAGCGACTCACCGATGATCGGTCTCTCGTTCTGGAGCCGCAGCACAAACCCGCACGCGAAGCTGCAGAGGAGACCGAGGATGCAGCACACAGGGAGCCCTTCGAGACACACTACTCGGCCCGCCGCCATGCTCTCAGCCACCCGGCAGCCCTTGCCCAGGCCCGAGGCGAGATGCGTCCTCCTCCTCCCGAGCTCTTCTGCTCCAGCCCCCCGCGGCGCTCTGCCTGCTGCTGCTGCTGCTGCTGTAGTCCCGCCCACTCAAGACATCGCTCAGCTTCCAATGGCACCTTGGGAAATGTAGTCTTCTTTTGACAACTTGACCCTCAAAGGGCGTTCTTTTCCCTCGACGTGCATCTTCTTCTTCGTCGATGTTTTTCATCGCGGGTGCGCCGGGCGGTGGCCGGCAGAAGACCAGTGCTTTGAAAAGCAGCACGAAAGGTCTCCTCGCCGACAGAAGCAGCTCTTGGAGAAGATTACCGAGAGGAAGTCTTAAGGGATCATCCAACAACCCCGCTGCTTGGCAGGGCAGGCTACTAGTACCAGACCGACTTGGGACTTTGGCGTCATAAGCACTGAACATGATGTGCGTGCAATAAACAATGTGACGTTAGACACAGCAAACACTGGATTGAAAACTGCCTCGAAGCTCACTGACAGCTTTCAGGAGATGTTGGCGTCCTGGGTGGAGGCTGTCACTGTCTTATGAAAATGAGGGGAAATTCGAAATAATGAGTTGCATGAGAAGTGCCGGTTCTCGTGTGACAAGAGTGAAGGGTTCCCTGGAGTATGGAGCTCCTCTCTTTCTGCCTTCTCATATTTGTGCTCTAGATCCTGAAACTGCATTATTTAACGAAACAGAGACGTGTTTATGAATTTGAGAGTCTCTGACATCCATATTCTTAAATAATTTGGATTTTGGGTGTGATGGAATGAATCATTAACAAGATATAATCTAACACGTGACAGAATAATAATTATAATTAATAGTTTTGTATCCTGGCAAGGTCTTGTGAAAATCTTTCAAAGGCAACTTCCTGTAATTGTTTGGTAAAAGGTGATGTGGAATCTGTGGTCTTCCACATGTAGTAGGATTTAGCTTTCCATCAGGTCCTGATAGAGTGATTTTACTGGTCAGGGACAGTGGGAATTGTCATCATGCTTGTTTGGTGAGTAAGCTGAAGTCTGCACTGAATTATAAGCAGCTGCATACAAAAACAAAACATCAGAAATGCAATTTCAGTGTTTAAATTCAGTGATGACCAGAGGGGTGGAGAGGCAAGGGTTCAGCTGGAAACCACCCTTTAATCCAGTGATGGTGAACCTTTTGAGCTTGATGTGTCAAAATTCACAAGAAAACCTAGCTAAACCTGGGTGCTGTGTCACATCTAGAAATATCCATACTTTTGTGATATTTGTAGCTCTAGTAAAAAAGTTATATTTTTGATATATGTATTTTATTAAAAGCAAAAACAATTCTTTACATTAGTGACTTTTGTTGCTGAATTTCATTTGCTAAATCTTCAATTGAAAGTTGGTATTTCATACACTTCAAACAAGCAAGCACTACATGCCGAGGTGGCAGGGTGACCATGTGTGTCACCCAAAAGGGCTAGGCGTGTCACCTCTGACATGCGTGCCATAGGTTGGCCATCACTGCTTTAATCTCCTCAAGCTGCATTTTCATCCACAGCAGATAAAACATAGTTTGACAGCTCAAAGGAGCCTTGTCTATGTAGAATTTATCTGAGGAAGTATCCCATGAATCTCTGCTGTACTAAAACTGAAAAATAGTTTTTCTTTACCAAATCTGTTCAATTCCCAGAGAAATCTGTCTTACTGTATATTTAGATATTTAAAAATTCAACATTAACAAAAGAGTACAGCCAGCAGAGGGAGCTCCCTTGCACAAACTTCAATAGATTATATGACTAACTCTATTTTCTGAGTGGAAATGACCATTCATCCTATCTCAAGACACTGAACCTATAGATTTATTTGTATGTGTACTATATAAAGTCTAGAGAGCAAAGAGGAATAAATGGACATTACTCACAGCAGAACAACCTAAGTCTCAGGGGAATTATTTGGGACTTAAAAAAAAATCAATGACCTAGAGGAAGATGGCAAGCAGTGAGGCAGCCATATCTGGTGATGATACTATTTTAGTTATTTATTTAATAAATACACATCCTGCCCTTCACCAAATGGTCCCAGGGTTGGTTACAATAAGAATAAAACACATCAAAATAAAATAATTGAAAATATCACCCCTCTCCCTCCCTAACAGGACAGCATCCTGAGGAAGCTATATAAATGGCAAAAGCCTGGTTGAAAAGATGTTTTCACCTGGTGCTGAAAACTATACAATATAGGCACTTGGCGAACCTCAAGATGGAGGCTGTTCCGAAACCCAAGGGCCACCACAGAGAAGACCCTCTGCCTTGTACTTCTGCAAGAGAAGGAACTACAAGAAAGCCTTCTCCTTGAGATCTCAGTGAACAGACAGGACAGTATGGGAGAAGGCACATACCCAGGGCAGAAGCCGTTTAGGGCTTTAAATATTAGTGTTGACACCTTGAATTGGGCTTGGTAGTGAATAGGTAACCAGTGCAGATCCTTGAAGACTGGTGTGATATCAGTCCAGCCAGAGATTCCCGTCAGCAGTTGAGCTGCTGCATTCTGCACCAGTTCCAATTTCCAAACCATTTTCCAGGGTAGCCCCATGTAGACTGCATTACAGTAGTCGAATCTGGAGGTTACTAGAGCATGGGTCACTGTGGCCAAGTTATCCTGATCCAGGTAAGGCTGAATGAAGATAATGGTAGGCAGAGGAGGAAGGAGATATGAAAATCTCCAAGAAGCTATCTCCAAGCTGGATGAATGGTCAATAAAATGCTAAGACTTTTATACTGTGTATATATACTGAAAGTCTGAGCCCTGTTTTTATAGTATGATAGTTGAAAAAAAGTGAGGCAGCGCAAGGAGCCATGCAAAAGCTATTTTGCATTAAGGGTTGAATAGGAAGATATTAAAAATAAAATCGTCAACAGTTTAATGCTTTTATACAAGCCCTGAAATGTGGCAGTGTAGATATTATTTGTGCCTTATCTCAAAGTGAAAAGGGATAGAGAACAGCAGTCCAAAATATTTGGTGGCCAGTGAAGCTTCCCTCCAAGGAAAGGTAATGATCACTAGCACTTTTTAGGGAGACATGAAAGACATAATACAATTTCTCAAAATTATACATTGTGCAGAGAAAATCAAAAGGGAAGTTGCTCTTTTCCTCATCATTCAAGGCCCCAGGGCCATCAAGTGAATGGTGGGAGATACAAAACAGAAAAAAGTGCTTTTTACAGCAAAATTCCACAAAAAGTACTGATGAATGCCAACTCTCATGGCTTTAGAGAAGAATGAGTTGCTTCTACGACTGGAGCAATGGTCTGAATAATCTCTGAAGTGTTATTTCCCTCAAGTCTGAGCTGTGGGCTTCACACCGCCAACTGGCCAGCCACATAAGAAACAGGATGCTTGACTGTGGTAATTTCAAGACTTGGTGGGGAAGAGGGTTTTTCCCCCAATACTGAAACCCTCGTATTTTCACCAGAGGCAAATGGTGTAGTTTCGAAGGGTCAGCACAGTTTGAAGCACTGCCCCACCTTTGGAACCAGAGATCAGGGCTGATACTCTGCTTCTGTGGCTGCTGCTGATCTTTGGGAGGTAGCAGCAGTGATAGCAACTGGAAAACCGCCTGGGGCACTTGGAGTCACTGCTTAGACTATGATGGGTCCAACTACTGATATGCATCATATGACCAGCCAGCTTCAAAGTCTGATATGTTTTTATCTTCTAGAAGTAGTTTAATTAGATAACATGTACACACCATGCTAGCATGAACCAAAGGTCCAACATGTAACACAGGAGTCTGGTTTCACGACTTATCAAATGCCTATGTGAAATCCATGAATTAACATGAGCACAAACAGTATTTCTTCTTGCTTACTCTCTTAAGCGACTGCTTGTAATAGACAGCATTTCCAATACTTGAGTCAGTACACCGCCTTGCCTTCAGATTTAGTAACCGTTAATGACCTTGTTCTCTGTGACTTTACCTAATTCTGTTTCAGATTATGTGGGTTAGTTGCAACCTGTAGTCAGGTTGGTTGCAACCTATATGTATTATAATAAGAACTGCATCTTTTTGTTTGTAACACATCCTCCAATATAGAGCTTCATCGAATAAAACCAGATTCTTGTATTTTGCATCTTTCACGCTGTGCACAGTTTTATATATGAATCTTACTCCCTCATTTTAATGTTCAGTCTAATCCAGCAGCTGGTTCATTCACAGTAAATACGTTGCCTGATAACTCATGCATAAATGTAGAAGGTCCACTACACTAAAACAGGAGTTTGCTGCCCTACTAGCAGAGAAAGTGAAACTATTGCAGCAGCATTTGAAATTTAGGGGGTTTTGTTTATCCTAAGCAGCATATACTAGTTAAAGACTGTTTTTAAAAAATCTTCAAGTTTCATAATGACAGAGACTTTGTAAACAAAAAAACCCATATTGAGTTCTGAATGTCATCAATTGGAAGGATCTGATCTAGCAGCCCTGGTGAAGACTTGAGCCTAAATCCTTAGAGATCACTTACAGAATATGTACAATTGAGTCGCATTTGAGAGATGCACCATAGGGATAACTTCTGGCCAAGGGGAATCTTTCTCGTTAGCCCTGGGAAAGATGATTGTTATGCTTCTCTCCTTCCATAAAGCAAAGAAAGATGAGTGACATGTACCAACAAGAGTAGTGGATTTTGAACTGACAGCCACTTCAAAGGGTGGTATTATCAGATAAAATAATATTGGGTTGATATAGTTACTTTACTTGATCAGATCATTTCAAAAATGTTAAAATATTATGAAATATCTTTCATTGGACCACTTCAGCTTGTGTGTTTTCACTGGGAGTGGCTCAACTGCTGGAGTGGCCTGGAACAAGGCCATCCACACTGGGATGGGCCATTCTGGGCTAGCTTGCATGAGCCAGCATCTGGAAGCTCTGATGGCCAAAGACAAAAGTTGTGCCAACAAAATGGGTCTCCCATGGCCTACCAGACCATGGAGGGATGCCATCTGCTAGTACACTGGTAGATCTTTTTAAACAGGTGTACCTGTAGTCCAATCAGAAGGCCATTTTTGGCTTCTTGATCCAGTCCATGCTCCATTCTCTGTGTGGATGAAGCATACCAGCAGGGGATACCCGCCCTTAGACCCTAACCCCTTCTTAGAATGTTCTAACCACAAGTACAGAGGTGGCCATTTTTCTTGTACTTGAACAGTTTTAAAATTGTTCTGTAAAGTCAAAGAAGTGCAGAAAATGGTAGCAAGGTCAAGTAAACTAAGGTATGAAAACGACAACTATTATTTGTAGCAAAGTGACTCTTACCACACAGAAACAAAAAATCCAGTTTTGTAACATCCTTTTTTTACCACATCGCCCACTATTGTGTTCCTATGAACAACTGTGCATTACCCTGTAAGTAATATTTAAAAACTTGCCACCACACTCTCCAATGCTTATAATATACTGTACCTGATAATGGTGTAATAATATTACTGGAGCAGGCTATTTTTGGATGTACTCACATCATTTATGTACAGTTATTTTACCCCATTAAAGACTTGCCAACAACTAATATGTAATATTACAAGCAGAGGTTAATGCAAGGTGGATCATAGTTTTATACATACATAGACAAGAACTGGCTCAGACTCAAAATTCATGGCTTTAGAAAAGCCCTTTGAAGGTCACTTATGGCCCTCAGGCCTCACTCTATAACCACCCCTGGTGAATGCACACAACTATTTAAAGTTACTTGGGGATGATTGAGAATAAATTTAAAAAAATACACACATACCAAGGGAATTTGGCTCATTCCTCATTTTTAATATTAAAATATATAAAATTATAAAATTGAGAAAATATTTTTTACAATATCGTATGTAACAAATTATGTTTATATTAAACCATTCTTTTTTAAAAAACTGTGGTGACTATTCTTTTTTCATTTCTAATTTGCATGTTTTGGTTCCTCAATTTGTTCCTTGCATGTTGCTTTGTCTTCTGACTGGATGCCAAACCATGAAGCAAGCACCTTGAAACTAAAGCATTTCTCAGCAATGAATCATTTGCCCATCGACAATTAAGCATTTGTAAAAACCGTTCATTTTTCTCATGATCACTGATTTCCATATTGTACAATGTTGTAGAATTAAAAAGAAAAATTTGAGAAAAGGGAAATTGCAGGATCTTCTTTAGATATCACAATTGCCTCTCATTGCGCCTACATCAACATCTTCATAGGTCAGCAAGAAAGGATGTGGCTTACTACAGATCCATATTTAAGTTACACACAGTTACACCTATGTGTTATAAGGTTTGCTTTAAATTTGTTTTTCCTAAATATTCCTGGCTAAATTACAGGTGTGTCTTATGCACTAGTGCAGCGGTTCTCAACCTTCCTAATGCCACGACCCCTTAATGCAGTTCCACGTGTTGTGGAGACCAACAACCACAGGGGCGGGCCAGTTGGGAGGGGGAGGCAGGGACAGCGGGAGACTTGTTGCGACCCCTCTGAAATAGTGTAGTTCGACCCCTAAAGGGGTCGCGACCCACAGGTTGAGAAGCGCCGCACTAGTGCATCGTTTATGGCACAAAATACAGTATGTATAGATCAATCACAGCAATATATATCTGATCTTCTATGTGGGGAAGATTGGGATAGTGTGCCACTCAGTCAATGCAGAAGACACAGAATAAAGGAAAAGTCTGGTAAAAACCAGTGAGATATGTGTTCTCGCTTTAAGTGAAGAGCAAATCTTTGTGAAAGAGAAAAGTGTATGACTTTGATCTACAACTGGCAGAAAATGCATCTGTTACAGCTGATGTTCCCCTTCCCCAATAAACTCTGAGGTAGCCAATGTATTATTGCTATCTAAGGCTGCATCTGCACACAGTTAAAAAAGAAGGGAAAAAATAGGTTCAAAAGCAGCTCAGAGGTGCTAGTAATTAACATTACAACCAGAAAATACACTTCCAAAGTGTATTCTTTGGTCTTTAATGTGGATTAGAGGTACGAAGGTGCCACCTCCAAGCTAAGCATGTGCAGGAATATTTGAAAATCCAAATATTAAAAAAACCGATTCAAAAATCCAACATTCGGACTCAAATTGGATTTTCAAAAATCCGGATTTTTGGACTGGGATCCGAATACGGATTTTTGAAAGTCCGATACGGATTTTTGAACGATTCGACTGAATTCGGATCTGATTTTTGAATCCGAATATCGAGTCTATTTGCACTTATAATACTGGATGCAAACGGTATGCAAATGAAATGCAAATGTGAAAAATGGGATGCAGATGGATTTGAAAATCAGATACGAATGTTTGCGACATTCATAGCATTCAATTTGAATCAGATTTTCGAAAATACGGATCAGGATAATCTGGATTTAAATCGGAATTTTGAAAATCTGGATTTTTGAATTTCAATTCAAACTGAATATTCATATATTCAATTCGAATCAGATTTTTGGAAATATTTCCAAAAATTCAGATTTTTGAATTTTGAGTCGGATTCCAATGCAAAAAATGCATTTGTGCACATCCCTACTCTAAGTCACTTTTGAGATGATTTTTAAAAATGCATATGCGGATGTAGCCTAAGTCCCATTGCCTTGTCAGATGGGTGGGCTTGTGAGACGTTTTCGCACACGGGGGTTTGGAACGCGCGGGAAACAGCTTCGGGTGCAGCATTCGCTTTGCTGCGGCCGAGTTTGCGTCCCGGCATGTCCGGAGCTGTCTTCCGCGCGTTCCAAATGTAGAGCACTTTAAACTGCTCTACATGCGTTTGGGCACGCACGAACTGCCCGCAGGCGTTCGGGAGGAGAAGCGTTCGCGCATGCTTCTCTCTCCCTAACAGCCGAGGGCTTGCCTCCCCCGCCGGCGCAGCTTTGACAATCAGCTGTTTTCAGCCAGCGCCGGCTGCGGGAGACTCCTCAGCTGTCTCCCCGCCCCTTGCCGTCGTTTGCCGGCTAAGACAGCTCACGACGCTTTGAGCATTCGCACACGGGCGCTCCGGAATGCGTTTACACGCATCCCTGCGCCCCTCTGTGTGAATGCTCAAAGCGTCGTGAGCTGTCTTAGGCTTCCCGTCCATTTGGAACGGGAGTAATGCGAAAATCCCTGTGGTCTGTGATGAAGCTGCATTCTATCAATACCTAGACATCTTTTTGGTTATCCCTACTTTAAAAAAAATATCCACATAGTGTATGAGAGACCATGAGTAAATTTCTCAGAGTAAACTTGCAGGAAGAAGGAAGAAGAAGAATTGGCCACAGTTACCCTGTGAGGTAGGTGGGGCTGTGAGGGCTCAAAAAGAGAGCTGTACCTAGCCCAAGGTCATGCGGCTGCCTTTGTGGAGGAATGCAGAATCAAACCCGGTGATTACAAGATATGAGTCCAGCACTCTAACCACAAGACCATGCTGACTCAATTCAGCTGCTTATCAAAGAGAAGACCACAAATTTTGTTCAAAGGCTATTAAGATGCTTGTCTGAGACTTTTAAAAGCTGCTGCTTCCAGTTAAAGTAGACAGCAATGGACTAGAGAGGCCAGTGGTCTGACTCGGTATAAGGCAACTTCATTTTCTAATATATATTGAAAATAACTTAATATACTCTACAATTGTTAATGCACTAATTTCCTGCAGCTATACTAGTATAGTATAATTAAAACCTATGTCAGATCCTGATCTAAATTTATTGACTGCACACACTACAGTAGTTCCAAAAATCGACTAGTTTTGGATCCCGGTTTTAAACTAGTAGATCTCCTGCTGCGAATCAAATTCTGGTTCAGGGAGAGAAAAGCAAAGCTTCCTGAGGAAATTTTGCTCTTTCTCCCCACCCAACTTCAAGATTCCACAGGAAGAATAAATGATAGGAAGTAAGCACAGCCAATTTGTGATGTGGAATGCAATATCAAAGGAGGGAAATAAAAGTTTCTAGCATATAATGAATTAAAAACACACAAACAAAGTAACAACTTCATGGGTGATCAGTTATTTTAAGAATTACAAAGTACATTTAGCCTTTATATTTAGAGGCACTATACTTCTGAATATCAGATATTTTAAGAAATGACTTACTGACCTATTAAGGACATCTGATGAAGAACCTTTGCTCTGATCTAGCAGAGCCTGTTCGTAGGCTTTTTATTCTTACATTCTGGCAAAACAAATGATATTAGAGAGAGAAAATCCACTCACTGTAAAATACACATTTACATTTCATAGGCCTCTAGTTGTTGGACTATGGATTCCATTGAACTGACTGCTTACTGCGCTGGATGACAGTTGGAATTCAACAGCTTCTGGAAGTTCTGGAAAGGATATGTAAATATCCATTCCCAACATCACACCCTTATCTCTTTTTACTTGGCAAAAAATGGAAGAAACATGCTATTTTGTCTATAGAAATATTGTTCTGATATAGCAAAATAACTGATCCAAACCAAGCTGGTTATTTCCTTCACTAATATTCAAAGGGTATGGCAGAGTACCCATTTAAATCAGTAGGAAACCATCCCGGCTACATTCACAGCAAATAGCAGCATCTCTTTTTACCTCTGTTTCTTCTCAACAAGAACTACTTGCTACCACATTACTCAAGCATAGATATACTCTGAAGATAACTTTCTGATTCCATTATGAAGTCAGCCCACTCTTTAGAAAGTTCTTCAACGGAACCTGCATCACCACTGTATTCTTTTGGGAGAATGCAGGCTGGAAAGTGTTGTTGGAGACTCTGGACATAGTTACTCCCATGCATGTGAACCTGCAATGAGAGAAAGTTTCATTTTCTAGTCCATGCTATGCTAGAAGATAAAATGCAACCCTGGTGGGCCGCATAACCAAATGCTATACAGCTTTAGTACAGGAACTATACCATGGTGTTCACAAATACAGTTGAAAGCAACCTTTTCACAAATTGTGTTATCAAAATTAAGACTCTGAGGAAAAGAATAAATTATGGTAACTGACTGGATAAATTGAAGTCTAATTTGGGTGAGAAGGAAAAATTGACCCTTGCACGTCTACCCCTGCTGCTTCAACAAGTAATGTTTCATGGCTATATATAAGCTCTCAGAAACATGGCTGGAGTGAAATCTTTTCACAAAAGAGAACATAAGCCAGCATCTCTGGCTTTTTCTACATACATTCTTAACACGGTTTGAGAAAGGATCTAGAAGCCCTGCCCTCTGCTAGGGAGCTACATTCACATGAGAAAAGCACTACATTGCCCAGCCCTGCTCTAGTGGTAGTCCTCAATGATGAGGTCCCATTTTGGCAATGCAACAGGAAGAGTCACTGGAAATGGGCACTCCCCTGAAAAGGGCCTGGCCAGAAACTCCAAAAGCTGTGCAGTCTTCAACAATAGCTGCCAGGCCTGGGGCGGTATGAGCTGTTGCAATGGGGAAAGTCCTGTCCCACTCCAGTGGCAGCCCAGCCCAGGGTTGGACAGGCTGTATATTGCAGAACAGGACCATCCTGCTCTGTCCCAGAATAAAGATAAGTGCGAAAATGGAGTCATGTTACCACATGGTGTACTTTTAAACTGGAGCCACATCTATCTTACTACAAATCTTCTTATAGTTAGAGGTAGCTGTACTCCAGAAACATCTGACGTTCATAGTTTTCTTATTTCTGCTTACAGGCTGGACTTCATGCCTTCAAACTGAGATTTAAGGGGACATTCCTGCATTAGGAGCTTCCTTTTCTGAATTAACAAATTAGCCACTCCCCTTCCAAGCTGAAAAACATAGCTCTAGAAGGATTTAAAAAGAAAAATGCAAAGGTCCACACATTCAACAGAGGCTTAATTGCAAGTCATTACCTGAGACCATCATATCTTTTCCACTTCCAGTTCTGTTTCATTTATAGAATGAAAAAAAAAAAAAACAGCTTACTGTCTTTTTACAGCTCTTTTTGCGTATTTCCTATTTATGGAAAAATACTAGATGTATCCAGGAGTGGGACTGTTCTAAATGCGGCATCTCCTACTACCCCCACCTCGACTAAATTCATGCATTTATTACAGAAGTAGCATAGGAGAATCTGCAAAGACATCCCATGAATACTGGATTTCCAGCAACACCGAGGGCTCGTCCGCATGGCAAGGAGATTGCGAGGCGAAAGCTACTTCATCTCACAAGCGTCCACATGCAGAGCCCTAAATCGGGCTAACAGAGGAACAAAATCCTCTAATTCAAAATTTTAAAAAAACCCTTTGTAACAGCACTCACCCCGAATTACAGGGCAAGAGTGGGTTATAAAGGGGGCATGGGGACACTCAGGGGTTACGATCGCAGCATTAGTGGGTGGGGTTTTGCTGTCCCCCTGCTGCTAATGCTGCGATGGCAACTGTCTCACCTTACGCTAAAATCCTCACTAAAATCCTGTTGTTTGCCTTGCATACTTCCTGGCTACAAGGCAGACTTGTAGCCAGCAAATATGTAGAGCAAGCAAACAACAGGATTTTACCAAGGATTTTAGCGTGGTGAAAGCTCCTTGTCTCCCTCCTTGTCCTCATGACCCCACTGCTTTTGCAACCTCGAGTATGCAGGACAACTGACGGGGGAAAGGAGGGAGACAGCGAGCTTTCACCATGGGCTGGAGGGATTCCCACGTATGTCCGTCTGTGCATATGTGTGTATGTGTGTGAAGGAGGGCTCAGGAACTGGAGGGAGAGAGGGGGGAGGGGAGGAGGAGGGATTCCTCCCCTGTCTGTGCGTGCATGTGTGTGTTCGCACGCTCAGGTAAGGGTGGAGGGGTGGAGAAAACCACCGGTATCCTGATGCAGGGATTTGCCGTGGTTTTCATGGGGATGAGCGGGTTCACCTGGAACCCGCGTTGTCCTCCATTGCCATGCAGACAGCTTAATGTGAATTAAGATTCACATTAAGCTGTGTCGCTTCTGCCCCACTTTTTTTTAACTCCATACGGACACGCCCTGACTCTTCAAACATATGGATCATTTGTGCATTATACATGGAAAGATGTTTATTTGCAGACTTCTGTACTAAATTCATGGCTGACAAAGTTAGGTCACTCTCTGTTGCATCCATAACTTTCCCATCTGTGAGCAAGATATAAAAAAGGATTTGAACTAGTTAACAAAATCTACAGCCCTCTTCTGAATACAAGTGACATTTTAAAAATTATAAACAAAAGACATTGTAATAATGCATTGATTACATGGGGGGGAACACATTCACTCACTCGTGCTTTGATTTTTTCAGTCAGAAATGGCTTTATTAGAGCAAAGACAGGATGGAAGAACATAGGTTCATTGATCAAGTGGATACCACGAACTTTCAGTGGGAAGGAATCCTACACAACAGGAGAGGAAACAAGAACAACAGTTTTACAAGACTAGAAAGTGATAATTCTTAAGATTACATTTGCCTGAGCAAGCCTGTAAAACATCAAAATGCTTATTATATTGTTTGGAACAAAACTGTTTTCTGAATGCTGTTGTGCTGGAATCAGGAATCACAAATACTTTACAGGATTTTAAGAACCTGAAAACATGTGAACATGAACTAGCATATTAAAAATATACGATGTGTATGTATGTATGCATGCATGCACATTTCATTCTTGTTCAGAGCCTTCCCTCCTCCATCCTTGGCACTTCTGAGTCAAACTATAATCTTCTGTTATATATGAACAGTTACCAGGATCAGCACAAACCAGTATTTTAAATCTGCTCTAGAACATGATTTACTGAGGGAATTATAATTAAATTTACGTAAGAAGTCTTCAGACATAATGAAATGAAGCAGCACTGAACAGACAGATGAGATTCTGACTGCCTCCCAACATCACTTACTGCAATTTGTTAATTTACCAATTTAAAGCACATGTGAAATTATCACACATTGTCTATACATTAGATCAATAATCTGGGTGTCAGATTTCCACAGTAACAAAGTTACGTTACCAGCAGCAAATTTTCTTTCCATGAGACCTAACCCAACAGAATCACATGAACTTTTTCTTGATTTATACAGCTCACACTGAACTCTTGCTATACTTTTTGTGCAGTAAGCAAGACAGAGCTGCAATTACAGGATAATAGGATATTGTATTATGATAATTAATTTTAACAAGAGCATCAATAACCTGGTAACTCAGGTTTGTATTCTGGACTATATCAGGAGCATCATGCTGGCAAATTAAAAAATAATTATGAGGCTTTGACCCTGTCTGGATGCAGTCTTTGATGCATATGTGTTTCTGTAGGTATTGTTAGACTGTCCTGGGGCTTACCTCTGAGTGGACATGTATAAGATTACACTGTAATTCCACAAAACTGTAAGCATATGATTACCATTATCCATTTATATATTAACAAAAACTGAGCAAAAACTAAGCATCAGAACATACCGTAAGTACAGCGGCTATTCTCTTAGCTACTGTTGGAGAAATCTGAAATGCATGAGCAAATCTCCATCCTTGGAGATCAAAAATAGCCTTGATTCCGTTCCGCTGTGTCTCTAGTTCTCTCACAATCAGCTCAGATGTGATAAGGCTTACACGAAATACATCAAATGCTGTAAACGTCTTTGGATCCCATTGGGCTAAATAATGACAACAAAAAAGTCAAAGGATCATGCAGAAAATGAGTGCAACAAAACTGGCTTAAAATTGCTGTGTTGTATATAGCCTACAAAACAAATTAATGCTACAAATAACTCCCTAACTATTTTTCAAGGAGTTTAAAGTGAAGAAGCCAAAATGACACTGGGTAAAAAACTGCTTACCTATTCTGTAAATGAGAACTTTACTACCAGCTGGGTCCCTCTCTCTCAAAACTCCATGGTAACCAGCATGCAGCAAGCCAAGAATAGAGAAAGGCCTCAGATCTGCACTTATTTCAGGACATTCAGTTCGCCACTTCAGATAGTTTTTCAGCAGCTAGGAAAAGAATGAGTAGGAACAGAGAAAGGAGACTACCAAGACAGCCAGTTGTAAAATATTTAACAAAGCAACACTTTTATTCTTAAATTGTTATTTTCTTCAGTGTCTTTTCTGATAGCTTCAGTGAATTTTGGTAGTTTACAATTTCTTACATGCCTGCTCCCTTGACCTTTGCTACTGTTTAATCACAGTCAACACAAACATACAGTTCTTCACGGTAGCGGCAACTCCCATGTCATTGTTGATGGCTACCCTCCCTTATCACAAATAGGTGCTGGCAGCCAATGTGGTAAACATCTATTTTCTTCCCTCCCTTTTTTGCCATCTCGTTTCCACTTCTTGTTAGGTGTAGGCCCAAGTTTTCTACATGTGGTTTAGAATTTAGGGGTGTTTTTCCACTGTCACTAGAAGTACCCATTAAGTACCCATTAAAGGGTACTAAATGGCATTAATATACCCATTAATGGGTACTTAGTGGGTACTTCTAGTGACAGTGGAAAAACACCCTAGAACCCTTTTATAGTTGAAGACTGGCTTCCTATATAAAAGAGAACAATAAAAATTACCAGAGATGCAAGTATTATCAACAAACTAAAAGTTCAACTCTAGTTGCAAGTCTTATACTAAATAGGGGCCCACAAATGGGAATTAGAAGACAAAAGGATAGGGGCAGAACTCCATATCTTGTTTCTCTCCCACTGTAAGTCTCTCCTGCCTTATACTTAACTTGGCAAAAGCTCTATAAACGTAAATGAGACTTTTATCTGAGAACACTTTCGAAAGAGTTATTGTGCAATGAAATAATCTCTTTTTTTAAAAGCACATAAGCAAAAGGTACAGATGAAGGGAACAACTTTAAAGCAGAACTATCATGTATTCCTTCGAGCTGTAAATAAAACAGTCCAGCTTAAAACAATGGCAGTCTTTCTTTTCAGATGAAAAGAATAAAGATCCATTTTCCATTGGTATTTAGGACAAGCCAAGCCAGAATTCATATTACCACAGTGCTACAGCTATTATAGAAAGAGAGCTAGACAAAACATTTGTTTAGCAGCAGTTTATTTCATTGAACAGAAGGGTGCCCAAATAAGAAAGGAGGCATATTCTACATGTAAAAAGATTTCTACAATTTGCTGCACATTTGTTGAGTAGTATTCTGGTTTTTCCAGTATTATTTTTGTCAATTATGAGTATCTTTTAACTATTGGATCCATTACTAAACTTCTTTATGCTGGTGAACTTTTAGAAAACAATAAAAATGCTGATATCTGAAAGTCCTTTCCCTCAGACTAAAAACAAGCATGGAACAGTACTAATATAGTTAAGGCTAACTTTATAATTAAAGATAATATGACACATAAAACATAATCTGTAATAACTGTGAAGAAATTATGAGAAAGTGTGTTTTCATAGCCTCTATAACCTATTGGATACAATGTGGTAGACAGTCTTTGCCCCTAACAATGCATTTGCAATGCAGAATTTTGTTCGTTTTGTGCTTGATTGATCTGAAAGAATCTGCATGTTACTTGTACATGCATGCTTGCAGCACTTTGAACAAAAGACTATCTTCCACTTTGTTTAATTTGTTCAATTATGGTTTTGTATGCATTGAAGTGAAGATAAGAGAGATAAGGATGAAAGAAGAGAATGCAAAAGTTGGCTTGAAGCTCAAAGTTAAAAAAAAAACACCCTAAGGCAGTGGTTCCCAAAGTTGTCTGGGCTATGACCCATCTAATATAAGTTTACCAACTCGGGACCCACCTCTAGGAAATTTAACCATTACCAATATGAATAAAGGCTCGGTCGGTTGGTGTGTCATTCTACAGGCGGGGCCCACTCAATATTCACTCGCGACCCACCAGTGGGTCGTGACCCATAGTTTGGGAAACCCTGGACTAAAATATTCCTGTCATCCATGAATGAAGAGGAGCCCTGCAGGATTAGGCTACAGCCCATCTAGTCCAGCATCCTGTTTCACCAGTGGCCCACCAATACGAGGGGAGGAGAGAGAAAGTGCTTGTCTATTTCCACCTGCTGCAAAGACTACAAAAACCCAGCAGTACCCAGCCCAACGCCCCAACGACCCCATGGACAAGGGGAGGAGGGAGAATCAGCGCTCGACTATTTCCACCTGCTGCAAGAACTACAAAAACTCAGTAGCCAGCTGTCCCACTCGTTTATAGTTTTTTTCCCTAATTATTATTATTACTGTATATTGCAGTGGTTCCCAAAGTTGTCTGGGCTATGACCCATCTAATATAAGTTTACCAACTCGGGACCCACCTCTAGGAAATGTAACGGTTACCAATATGAATAAAGGACTTTTCAAATAACAAAGTTTTAATACAATTTTTTTATTACTTAATTCTACAGGCAGGGCCCACTCAATATTCGCTCGCGACCCACGAGTGGGTCCCGACCCATAGTTTGGGAAACCCTGCCCTAAGGTCTTAGGATCTGGTCCTATCTCTTCCTGGCAAACAGAAGGGGAAGGAATGGAAGCTGTGCCAGATTTTATTCTCTTGGCCTCAAAGATCACTGTAGAAGGTGGTTACAGCCATGGAATTAAAACACATTTGCACCTTCAGAAAAAAAGTTATCACAATCCTGGATAGCATACTAAAAAGCAGAGACATAACCTTATCAACAAGGACCATATCGTCAAAGCTATGGTTTTCCCAGTGCTACAGTAGCTGTGAGAGTTGGATGGTAAGAACGACTGAGAGTGCTGGAGAACAGATACTGAAAAAGATTTTTAAGAGTCCTTTGGACTGCAAGGCTATCAAAATGAGAGGCATTCGACCCTGACTATTCATTGGAAGCAGAAAGTATTTTGACTGCATAATGAGGAGACAGGACACATTGGGAAAGCCTGTTGCTGGGAAAGATTGAAAGCAAAAGGACAAGGCAATGGCAGAGTAGGAGATGGATAGCATCATGGAAGCAGTGAACATCAGCTTGGACAAACTTTGGGAAGTAGTAGAAGATATGAGGGACTGACATGCTAGAATCCAAAAAGTCATGAAGAATTAGACTTAACAACTGAACTGCAACAATCTGCTGCAGTATTATCAAATCTAAGTTGGTTCATCTCATTTGGCTGTACAGTATAAACATTTTTTTAAACCATCTTATATATTTTCATTTGCCAGCTTGCTCACATGCTTTAGAAATTCATTTAGGAAAGAGTTAAATGGATATGCCACCTGAAATGATTCAAGGTTGTTACTACTAAGATGATGATTTGACCTACAGGGCCTTTTTAGTGGTGGCTCCGAGATTATGGAACAGTCTCCCCCACCTTCAGTTTGGCTGCGTCTTCACAGCATGCGTTATTTCGGTTTAAATAATTCGAAATAACTGAACCGGAACAAAGCTGTCTACACGACTTGCAAATTGATCCAGTTCCGAGGGCATTCCGATTGCAGCATTAACGCGGAATCAATACTCGGAGTCCACATGGCAGCATTGTCCTCCTGCCCATTGCCCACCCACTCTCTGTGATTAGTTTTCCCTCCCAGGATCCCACCCTCCCTTCCCTGTGCGTCATGCATGCCTTTTTTGCCTCTTTGTTCTGATCAGCTGTCATTGGGATGCCCCCTGCCCGAGTCCTTCCACTGCACTCAGCTCCGCCGGGGACCCCCTGCCCGAGGCCTGCTCGCCTCCTCTCTTCCTTCCTTCCCTCCTTCCTTCTTTCCTCGGGGGCTCTGTTCAGGGCTCGCGCCGTGCCAGGTCTGGATCGGTGCCGGCGGCCTGGGAGCGCTCCATGGCTCCGGAGGAGAAAGCGAGCCAGCGAGCAATGTGTCCGCGCTGCTGCCGACTAGATCTCTCTGCCAGCAGGAAAGAGAGGGGGGGAGAGAGAGAGAGGGAAGGAGGGAGGGAGGGAGAGCCAGCCAGCAGCGCTCTGGGGAATTTTTTCTTTCTTTCTTTTTTCTCCCCCCCCCCCCCCAAAAAAAATTAAATTAAATTGGAGTGCTGTTCAGGACATAGAGAAAGTTGCCTGGCAGGGAGGGACCGATCTGCCTCCAGGCTGCAAAAGCTTTGGATTGTGTTTTTCCAGCCCTGCATCCTTCAGAGCGGGGACTCCAGGGCTTTCCTTTCCTTTCCCTTTTTAAAGTTCAGAATTTGCGCAAAACTGCAACATTGTTATTAAGCTAAATCGCTACAGTGTAGCTTTGGAGGTAGTGGCTGTTTCGAGGCTGGATTCTTTCAATGAAATCACTCTTTGGAAGCAAGCTATTGGGAGAGGGAATCCTAAACATGTGTGAGGGTGTCTGATTTTATAGCTGTCATGAAAGCCTGCCTGTGTGTGTGTGTCTACTGGCTCGCTCCCTCCCCAGGAGGGGAAGACTAGCTAGGCTTTCTGCGGCCGGGCTCCCTCAGCCAAATTCTTCTTGCCCGCCCCAGGGGAATCCAAAACGCTGATAGCCTCCTCCTGCCCAATCCTCTCCTCTCCGTCTCTCCCCCTCCCCAACTCTCCGCACGCACTCCAGAGCTGTAGTGCTGCTGTGTGAAGGCTGCTCCAAGAAGTTCAGGCTTACAAGAGAAGAAGTGATCCGAAAAAAGTTTTTGCTTCAGATCAGGCAGGGAAACACCACCCCCCCCCAATGACGTCCGCAGAATACGGACAGCCATTGGGTAGATTGCGATTGGAGAAGCGAAACCCTGAACACGCAATCTCATCCCTGAAACGGTACTGTCCACACAGAAAAAAATGAAACACGTATCAAGCACACAATCCGGTGTGAGACCTCTTGAAATCAGAATTTATTTTAAAACGGTTTAACGTGGTTTAACACGGAAGAAGCGTGTTAAGCCGAACTGCCGTCTGGCCAAGGAGAACTCAAAATGTTTTGAATTCGAGATAACGATGCCGTGGGGATGAGGCTATAATCTGTTGAGGAGTGGTGTGAAGATGCACCTCTTTGTCCCAGCCTTTGGCTAAATAAAGAAAAAGCTTTTCCTCCTTGCATTCAGGCACTGTTAAGCTTTTAATATGCTCATTTTATATTTGACTTTTAATGTTGCAAGTGCAACCTACCCTGAGCCCTTCAAGAATAGGGTAAGATAAAACTTCAAATAATTAAATACAAATAATTTTTTTTTAAAATTATGTGTGTTATTTATTTGTGACCACCTGCAGTATTATCTGGCAGTCCAGTTTATACTTCATCCAATGCAGTTAGGGCATACTAGCAGAGGACAGGGTCTCCCTTATACTGCACCGCTTCCTAAACCAGATTAAGAGTAAGTGAGGAAACATCCTATGGACACATTGCACACTACACAGCAGCAAAACAGACTAATAACATTTGTAAACAGATTGACTTTTAGTTGTAATGATTTCCATATTTCTCATGTGAAATTCACACAGTGTGAAACTGAACACTTAAGCAGAATAAACAAAGTGTTAATAGTTGAATAAACAAAGAACTTTCACAATATTTTCCAATATTTTTCCACAACACTTCCCTACATGCTGGAGACATTCTGAAAAAGAATAAGAAAAGCATGTTCCCATTATTTAATGTTTAACCTTTCCTCTATTTTCATGGTCACACTTGTTTTTGTATAAAGAAATATAGTAATTTTGCAATAACATTTCCCTTCTTGCCTAGAAAGCTTTTGTTGCATAAACCTGATTTCTAATACATGAAGGTATTCATAAACAAGTAGCACTATGGTTAGATACTGTAATCAATAATTTGCTTATTGACCTTCTAAACCAAAGATAGAAACACAATGATATTGGGATAGCCCTATATTTACAATGTAAAGGCAAAACAACAAGTTTTATGAACCTAAACCCTTCATTCTTCTTTTGGGCCCTGAGACCTTTCATAAAATACGGGTGGGTAACATATTTTACATATTAGTGTGTAATCTAGGAATAAAGTCTGTGGGGGTGAATTTTTGCCCATTTCAGCTAAAGTAAGAAGCAACTAGGACAAAGGTTGCATTCCAGTCACAGCAACTCTTGTCCATATCTCTTGGAAGAATTCATAAACATACAGTAGTCAGGGACGATCTTCATAGCTGTCCACGGGCCTAGCATGCCCCAGCAACAGGCTTCTATTGGCACCTGAGCTTCCTTTCCATAACACCATATATGGTACTTCCTATGTTCTTCCTGTAGCAATATCCTTGCAGTAAATCTGGTTCTGTCCAGTCCCCACCCCCACCCCCGGCTGCCATACATGGACTTCTTGTAGTGTTTTTCCACTGTGCAATTGTCTTCTGTGTGAAGGGTATAAAAAGCCCTGACTCTTAACAGTAAAAGGGGTTACTTTCACTTTGCAGCCATCCTGCGTCCGTGCTGTTTATTTCGTTACAAAAGTCTATCCCCATTTTTGCACTTACCTGTGGAAATCCAGATTTAGAAGATCCAGATCTTGGAGATGGGGTCCTTGCTTGAATCTGGCCCTCAAAAAACCTGGCAAGGAGATCTTGGCAAGGACCCCATACATCCAGATGTGCCCTCTAGCACCCGATTCCAATGGATGCTAAATGGGGCACTGGCGGACACCATAGCACCCATTCCAATGCTCCATTTTGCCAGAGCCAGAAGTGCCACCAGCGGTACGGTGTGACTGGCCAGCACCAACATCACTCATGGCGTATGCCCCCTGACAAGAGGGTGGGGCCGAGAGGCATGGCTTCATAGCTGCTCATGCACCTACTACGAAGCCTGTGCTCATGTAAGCCTCTGTAGTTGGGAGTGGCAGGGTGGAGCCAGAGCCACCACACTGCAAATGGTGCCTGCTGTGCCCACCCCTGGACCCCATTAGCCCAGTAAGTAGTGCAGACACTTGTCCTCCAGTCAGGTCTTCACAGCTGAAGACCGGATTGTGGACACCAGTAAAGGAGTCTGCAGTAAATGTGGATTTATGGGTCAAAGGACCCATTAAATCCAGATTTCCGCAGCACTTGTGGAGACAGGGCCTTCAGGATGGGGTCCTAAAGGGGTCTTGCATGGGGACAGGGCATGCCTGATCAGTACCAATCAGGGTCTTAATGGGGTCTTCGAGGCCAGTGCAAAAACAGCCTATGTCAGCTAAGACTGAAGAGGCTTGTAACAACACCTGGTATACTCCATCCAGTAACACAGAGATTAAAAGGTTTAAAAACTTAACTGTAACTAACATATTCTCTACCCTCTTTTATTACATGTCTATAAGCCCCTCATAATCAAATATCTGAAGTAGGAAAATTTGCTTTTTCAAGTCACTATGTTGTAACTATGTTGATCAATTGTACAACAAGAGGTATTACATTATCCACAGGCAGAAAAGCAGCCACACTCACATAATCTGCAAGTGGGGGTATAGTGATATTTGTTTTTGACTTTAGCTTTTGGTAATAGTAACTGTGCCATCTCTGAAGGTTGATACGAGAACTGTTGTCACATTAATATTGATCCACCCTACCTTTGGCACTGAAAGATTTCCTAAAATAAGCAGAGGAATGCCTGATCATGGAAGAAATCACAGGCATATCACAAGCTTCTGAATAATTCAAATAGCTGGAAGCTGTCTGTATATGATCACAAGCAATTTTTAGTTTACGGAATGATGCAACAACAGGTGAAATAGCTTCTTGGAGACACTACTTTATTATCTATTATCTAGATCCATTTCAATCTGGCTTCAGACCCGGTCGTGGCACAGAAACCGTCTTGGTCGCCCTGGTTGATGACCTACTCCGGGAGAGAGACAAAGGGAATGCCACCCTGTTGGTTCTCCTGGACCTTTCAGCGGCTTTTGATACTATTGACCATGGTATCCTTCTGGAAAGGCTGCGGAGCTTAGGAGTTGGAGGCAACGCTTGGCACTGGTTCCGCTCTTATCTCAGCAGCCGATCCCAGATAGTGGCTGTGGGAGATACGGTTTCGACACCCTGGGAACTCACTTGTGGGGTTCCTCAGGGGTCGATCTTATCTCCCATGCTCTTTAACACCTATATGAAGCCACTGGGAGAGGTCATTAGGAGTTTTGGAGTGAGGTGTCATCAATATGCTGATGATACCCAACTCTATCTCTCTGTTCCATCTGAATCAGGAGAGGTGGTAGAAGTGCTTGACAGGTGTCTGGAGGCAACAATGGGCTGGATGAGGGCCAATAAATTGAAGCTGAATCCAGACAAGACAGAGGTGCTGTGTATTACAGGGTCTCGGATCCGCGTAGTTGGGAGATACCCTGTCCTCGATGGGGTAGCTATGCCCTGGAAGGGACAGGTGCGTAATTTGGGGGTACTCCTGGACTCTGCACTAACACTTGAAGCTCAGGTGGAGGCCGTGGCCAGGAGTGCCTACTCCCAACTACGGCTTGTACGTCAGCTTAAGCCATTCCTGGATAGAGACGACCTGGCCACAGTGATCCACGCTCTGGTAACCTCTAGATTGGACTATTGCAACGTGCTCTACATGGGACTACCCTTGAAGACGGTCCGGAATTTGCAGTTAGTGCAAAATGCAGCGGCCAGGGTGCTGACTGGAACAACTAGCTGGACACATATTACGCCAGTTTTAAAAGAATTGCACTGGCTGCCAATTCGCTACCGGGCCCAATTCAAGGTGTTAATTCTGACCTATAAGGCCCTAAATGACTTGGGCCCCAGATATCTAAAGGAACGCCTTCTCCCATACCGTCCTGCCCGTGCCTTAAGATCTGAAGAAGATGCCCTCCTGGTTGTTCCACCACCTCCGATAGTGAGGTTGGTGGGCACCCGGGGGAGAGCATTTTCTGTGGCAGCCCCTAGATTGTGGAATAGTCTTCCCTCCTGGGTGCGCCATGCCCCTTCCCTGTTGTCATTTAGGAGGGCTGTAAAGGCATATCTTTTTGCCTTAGCCTTTGGCCAAGGTTGACCCATTCCTCCCTTGGTCACAGTTTTAGTAATAGATCCCTAGATGTAGGGCTTATATCAGAACTTTTAATTATATACCATAGCTCAATCTGTGCCCTGTTTTTAATACCTTGTTTTAATTATTCAGTTTTAATATGTTTACCTGTGTCTTGTTTTTAATATGGTTTTAACTGCTATTTATTTGTTGTTACCCGCCCAGAGACCTTCGGGTATGGGGCGGGATAGAAATAGAAATAAATAAATAAATAAATAAATACTTTGGTGTCTCCATTTTAAAAAACAGATGAGCTGTCTAAATGTGAAGGGTGCCACAACAGTTACCTAAGGCAATGTGTCCTAAGAATTTATAGTTACATGAACCAAGACCTAAGAATACAGTATAGAGGGTGTTTTTCCACTGTCACTAGAAGTACCCATTAAGTACCCATTAATGGGTACTTAATGGGTACTTCTAGTGACAGTGGAAAAACACCCATAGTCAGGCTGATCCTGCTGATAGCAGCTCATTTAAGTAATGATTTTGTCCTTGCCACAACTCCTCTGACTGACCACCTTCACTGGTGTACCCCTTGGCATATGATATTTGGAAATTCATATTCCTCTTCTTTACTTATACAACAGTACTAGTCACTGCCATCATCTAAACCAGGGTTTCCCAAACTATGGGTCACGACCCACTGGTGGGTCGCGAGCGAATATTGAGTGGGCCCTGCCTGTAGAACGACACACCAACCGACCGAGCCTTTATTCATATTGGTAACGGTTAAATTTCCTAGAGGTGGGTCCCAAGTTGGTAAACTTATATTAGATGGGTCGTAGCCCAGACAACTTTGGGAACCACTGATCTAAACTCCTTTTTTTTGGTTGATATTTTGGTGGAGGGCATGTTGGCATTTTGAATATCCAATCAAGAGAGATTTATACAGTAAAACAACTTTATCAAATATCTACAAGCTTGAGCTCTGGTAGGAACACGTACAACCTTGGGAGTAAATCTTTTTGTTGTGGAAAACATCTTTTGCTTGGCCAGGTTACTGGCCAGGGAAGCCTGCAATAGTCAAACTGAAGTGGGGAATAGATGGAATACAAGGGATTTCCTTTCTTTTAATACCACATGAAATAAAAATTATGACTGAACATGGAATCTTCCAGTTATATCCTTTCTGCTACCATCTTAATTCAGCACTTTGATTTCTTGCTCACCCAAACTTTGCAGAGTGATGGTTTTATATTTTCTCCTATCAGAGTTCTGAAGTCCAACACTTTACATTCCCAGAATTCCTTGGCAAATCTACCAAGGAGAATTACTTTGCCTCTGATTTGCCTGTGAAATCATGATAATCCTGCATAGCACCCTGATTTCTGAGTATTTTGTTTTTCTGTATCTAAGCAGACAGCTAGTCTGTCCACAAACCTTCCTTATCTTTAGGTGAATTCCTTTGATATCCCATTTCAGACACAAAAAGTAGGATGACTCAAATAATGAAATAAAGAAGTCCAATACCTTTGTTCTAAAGGTAAGGAAGTGAAAAGGGATGAGCAAGATAAGCAGTTAGTTGCAGGAGAAGCAATGTGTCCTGTCCATAGAATGTGGTTAAGTAAAATGTTCTCAATTTCTTTCAAAAATTTAAGTGCATTTCTGGTGTTGCTATATTTTTATTTCTATGCTGCCCTATAAATGAATTTATCTGGGCATGTTACAATCTAATAAACCTGCTTTCTTAAGTTTCAAGATATATCATAAAAACAGCAATAATATACTGTTTCTCAGGCTGCATCCCCACTGGAAAATTTTACTGTGGTTTTAAATCTGAATTAATTTAATCACCTTTTAATGTGTTTTTTTCATGTTCCCATTTATGGCTTTTTATGTGGATTTACAGGGTTGACACCTCCCATCTCTCTTCTGCATCATACTCTGACTTTATGGGGCCAGGATCCAAACCCTGTAAGCCTGCCTCTGATTAATATTAGAATGGAGATAGCTTCGGGGGAGGGAGGGAGGAGGGGAGACAAAGCAGGCAGCAGCTTTGCAGATCATCAGCTCAGTGTGAAAGGGCAAAGTCTTTCTGATGGCTGCCTCTTTAAAATCAGACTCTCCCTACATTTACAAAAAGCAGTGAGGGGATGGGACAGGAGAAGCAAAGTGGGGCGGGAGGAGAAGGGAGGATCGATTACCTTTAGTTACTGCAGAGGTTCAAAATGAGAGTTAGAGAGAAGGGGGATTCTCTCTCCCTCTACACACACACAAAGCACATGCGGACTCTCAGTGCTTCTGCCCAAAAGGAGATGGGTTTGAGGGAGAAGTGTTAGAAAGGTGCTTCTTCTTATGTGTGTGTGTGTGTGTGTGTAGGGTGTTGGGGTGGTGGTGGAAGGAAGGACAATGACTGAAGAAAGCAAAGGTGTCAGAGGAAGAGGAGAAAATGTTAAAAGACTGGGAGAAGCAGCTGCGCAGAAGGACCTGCTCTGCTGATTGTCTGCTGTTACATTTGTATCTCTGGTAACATTGCAACAATAGCTCCCAGCTCTGCTCTAGTAGCTACTGCTGGGAAAGGAGGCAAATAATGGGACTGAAGAAGAAGGGGGGGACTGAAGAGAACGCCCCTTCCCACCCACCCCCCAAAAATGTGTGTTTCCATTCACAGAAACCGCAGATTATTTGTAAATCCCATTGCAAGACTACTTTTTATCCGAATATAGATCTCCCATATTTGGGGATCTCTAATCCTCAGAAACTGCCGATTCTTCTAATCCTTTGGGAATGTTCAGCTCTGAAAATGGATTCAATTTGCTTAAAAACTTCAATGGAAATGCACCCTCAAAGACAATGGAGCAAAAGAAAAACGTTACTTCCCAAACTTGATATTGTTCAAATGAAGAGCTGAGCTGTTAGCACTTTCCTTAGCTTAAGTGGGTACTGGAAGAGTGGGAGATACAACCTATACTGCTGTACACAAAAGCACTGAGCCTTCGATAGGGCTCTGCCAGGAAACTGAGGATATAGGGTTAAGAGAGCAATAAAGTGATCATTTCTGGGTGCGTTCCCATGGTACTAATTTGTATCTCGATTGCCCCTCCACTGAAGTGGATTAAAGAAAAGCGGGTTCAATCCGGATTTCAGCGTTCCCAAGGGGGTAAGCAAAACACGCATTTAAAATGAACGGACCGTCCCCAAGGAAGCATGTTTTGTTTACCCGCATCTTTTTCTCCCCGCCCCTCACTGTTTCATTGGGGGATCGGGCGGAAGGAATTTCCAGCTGCCGAAACGCCTCCCCCCTCCCAGCCAGCGATCCTGCAATCCTTTCCTTCAAAAAGACCAAAAGAAAAATTTAAAACTTCTCTGTTCGTTTCCCCTGCTTGCGAAGACTGTAGCCGGCACTCTTTACAAGATCTCCATCCAGCCAGCTCTTTTACACTTTCACTTTCGCGGAAGCAATTCATCACAATGTATCTATGCTGTTTCTCTTTGGGATTGGAAAGAGAAACAGCAAAGAGAAAATGCCTCCCTAGATCGCTGTTTGCATAGATCGCTGGCTGGATGACAGGCAAAAGAGAGACAGAGAGAGAGAGAGATGATCTCTCCGGCCGGCAATTCCCACCTGGGAGAGAATCCCCGCCCCTTTTGCCATGGAGCAATCCCATGGAAAATGTTGCGCTGAAAACCCACGTCTTCCAGAAAGTACTGCTTTAAACAGGTATTTTTTTAAAGCGGCTTTTCCCCATTAGCGGTGCTGGAAACCCGGATTAAAGCCGTGCATGGGACCGCTCCATGGCAAAAGAAGATTTTCAGCAAACTCATTATTGCATGGGAACGCAGCCTCAGACTTCTTTCCAGACTTCAGCCACAAGGCAGCTCTGTTATTGCTTGTTAACAATACAATAAAGTCAGTCGCAAACTAAGGTAAACAGGTCCAGGAAAGCAGCTGGTGCCCAAGGGGGTATAGTCCATCCAACTGCAGAGTTGACCATTGGAATCAAGATGATGACATTTAGTAGCAAACATCCAGGGGCAAAAGCAAACTAGAGAGATACATCAAATAAAGAACAGAACATCTGGACATCCCTTCTATTCTGTCCATTAAGATATGCCCCAAATCAGTTCACCTATGAATCTGGTTACCAGCATCAAGGTTCCTTGAACCTCAGCTGAAGACAAAAATCCACCATTTTATGAATAAACGTCTGAAAACATTTTGCATCATGCCCTCTCAAATGTCCATAACCAGATATCAGGAGATTCTGCAGGAATCTGGACACAGGATTTCATAGAAAATCCCATCCCACTGTGACTATTCCCCAAACTCTTATCAAACTGACTCTGCTCAGACCTGCCCTCTCCCTGTCTTCCTGCTCACAGAACTGTCTACACTGTCCACCATCATGTGAATCCTGCAGGCCTCTCTAAGAATAATTCCTAAGCACAGATACATCTTTTTCTACTCTCCTGCCTTCTTGTGATACCTTGCTAACTGCAACCTTTTTCATCTGATCCCTCTTTCCTTTCATTCGTATGTATAGCTGCCATCAGTCTTTTTGAACATATACGAGAAGCCCTGCTGCATCAGGCCACGGCCCATCAAGTCCAGCATCCCATAGTACACAGTGTCCCACCAAATGCTGATGGGCATCTCAAGCAGAGACAAGAACAAACACAACAGTTGCCAGAGATATTGCTACACTTTCTGCCTCGTGCTTCACTCTTTCCTCAGATGATTTAGTTTAAGACAGTTTCTTTAGTGGAGTGAAAGATAAAATCACTTTAATTCAAGGTGCCCCACAACACAACCACAAAAATGAAAACAAAAATGTAGCAATCCAGCAACAAGTCAAGCTGCAACAGGGTGAAGTTCTATTTTATTACAATACAAGCCTACAATGTCTCCTACGTTCAGTGATGCTGACTTCCAGGAAACTGAACCTGAAAGATAGGTATTTAATAAGATGGACTTCTGTGGCTTAATGCTGGCATCCTAACCTACTTATTATTTAAATGAGGATTTCAATACTGCCTTTGGCCCTTTCCACACTTGGCCTTATTCTGGAATATATCTCAGAATCAGGGTCTCTTATCTGCATGTTATTGCAGACTACAGCAGGTCCTAGTGAGACTTGCCATAGCCTGTATTTGCATGTGGACAAGAGACCCCTATCCTGAGATATATCCCAGAATAAGGCCAAGTGTGGAAGCAGCCTTTGATACTTTTTTTTAACACTGTTTAAACTTGTCTAAGGTTAGTTACAAACTACTGTATGATTTTTTTTATGGGAAAACCATCTATAAACAGGAAAAAATGCTTGGCTCAGGGCCAAGAAATTCTCCTAGCCATTTGGAAGCATTTAGCAGGAGGTGAGTGGGGCACCTCACCATGCACAGCTTAGCTACTAGGAAAGAGTCAAGGTTTTTTCTTTAGTATAAGGTCCTTATTAACTTGGGACAAGCTTGCTTGGCAAGCTAGTGAGATCTTTTGAGATCTTCAGGAGAGGTCCTGCTGCAGAAACCACCACTCACTGAGTCTGTGGTCACACCTAAGGTTAAATCCAGCTTCAGAGCGAGAGAACAGATCAGCAAAGTGACCAGTAATTTTCTTTCCACATTATCTATCCCAAAAGTGAATTTTCTGAGGTATTTAACACACAGCTTGTCACTTTGCTGATGCATTTTCTCACTCTGAAAGTGGACTGAAGCCGGATTAAAGCTAAAGTGTGACCACAGCCTGACTGTCATTACCTGCAGTGGGGCGTTCTCTGTGGTGGTAGTATCCTACCCTCCGGAATAGTCTCTCCTCTCAAATTCACAGGGCGCCTACACTCCTGGTCCTTAAGGGTCAACTGAAAACCTATGTTTTTACCCAAGCCTTTCTAGAATGAATGTTTCTGTACTTGCCCCATTTCATTTATATTTTCATTTAACTATTATGCTTTTAACTGTTTGCACTCTGAGATATTTTAATGGAAAACAGTATAGAAATATTTTAAATGAATCACCACCAATCTCCAACTTGGCAGATGGAGGAAGCTACGGAGAGAAGAGAAGAGACGGGAAACCTATATTTGACTCTGTCCTGCTCCATGCCTCAGGACCCATAGACAACTAAATTTTAATTCAGCTCCAGTCCACTTTCAAAGTGAGAAAACCCAACGGCAAAGCGACAAGCTGTTTTCTTTCAGCATCAGCCAACTCAGAAAATCCACCTCTGGAAGAGACAGTGTGTGGGGGTGGAGAATGGCATATCACTTTGCTGATGAGTTTTCTCACTCCGAAAGTGGACTGAAGCTGGATTAAAACAGGTGTAGATTGGTCCCCAGAGGAGACGCTGGGTCTCTTGCGAGCCTCCACCCCCTTCAACCTTTCTCTCTAAAGAGGTTCTGGGACTGTTGTTGCTTTTAAACAACGGAGAGACCGGGCGGGCGGGCAGGATTACGCCTGCAGGTTCGCGCGCCCCGCTTTACCTTCCACGCCAACTCGATTTCGAAGTCCCGGGCGCGCAAAAAGCGGAGCAGAAACGGCTCGGAAAGAGAAAAGGGCATCGGCTGGATGCCTTCCGCCTCGGCTCTGCGCTTCAGCGCGGCTACGGCGGCTTTCACGAGCGGCGAGTCATCCGGCAGGTCCTGGAGGTTCCTCTGGAGGGGACGAGGAGGCTCCTCTTGGCTCATGGCGCGGCTGGCTGAGGTGGGCGAGGGCGCACGCTCCTCAGGTTCGGGCGGCGCGAGTGGAAACGCGGCGAGGCTGAGACCGAGAGCAGCTACTGCTGGCCACTTCGCCCGGCCTCGCTCGTTACATCATCAAATCAAACAGGAGCGTCTGGCGTCGCTCCTCTCACCGAACCTGCTTCCAAACAAACCCCTTGGGGTCAAAGGCGTGCCGCGCCTCTCCGTCGCGAGCAATCAGTAGAGCGCCAATACAGTAAACACGCCGCCCTCCCCACCTTCACCCGCTCGGCTCCGGACCAGGGCCTTGGCCTGTGTGAACGCAAAGTCCCGCAGGCGAGGTAGAGAACGGGATGAAAGACTGAACTCTCTCGTGGCCACACGTTCATTTTAAACCTTCCGTCCACCTTCAGATCTGACTGCTCCCACCTTTTCTTGTCGATCCGTTGTATTTGTGGCTTTCCCATCCAGTCAAGTCCAAATGGAGGGTGGAAAGAGCACAAATAAAACAAGATGGCAACGAAAAGGTGCGAGCAGTCAGAACTGAAGATGGACTGAAGGAGGTTTAAAGTCGAGTCCGACTCCAACCTAATGCGATGGGCATGGTGCCTAGAGAACAAAGGGAGCAGAGGCGGTCAAGAACACCTTGCACAGGTTTTGTAAAGATGCTGCTCCTGTCCCTGCTGCACAGATAACATTTCTTTTATTAGGTAAGATGCCCCAAAGCGATATTCCTGAACTACAGCTGCCCTCGTTCCTTGCCAATAGTGCCAGTAGGGCGAGTTGCACAAGTAATTAAAGGAGGAGCAGTTGGGATTTGAAACCTAGTGCCCCTAGGTGGGGTCAAGATTCGGTTGCATCCATTCTAAGCCTTTCAGCTTGCTGTGTGACTTTAAGGCAGCTTTGAGTTGTGCTATTTTCTGAAATGTCTTGCCAAAATCTTGTCTTCACTGCAGCTGAACAGGGTCAGGCCTGGCTTGGACAGGAGACAACAAAGGAATATCAATCCTCCTTGCAGGATAGTTTAGATCCTAGAAAAAATCTAAAGGTGTTCAAGGCTGAATGAATGCTTAAAGCCTGGTCTCTCAGGGCCAGAGGCAGAACTACTATTAAGATTGTTGTTTTTTTTTGCCTGGGTTCCAGTATCCATTTGAGCTGGCTAGGGCTTTGCATTAATTTGGCATTGGACTCTGCATGTTCAGTCTCCTCTTGCATTGCATGGAGACCCTATTTGTTATGTTTGCCAGAGGATGATTCTATTCCAGTTATTCTACTTCTCAGGTCCTGGTGCAGCATCAAAGCTACTACATCACTCTGCGTCTCTACTAGTCAACCAATGGTAGCATGCAAACAAGAGACTTGCTTTGTAGCAACAGGAAGTAACTTATGGTACAGATACTGCCATTTGAATTATCTACTTATTTTGAAATGTTTATATATTATTTAAACTGAATACTAAAACAATAGTTTGAAAAATTACTGTGATTATATATGAATAAAAACAGTTTGACAACTCATACTGTCTCCTGTTAATGCAGCCAGAAAAGAAGGAAGGGAAGTAGATCTTTAGTTGAACTAAGGGTATTTTTCCACTGTCACTAGAAGTACCCATTAAGTACCCATTAATGGGTACTAAATGACATTTTTGTACCCACTAATGGGTACTGAATGGGTACTTCCAGTGCCAGTGGAAAAACACCCTAAGATTCATCACCCTCCTGGGACCAGTTTTAACACAGAAGCTGCAAGAACAAAGGCAACACACATGCAAGAACCTGCCTAATCCTAAATGTCTAAATATTTGATCAGAAATCTTTTTGTGGTGTGAACCACTCTGGGATCTCAAAGTGAAGAATGGTATGTAAATGTAAATAAATAATGCAGGGAAAGTCTTGTAAAAGATAGGTTGTAAGGAGATGCTTACTATGTCATTTAGATGCTTACTAAGCCTGTAAAAGACTCCCTGGGATGATTGCAATGAATTTATAGGTATGTAGCTGAAGGAATCTATTCTTTAACATAGCCCAAATTCACTCTCTATGTTACCAATAAAACCTTAAATCTGGCCCAATATCTAATTAGTATCTAATTAAACACCTAATTAAATCTGGCCCAACACCAAATTAGTAATCACTGTGGTTTATGCCTAAGTACAATATATAGTTTACAAGGTGACTGTGGGTTTTTCCCCACTTACTTCCCTTAATCCAGATCTAAGATGATCCAGACCTAAGGAATGGGTCCTTCGACTAATCTAGATTTAGGGTGTTTTTCCACTGTCACTAAAAGTACCCATTAAGTATCCACGGGTGGTGTAGCACCCAATAGCAATGGGTGCTAGCTTGCTCACAGTGGAAATACCCGGAGCACCCACGTGGCGAATGCAGCTCTACCCACATGGGACCCACCTGCCACCCCATGTTTTGTTTGGGTTGTTGGGTTTTTTGTTTTGTTTTTTTTGGTGCCATGGGGTGTGCAAACTCCGGAGATGCTCCGGATATTCTTCAAAGATCCTCTGGAGTGGCTCTGGAGAATCTTGGAAGTTTGGAATCTTGGAAGATTCTCCAGAGCTTTGGACAAAGCTCCGTAGAAATGGCATTGCTTTGACGGGTCATCTTCTAAGCCTGTGCCATTCTCCAGAGTTTCCTTCAGAGATTATGCACAGGCTTCAGAGCTTTGGGTTTTGGGGAAACCCCTGTGGGTGCCCCCCAGAGCCCCCATTGCCCAATTGTGATGGAGACATACTCTGTAAAATTTGGATTTGATGCCTGAAGGCCCCATTGTAGACCTTTAATGGGATCTACAGGAAATCCAGATTATAGGTCCTGAAGGACCCATTTAATCTGGATTTCCCTAGAACAGGTGGAAATCAATGTGGCTCTAATGGGGTTTGAAGTGGAAACAGGGTCTTCATGGTCTGAGCCTAATGGGTACTTATTGAGTACTTAGTGCTAGTGGAACACCCCCCTGCCCCCAGTCAACAGCCTGACTGGTGCATCTTCTGTCAGTTGCATCTTCTGGAGCGGTACAAGAATGACCCAAAATTCACTGTTATAGAAATCAATGCATAAATTTACCAATGCATGCATAACAGTGGCTAAGGTATCCCTTCACAGGAAGGAATGTAGTTGCCTAAGTACAGAGGTCATTTTGGCTTAAATGATGAGGTCTCACTAATGAAGAGTGGAGTGGAATAAGCTTTCATATGTTTTTCAGTACTTCTGGATGTGGTGAATAAGGATGCTGTATTACTGTGGTTCTGATGTTCACTTAAGGAGTGTGGGAGTTGGTGTAGTTCAGTGGAAAACCAAACTGCCTATAAAGCAGATAGTCCCAGGTTCGATCCCAAATCTCTTCTCGGAAGCAGGAAGTGGCAAATAGCTTCTGTATCTCTGTCAAGAAAGCTGCATAGAGATGCACATAGAGTCAACTAGAAGTCAAACCCGAGTCAGGATACCTAATAACAAGAACTGTGTTGTTATGCTGCACCTTTACCCAATGTTATATAACATCTACATAATGATGCTCTCAGTCGTCTTTTAAAGTTATGAACAGAAGGGCCAATAGTATTCTGATGACACTCAGCTCAAGGGTCTGGAACACCTCCCTTACGAAACCAGGCTGCAACGTCTAGGCCTCTTCAGTCTGGAGAGACGGCGTTTGAGAGGGGACCTGATTGAAGTATATAAAATTATGCACGGTATAGAAAGGGTGGATAGAGAAAATTTCTTTTCTCTGTCGCACAACACTAGAACCAGGGGGCACTCTATGAAGATGATGGGTAGGAGAATAAGGTCTGACAGGGGGAAGTATTTCTTCACCCAGAGGGTCATCAGCTTATGGAATGTGCTGCCGGAAGAGGTGGTGACAGCTACCAGTCTGGATGGCTTTAAGGAAGGGTTAGACAAATTTATGGATGACAGAGGTATCAATGGCTACTAGAATGAATGCCTAGGTGCATCCTTCAGGCTGGGGGGGGGGAGGAACTGGGGCGCTTCTAAGGCCATCCGCTGGGACTCGAGAGCAGGAGAAGGTTTGTCCTTGTCTCTGCTTGAGATGCCCGTGAGCATTTGGTGGGCCACTGTGTGCGACAGGATGCTGGACTAGATGGGCTAAGGCCTGATCCAGCAAGGCTTCTCTTATGTTCTTATGTTCTCTATTTATCAGTAATATCTGAGTCAGAAGGTCTTGAACTTAGAAGCAATAGATGTAGATTGGGCTACACTCCTTTACGTAGAAGGAGCAAGTATATAGCTTGAACATGCTCCCGGTGTCCTCATCATTTAGGTCAAAATGGCCTCTGTACTGTGGCTGATATAGTAACTACATTCCTTCCTGTGAGGGATACCTTAGCCACTGTCATGCATGAACTGGTAGATTTATGCACTATGCAGGACTAGATACTTCAGAAAGGATATTGACAAGTTGAGACAGATTCAAGGAAAGGTTGAAAAGGCTGCATCCAGACAGGGTATAAAACTCAGGATAATTCTGGCACTATATTGGAACATCCACACATATCCTGGCATATAGGAATGAAACCCCAGAATATCATTCTGGGAAGAACTCTGAACTTGGGTTGTCCTGAAATAGTGATACTGCTTACCTTGTCCAGCACAGCACTTGCTCACAGTTTTTTCCTTCAGGAATATGTCCACAATACATGGGTGCTTGTGTTCTTCTGGGCATTTTCATAATTGGGAGCAAGCACCAGACAAGGCATGGGCAGAGGCTCGCCCTGAGATATTCCACTGCCATCTGGCAAGGCCTAACCCTAACCTCTTTGCCCTGACCTTTGGTTAAATGGGGATACACTTTCCCTTCCCACTTGCAGATACTACTGTTTTAATACATAGTGTATTAAAACAGTAGTATGATTTTAGATGTTTGATTTTAGATGTTGTTACCCGCCAGGAGACCTTCAGTTATAGGGTGGGATAAAAATGTAAAGAAAAAAATAAGTTGCAGGATCTAAACAGGATCCCACATTTTTCTCTTGCCATTTGAAGAAAGCCGATGAAGACAAAGCATGAGAAGTTGCCATCAAAAGAAGCCTGAAGGAACTGGAGTGCTCAGTCTTGAGAAGGAAAAGCACTTCTTAACAGTGGTTTAATTTGCTTTCCAGAACATTGCAAATGCTCCTTGGAATTCTTCTACCTGCTCCAGAAGATGCAGCTGATAGAAGATGCACCAGTCAGGCTGCTGACTGGGTCACCTTGTAAAGTACATATTGTACTTAGGCATAAACCACAGTGGTTACTAATTAGGTGCTGGGCCAGATTTAAGGTTTTATTGGTAACATAGAAGGCCTAAGAGTTTGGGCACAACATATACTGCTAAGTTTTAGGAAATATATATATGTGCCAATATAAAAGTCCAGTTCCCCCCGCCCTGCCCCCACCCCCACAATTATATCTAAAATCACATCTAAAACCTTTAGTCCTTGTAACCTGGTCCTGTTGTTATCTTGGATCTATAGTCCATTCTTAATTTTCCAGACCAAAAGTAATTTCAAGTTGCTGTATCCCACTTGTCTTTAGTCTTGCCAGAAGTGTTTCAACTGTACGTCTTTCTCAATGGCTTGAGTACATAGCAGACAATTAAAATTTCCAAATCTCATAACATATAAACATTAAAGATTTTATGTATGATTTTAGATGTGATAGTGGAAATTTTGGGGGACTTTTATATTGATATATTTCTATATATATAACATTTCCTTAAACTTATTTCCTTTCTATTCCCAACCAGCATCACTCTGCATTATATCAGTTTGAACTTCTATTCATACACAAGGCCTTAATGATTATTGTTATACTGAACTTGTCACCTCATCACCATACCAATAGTTTTACATTTTTATTTCCATTCACACACACATAGATTTCCTATATAAGTCTGTCCCTAGGTGCTTCACTCCATTCATGTGATGAAGTAGGCTTAGTCTACGAAGCTCATACAACTAAGTTCTGTTAGTCTCTAAGGTTGCTACTAGAACCCCTTGCTTACTGACCCAGACTAGCACAGCTACTTCTTTGAATTCTACCAAAAAATAGATTCTAAAGTCACCCTGAATTCTTTTTTAAATTTTATTTTTCCAAAAATCTCTTGCCAAAATTTTATGTGTCTTGTATGCCAATTTATATATGGTACTTTTTAATAGGATTTCCTATAGTTACTGTGGAATCTGGCACTTTGCAGATTTGTGTCTTTTAATCAGCTATGATGTGGCCAAATCTATGAACATTTTCATTCCTGGTTCCTGAATCTGCTCAGTAATATCATCACCATCACCATCATTGTTTTTCAAAATTAGCATTTGTAAATTATTCATCTTTTTAGCTTTCTATGCAGAGCATCCCATGTTTAATGTACCAGCAAACAGATGTGCATAAACAGGTTTCTTCTGCTAAGTTAAGTTTGATGTGAACTCATTTTCACACCTGTGGACTCCCTGCTTCTCCAATGCCTGCCACCAGTGCCTTAAGGCATGTGACTGATTGCTGAGCTGGGCTCAGCTCATGTTGGCCGTGTGGTCCTCTGAAACTTTGCTCAACTCACAGGTAGACACATGAAGCTTGTCTGGGTCTTCTGGCAATGTAGGACTAAGAGCTCTTCCCAGCAGTTTAAAACATTTTCATCCCACTTTCAGGAAGGCCTTGAACATAACTGGTCAGGCCTTTGTGGAAGTGACGTTGTGTACATCCATGTGCTTGGCCTGCTGAATGGACTAATATTTATTTCCTTATATTATTTTAGTATATTGGTATTTGCATTTACAACATTGCATGTTACATTTAAAACAGTAACACACAGCAAACAAGATACTTATGCTGGTTTTGGTAATAGTCAGGCCCTTCCCAAGCACCCAGGACGGAGTGATGTATCGGTGAATGATACAATCATGATCATCATCACTATTATTATAGTCTTCCATTGTGGATATTGTGTGCTTGGGGAGAACATTTCTAGGAAGAAACAGATAATTGCATTTTTAAAAGTGAAGATTCTGTTTCAAAGCCTCTACAGTCCAGGAACTGACTGTGCATGTTTTGAAAACCATTATGTATTTTCTACATTTTTGTATTTTCTGTTTCAATTAATAATGTATTATTTTGTACTGCATAGTGTACCGTGTTTATTGTAAACAGCTTTTGAGTACTTTCCTTTGGAAAGGCTGTATATTAATAAATTGGTAAGAGATCTGAACCTACATTGTTTAATACACATTATTTGGATAATCCGAAGCACATTCAGGCACATTTTATTCTATGTTATCCATACTTTATTCTGGATTTTCCAGGTAATGCGGATTAAGTAAGTGCTGTCTGCATGAAGCTAGATCATCTTTGAAATGTGAGCATACCAGTGGCCAAATTATGGCTCCTGATTGCCTTCTCTGCTGAGTCTCTAACCTGGAGCCTGAAGGTATGGAGATGCTCTTGGTTGCTTCATTGTAACTCACAAAGCTTCAGGGAAAGGCAGTAAAAAAACCAGACACTGTTCATGGCACAACCCCTGAATTCCAAATATCCCAAAGGACTCAATAGATGTTTAAGCATCTGCTTTCCCAAACTAACCAAAACAAAAATGTAAGTTAAAAGTCATCTAAGATTGCACCATTCCTCCCTACAGGTTTTGTTTTAAATTATTTGCTTGTACTTTTGATCTGTCACCAAATCTTGTGGGGAAAAACAGATCTATAAATATTTGAGTAGCCTTCAATTATTGACTTTTTGAGTCAATAGGCCAATGAAGTAATACATAGGAAATCTTGCAGCTTTATATTTTGACATAATCTCTTGATAAGGGAGAATGAAAAACTGGAATATGGTTCTGATGCACCACAAGCAATTTTGATTGACCCCAACCCCACATTTTGCAGTGGGATCAAAATAAAACCATGTAGTGTTTTATGACTATACACGTCCATGGTGCAAGGCATACATGGAGCCTTTGCAACATGGAATGGAAGGCTAGGCTGGTACAGAAACTATAATGCACTATGGGCTGTCTCTGAAAGGCCATTTTGAACCAAAGAGGAAAATGCATCTCCATTTGAGTCTGGGCAGCAATACCCCCCCCCCCCCCGCTTCTTGTGCTGAACCACTTTCAGAAAAGAAAACAGCAACTGGCACTAAAGCAAGTGCTCCAGGGCACACAACAGCAGGTAGAAGGTTGTTGCTTTGTCTTTCATCAGTTTTCCACCACTTGATACATCTCTGTTTAACTTTAGGAAAGTGTCAGGCTCCTTCACTGTATATGTTTAGAAAGGCAGTGAAGACACACCTCTTTGCCCTGGCCTTTGGTTAAATGGGAATATACAGTCTCTTCCCACTTTACAGGCACTGTTACTGCTTTAATATATACTGTTGTTTTAATATGTCTGATTTTAAATGTTGTTACCTGCCCTGAGACCTTTGGGTTGTAAGGCAGGATAGTAATAATAATAGTAAAAACAAACAAATATTTACATGGCTCGCTTGACACACCTCAGTGTAAATTTGAAGTATCTTTTTTGTTATTACCTGATCTGTGTCCATCCTCAGTACTCGACCAGTTGATTAATTCATTCATGCTTGATTGGCCTAAACTTCTTATCCTATCATAAACAAGAATACATGGTTTTGCCCAAAGGTCACATCCACCTCACGGTTTAGGGCAGTATGTATTTTTAGGGTGTATTTCAAAACACAGGATAGTGTACAGACACCTGGTTCCCCACTCCTTTTAACCAATCACTGAAAACCATAATGGAGGCACCTGTAAAACTCCAAAGGGGGGCTGTTCCAGAGTCTCTTCTTGAGATTTCAAATGGGAGAAGGTGCTCCTTTAGATTACCAGATTAATACAATCTTTATCACTGTTTTCTTTTAATACCCGTCCTATTATAAAAACTTGAAGCAGTCCCTCAGAGAGTGTTTGGGAAATTAAATTACTGTAATGCACTCTATATGACGCTACCCTTGAAAATGGTTCAGCAGCTGGAACTGGTGCAGAGTGCAGCAGCTCGACTGCTGACGGGAGCCTCTGGCCGAAGTCATATCGCACCAGTCCTAAAGGATCTGCACTGGTTACCTATTCGCTATCGAGCCCAATTCAAGGGGTTGACACTAATATTGAAAGCCCTAAATGTCTTGGGCCCTGGGTATCTGAAGGAGTAGGGGTGTGCAAGGAGCCAATTTCCACATTCTATTTGAGTTGAATGTGGAAAAATTCAGCTCTGGCCAAATACCCTCCCCCCAGATGTGGGGGTATTCATGTCCGTGCATGAATATTCTATCGAATATCCATGCCCTGAAGGAATAAATCCTTCCCACACCCCTCCATTCCCACCCCTCCCCACACTTACCTGAACACTGTGCTGCCTTCTCTGCACTGCCACTGCTGCAACTTCTTCTGAGGTTCAGGAGGGCCCTGGAAGAGGCCCGGGGTGCCAGGGGAGAGCCCCCCCCCAGGTAAGTAGGTGCTGGGGAGGTGGGTGGGAGTGCTCTGCTGGTGCCCAGGCCTCTTCTAGGATCCTCTGGAAGCTAAATATTAACTTTCTGGCTTTTTGACCAAAGCTTCTACAGATACTGGATTATTCTAATAGGGCCCTATTCGATCTGTCCATGGATCTTGGAATTCAGACACATTTGTTCAAATTCTGGATGTGCCAAATAATTTGTGCACATCCCTATGAACAAGTGCCTTCTCTGATATAGACCTGCCCATGCACTCAGATCTCAAGGAGAGGGACTCCTTGTAGTTCCTTCTCTTCCAGAGGTAAGGCATAGGGACATACAAGATAGCCTTCTCTGTGGTGGCCCTTAGACTTGGACAGCCTCCCATTTAAGGTTTGCCAAATGTCTACATTGTAGGAAGGGAATAAAAAAACAAGTCAGCAAATGTAATTTTGCCTCTTTTGTGTACAATTCTGGTCACCATACCTCAATAAGGATATTGTGGGACTGGTAAAGGTGCAGAAAAGGGCAACCAGAATGATTAAGGGGCTGGAACACCTCCCTTACAAAATCAGACTGCAATGTCTAGGCTTCTTCAGCCTATAAAGAGGGGACCTGGTTGAAGCATATAAAATCATGAATGGTACAGAAAAGGTGGATGGAGAAAAAGTTTCTCTATCACACAACACTAGAACCAGGGGGCACTCTATGCAGCTGATGGGTTGGAGAGTAAGATCAGACGAGGGGAATTTGTTCACCCAGAAGGGCATCGGTCTATGGAATTTGCTCCCAGAAGAGGTGGCAACAGCTACCAGCCTCAATGGCTTTAAGAAACCGTTAAGACAAATTTAGGGACGACAGATGTATCAATGGCTACTAGAATCATTCAGGCTGCGGGGACAAGCAGGATGCTTCTAAGGCCATTTGCTGGGATTCGAGAGCAGGTTTGCCAGGGTGTCTGCTTGAGATGCCCATGGGCCAGTGTGAGACAGGATGCTGGACTAGATGGGCTTGTTCCAGCAGGACTCCTCTTATGTTCTAGCATAGATTATGCTGAACTAACAGACATTTTTATATCCATTTTTCCCTCAAAAATATGCAGTACTGAGAATCATATCCTCCTAAATTTTGAGCTTAAATTGCATTAAGAAGAGTTGGCTTTTCTACAGGTAGGTGGGGCTGTGAGAGCTCAGAAGAGAGCTGTGACTAGGCCAAGAGTGCCCAGCTGGCTTTGTGGAGGAGTGCAGAATCAAACCCAGTGACTATGAGATACAAGTCTGGGACCCTAACCACAAGAGGAAACTGGCTCACAAACAGCTAGGAATGATGGGAGCTGGTTAGCAACTTTTCAGCCAGGATTTCCCACAACTTTTAACTCCTTCTCTGATAGTCCTCTATGATGCAAACTCAGGTAAATAAACAGCTGAAACTAGTTTGCTTTCAGATTCAGTTAGCTCATGTTTTAAGAGTAGTTACTAATCAAATTTGTATTTAATAACATGTTTTACCTACCAGTATACCCAAAGCTAAGTTTTAATATTTCAATACTTCCTGTTAGGACTGTTCCATATTTTGTTACATGTGTGCAAATGTAACCTTGTCCATCTCCTCTCCTAAGCGATCTATGCTTGATATTTTCCTTTTCACTATAGCTCCATAGATTTACATTTTAGGAAGAGGAAATAAATGCCTCTTGCATTGCAACTGTGTATCACTTTAGCATGTCCTCTTCAAACATTTAAGCACATATTCATTATGCACTTCCTGTATAGCTTCTGCTTTTTTTCCCCTCAGTGTGACTTGGAAGGAAAAGAAGACTATGGCACACAAACACAATCCTGCAGTGAAATGTATTTGCCTAATAGAGAATCTATTAGCTAGCCTTATATATGCACTGGAAAATGTAAGAATTAGACTTTATAAAGAGAATAGAAATGGCCATTAATTTTTAAAATAATTTTATTATTAAGAATATAATTGGCACTGAAACAAAATGGCTCCAAGTTTTTATTCTGAAGATGAAAATACAGTAATCACTTGGTTTTTAAACAAGATTAAACTGTGTTTCAGTGTTATTTTCCCAAGACTTAATAGCTGTTTTAATGCATTTAACAGAAGCCTTTGCTTCAGGTTTCAATTAGTGGGGGGGAAAATTGAACACAGGGTCTTTCCACAATGATATATATGCCAATATCTATGGGAACCCTGCCGATGATCCATATGATCTATATTAGCATCAGCCACAATAACTTGTGGCTGTAACACAAAACCACAGTTTAATAAGGCTATTAAAATGCAGCCATAGTGTATTATTTTAAACAGTGCTACAGACAGGGTGTTTACAACTAGAGTACTCAAAATGTTTACATATTTGAGATAGAACACTCAAGATTACACTCAATGCCAGTGTAAAATGATAGAATAAAAGGGAAATATTTTAGTAGGTCTTCACAAATCCTAATGTTTTGTCTAAAACTTGGTATGCTTGATTAAAAGTACCACACAACTCAGTGGAATTCATTTCCAAGTAATAAATAAAAGGCATGTGCATTAGATTTGGATCATCATAAGCGATGGGTCATTTCAGACAAGCTTAGAAATTGTCAAAGTTGAAGTGGGTCTTTCTGAAGTTATCTGCTATAATGCGGGAGGGTGCATAACATGAAGTAATGCATCTTTTGTTGAATAACAAATTTTGGGAATGATCTTCACCAGGGTTCTAGAGTCAGTGATTAGAACCCTTGTCTATTCCACAATTTCCCTGTTTCGCTAGTAGAACTTGCATTGAAAGCACTAATCTATTCCCATCAAATCAAGGTGGCACTCAATTTGTTTTAGCATGAAGGCTTCACAAACCCATAAATACATGGAAGAAAGGGGCCAGGAGGTCTTAACATGGGAAATTTATCAAATTTTGTCAAAACTAAGTTCTAAGCCAGTTGCCTTTTCACAACTGATCAAATGTTGAAAATACTCAATACTCCCTTCACCTCAGATAGACTTGTGTGAATTTATTGACTGCAGAATGTATTAGGCATATTTAACTTCATATGAAAAAGCAAAAATAAGCAGTTTTTAAACTTCCCCATAATAACAGAGGAAAAGTGTGAAGCATTATTTTATTACATCATTTAGTTCCTGAGCCAAAACAGAAAGCACCTTAAGTGATTTAGATTAAATAATATTGTTATGAAGTCCAAATCCAGGTCCAAAGTGTATTTTATACTCTGTGCATGCACATGCACTCACACTGTACAGTATATACAACCACTGCTTTCTTTCCTTAGCAGTGCAATCCTGTGGGTGGCAGCAGAAACACTTAGAAAAATAAAATTACTTGGGCTATGCTGGGCAGTCCCATGTGAGTGACCTGTGCCCTCCTCATTCTTATTGTTGGGGTTACTTTTGGAAGCAATGGTGGGACTTAAGATGGCAGGGCTGCTTCATGAACTGCTACTGACAAATAAGAGCTAAATCAGGTGTGTATATAGGCTGAACTCTTGATTAAAGGAATCCCCTACATCCTAACTCTGGCCAGTCCAGTGTAACTATGTTTACAATAACATTGTTCATTTTGTTTTTCACAGGACATATTAGTCTGACACATCTCTAAAAGGCAATATTAGTTTAACTGAAAGTACGTTTTGCATTGATATGTCTGCAACGTGTTTTGCCAAATGCTAGAAGAAAATTTCTAAATAAGTTAGTAAAGTTACTTAATTTTGCATTTGCTTACAGTGAACTCTAGTATCTTCATTATGCAAGAATCTTTGATAATTATAGTAGCCTTTGGTATTTCTTTCCTATGGCACATACTGCTTCTCCACAAGCACAAGTTGCATGAAAAGAGCCCAGGTGTATTGTTAAGGAAGATTACAAAGGTTAGCTCCTGCCACAGTGTTTAAGTTATGCCTGTGAAAAAGCAAAATTGATACATAATCGCCTAAATCAAAGTCAAAAGTTCCATACCTATGTCTTATACATAAACATTGATTTTTTAAATATAAAGCAAATCATCTGGAGGCATCTTAATTTTTTTGGACAACTAATAGTGGGAAAAGATTTTATTTAAATTTCTCTTTAATAATACAAACTGAATTGGTAGCAATTTGCTCTATGTTTTAAGTACAAGACTTAACAGAATTTGTTTTGTTCACAGTGGTGCTTTCAGCATTAAACAGATACACTCTAAGTTACTAAACTAAAAATAGCAATTAAGTAATCTTATAAACCTAAAATACATATATGAAGCCTTAGCCTAACAGTTCATTCAGGAACACTTAACTGTAAATTCAGTGCTCCGATCGGACTTCAAATTGTACCAGTTTGATCAAGTTAAACAAGCAAGCAAACAGTGCTGAAAGGACCTATTCTCCTTTATAAAAATGCACCTCTTTTAACTCCTCACTGAAGACAGCTTTTAAAATACAGCATATGTATGCTTCAGATCAAGTTTATTGCTCGAGTACAAACTTCTTAAACAAGTAGCTATTACATTATTGAAAGGAAGTTTCTTACGCAAAGCCAACATTATACTCAGCAAAGATCAACTCAAGCTATGATGACTTGCACTTATTTCCCTTATAGAAATAATATTTTATGACTATGGTCTTAGATCTTTGAAAGCTTTCTAAAACAAACTGATGCAAACAAAACATTTATACATCTGATAACTTGCAGCACAGCTGTAAACTTGGGTCCCACATGAAATTCAGCAGTACATTTATCATGGGACAACAGCTAATATATCCAGTTCTTACAGAGTGAAGTGTGAATGAAATGTAGGTTTTCTTGCTGCTTGTCCCTTCTAAGTTTGTATCAAGTTCCAAGTCTTATTCTTGAGCAAACAAAATGTATCTACCACCAGTTCCTCTGAGTGATCAAAGCATTTTAAAGAGATTTAATAAGTTTTTTAAAGGCAGCATGACAATGTCAATTGCTTCTCATTGCAATACACTGTTATTCAAGCATCTGTAGATTTTTGTGAACTGTAAAACCAAGTCACTAATGTAAGTATCAGAACAAAAGCAAGTACATGTAAGACAGGTTAACTTATAAAGTCCACTGTTAGATTTGGGCACATATGTGATCTGGAGTAATGTAATGTTTGCAGAAGGGTATGTTTATGAAACATTCACAGAATCTAATGTTTCATATATATATTGGATGGTATTGTTTATAGCCAAGCTTCTTCCTACAAGTTGGGCAAGAATTAGCATTTCTTAGAGAATCACGAAGGCACTGGCTACAGAAGACATGGCCACATTTTGTTGATACAATCAGCCGTCCACTCTGCACAATCTCAGAGTAACCATCCATGCAAATTGGACAGCTCACAGTACCTGAACGCCGTGAACTTGAAATTCCATCTTCCAGCAATTCCAAATCTCTGCGTACTGTACCAGTCAACACCACATCATTATCTCTTGCTTCTTCATCATCGCTACTTAATACGCAGCTGTCAGGGAGTTGTTGGCTCCTTAATTCTCGATTCCTTTGTTGATACATATTTTCTTCAACAATTACGACAGAATCATTGCGTGTCAGATCAACCACTACCGGTTCCGAAGATTCACAAGTGAGGTCCACTACTTCCTCATAAACATTTTCCTCAAGGTCAATTGGTTCTATCTGTGAAGCAGTTTTGGCAGCTGAAGCAGCAATTCTACTTTGCTTGCGAGTTTGTCTTGAATTAATTGTGCCTCCACAACGCTTCTTTTTAATCTCCGACTTCCCCATCCTTTCACTGGAAACCAATGATGTTGGGGTAACAGTTGCTGCAAGAACATCATTTCCAGAATCTGGAGTGGAAGCAGAAGCTGCCTGTAAGGAGAAGGCCACAGATGAAGTAGAAGGGTCTGAAGGCAATGAAGTAGTGGTTGAAGAGGTAGGTCCAGCAGCCTTGACCTCCACAGCACCAGCTAAATCTGACAGGCCAAGATCAGTGCCTCTCTTGTTCTTTCTGCGTTTAGCAGAACGCTTGGAATCGGTTGGGCTCATGGTATGTAGAAGCAGGAGAGGGCAAAAACCCAAATCAACTAAAAATAAGAAAAATATGTGAGACATCATGACTCCAAGAAATCCAAGAGTGCCTGCGCATAGATACGCTAAAGAAATGATTAATAAAACATAGAACTCTTGTGTACTCAGAGCATATTTTTAAATACTTTCTGATTCTTATGTTCTTATTCTGATCTGTTTCATTATTCAATTCTGAGGTGACCTCCTGCTAATTGCATTGCTAGCAGAATAAAACTTCTATGAACATTTTTGATCCCCGTGTTTAATTTCTGAGTCTATAGATAACTAGCCTCTGGCTAGACTACCGACACGCCCACAGATAAGGCACAAGCACCGTCTTCCAAGCCATGCCAAGTAAAAACATGTACTATGGCCTAATAAACTCCACATATGTAGACACTATGAAATTGATATCAAATTGATGTCAATGTGTCTTAAGCTTTCATTTTGGACAGAATACTAGATTTCACACTAAACTTCATGAATGAATTTCAGGTTATAACATAAGAACAAATAATGTTGTTGTCAAATATCCTACTGATTTTGGCATTTCATTTATTTAAACTCAATTGTATATCCAATACTCAATAAGTGAGGAATTATGCACAATCCTAAGAACTACTTTTTTGTATTTGTACACTATTCTCTACCTGTAATCTCAGGGATCCAACAGAGAAAAGCAATTAAAAACAATTAAAAACAGTACCTTTGACCACCTTCTACAACAAGCCAGAGATACCGTGATGGCACAAAACACACTTCACAGGGCAGAACATTTCATAATCTGAGAAGTGGTGACAGAAAATGCCCTCTCACACATTATCTTTTGTGCCGGCAAGGGCAGTGGAACTGCCAAATCAGTTTGGAGGTCTAAGTGGGAAGAGGTATATCTTTAGATGTTTGGACGCAAAGGCATTTAGAGTCTAATATGTCAACAGGAACAACTTGAAATTGGAATTTGTAGCTAACTTGCAAAATTCAGCTCTTCCAAAATCATTAGGACCAAGGGTTGAGAAGTGACATGGCTGGCTTAGCTTTGTAAGCAGGTTCTTTACATTCGCAGAGCACATTATGGGCTCTGCCACACTGTTAGCATCTGACATCTATCATGTCACAATAGCCCTCAGTGCAAAATTCTACAACAACACAAGATTCAAAAAGAAGCTATGTTACCTGGAAAATCCTCCAAAACAATAGAATTCACAATTTGTTAAGTATCTGACAGTGGACCATTTTTACACATACTCTGCCTTACGTGGGTAGTGCAAATGATTGATTTTGTGACTATAAACTTATCATATCTCTCCAACACATTAAAAACACTGAGGATATGTCCAGATATATGTAATGGGCCTGTGACATTCCTATAGTTGCTTAGAAAACAAGCAAATTGGAAAAAGTTAGACTTTGCTTTGAGCCACAGTTTAAACAGCTGTGGTCAGAAAATGACTACCCTACTTAGAATTTTTAGTAGCATGATGGCCAGCAAAACTGAATAAAGAGCTTACAGAACCCTGTTCAGCTGGCAACTAGAACACTCACAGGAATCAATTCTGCAAGAAATGTTTAAGGAAACACGTTGTGCATGGTTTGAAAAGAGCAAGTATACCCAGGCAAAAATGAAGTGGAAGCTACTAGGCTGCCGGTACTGTGTAGTGGGTAGGTTAGATTAGGAGCTGAGAGCTCACTATTCAGATCTCCATTAGGTCATGGAAACACAATGAGTGACCTTGGATAGCTACCAGCTCTCAGTTTAACTTACCTCGTAACTATTTTGAGGACAAAATATATGCAAGAACACTGTTCAGTTTGAGTTCTGCAAGGGAAACAAACAAACAAATCTGGAAATATTTACCACCTCTTGGGCATTAAAATTAAGAGAAAAAACTTTGTGGATTCTTTTGTACTTGAATCCCTGGTGGGAGAAAACTAGAGGCACATACTAACTGTAGTCTCTCTGACCAGAGGGAGAGAGAGCTAACAACTATTTGTGGGCTTGCCAGCAAGGTTTGAGACACTTCCTCACCTCAAGGGTTGTTAGCAGAAAGACAAGGATAACCATGTCACATCCAGAATGAACTCGGCTCACCTATTTGATCCAAAGTTATTGTGTGTGTGTGTGTGTGGAAGATAGATGTAACCCATTTCACAAAAGCCAGGCTTCTACTGTTAAGAAGAGAACCTCTATCTGTACATCCAAATTCTGTTTAAAGATAAATAACCTAAGCAGGGACAACACATGGGTTTTGCAGGTACCCATTAACAGAACTCCCTCAGATGACCAACTGATCACAGTCTGCCTTACTACTCTAAGGTGTATTTCTAAGTAAATTATTTTAGCTTTCTAAATACTGCCAGAAGCCACCAACAATTTGCTGGGCGCTTTACAAAGAAAAGACAAAAACATAAAATTCATAAAACTCACAAGCATATCCCCGAACGCTTCCCGTCCTTACCTATGATATATACGGTTGACAAGCTACGCCTCATTAGCCACACACCCCTCCCCGCCGAGCCCAGATTCCTCCCCTCACCCATAACGCAGCTACGTCCGCTACCCTTTCATATGTCAGCCGCACCTCACTCCTGGCACGAGTCCTGTTTCCGGCCCTCTCGACGAGCTTTGCCGAAGGGAAGAGACCTTGAGCGAATAAAGCCAGTGGCAGCCATCCCTCCCTCCCTCCCCCCCCAATAATGACTCGTAAACAGCCGTTGCTGCCGACTTCAGCTCCCAGGACCGTGACATTCACCACCCCCTAGAAGCGCAGCTAGCTCAGGAAAAGGCAACGGCCTCCTCACGCGAGCACGGGGCCTACTGTCTGCGAACCTACCCGCAGCTGCGCTTCCCTCGAGCGGCTTCCAGCGAGAGAAAAGACCCCAGCGTTCTACACCGAGCGCACTTCCCCTATGCAGCTTTTCTGACCACTGAGAACACGGCGTCACTTCCGCCTCCACCCTCCGCCCAGTGCGCCTGCGCCGTAGGAGAAACTGGGGGTGGGCGGGTACGCTTCATACGGGGTATTTTAAAACGGCTCAGGAGCGCGCGGACTAACGTTTTCTCCTCCCTGCTCCGCCCCTCCCCTTCCATCCACGTGACACGAGGCGGCGACGGAAAGGGAAAGGTTGGCTGCGTGCGACGTCGTCTCAGCGGAGGAGGAGCCGGCAGGAGGGGGGGGAGAGCGGAAGGTCAGGGAACCGCGGAGCGGAAGTAGGAGCCGGAGCGCGTCCGCCATTGTGGGAAAGCGGAGCCCGGAGCGAGGCAGGGGACTGGGGAGCCGTGCTGGGTCCAGCTGATTGCATTCGGTGGCAGCGACCAGGCCAGGAGCGTCCGGGCTGCGGAGACAATCAGGCAACGGCGGCGACGAGAGTGGCGGAAGCGGCGGCGGCGGCGGCGACGAGTTCTTGAAGAAGAGGAGGCCCGAGCGGAGCGGGGTGAGGGGATTGCGGCTCCCCGTGAAGAATGTCAGCCACCAGCGTCGACCAGGTACGGGCTCCGCTCCGTCTCGTCGGGCCCTTCTCCTTCCTCCTCCTCCTTCCGCTGGGCATAGCGGCCATCGGCGCCCGCTACATCGCAGCAGGCCGTGCGGCTCCTCCCCTCCCTGCGCCCAGCGCCGCCCCCTCCGCAGGCCTGGAGGCCGCCGCTCAGCCTGGCTTGGGGCCTCCCCGTTGAGGGAGGCCGTGAGGCGATCCCGTTGACTTACTCCGCGAACGGGCCCGTTTTCCCGGCGGAGGCTCCGCTGGGCATCGGGCGCCTTTATACTTTGCGCTCGCCCGTTCTTGTTATATGGCCTCCAATCTGGGCCCCGTAAGCGGGTCGGGGAATCGAGAGTTTCCTTCACCGATCGCTAGGATTCCTTCCTAAGTGGCGACTTCTTCCCGCCGTGCGTCTCCCTCTCCTCCGTACTGTAGTTGTTTTCCGTGATATTATGTGCTTCTGCACCCCTACTTCGTCGTCTGTTATAGTATCTCTTTCCATACAAATAGTCCTGTTTATTTTTTTCCGAATCTCCCCCCGTTTCCTCTTTTCCAGATGTTTCGTTTTTCAGTTCTAAATGGTTTTATCGTTTCCCTAAGATTCCTGTGGATGTGTTTCCAGGCGAGGTTGTAGTATTTTTCCTCCCTCTGAGCTTGTTTCTGTTTCTGTAGGCGTGTTAGTTTTCTAGTAAAGGCCTGGCAATGGGTGCTTGTGAGCAACATCAGACTGGATGAAATTCACAGAGATGCGTAATACAGTATAGATCCTGTTTTTTCAAAAGTTTCCCCCCTTCATATGTGTATTAGGCCAGGGCTTTTCGAAATCATTGACCAGAAATAAGGAAGTGCAGGTTTTCCCACATTCTGTTAGGAGTAAGTAAAATAAAGAAATTATCAAAGGTCAGAGTAACAAAATCAAAATGCATTAAAATGGGGTCACATATAAATAAGAAAGTGTATAGTTATGAAAATATACTAGTTTTTCACAAACTACAGTTGTTTTGATTTAACACCAGTGTTCAGTTCTTAGTCTTATTTAATGTCAGAAAGTCTGATCTTTCAACAGCGAAGTGATTCTTATGTAGCAGAATTACATGAGATACAAGGCCCTTATTGAAGTGTTATATCAGCGATGATTGGAAGGAAGCCTGTTGCAGCCTTTCAGTGTGCCCCATCCCCAACCTTGGGGTCTTTAGATTTTGGTACTCATTACAAAAGCAAAATGCGCAAAGAAAGAAAGAAAATAAAGGACGGTACTACATAAAGGTAGTAGAGGCTGTTCATTTTCTTCCCTGGCCTCAAGAATTATAGCCTTTTTTACTTCTTTTTCTCAGCTAGTCTGTTAGCATGCTGTGTGTATGAGTACATGCAAATATAACTAGTTATACACATTCTTAGGCTGTTTCTGCACTTGGGAGCTGTAGATCTGGATTTACTGAATGTACTGATCCAGATCATGGGAAGGCAAGGGCCAGATTAACATGTGGATCTGGTGGCCCAGGATCTGGACCAGAGGCCCTTTAGTCCAGACCCAGTGATTAGTGCAGAAAGGGCCTTAGTCACACTTAATAGTGCTTGTGAAGTCAACATAGCAGTCTCAGCCAAAAACGTTAACCATCCCTGTTTAATATATCATTTTACTGATATGTTTTTTGTAAGTGCAGTGATGGTCTTGGCTACTAGATAACAAAGTATTTTAAATTAGTTATCAAAAAACAAACTAAAAAAATCTTCAAACTGTTTTGTTTAATCATATTCCTATGAAACACAAGATGTTGTGTAACATTGGTCATAGATACAGAAATATGGAAACTCCAGCAATGACTTGCTTAAGATTTACCAGACTTTTATCATTTTAGTCATCTTTGTTAGATTTCTGTGAAATGACATCATTTTCATAGTATTATGTTCAGTGAAATTTGGCCTTGCAATTAATTTCACTTCCTTTCTTTTCCCCTTTGCTTTATTACTAACAGAGACCTAAAGGACAGGGAAATAAAGGTAAGTTCATACTTCTATGTTTACATTCCAAGTCATGAAAAGTACAGATTATTACTGTGGAGTAGATGGATGTGTAACAAATGGGAGAGAACCAATTTTGCTAACAATTTTTGCTGTTGTATTTTTCAACATCAGTTGAGATGGTGAATGATTTTCAGTATTTTAAAGGAGAATTTCACAAGCATTTGAGTTGTAATGAAAAGCTCCTAACAGAAAAAATGTTTGTTATAGTTGTATGCATCCTCAAAATATCTGAGGATTGAAGGGCCTTTTGCACAATGTAAGTGGGCCTTGGGGAAGAAGGTAGTTTTTGCAAAGCAGGAAGATTGCTGTCCCATTTGAGACAAATTCGTTCTGTATTAATATGTTTCCTGTTTACGTTGCTAGTTTAAAGAGTGGAATGGGCAAGAGATCGTGAAACTCTGTACTTATAAGCCACTGTCAAAGCCATGCTTTATTCAGGTGGTGTCTCTCCAGTGATAGGAAGAATTTATTGGTCAGATGTGGAGGATGGCAGGTTTTTATTATTTCTGTCTTCCTCTTATCCTCATCTACTTTGAAGGGAGGAGGCACTGTAGAACAGATCTGCTGGTGGGTTTTGTCTGTGGTAACAGACAAATTGCTGAAAAATGCTTACTTTCTGTTCTAATAGATACGAACTATGAACAGAAAGATGGCAACCTTTCTCATTATGTTTATTCAAGAGCTTTTGTGGCTGATTTGTTTTCTGAAAGCATTTAGGAAAAACAACTTTTTTTGTATTTGTGAGGACTCCAGAAAGAAGATGCTCTATGAAGATGGAAACTTGTATATCTCACTTGTATACTACTTATATGTTTTGGGGTTAAGCTTGGCCTTCTGCACACAGACATTGCCAATTTTGGCAGTATTAAATAATATAGAAAACAGGAAACCTTGCTCATTCTCAAGACAGAATGGAATAGGAAGGTAAGCAATATTTGGTCAGTGATTCTCATGTTCTCTTCATATCTCTGAGGTCCACTCAGATCTACACGAGTGGAGGATCTGAAGTGAAGTATTCCATGAGGATTATGGGCTTACTGCTTCCTTCCTAATTTTCTGATGAATTTTCTTCACAACTAGTGACAAATTGTTTTTATATTGTCTGCTACTAAGAGAGTAATGCATTTATTTAATTTAGACTGCAATTTTGCACTTGCCTACCTAAAAGTCCTCGTGAAATTGCAGGCTTTATGTAACTTTTTAGGAAGAGTACATTGAGGTGGCTTCTAGAAATTCTTATGCTAAGTTCATTTCAAAAAAGATCTGCTGGACCATATATACACTAAAATAAGATTCTCAGTAAATAAAACATTTAGTAGCTAAGCTCATTGTAAAAGTAGGTTAGTTAAGAAATTTCTTGCACTTTCAGATTTTATAATTTCCTAAGTAATAAGACATAATGAAATATTTTCTTTTGTAGGTTATGAACTTTAATTCAGAAGGCTGACATGTTTTGGGTCAGATGCAGTGGCTTATAAAACAAATCTATAGTTAGTGGGAACTATTTAGGAAAAAACAAAATAGGAGGGTCTTGAAATTAGTGGGTCTTATTTGGCAGAAAATCCAGAAAATGCACCTATAGAAATTAGAATTTTTATGTATGCACAATGGTGATGATGTTTAACCTGAAGAAGTATAGGATCAGTTCTTCAGCTGCCTTTGTAGACATTGTGCTAAATTTATTATTAATGTTTTAAAATGTTCTTTCGATTACGAAGTATACAAAGAAGTGAAAGAGGGGAGTTACTTGTGGGAATATGTGTTTGCTATGGTTAAAAAACAAGAAACCAGTAGCATTTTATGTTAATGCTCTATGCCATGTTTTTGCTTTTATAACCCATTTTAAAGGTGTTGAGTCATAAATGGAAAAGGTGAGATTCTAATTTTGGTAAAAGTGAATGAAAAACTTGGTTAAATATTAACTAGTAGGCAATTAATATAATGGAATTGATGTTCTTTGAAACACTAAATATTGTGGCTTATTACTATTCTTGCATATGATTGAAATTTCTTTTTTTGAAAGCTAGTTAGTTACAAGGGGAACAGTGATGTAATTTGTCAGTTAATTTTATTTTTTACTATTAACTTTTTTGATTTGGCAGAAGATATTTTTGTGGTTTAACTTTTATGTGTACTTGGGAAGCAATACTTGGGCCTTTCTGCACTGGCCCTTATTCTGGAATATATCCCAGAATAGGGACCTGTCATCTGCATGCCAGTGCAGACTATGGAAGGGCCTGGGTGAGGCCTGCCATAGTCTGCATTAGCTTGTGGCCAGCAGACCACTAGCTCGAGATGCATTCCAGAATAAGGCCAAGTGCAGAAAGGGCCCTTGATCCGATGAAAATGTGTGCAGAAACCCAGTTTTAATTAAGTGCTTCCCTGAAGACATCTGTACTAGTAGTTTAGCTTTACTTCTTTGTTGGGCTTCAGAGAAGGAGTACATGGATAAAGCTTAAAACAGTACTTGAAAGTTAGCACTTGCTATATTCTGCTTTTTTCTGCACTTCAGATAATGAGGTCGTAAAGAAAAACTTAGTTCTACAAGGATAATACTGCTTCTGAGTTAATATTTTTTTAAAGTTCACATTAGCACTTAAGAAGAATAATTAGAAAAGAGAACAAGTCACATGCCAATCTGGGATTGGGCCACTTTCATTCTGTCTTCTCTGCTGATATATTAAAAAAAAAAGGTTTTGTATTTTCTGCAGTAGTAGAACACGAATTGATACCTGTTAAGACTTTGGTTTTGCTTTTGCCACTATACTTTTCCTTTGGAAATGAACTGTATATTTTTTAAAAAATTTATACCTATTTTCAAAACGGTATTTCTGAACTTTACGATTAAGTTCTTGGATTTTTTTGTGTGTGAAAATAATTTTTTCCAACTTGAAGTTCATATGGTTTTGCCACGTACTTGGAGATTTTGCAGCTTTAAGTATTTTGGATATGAAAAGAAGCTTTCAGGCTGCGTGCTAAAAAGATAACAAAAAAATAAAAGATGAGTAATGGTGTGGAACTCTGAAGAACAAGCAAAGAATAATGCTTAAGAATTACATTTTTATTTGAAATGAATATTATCACCCAGTTTTATTTGTAATTTGAAATAAATTCCTGGTAACATGGTGTAGTGTTTCAGAAGGAAATGGTTTACTTGCCAGAAGAACCATTTTTTCAGAGGATGTGGTAAAGGCTATGCTCAACAGGATGGGGTCTGGGATTTGGGAAATTTTCTTCATATCTTTCTGCTCATCCAACTTAGTACTTCATGTGCTATGCATGTGGCCCCTACACATTTACCCATCATGGAAGTAGTGACACACAGAATTGCTTAATTTTAACAAGATTGCTGTGGCATTTTAAGGAACAGTGTACCCTTGTGCCCTGTATGTAGAGGTTGATAAAAAAAAATCCATGTAATCAGATTTATGTGGAAAACTGTTTGAGACCTTTTTGAGACAAAAATATCACATGTATTATGGCTGTAGAAGTCTTAAATGTAGCTTACTCTTTCTTGGCCAGCAGTGCAACTGCATAATAGCCAAAAGTGTAAAGAGAGTGGAGTGCAGTGCTGTTATATAGCTGTTCAATGAAAATTAAGTTGGCAGTCCCACAGGGCTCAATTCTAGCTCAGAACTATATTGCCCATAATTTCTCATTGCCTGTTTTCTCTATACAGTACTCAAATATGAACAATAGCATGGCAATTTGATTTATTACATAGAAACCTTGAAGGAAATATTTTATGAATTCCATGAGGCAGATGATTCTCTAGCCAAAATTAAGATAGCTGTGTGCTATCTAGCTAATACTTCACATGCTACATTTTACATCTGATGTGAAGGAGATAAGGGTTATTTTAGTGCTGGAAATCCTAGCTGCATCTATATTTATTTGAAGGTCTCAGGACAGGTTACAACAATAAAACAAAATATAAAATGAACACATTAAAAACAGCAGCAGTGCCTTAAAGTGAGGAGGGAAAGTTGGTTCTGTAGCCAAAGGACAGGATGAATAGGTGCTTCTGCACTGATCTAAGCATATAAAGCTACCTGGGAGACTATTTCATGGCATCTAGAATTGCTTTGTAGGGCTTGGTGACAACTAAACATTAGCAACAAATATGAACAGGCTAAGTTATGAATTAAGAGTTCTGCTGTGCTGTTTTTACGGTTTTGGTCATCCCTATAAAATACTATTTAAATTTCAGGCAGTTTTAAGTGATTCTTGTGTGGTCTCTCTTTTGCCCCCTACATTTGGATATTCTTCATTTTTTCCAAATGTTAGTTTTCTCATGCATTTATGCAATTATATTGTTTATATATGTGAGGAGGCATGATCTATTGCATGAATTATTCTGTTAGACAAATTTCTGCTGATTATAGTATAGAACATACACTATATCATTGGACTGGATTTCTACAGATGCAGTAATCTTCTAGCTGTATTACAGATGACAGTTTGGTAACCAAGCAGTTCTTATCTATTAAACCATTCCATTAACAAACTTGAAGATGCTGTGGTTCCTTTCTGTTGTAGTGCTGAAATGACTCTGCCTGTTAACAAAGCAAGATGTTTCTAAACGTGTTATTTTTTGGCAGTATTTTTTCACATTCTATTTGGATTGTCTTTGAAAAACCTAACAGTCTGTTTTTGTACTGGGATGCTTATAGTGTATTCTGGGTATTCCTGTCTGCCAACAAATACAACCAGATTTTTAGAACATTAGTTCTATTAGGTTCTATTAGGTATTTAAAGAATGAAAAATAGCACCTCTTTTGAGAAGTCTAATTTTAGTTGCATTTCAGTTTCAGTGCAAAACGGTTCGATTCATCAAAAGGATGCAGTAAATGATGATGATTTTGAGCCATATCTAAGTAGCCAGACAAATCAGGTGAGTTTTGGCAATATTACTTTACATTATTTATTAAGCATCTTTTATAAGCAGTTGGTATAGAATGCTGTAAAAATTTAATATGCAATTCAAATATTTGTAAGCTTTCAACTTTTATGGTCACTTTTCAGATATTGCTCTTTGGGTAATTATTTTATGTTAGAGTCAGTTAACCTTAAAAGCATTCCTATGGTTAAGTTATAAATAAAATATATTTCCATGTCTTCTGCTACGTATTGTGAGGAATAAGAAGAAATTGTGGTTTGACATCAAACTTTTCATGTCCCACATGGAAGATGCTGTATATCTTAAATCTGCAAGCACATGCAACTTTTGCACAAAGTACTACAAGAAACAGAATAACTTATTTCCATTTTACCCAGGGGCAAAAACACATTGGTAAGATAACCCAGGGTCCATTAAGATTGTTAGAAGACCAATTCACACCACAGTCCTAAAACTGTTGGTGGCAGCACTTAAGAACTGCATAAGTGCCAAATAGTCTTAGATCACTTTGAATCTGAAAAGGCAACTGCCAGGAGGGAGAGAAAAGTGCTTTTAAAATTATTTGTTCTTCTTCATTGGGTACATATTTTCCCATGATACCAACTGAGGAACAACAGCCTGAAATGCAATGATCACCCATACTAGTCCACTCCATCTGTCCTCATATACCTACTTATCCAGTTACCTGAGTACTTGCAGCAAGGACTGAGGTCTAAGGTTGACAGGACATCTGTGTGGAAAGAGAGCAGACTGTGGACTACAGAAGTAGAGTAAATGAGAAACACCTTACTAGTAGATTCTGCAAATTCCTTCTGCCCCTCTTGGGAGTGTCTTCTGATTGAGAATAGCATTTCTAAAGCTGCTCCCCCCATGGTAGAGTGGATAAAAGTCACTGAGGAGATAAGGAAGTTGAGAGAGATTTCCTTTTTCTAGCAGTTCCCCACTCTCCCTCTGCCGCACTTAGATAGGAAACGTCTTATGTTTTATACAGAAATACTTCTTAAGAAGAGGAGATGCTGATTCCTTTGTTCTGCCCCACTCTAGTTCTGTGTTGGTGGCTGGGCATTTGCTCCTCTTTTGGTTTTTACAGGTCACTCTGAACAGCAGAGTGTTTTTCTTCCATGTAGTATCAGTGTACTAGGGGGAACAGGTACTGTGCTTCAGCACATAGGAAGGATGCAGTGATAATCTTTCATCTGCTGATAACATTTGTGTGAGTTGTAAATTTGCATGAACTAAATTTGTGAGAATGGGAGTATTCATGCACAAGTTCATATGCAGTGGCATAGGGCCACTTGCAGTAGCGGCTGATTGGGAATGCAAGTCTGAAAAGTTCCCTGACAAAAATAAATGTTGGAAAACATATTGATAAGTATTAATTGGCTTTATACTTTTTGGCCCTCGTATTTAAATCAAATGTAGTAATTAGCTTGCTGTTTTTGTGTTTTCTGACCTTGGCTGATTTTCAGTGAAGAAGCTAAACATTTCTGTTTAATGATTGCAAGGAGCACATTAAGAGTATTATATGAACTGATACCTACCTGTGCACTGCAAGAAAACAGTTTTAAGAAAAAGTCAGTACATGCGTGTGGTGGATTAATGGTCAGTGCTGTCATCGCTGATAACTGGCCTGAACCCGACTTGAAGCTGTTTATAGGAAAATAAGAGCTAAAATAGCAGTATAGTCTAGGACAGTGATGGCCAACCTATGACACGCGTGTCACAGGTGACACGCCAAGCCCTTTTAGGTGACACACCTGGTCACCCTGGCACCTGGGCATGTAGTGCTTGCTCGTTCTTGAAGTGTACGAAATACCAACTTTCAATTGAAGATTTAGCAAATGTAAAGAATTATTCATTTTTGCTTTTAATAAAATACATATATCAAAAATATAACTTTCTTACTAGAGCTACAAATATCACAAAATTATGGATATTTCTGGAAGTGACACAGCACCCGAGATAAGCTTGGTTTTCTTGTGAATTTTGACACACCAAGCTCAAAAGGTTCGCCATCACTGGTCTAGGAGGCTGGAAGGGGAGAAATCCACCTGCTTGAGGATGGAAGAGCTATTTTAATTGCTCAAAAAAAGGAATTCAGTTGTGCTGTATTAAGAAATTGTGTAGTCCTAATAAGGACAGCAGAAGTTTCAGCTAATGTTCCTAATGTTCCTCTGCTTTAACTATTGTTAAGTAATAAAGCTTTTAGATTGACTAATGTTGTTGTATTGTATGTTTTTACTTGGAAGACAACTTTTTCTATTCTTTATAAAACTAACTTTAGAAAATTATGCCTGTGCTGAACTTCAGTTCTGCCAGTTCAGGTGATGTAGAAGAGCTATGGAAGTCCTTTATGTTGGCAAGATCTAGATAATTTCCTCAGAGCTCACCTGCTCAGGGCCACACAGTAACCATCATTGCTACCCCTGCTGTGAACAGACATCATACTGTATGCAGTATTTACACACAGGCACAGGGAGACTCAGTGCACCTTTATTTATTTATTATTTACATTTCTATCCCGCCCCATACCCTTTGCATTAACAATGGGTGCAAATACAACACAGCTGTACCCACTGGGGCTAGTAATGGCACCCACTGCATGGCTACAGGCAGGTGAGTTTCCTGTTTAGTCCACCCGTATTTTACCTGGCTCTTCTAGTTATAGAGGGGCTGAACTTGAGAAAGGAACCACCCAACATTCCACAGCCTTTCTAGACCGTCAGACTGGCTGAACTGAGGTTTAGCACAAGCCTAAGTGCTGATTTTTGACCATAGATGTATGATCCTTACATTGATTTTTGTTTCTTTCCAGAGTAATAGCTATCCACCAATGTCAGACCCATACATGCCTAGTTATTATGCGCCATCCATTGGATTTCCATACTCTTTGGGTGAAGCGGCATGGTCCACAGCAGGAGATCCTCCTATGCCATACTTGACAACTTATGGACAGATGAGCAACGGTGAACACCACTACATCCCTGATGGTGTATTTAGTCAACCTGGGGCTTTGGGAAATACCCCTCCATTTCTTGGTCAACATGGATTTAATTTTTTCCCTGGGAATGCAGATTTCTCTACATGGGGGACAAGTGGATCTCAGGGACAATCAACTCAAAGCTCTGCTTATAGCAGCAGCTATGGCTATCCACCCAGCTCTCTCGGTAGAGCTATAGCCGATGGACAGGCTGGATTTGGCAGTGATAATTTGAGCAAGGTGCCTGGTATTAGCAGCATTGAACAAGGCATGACTGGACTGAAAATTGGTGGTGACATGACAGTTGCTGTTACAAAAACGGTTGGTTCTGCTCTCAGTAGTACAGGTATGACAAGTATTGCAGCAAATAGTGTGCCTGCAGTTAGCAGTTCAGCACCTAAACCAACCTCATGGGCTGCTATTGCTAGAAAGCCTGCGAAACCCCAGCCAAAACTAAAGCCTAAAGGTAATGTGGGAATTGGAGGCCCTGCTGTACCTCCACCCCCTATAAAACACAACATGAATATTGGAACGTGGGATGAAAAAGGGTCTGTGGTAAAAGCTCCCCCAACCCAACCAGTACTGCCTCCTCAGACTATAATTCAGCAGCCTCAGCCATTAATCCAGCCACCTCCAGTGGTGCAAAGCCAATTGCCTCAGCAGCAGCCGCAACCACAACAGCCACAAGGACCTCAACAACAGGCTCAGGCTCATCAGCTGCAGCAACAGCAGCTGCAGAATCGTTGGGTGGCTCCTCGCAATAGGGGTGTAGGCTTCAATCAGAGTAATGGAGCTGGCAATGAAAACTATGGTATAGGTGTTATACCAGTTAGCAGTTCACCTTCTGGTGTAGAGGTGCACCCTGTATTGGAGAAACTAAAGGCCATAAATAATTATAATCCCAAAGACTTTGATTGGAACCTGAAGAATGGGCGTGTGTTTATAATCAAAAGCTATTCAGAGGATGATATACATCGTTCCATTAAGTATTCTATCTGGTGTAGTACTGAACATGGTAATAAGCGCTTGGATGCTGCATACCGTTCACTGAATGGAAAAGGCCCACTCTATTTACTTTTCAGTGTGAATGGCAGTGGACATTTCTGTGGAGTGGCTGAAATGAAGTCTGTAGTGGACTACAATGCTTATGCTGGAGTCTGGTCTCAGGATAAATGGAAGGGGAAGTTCGATGTTAAATGGATCTTTGTTAAAGACGTTCCGAACAACCAGCTGCGGCACATTCGCTTGGAAAACAATGACAACAAACCAGTTACTAATTCGAGGGACACTCAAGAAGTACCCTTAGAAAAAGCCAAGCAAGTGCTTAAAATAATTGCTACTTTCAAGCATACCACCTCAATCTTTGATGACTTTGCACATTATGAAAAGCGTCAAGAGGAGGAGGAAGCCATGCGTAGGGTAAGCACCTAGTAGTACAACAAAACTTTGTTTTCTGAAACTAGGCTTCTTGAAATGAACTTTGGGTTGATCTGTATTTTACTAATATTTAAAACACCAAGTGTCTAAAATCAGAAAATACAAGACCTGTAACATTCTGGGCAACTCAGTTGGACTTTCATGCACAGAAATTGAATCCAAGCATTTTTTCACTTTAGTACAAGTCCAAACAGCTGGTTATTAGCAGTAGACTGTGGAATGATTTCAGAAGCCAATTATACAGATTCTTTCATTTATTTATTTATTTATTATTTACATTTCTATCCCGCCCCATACCGGAAGGTCTCTGGGCGGGTAACAACCTTAAAACAGATTAAACAAAGTATACATTAAAAGACTTTTAAAAAGATTCAATAAATATAAAACGATACACAATATGTTTAAAATAATAGTGTCTGTACTGGGGGGAAACATAAGCAGCTCAGCCAAAGGCCAGAGTAAAGAGGTGTGTCTTCACCGCCTTCCTAAATATAAGGAAGGGGCAAGACACACCTCAAGGGGAAGGCTATTCCACAGTTGGGGCTCTCTCCCGGGTGTCCACCAACCTCCCTATTGAAGGAGGTGGGACAACCAAGAGGGCCTCACCACTTGATCTTAAGGCACGGGCAGATTGATATGGGAGAAGGCGTTCCTTTAGATATTTGGGGCCCAAGTCATTTAGGGCCTTATAAGTCAGAGTCAGAACCTTGAATTGGCCTTGGTAGCGAATTGGCAGCCAGTGCAATTCCTTTAAGACCGGCGTGATATGCATCCGGCTAGCTGTTCCGGTCAGCACTCTAGCGGCTGCATTTTGCACTAGCTGCAACTTCCGAACCGTCTTCAAGGGCAGCCCCGTGTAGAGTGCATTGCAGTAGTCCAATCTAGAGGTTACCAGAGCATGGATAACCGTGGCCAAGTCATCTCTATCCAGAAGAGGCTTCAGTTGACAGACTAGCCATAGCTGGGCATAGGCACTCCTGGCCACGGCCTCCACCTGAGCTTCAAGTGTTAGCACGGAGTCCAGGAGTACCCCCAAGTTATGCAACTGTCCCTTTCAGGGCATTGCAACCCCATCAAGGCCAGGGTATCTCCCAACTACCTGGACCCGAGACCCTGTGACACACAGCACCTCTGTCTTGTCTGGATTCAGCTTCAGTTTATTGGACCTCATCCAGCCCATTACTGCCTCCAGACACCTGTCAAGCATTTCAACTGCCTCTCCTGATTCAGATGGTACAGAGAGATAGAGCTGGGTATCATCTGCATACTGATGACACCTCATTCCAAATCTCCTGATGACCTCTCCCAACGGCTTCATATAGATGTTAAATAGCATGGGAGACAAGATTGATCCCTGAGGAACCCCACAAGTGAGTTCCCAGGGTGCCGAATCAGTGTCTCCCACAGCCACTGTCTGAGATCACTTCTGGAGATAGGAGCGGAACCAATGCCAAGCATTGCCTCCCACTCCCAAGCTCCGAAGTCTCTCCAAAAGAATACCATGGTCAGTGGTATCAAAAGCCGCTGAGAGGTCCAGGAGAACCAACAGGGTAGCATTCCCCCTGTCTCGCTCCCGGAGAAGGTCATCAACCAGGGCGACGAAGGCAGTTTCTGTGTCATGACCGGGCCTGAAGCCAGATTGAAATGGGTCTAGATAATCAGCTTCTTCCAAGCATGCTTGCAGTTGAACAGCGACAACCCTTTCCAGAACCTTGCCTAGAAAAGGTATATTGGCTACCGGGCGATAGTTGTTTAGGTCTTCCGGATCCAGGGAGGCCCTCTTCAGGAGGGGGTGCACCACAGCCTGTTTCAGTGCCAATGGGACCACCCCATCCCTCAGAGAGGCATTCACTACCTCCTGGATCCGCCCGATAATACCTTGCCAGCTGGATTTTAACAGCCAGGATGGGCAGGGATCCAGAGAGCACGTCGTCGGCTGCACCCCCGCAAGCAGCTTGTCCACATCCTCAGGCCGCAGCAATTGAAACTGATCCAAGCAAACCGGACCAGACCAGACAGTTCTCTGGGCGCCTCGGACTTTGTCCCAATTGTGACATCTAATCCCCTACGAATCTGGGCAACTTTGTCCTCAAAGTGCTTCGCAAATTTGTCGCAGCAGATATTAGGCCCTGGCTCACACCTCTTTGAGCTTGATTTTATGAGGCCATTTACTACTCTAAAAAGCTCTGCTGGACAGCTACTCGAGGATGCAATGGTGACAGAGAAAAAGTTCTTTTTCGCCGCCGTCACCACCACATGGTAGGCACAATAGTGTGCTCTAACCCGTGTTCGGTCAGATTCAAAGCCAGATTTACACCACCTGCGCTCTAGCCGTCAACCCTCCTGTTTCATAGCCCGTAGTTCCATGGAATATCAAGGAGCTTTTTGGGCTCCACAAGCATGCCGAGGGCACTTGGGAGCAATCGTGTCAATAGCCCTGCTCATCTCCCGATTCCAGAGAGAAACCAGGGCTTCGACAGGCGCACCAGTCATACCAACCGGAAAATCTCCCAGAGCATTCAGGAATCGCTGAGATTCCATAAGTCTCCGGGGGTGGACCATCTCAATAAGTCCCACGTCCCCACAGAGGGGGACTGCCACTTTCATTGTTATATAATCTATTTTGCAACATACAGTTAATACTGTATTTGAGTGTTCCAGTATTAAAAAGATTTCAGACTTAAAAGTTTTTTGATTTGGAAAAAAATATTAAAATACACTTTTAGTCTTGGCAAACTTGTGGCTTTAGAAATGAGCAGGTAACTGATTTTCAAATATAATAGTTCTCTCTTTTTCAAAATTGCAGTTTATATCAAAGTGGCTAACCTTTTTTCATTTGTTTGACAAGGCTTATGAGAAACCTCTCACCCTTTATCCCAGCTGAAGGAATTCAGCCTTCAGAATAGTGCATCTTTTTCATACAGCATTTTCATGTATTCACCCATTTGTATACCACACTTGAACATTCATCAGTTTAACTCTTTGTCGTTGCTTCTTTTTGACTCATTTTATAAATACTTTGGCAAGATAGCAAGTGGTACTGCTCTGTTGATAAAGATTCCCTTAATATACCAGCAGTTGTAATCAGTAGAACGGGGATCAACATCTATTTCTCTCATCCAATCTGCCCATTGCTATCCTTATTTATTTTGGAGGTTGTGGAGATTATTTTCAACAGTGGAGAAAGATGATGGGGAGAGGGCAAACAATAGCCAAAGAGCAATTCAGCCTTTGATTAGCTCATGGGACTCTGTGCTGGATCAGAAGCACATTCAGGTTAGAGAGAAATATAAATATACTTAAAATATAAGCAGAGCATAATTAAAAATCAACCTGTATTTTTATTAAGGGCATGAACAGAGTTAGGAAGAGTGGAGAACATTTCCCTTATGTTTGAGCTTGCATACACTTATAATATTGCATTTTTATGTCTAGAACTCATCTTACATGCAAGGAGAGGGAAGAGCCTCATGTGAATTCTTGTTATTTAGAGAGGTTCTTTCCTGCCTCATTATCTTCTCAGAGAATCTGACCTTCCTAATTAATAATCTAGTGTTTTGTTTGTTTGTATACTGAAAGGGACTTTAGTGCCTAGTTGTAATTTTATTATTTATTTAATAAATTTATATCCCACCCTTCACCAATAAGAATAAGATAGCAAATAAGAATAAAATAACAAATAATAAAACATACAGTAAATTCTGGTGTATAAGACTACTTTTTAATTGAGGAAAATCTTCCCAAAAGTTGGGGGTTGTCTTATACGCCGGGTGTCGTCGTCTTATATGGCGAGTATATCCCAAACTGTATATTTTAACTGGAAATTTTGGGGGTCGTCTTATACACCCAGACGTCTTATTTGCCGGAATATACGGTAATTAAAAATCTCATCCCCTCCCTAACAGGACAGCACCATGGGGAAGCTATTTAAATGGCAGAAGTCTGGTTGTTTTCACCAGGCACCAGAAAGTATACAATGTAGGTGCCTGGCAAACCTCAGTTTTGTACTTGAAATAAAATTATTTAAAACTTAGAAAGTCAATCAGTTGTCTAATAGCTGTATAGATACTGAGAAATAAGGCTGTTCCTGTTTTCAGGCTTACAATCTCAGACAGTGACCAAGGAAGCAGAGGAAAGGGTGGAAGAAAAGAGTGGCTGAAGTGCTTTACATACATCCTTGAAATTCTTGCCAGAGGCCTAAAGTGCATGAATGTCTGCCCGCCTAATACCTTTATTAGGAACTGTGTTTGCCAGCTTAGCACAGTGAGCAACCAGAGCTGCAGTCCAAATATTTTGTTTTCTTTAGATATTGGTTATTTGTTAAACCATCAGATATCAAAGTGTTACAGAACACTTATAGCTTATGGAAACACTTATAATAAGTGTTATAATAAGAGGAAGGATAAGATGAGAATTAATGAGTCAGCTGTCACTTGTTACATAACTGGAGTACTGAGAAGCAGGTTTTTGGAATGGAAGAGGTCAAACTGTAGTTGACATAAGCCAACAAGCCTGCCAAAGCAAATTTATCTTCCTATATTTTATCTGTTGTTGGGGTCTAGTTGACTATGCTTAATTCAAAATGCTTGGTACCTGGGATATTGTAGTTTCTTGTCGTCTTGTGCTAGGAAGGTATGAGTTCTGTGCCAGAAAGCAGCAAACCTAGGAATCTGAATTACCAACATAGAGAATACTTGGATCATGAAGTATCCTTTATGTTATTTGGTTTAGTATAAATAAAGTGCTTAATGTAGTGCTTAATTAAGGAGTTAGTGCTTAAATGCTCTGTTCTAATTTTGAGAACTGTAATTAAAATGAAAAGTGACTTTTTATTTATATCTTTCTCCAGAGGTGACAGTGTTTTGACGGGCTAGCAAAATAGGGCATGATACTGACTACTGTCAAGCAAAAATATAAAGGGATTTGTTTATTTCATTAATTTAGCCGTTGGCCATTATACAACATAAGAAAACTACGCACAAATACAAGTGGCATCTTTTCCCTATATGCTTTGTGTTATAGCAAATGGAGCAACCCATTGGGATACTGCCAAGTCATAATCTGATAGAAGAAAGAAAAATATGAGAGCACCTTATTAAATGATGTCTACTTAATAGCTAATGTCAGGGTTTAACAGTGGTTGCCTGCAGCTTATCAATTTGTATGGGTGCAGACTGGGTGAATGCTGGCCACAGAAGTGGGTTCTGCAGCATGATCTAGGGATGGAAAGGGTTTTCATGGCCAGTCTTTCCTTTGCCTGCTCAGACTGGAAAGCCACTGGCCATGACTGAAGTTTAAATATACTAAAGCTTGTAACTTTCTGTCCTGGCCAAGTGGGAAGAGTTACAGAAGGAATAGATAAGCAGACATTTCTGGGCTTGGTCTTTCAGGTGCAGGATTAATGTGATTTGTGGCCGATCACAGTGAGGAGCTGCTGCTGCTGCTATTACTACTACTACTACTTTTTGAAAGAAGTAATGATTGCAAACATTTTGAAACAAATTACAATTTAGAAATGAAATTAATCCCTCAGTAATGCATAGGCTTAACAACTGAAAATGCTGATGCTAGAAACCAAGAGATTCAGATAAAAGGAGAAAGTTGTAGGGCTAAGCAAGTTTGGGAAACAGGTTTATTGCAAGCTTGAATTGGGCTGACCTGTTTAGGGTCGAGATCAAAGTGATTCATGTTTGTTTAGCAATAGAGAAAATTGGGGAGGGGCTGAGCTCTTCCTCTTCCCCTTTTTTTATCACCACTGTCTTGGGTAGAAATGTTTCAAGGAGGAGGCTTATTTAGCTGAAGTCATGTGATTGGCAAATATAAAAGCCAGACGTTGATAGATTGTGATTCACATTGAACATTTAATAAATAACAATGGATGTTAAATGTTCAGTTTAAAACTCCGTTGTGTTTATGATGTTTCCCAGAAAGGAAGAAAAACATATTGGATTATTTTTGTTTGTTTGTTTATTTATTTGTATTTCTATCCTGCCCTATAACCAAAGGTCTCAGGGCAGGTTACAATATTAATCTTAGACAAGTCCCTGCCCTTGGGCTTACAATGTAAAGAGACAAGATACAAAAGGAAAATGGTGTGGGAGGGAACAGGGACACTCTGGCAGCAACCGTAAATGGTAAAATACTTTTATTTTCTTTTTTTCCTCCATTCCCCACAGGCAAGATGGCTCCTTCATAGCCTGTGTGGTGACACTTGGGAGGGAGGGGTCAATGCTGGGAGCTTGATGGAAGGTGCTCACCCAGTTTCCTTCCCTCTTCCTCTCATGTTTATATGTTTCTCATGGAAGATCTGTAACTATAGCTGAAAAAGCCTTAATTAAATGGAAATAATTTTGCAATAAAGATGTCCCTCATAAAACATCATGGTTCCATTTCTGTGAAATACTGCATTCTGTAAAATGTCCTGGAAGCTAGCATGGCTATTTTTGTGTTATTGTAATGATTTTTATGCTGCAGTTTGCCTAGTGTAAACTGTAGTCACAGAAGATCACTGTGTAAAAGAAAAAGTGTACAGTACAAATACTACATTATACCACCTTTATATCAAAGGGTCTTATCCAAAATATTTTAATAAAATGAAAGCTAATAATGAATAAAGTACATCAGGTTTTGGAATAGTTTCTACAGTCAAGCTTTTTATTGCGACATTTTATCTTTAAAATATCTGGTGGCAAATCTTTAAAAAAATTTTTCATTAAGTTAACATTTATAGACAAATAAAAGCAACACTCAAATGTATAATCCACAAAACATACAAACCATTGCCTCTTGGATGGGGAGAAAACTACAACATGAACCAATAAGTGGTGAAGTTTTGAGTAAGCAAATCAGATTTTTACTGTTAAATAGATAAACAGTTGCCATAGAATGGGGACAGCAGAATGCTTTTACCCTGTAGCTGCTGATGGTAATGATTGCAAATGGTATAGTAGGTAAGTGTAGAGTTTGGTCTTGCATTTATCTGTGTCAATAAGAAATAAGTCCAGTTTTTCTATTTGAGTGGCAAATCTTTTTGATGCAGATGAAATAGAGCGATTGTGCCTTTTTGTTTTAGTGCACAGTATAATTAGCCTGAAATTAGGTTTAGGTTTCTTTAGTCTTGCTTAACCCAATTTGTCTAAATTTCTTTGAAGGACTCGTAATAGATTTAGCTGGATGTCATAGATTTGTATGAACCTTTTTTCTTGGTACAGTTTGATTCAAAACAAACTTCCAAAAAGTTTAAAACATGTTCTAATCAAATGTCAATTTGTAAAGCTGTGAGGGCAGGTGAGTGATTTTAAAGGAGTTTATGTATAAAAATATTAAGAAAATCAAACTATTTTGTGAAAATAACAAATCACACACAGGGCCACACCAGTGCTTTAAAATGGAAAATAGTGCTGCTTTGGAGGCACAAGTGGAATAGGTCAGAAATTCCTGTAAAATCAAGGGTGCATCCAAATGTTGCCACTTAGGGGTCTTCCTGTCAGCTTCCACATGCTGATTTTGGAGGTTCCAGTTGGTCCCAATAATAACAGCAGGGCCAAAGGTCTGTAGAATTTCAGGTGGAATGCCCAAGACTGGTGTGTGGGTCTAGGACAGTGATGGCGAACCTTTTGAGCTCGGTGTGTCAAAATTCGCAAGAAAACCTAGCTTAACTTGGGTGCTGTGTCACTTCTAGAAATATCCATAATTTTGTGATAATTGTAGCTCTAGTAAAAAAGTTATATTTTTTTTATTAATATAACTTTTTATTATTTTATTAAAAGCAAAAACAAATATTATTTACTTTAGTGACTTTTGTCACTGAATCTTCAATTGAAAGTTGGTATTTCGTACACTTCAAGAACAACCAAGCACTACACGCCCAGATGCCAGGGGAACCAGGTGTGTCACCCAAAAGGGCTTAGCGTGTCACCTGTGACACGCGTGTCATAGGTTGGCCATCACCGGTCTAGGAGGCTGCCAGGAAGGCAGCTGGCAAGTCTCAGAGCAATCAAATGTACTATTGTTTTTCAAGGTTTTTTTGGTGAAGGAAGAGAATCAGTCACTTGTTCTACAAGAACAAATAGTTGATACTCCCACCAAAATATATCAAGGTTGCATCCAATCAACTCAAAATATACAACAAGTGGCCAATTTTCCACTGCCTTCTAGGAGTAAAACACTGACAGCAAGGCCCCTGGCCGTTTCATTTTCAGAAATTTCCGATTAGTGGAATTTGTTTGTTTTGCTGTGGGAAAATGCCTGGAAAATAAAACCCGAGGAAACAAGTATGCCTGTTGGCCACACCCACAAACACTAAGGAATATAAAAATAGATGACATGACCCTGAAGTATCTTGTCAATAAAAAAAATCTACCTTTTCCATTTACCTTACCTGAGCTGAACATCTGCCATCTCTATATTGACTTGAGCTCTGAAAAATCTAGTGGGTGACTTGAGGATGGAGATGCTGCATCACCAGTGTCTTTTCCCAACTTGGCCAAAGTCTCGAGAGTGGTACTGGGTGTTGACCACTGATCCAGACAGGATATCAGCCCAGGACACTGAGTGTTCCATCAGCATTTCAGTTGGCAAAAGGAAGAGCTGTTCAGAGCTGGAAACCAGAAAGACCCTGTTTCATTAGAAATCAGAACAAGCTATATTTTGAAAGTGTTTTATGTTTTGAAATATTTGAAACAGGGTGTTTTGAGTTCAGAAAAATTCAACTTGAAATGTATTGCACATTCTTGCTTAAAATCAGTAAGCCACAGAACAATTTAGAAGTTTGTAAAAACCCTTTTTTTATTATGTTAACATTGAACCGATTCTATTTTTATTTTGTTTCGCAGATGTATTAAAGTTGTTTGCCAAGTGGCCCATAGCTGGAAGTTACAATTAAACAGCTGTTGTATTCTCACATCTTTTAAATTTAAATATTAGTCTGTCTGCTGTCAAATAGTTACCTCAGGGTTATTTATTGAGAAATGCTGCTGATAATAAATTTGAACAACTTGGGGTAGGAATCTTGAAAGCGCTGAAAGATTGGCATGGAAGAAAGGTGAAATGACAATGCTTTGAGCTAATATTTTGCTGTTTGATATAGCTTGTAAACATTTATAATTTGGACAAATATTGAAAAATTACAGAATTGGCTGCATCCACAATATTAGTAAAGAGTCAAAAAGCAGTAGTCATTTGAAATAGTTTTCATTTTCAAGCCTAGTGATTAGTTTGTAGCAAGGATTTTAAGTAATTTCAGTTGAAGCCTTTAGACTCTAATGCCTAGATAGGCCCAAAGTATTAGTTAGAGACTTGCTTTGGGAGGACCATTATCCCCATTTCTTTCGAGGTGTGATATTATCTTGTGAAGAATACTAAAATTGTTTGCCTGTGCATGGCCCACAAAAAGGTTTCATGAAATGAAGAAAATGCCTGGTAGAAGATCTATTAGCATTATTACTATTAGAAGCCACTTTTATGTTGGTTTAAAATGCTGGGTCAATATTAGAATAATGGTATAATATAAAGCTCTACTTTGTTTAAAATTCAGGAAACTATAAAACAGCTTGAGAGCTGCTTCTTTTGGACAAAGATCAGCATCTCTAGATTTGGGCTTCCTCTCTGCACATACCTGTAGGTGAAAATTTGTTTCTGTGAGAAGATAATGCTTTCCGCAAATTGTAGGACCCACTTCTAACTTTGGTATATTGAAATAATCATTCCAGCGTTATCTGATAACTTGATGTTTTTCATTGGAGATGCTAAGAAAAATGTCACTATATTTGCCATTATAGTTTACACAAATATATTGTTGAGTCCTGGTGACTATGGGTGTTTTTCCAATGTCAAAAGTACCCATTTTTGCACCCATTTCGGACCCATTTGGGTGTGAGCTGGATGACCCCATTTCCACTATAGCACCCATTTGGGATCCGATTGTTTCCACTGCCATTGGGGAAATCTGGATCTAATGGGTACATTTTGGCCTTTAATCTGGATTTTCTGTAGACCCCGTTAATGGGGTCTACATTGGGGTCTTCTGCCAGAAAATCCAGATTAAAGGGAGTCCAAAGGAGGATAGGGGTCCAAAGGAGGCTAGGGGGAGGGGATGCAACTTTGGGACACCCCCCCCCCAACATTGGTTTCAAATTCAATTTGAATTCAATTCGAAGTGATTTTGAAGTTAACTTCAAAGTGACTTCTAAGTAACTTTGAAGTTGACTTTGAAATGACTTCAAAGTGAATTCGAAGACTGCCCCCCTCACCCCAAAACACCTGGGGTAACGGGCCGACCCCTTGGGAGTAGATCCGGATTCCCCAGATGGGTGCAAAGGTGTTTCCACAGCAGGGGTGTTAGCACGCATTGCTAATGGGTGCTACACCTCCCGTGGAAACACATTCCTTAGATCCGGATCTTCTTAGATCCGGATCTAAGGGCTGCAGTGGAAAAACACCCTATATGTGGATGCTGAGTTAATTTTCTTGGTAATAGTGGAGACATTCTGTAGTCTGCTATCTTTCCAGTCTAGACTAGCCCTCGGTTTTCAAATAACTACAGTGATCCATTTCAGCTGCACTTAATTTTCAGGAAGAACCAACCCATGTCAGACAGGTACTATCTCTTGCTGTAGACTTTAACATAGGCAACATGTAGTAGTAGAAGAAGCCTAAAATTTCTGTAATGGATGTACATTTTGTCATGCATGTTGTGTGGAGTATAGAGTTATAAGCTTGAATGACCGACAGGTTATAGGGCATGTTTTCCTTTAGGAGCCTTGTCGAGGGAGTGCAACCCTCCTTGTTTCCCCAAATCTCTTAGCAGCTTTTAATGTAATTAGCTGTGGTATCCCTCTGCAGAGTCTACAAGATTTGGGATTTGTTTGACTTCTTGTGAACTGAGTTGTGGGGTTCCTTGGATTCAGCCTTATTTCACATTTTATATATATACGCAGCTGCCAGTTGTGGTCATCAGGATTTGAGGAAAGAGTATGCATATAACAACAGCTCTGTCCCTCTGTTCCATCCAGTTCAAAAGAGCCTTGCCTGGGAGCACCAATAAGCTGGATGTGGGCCTGTAAATTGAAGCTCAGTACAAACAGGATGGAGCTAATGTGTGTCATAGCTTCTCAAGACCACAAAATAGGATCTTTATGAAGTTGCATAGGAAGGACAGGTGCATAATCTGGAGTATTCCTGGATTCATCACTGCCAGTTAAATTTCAACTAGTACCTGTGGCTAGGAATATCTGCTTCCAGTTCCATTTGGTTTGTCAGCTATAGCCTTTGTTCACCATTTGGTTACAGTAATCTGTGCTTTGGTAACGTCCAGAGTGAACGTTATCAGGCATGGGGCTGCTGTAAGAGACAGTTTGTAATCTGCAATTAGTACAGAGCACAAGGATGTTCATGTTTGCTACTGACCAAGCATAGACTATAATGGTTTTAGAGGAACAACAGTGATAGCCAGTGTGCTACCAAACCCAATCCAATGTTTTAGCTTTTAATCATGAAGCTTTAAACTTGAGGCCCAAATACTTAAAGAAGCCCTTCCTCCCATATAGACCTGTCTGTGACTGATGATAATCTGTAGAGTCCTTTTTGACAGTGTCACTGCCATCAGAAGCTAAAGGGATGCGGACTTGTGAGAGGGTCTTCTTTGTGATATCCTCCAGGCTGTGGGATGGCCTTCTTCCTGAGGTTTGTCAGGAGGAAGGCCATATTTAGGAGGCTGGTGAAGGCATTTTACTCTGACCTTTGGCTAAGAGGCAAAGTTTTATTTTCTAATTCTCCTTTTATGCATTTTAATTGTAACCCACCCTGAAGTCTTGAGGCTAAAGGTGGAGGTGTGGATAAAGACATAGATAATAAAATGAAAGCAGTAATACCCATTCAGGTTTTCTTCACAAGATGGTTTAAATAAAAAGCTGTAGAAAAGTAACACTGACATTTGATATGTATCAACTAAATTTTTCCATAACATTGTCAACATCTTATGGAAAACTGGACAATATTATTAAATTATAAGAAATGGCAATTACCAGTAAATACTTTTCATTGTCTTTTTAAAATTCCATTATGTCATTATTTAATAAAATTAATGGAAGAGAATGTTACGTTAAAACCTATCACTAACAGAATGAAATGAATGGGTAAAATGGACATGGCATACACTGTTTCTCAGTGATTGACAGTTGGACTGACATGAGGATCCCTCTCACGTATGTAATCAGACTAATGAGACCGCAAGGCAGTTAGATAGAACACCCAGGTTTGAGGTGTTACTTTAACTGTTTAATAGTAGAGTTATTATTATTATTATTATTATTATAGTTTATTTCTAAAGCGCTGTACATGTACTCAGCGCTGTACAATATTATATTAATCTTAGAGTTCCTTCTCAGGATGTACAACTGCACCCACAGTGAAGGGAATGAGGTCTACTGTTAAGCCAGCAGCTCATGTCTTTCATTGCTTCTTTTATTTTAATTACACTGCCTCTGTATGCTCTGTTTCCCGTTATCAAGCTTGTCAAAATCTTCAAGGGTATGCTTGGGGATAGTGAGTGACTGGATAAAAGAACTGACGAAACACACATGCGAATGAGTTGCCAGGTCAACGGAATTTTCATTGTTATTTCTTAATCAGGTGACCATATCATATATAAAGTAATTATTAATAATTCTGAAATCAATTCAAGAGTAGATATAATTCAAGTTGCATCCTTTTAGAATATTCTTTCATACCCAAGTTTTTTTAGAAATTCAGACACCCAAATGAGTATTAGGAAGTGAATTTGGAACTGCATCAATAACCAGTAAAATTACAAATCTTATATACTGTTACTATAATATACTAATTAAATGTAAGCATTATGTCAGTTGAAATTTATGACCCACCCCAAAGGCAATGTAGTAATCTGTGACATGTTGCTGTACAAACCAGTCTGTGTCCAAGAAGGACCATGTTTGGAATTTTGTCTGAAGGTGAAGGAAAACATCATTGTCCATCCAGGGTCCATAGTCTGCTGAGGTTTCTGAGTCTATTTCTTTAATAGGAGTCAGATTTGTACCTGACTGCTGAACTCTGGTACCACACCCACACAGGGACTCTGTTTTACCACCATTTATCAGCATATTTGTCTTTATTCAGTCCATCACACCAGGCAGATCAACATTTGTATAAATTGAATTAAATGACAGAGAAGTTGTGCCATTATCAAAGCTTTTCTTGAAGTGTGACTTGTAGATTATTGATGTATGGAACTGACAGGTACTGTTGGGTTTATGCAAAACAGCTTCTTAATGCACATATGGTTTATAGATTATTTCACTATCAATAGAAATATTTTGCTGTAATATTTGTGAAGTCAGTTCTCAAGATGTGACATAATTTTGTCCTAGCTGTATAAAGACAGCAAGTTGGGTTTTAGAAGTGGGGTTATTCAGTCAGCTAATTGTCTCGTGATTCTCAAAGCCTACCACATGTTTATGAAATATTCATAACTGAACAGCTGCTGTGTTTTGTTGCATAGAACTTTCTGATAGTGCTGTGTTAATTTTTCTTTATTCTGTTCTACAGGAGAGAAATAGAAACAAACAATAACTATACGGCGATGGTCCTGCTAGAATTACAACACTAATGATGTAGACTCTGGAAATGCCTAATATGTCTAAGAAGACGTTTATTAAAGCTTTGTTCCGCTTAAGGTGACATCTTTGAACACTTTAACACAAAATTGACTCTTCTTGTAATGGTTCTCATCAGTGCATCTGCCATTATACTCTCTCACCAAACACACTTGAGAACTGTAACTTCGTCAAGCACTTTCTGTCCTGAAGCTTTTACCAGTATCTGCTGTCTTTTGTAATTATGCATCCTAGCTAAGGCACAGGAGATGGAACGAATGCAAGGATTCATTAACTCTTTGAATTTGTTAAATACTAACAATTAACCATCATAAGTGGTTCAATGATGTGAGATTCACATTGCTTCAACTTATTTTCTTTGTAGTTTTTTAATTGTCAGTTTTTAGCTATTCAACAGAATTTAAAGCAAAATCATGCCATATTTAGTCCTGGAGTAAAACTCAAGTCTAAATGTTCATGTGAAAATTATTGTAGTAAACTTTTAATATGGCAAAGCAACTTTGAGCTGCAGTTTAGCCAAATGAATTATAACATGAAATTATATTAGAATGACATTTCCCTTGTTTCAAACTGTTTGGTGTAGAGAATATTAATATATGCAGCTTGGTGGGCCGCATCAGTTAATGCACATTTCCTTAATTTTTTTTCCTGTAACATGTATACCGAAAAAAGTGCATTTGTCTGAGGAACTGTTTGTTCACTACCACTCAATCTCAGTTCTGAGTACATGTACCTCAGTCTAAATCAGACTTTTTATGACCTTTATAACTATACTTAAAATCTTTAATTCCTATTTCTGGGTGTTTGCAAGCCTGAAAAGATTGCTATCATGGAAGTGAAAATGTACTCCTCTAGGTGATTCACTAGCTGAATAAACATAATTCTTGTTTTAGCAAGCATATACTCTTTCTCAAATTTTCTTTGTTCCCAATGCTGAATATAATAGTCTGGTATTCTTTGAATTCAAAATATTTTGGGAAATAAACGTTTATCCATGGTTTCAGTTTGTATGCTCATGGCTGTGTTTACATGTTATCTGTTAGAGCTATATAATAAAAGTTTAGGTACCATATTCACTTGAATATTTTATGCTACTTCTTAAACTTATTTTAAAACTTTCACTTTCACATCTACATTAATACTATTCCTTGAAATAGACAATGTATTAGTTGTGTGATACACTGAAGACTAGTGTTCAAGAACTTTTGCTTTTAGGACATAGTGCAGAAAGCAGATGCTAAAAGAATAAAAATTAATGTTTGACTAGTTAATGTTTCTTTCAAACTCAAAGGTTTGCATCATGTATTGAATCTTATCACTCATCCTGTTTCTGAATCTGATTGAAGTAGCCACAACTTTGCTAGGTTTCTGTCCATCTTTGTTGATATTGTGGAAGGATGTGCAAAATGCTGTTTTGAGTGTTTTTCAACAAATCTAAGACCTGCCTTTCTCAAATGGGATCAAGTTTGTCCTAGATGTAAAGCAAGCATTTGCCTAAATTTGCTTTGCTCTTGGCTGCCTTCCTGGAGTTTTAAGAAATGATTAGATAAACACATGAAGGGTAAGTATGTCAGTAGCTATTAGAATAGATGCCTAAATACTGCCTCCACATCCTCCTAGGCAGGATGTAAAGGCTATTTCCAGGGAAATCAAGAGTAGGTGAAGGTTTTGCCTTCATCTTAAAATTAGAACATAAAAACTCTCCTGGATTGGGTCACAACTCATCTAGTACAGGATCCTGTCCCACACAGTGGTCCACCAATTGCAAAACCTTCACTTGCTTTCAGCTCCAAGCAAATGGCTTGATAATGCTCAGAAGCAATTGGTGGACCACTGTGTGGGACAGGATCCTGTACTAGATGAGTTGTGGCCCAATCTAGGAGAGTTCTTATTTTTTCCTGTTGTCAGACCTTGAAGGGGGGGGGGGGGCATTTATTGTTTTGTTGGGTTGCATGCTGACAAGCATGTTGAGTCCTTCCTCTGGTCCTGCCAGTCTTCATGAGTCCAAATAACCATTTACTTGGCTTCCAGGGGCCCAATGGAGCCCCAGCAGGCCCCAAATTGTATCTGGGTGCGTGATGATGTGTTGTTATACCCTCATCCTTTAGACTTAAAGGAATCTGGGGGGGGGGGGATAGTAGGTCAGGTAAGGTCAAGTGAGTGCTTCCCTTGTTCCTACAGCCCTGTGTAAGAAAGGATGTGGTTGTGTTAAATGTTTCAAAAAGCAATGAAGACAAGGTTCTGCAAATCCTTGCTAATAGGCATATGTATGACCTGGAGTTGAAAACAACAGTTCTGGCAGTGTGCACAATTACTTTGCCTTTAACTCTGAAAGTTCATTTCGGTATTTTATATGCAAGAGTCCACAGTTTCTTTTACATTTGATTTGGTTCTGTGATTTTATTTCCAAAAATATGAATTTAAGAATTTTGAGAGCCTGCAACTTACTAAACCAGTAATTTCCTGGACTATAATAAAAAGCTGGCTATATGCCAGAAGATTATAGGACTTTTTCTCATTTCAGGGCTATAAAAGGTTAACTTCAAAAAAATTCTGATTTCTTCTCTATATTTCAAATGAAGGTATGTTACCAGAATATGGATCACTATGCAATACGGGAGTAAATTATTTCAAAATTTAAATTGCCATGCCTGGTGCAGCCACATGAACAATTTGATGGTATCCAGATGGTTTTGATGCGGTGGTGGTCTTGTGACATTTGACCATACTGTCGCAGATCTTGAGAGAGAACCTACCTGAATACATAGTACAAACAGCTTTACCTAATGGAGTCCAAACCAGCTTGTCTTTTATTGCAGTCTTACATTTATTACTGTGCTCTAGAAGGAACAAAAATAATTGACAGAACCATCCAGTGGTAGTCATATTAAACAAAGCTTCAGTGTAATGCCATTAATTCTGTTTAGTTACGTTATATGCATAATTCTTTTTGGAAATCTGACATTGTTATCTTACCAAATTTTTTTGATAATAGACAAGGCCACAGATTCATGTATGTACATGTTTAAAATCATCATAGTTGCAATTTGTTTTATTGCCCACATCAGTTATGATTTTAAACATGTTCATATGTAGATCTCTTGTCTTATTTTTAGCATCAAAAATTCTTATGATAACAAGACTATATGCCAGAAGATTATAGGACTTTTTCTCATTTCATGTGCTAATAGGACCACAATGGTAGATTTTTTAAATTTTTAATGTGTTCAAATTAAATAATTTTGTTTTCTACATGTCTCGGAGAAAACAAATTCTGCTATTAGTGCAGTAGAGAACCCTGAAAATTAAGATTATTTTGCTTAATTTATCAATCTGCTTAATTGCAAAGGAGACAAAAGGCACTATTCAGACTCATTTGAAAATGAAGAGTTAAATCCTGTGTTTGTTTTTGAGACTTAGGTCTTATTTGCACTTAAACTTTGCTATTCCAATGCAGGGCAAACTACCCTGATGCAGAATAAGTAAGCCCTCCAAAGCTAGGTCAGATTACTCCTGCCATAAAGCAGAGCTGTCTGTATTGGGCTGGACTATTCCCTGACAGCCCTGTTGCTGACTTTGGTTATGCTAGTTTTGGAACTGTTTCAGGGTGCTTCCAAGGGTGTTTTTCCGCCGCGCTCCTTTAATCCGGATCTAGCAGATCCAAATTAAGGGAAGTACCCAATGTGTTTCCATGGGTGGTCTAGCACCCAATAGCAATGGGTGCTAGCCTCCCTGCCATGGAAACACCGGAGCACCCATTTGGAAATCCGGATCTACCCATGAGGGGTCTGCTTGTCACCCCAGGTGTTTGGGGGGACAGGGGGTGCAATCTCCGAAGTGGCTTTGAAGTCACTTCGAAGTCTGCAAAACAGCTCCATTGAAGTCTGTGCTGATCTTTGGAGTGTGAACTTCGAAGTGACTTCAGAGTCACTTCGGAGTCACTTCGAAGTTCACTCTGAAGATCAGCACAGACTTCAGAGACGCTCCAGAGCTATTTTGCACAGACTTCGAAGTGACTTCGAAATGACTTCGAAGCTTCGGTTTTGGGGCTACCCCCCCATGGGTGCCCCCTCCCCCTAGCCTCCTCTAGACTGCATTGCCACACAAACGTGGAAACAGGCTCCCTTTAATCCGGATTTTCTGCCTGAAGACCCCATTGTAGACCCCATTAATGGGGTCTACAGAAAATCTGGATTAAAGGCCAGAAAGTACCCATTTGATCCGGATTTCCCCAGCGGCGGTCAAAACAATCGGGTCCCAAATGGGTGCCGTGGTGGAAATTGGATGATCCGGCTCACACCCAAATGGGTCCTTAATGGGTGCAAAAATGGGTACTTTCTGACAGTGGCAAAACACCCCAAAAGACAGCAGTCAGGAACGAGAGTTCCTGGCATTTGGAGCTCCTAGAGGCCATTTTGACAGTGGGCCCTGCTATGATGCCAAACTGGGTTGCCATGGGATACCAGACCATAGTGTGCCACCCTTCCACATACTGGTGCGGTTTAAGGGAGGCCCTGCTAATGCGTGTGGGAGGGTGGCCCATAGACTTTATCCTGGTCTGCAGTAGTGATGAGTGCAGAACAGGCCTTTGTTGGCATCAGTCCCCCAATAATTTCAAGCTTTTACTGTATTTATAGTCACAGAAAGCTAGAATCTACTTACTTATTTACTTACAGTACGTATGCCTTTATCCTGACTTATACCCAAGGGTCTCAGGGCAGGTTACAACAAATAAAATGAACACATTAAAATGTAACATTATGTACAGTTCTCACAGTGCTGAGAATTCAAAATGATGGTGAATTCCCTGCTAATAAAGTGAATATATTCCTTTTGCAGTTGTGTATACAAACACAACACTAGATGTGACCTTATCACACTGAGGTAGTTTCCATGATCTATTTCATTCACTCTGTACCTGGGGAAGTTTTGGATTTTTAATTTTAAAAAAATGTTTAGAGCCTTTATTAAACAGAATGGGACAATTACAGAACACAAACGTACAAAGACAATGAAAACAAATATATAGGATATAAAGGATATTCAGTTTTATACAATAATGATTGAATATTGTTTATTCACTGATTAGCATACCCTCGACTACAATGGCAACACTTCCCAGAACTTATGAAAGGGGGAAATACAGAAAATGGATGATCTATCGCAAAGTTATTCAAACTCTGTGGTTTCCGCTGTTAGCATTGCAGATTTAAACGTTTCTACCCAAGGAAGAAGAAATATTTGTATCTTTTAAGTGAAAATAAAATTTTATTTTGCCTCTATAAAAAGTAATTATTAGACATTACCTGGAATTCTGCATACAGGTGATTGCCACATCTATAAAATGCAGCAGAATTGGAAGACAACTAGAATGGTAAAGTGGTTAGAGGGACTTCTGTGTGAAGAAAATTTTAACTGATCACAGCTGTTTCATCTAGAAAAGAAGCAAGTAAGAGAAGAAGTGTTATCTAGTGAAACCAGAGTCAGAAGGGTCAGGTCAGATAAAAAGAAATAAGATTTTTACTCGGCACATACTTAAAAATTTGAAATTTTCCACCTCAAGATGTAGCCACAAGCTTGGACAGTTTCGAAAGACATTTGGAAAATAGGATTATTCAGCTCTGATGGTTATGTGACCTACATATGAGGCATATATATGAAGCAGTTTGTTTTTGAAGGTTAGATTATGGAAGACTTGTGAGAAGGGCAAGGTGTACATTTATGCCCTGCCTGTTGGTGTCTAGGGATGTTTTCCCACCACACTCCTTTAATCCGGATCTAAGACAATCCAGATCTAGGGAATGGGTACTTCCCTTAATCCGGATCTAGTAGATCCAAATTAAGGGAAGTACCCAATGTGTTTCCATGGGTGGTCTAGCACCCAATAGCAATGGGTGCTAGCCTCTCTGCCATGGAAACACTGGAGCACCCATTTGGAAATTCGGATCTACCCACGAGGGGTCTGCCTGTCACCCCAGGTGTTTGGGGGGACAGGGGGTGCAGTATCCGAAGCGGCTCTGAAGTCATTTCGAAGGCACTTCGAAGTCTGTGAAAAATAGCTCTGGAGTGTCTTTGAAGTCTGTGCTGATCTTTGGAGTAAACTTTGAAGTGACTCGGAGCTTCTAACTTAGAAGCTTAGGTTTTGGGGCTCCCCCCCCAAGGGTGCCCCTCCCCCTAGCCTCCTCTAGACCCCATTGCCAAACTAATGTGGAAACAGGCTCCCATTAATCCAGATTTTCTGACTGAAGACCCCATTGTAGACCCCATTAATGGGGTCTACAGAAAATCTGGAATAAAGGCCAAAAAGTACCATATGATCCGGGTTTCCTGAAGCGCGGTGGAAACAAATATGTCCCTAATGGGTGCCGTGGTGGAAATGGGGTCATCCGGCTCTCACCCAAATAGGTCCTTAATGGGTGCTAAAATGGGTACTAAGTGACCGTGGAAAAACACCCTAGATGTAACTGGTTGCTGTGGTGAAAATAGGCAGCTGGACACAGTGGGCCATAGGTCAAATTCAGCAGGGCATTCCTTGTGTTTGTATATAATTTTGTTAAGTTTTACTTTCACGTCCAATATCGTTTTAAATATGTTCCATCAATTTAAGTGAGCTTCAAGCACAGCAGCAGATTTTAAAAACTATTTAACAGAGAGATATACAACATCAAATAAGTATTAGCACTGGTGAAGGTATGTGTTAAACCCTATGCATATATGCTGTTATGTAATATGTGATATTGTCTAATCCCTGATTTGAATCAGTTGCAGTAAGTTCAGATGTTTACAAAATTTGTGGAAAATCAAGTAGAAAAAGGCTTTTAATTCTGTTTGCTTCAGTTTCCTGATGTTCTTCTAAATGCACTGTACATCTAACAAAATGCTGTAATGTCTTAATACTGCACTTTTGATCTTGAAGTTGGCTTAGTGCTCTGTGTAAATGACAAATTAGTACCATTACAGCCTGTGCATTTGAATGTGATTTGACAATACGTTGATGGAGTTGCTTTTTCAGAAGGAGGAAAAAATAACTCCAGTAGTGCCCATCTTGGAAGAGAAGTATTTATTTTGATAGAGGTTGAATCCAGAAGATGGTTATTTATTCTACCATATTTGGATATTTCAGAATAAAGCATGGCTATTCTGGAATATCCGAATAGAGTATAATAAGTTACCAATATCTAGATGGAGCCAAAGACTCATTTAAGCAATGTCATGCAAACATAGGTGCATAGGATGATTGACAAGTGGATTCATTTAATGGATCTACTCTTTGTATGATTTGGAAACTAGCCACAGAATTAGTCAGAAAATAGAGCCAAGCCCACATAGATGCTATACAGACTATTTTTCAGATAACTTCTTTATTTGAACGATGCAAGTTGATATCTAAATTATCTTACTTTAGCTGAACTTCATGTATATTGCATGAAAACAAGGTTGTCTGCTTCAGAGGCTGAAGGTGAGATTTTGGGTGAAGAACACTGGTACATTATAGAATTATACAGCTCTATGTGTATCCAAATGTTCCCTGGTTTATTCCTTGTCCTCCAGTGTTAGCACGTTTTGAACAAAATCAAAGTTTCCAGTCTTTTGTGACAATATCACATTGGTTATGAAACTCCAAAACTTGAAACTTGAAACTTAATGGCTATAATCAACTATATTTTGGTCTCAAGTTCTGGATGATGAAATTCTTAATACATTTTATCTGTTTCTATCAAAATCTTATTTTCAGGATAGGGCAGGCCTGGCCAAAGTGGCCTCTGTTACCAAACTGAGTGTTACTGAGTGTTTGGCCAATGGCAAAGAGTAGCTGTTTTTCAGCAACAATGGAGGACCACAATTGGTCACTCCTATGCAGAGGAAACGTATTTTGTATTAGAAGTAGCATGAGCTGCAACAAGGAAAGACTTGCTTAATGCAGTCACATTATGTTGGAACTATGCAGAATCATTTTTGAGGCACAGGTCAACAGACAACGGAAGAGGTGATCATTTAAATACCTGAGTCACAAAAGCCCACTAGACTTTGTGAATGAGAATCCGCAGCTCATGATGGGCAAAATATTAAGCACATAGCTAATGCATAATTTAAACAAATGTGACCTGATCCCATATTGTGACTCTACGTAATAGCCTACGGTTACATTAGTTGGGTGTGTACAATTGAATATACTGCAGTAGATTAATAGAGAAGTTACCTAAGTGTGTGTCATCAAAATCAAGCCAATGCATTGTGTGGGAGGGGCAGAAATCCATAAGTGATTTTTGGAGACAGTGCATCTTCTTCTGGAAAAAGCCCAGATGCTTAACTCATGACCTTGGGAACTATTCACCAGTAAAAACTTCTCCTGTCAGGACTCAACTTGTTTATTGACTCTCATGCATTCAGTTATTACCTTCAGGTGTTAGACAACCTCTCCTACTTCAAATGGAATGGAGAACATCTTCAGTATTTTCCAAGAATCCCTAGAAGACAACTTTCAAAGGCTTCACATGATGTGATAAAAACATTGTGAAGAAGATGGTATCCTGTGAGACACAATACGAATGGAAGGTTGATGAAATCAAATTTTCAGTGGTGTTTTCTTGCATTTGTCCTGCAGATAAGATAGGGGCCACAATAAGTTATCTCAGCATTGACTATAAGAGATTTCAGAGGCCAACCATCCCTTGTCTACTTCTCACAACAACAAAGGCCATTTCAGTGTTGAAACCAAGTCTGAAAACCAATTGAAATAGGTTTAGACTATGTCATTCAGCCGAATGACCCATTCCAGTCATAAAACGTAGAAAGGGATGCATGTGACCCATGTGTGTGCATGTGTGAAGAAGATGCAGTATGTGGTCAAAATGTTCTTGGCCTTGACAACTGTTGTAATTTTTTTTCTTCAAGAATATGCTGTTAAGGGGATCTTTTAATATGTGTTAATAAATATGTTTTATTGGGTGTTTTTCCACCACAGCCCTTAGATCCGGATCTAAGAAGATCTGGATCTAAGGAATGGGTACATTTCTTAATCCAGATCTAGTAGATCCGGATTAAGGGAAGCGCCCAATGTGTTTTCACGGGAGGTATAGCACCCATTAGCAATTAAAGGGCAGAAAGTACCCATTTGATCCAGATTTCCCCCACAGCAGTGGAAACAATCGGGTCCCAAATGGGTGTCGTGGTGGAAATGGGATCATCTGGCTCACACCCAAATGGGTCCTTAATGGGTGCAAAAATGGGTACTTTTTGACAGTGGAAAAACACCCATTGTTTTATATTGCATTTTAACCTATATTTTAATATTCGTGTAAGCCACTCTGAGGCCTTGGGGCGGAGTCCAGGATATAAATTTGAGCAAACAAAAGTTTCAAGAATCAGTGCATTATGTAGTTCCATATGTAGGGTGCATAACAGCTGGTTATGGAGATCTGGTAGTGGTGGGTAACTGGTGAATACAGTAAATCTCTGTTCTATCAATATAAGGGGGTGACTAAGCTGTGTTTTGCGTTGTGTCAAAAATTTAGGTGCACTTTGAGAGTGTTTTCAAAAATAATAAAAGTAGTAAATAGAAAATTGGTGAAAAATATTACAGTCATCCTTAGATACAGCTAATGGTGTGAATCCTATTTAAAAAATCATGGTTTTGATCAGGTTGGACTTGTACTTAATCCTTCCACTTGCTTTAACATTTCTGCAGGGCCTGCATCCTCCCTGTATCTGCTTCAGAGGGAGACTTGAGGAACATAGTAAAACTACTTGCATAATATTGGACTCCATTCTATATGTAAAAGTGAAATTATGCCCTAGTTTAAAGCTAAATGAAATGCTAATAAGCATAAGCTGTAAGTAAATGGTAAACAGAGAGTTATCTTCCCATAGAGGATTTCCTATGGAATATTGCAAGGGTTCATATTCCAGTGTAGAAACTTTTGAAAAAATTCCTGTTAACAGTTGAGATGGCAGCTTTTCATAAGAGCTGTGGTTGCTGCAGTGAAATGAATACAGAAGAAATTCCACTTGGCCCAGAGTAATTATAGCTTTAGACATGAAGGAATTTAAAAGCACGAGAGTTTTAAGGAACATTACTCACACTGTAAATATAGTTCCAGTGACAGACACTGCAAAAAAGGAAAGCTGCACAATCTTGTCATCTCTTCTGAACAGAACAGAAATTAGTGCTCTAATGAAATGTTTTAGTGCTATTATTTGGTTCCTACAAACCATTGTATAGTTTAAAACCATATAATATGAATGACTGCCATCTATGTGAAACTAAAAATTTGAAGTACTCCAGCCACACTGACACCCCAAAAAACTCCCAAACCTCAAGAGATCAAGACAAATGAATCAAGACAAGCAGTCTTTTACTAACTTTCTAAGAGCAAAATCATGCTACAGAAAACTAATAAAAGGAAGACCTGTAATACACTTGTTGGCTTTTCCGAACTATCTGTGCTCCAGTACAATACTGCCATCTATTCATTGACAATTCCTTGACAATTTGCCAGAATTCCTTCAAAGGCCAGATAGAAGTGATGGCCAAGCAGCCAAAAATGATATAGAAAAGGGCCTTTTCGCACTTGGCCCACTGGGGAGGTCAGCTGGTGCTCCAGCGCAGACCATCTGCACTATGCAGAGCTGCTTCTGTTTGGAAAGCAGTTCCATATATGCTGGACCATTCCCTGGCCAGATAGTGGTGCAGCTCTGAAAAGTGCTCCACAGCTATACTAATCACATCTGCGAGATTGGCTCTTCATACCTCTTCTGGGCAAAGGTGCATGGGGCTTGGTGGTACAGCTGTAGTTGTGTGCCATGACACCCGGTCAACGCAGCAAAGGCGAGCGCACATGTCTGTAGCCACAGCAAGGTGATGGCTGCTAGTACTGCAGCAATTATACTTACCCAGCACATAGTGAAGTGCTGAGTGGGTTTGGGATGGACTGGGCATTCTGAAGTGTGGACATCCTGGTTCTTCTCTTGTTTCCACACCAAGTGTGAAAATGCCCAAAGATAACTTTGAAACCATTACAGCAATTGCTGCAACTTCCAATTTACAAATCTTATTTAAAATACTTTTGAGTTTCCTTTAAAATTGGAGAACATCTGTTTTACATATTAGAGTCCATCTAATTCACAAGCAGAAACTTAGGTCCTTTCCATACTGGGCCTTATTCTGGAATTTTTCCTGTAAGAGGGATCTGCTGTCTCTTCTGAGATAGCGCTTGGAAAGGGCCCTAGATAGTTGTGTATCGCTGTAAATGGCACTCAGTCATCCAACTTCATCACTGAATGCTCACTGAGTAAATAAATATTTATGTTTCCAACACTAAGTCCTTTTGATAGGCATAAAGGATGCAAACAGGCCAGAACTTAGCACAGAGATCAATATTGCTCTTAAAACACCTGTGGCTCAGACTTTGCCTACAATGGAGTTGCTCATGTGTGATAGCAAAGTGCTCCTATGATGTTGGCAGGATGGAAAGATCTGACATGGTGCTTTGAGGCAGCCAGAACCAATCTGTGAGGTCTGCAGCAGTCAAAAAACTATTTGAAACTCTGCACAAGGAGAAGCAGTCCAGCTGGAACTCTAGCTATTATTTCCCAGTGCAGCAAAGCAAGCACTGGCTTGATTCTAATTCACTGGGGGGGGGGGGAGTCCCATGAATGGTTCTTATCCTGTTGTTTAAGACAGTCACTCCATTTAGAGCAGGAGATGGGCACCCTTGGAGTGGGGATATGTGGCCACCACTCAGGCCACCAAAGGTCGCTCTGTTATCTGAGCCTCAGTTCTCACTGAACTAATGATTCACTTGAAAACGAACGTGTTCATGTTTATCATCAAGAGATGGGACTTTTTAGAAGTTGGACCTGGGGTGGTGGCCACTATTCCATGAAACCAACTTGGTGCACATATTGATTGCAATATTGATGGTTGCAGCAACTGGAGCTGGTTCTTTGGAAACTTGAGCACAACATCCATCTTTTCAGATACCAGAGATTCCTGGCTATACTTCTGGGGCTCATGGGAAGTGGATTTGACACTTGGATAGCAGCAGCATAAGGGGTGGAACTGGCAGGACAGTCCTGCTTTAAAAATAGCAGAAAAGTAAATGTGAGCACAAGAGAAAGGCATGCCTCATGTAGTATGGGTCCTGCATATGATATAGGCATGAAGCCAATAAGAATGCAAAGAATGCAAGAATAAGCAGACATCAAACTCAACATAGCAAAACTTTCCTAAAATCCTTGTTTCTAGCAGGTTTCCTCAATGGTAAGTTATACCTCTGCTGACCCATGAATTCATGGCACATACATTTTATTCCATTGACAGTAACTTGTGATGAAGTCTTCTTTATGTCAATTTGTCCCATCACCCAAATGCCTGCCTTTCTCTGAGATCACTGTTGTTTTTAGATGCCAAATGAAAATTATTCTTCCCACACATTCCTTGCTCCAATACCTGCTGCTTTTATACAGTGTAGTATTTAAATTGATTTCATTTTCATGGAATCCATTACTCATGCAATGTTATATCCCTTGCCCTGAGATTATTTTGAGTGATTCCAAATAAATAAATAAACTGATGAAAGCAAACTAGTCCAGAATCTTCTCACAGATACGAGTTGTGCTTAATTGCCAACCAAAGTATAGGTCCTGATTCTTACTGCTTGTTTTCTTGATGCCAACTAGTCGTGGGTTGACTTCATCCAGACTGACAGTCTTTTACAATCATTCTTAGGTCTGCCAGGAAGTTTTTATTGCTATTATAATTCAGTCTACCTATCTACTAACTGGCTGTCCAACTCTTCTACCTTCTACTTACCTAAGCATTATCTTGTTTTCTGGGAAGTCTTGTCATTCAGGTTTATTTGGTCTAGAATCCACTGACTGTTCTTTATAGCTATCCGTAGTATCCTGAGATGCCTTCTTCAGCAGCAATGCCTATAAGAATCTACATATTTCTGGTCTTGCTTTATCATTGTCTAACGTTTGCCTCTATACAAGGCAGCACTAAAAACCGTGACGTTAGCCATTGTAAGCTTTGCTTTCAGTGAGCTGACATGAGAAAAAAAAAATCACCAACTGTTTCCAAAGCTTCACTTTCTAGTTGGAAATTTGTGATTTTCATTTTCTTAAGAAGAAGAGCTGGCTTTTCTTTCCCACTTTTATCACCCATTTAGGGGAATCAAAGAGGATGACAAAGCTTCCTATTTTTCTCCCCACAACACACACCCTAGGAGGTAGCTGGGGCTGTGAAAGCTCAGAAGAGAGCTGTGACTAGCCCAAGATCACCCAGCTGTTTTTGTGGAGGAATATGGAATCAAACCAGGCATTCCCAGATAAGAGTCCAGCTCCTTAACCACTAGACCAAACTGGCTGACTTTCTAGCACCATCTTGTCACTCTTTTCTTAGGCTCTGGCTAGTAAGACCTTTAAATCTACTCCCCTCTTTGTTGGCAGAGTGGTATAATCTACGTATCAGTGGTTGTTAATGCTTCTCCCAGGGATCTTAAAGCCACTCTCATCTTCCTCCCAACCAACTTTTTGTATTAAGCGTTCTATTGCATACAGGTTAAATAGATACAATGAGTGTAAACAGCATTGCCTTACTTCTTCACTTACTGGATACAAATCTGTATCTCCATGCCCATCTTCTTTAAAGTTTTCTTATTAACCTGATTATTATTATGAACCATTACATGTTTTCCACTCTCAAAGCATGCTTGCAATATCATGTTATGAGAGCAGGAGGGTTTTTTTAAATATGCAAAAAGGTTAGATGAAGTGATGACCTTTCCCCTTGAATGAGACTCTTAAACAGATCAAACATTTCTATTGTTTGTATAATTCTTCTTTTACTTCAAAGCAGTTGACTTAAGTTCTCTTAGGCAGTTTCCAGTTGAGTCTTCTGTGTACTTCAAACTACTGAGCATACTTCTGCAAGAAAAAGAACTATTATGTTCTGTGGTAAGGCAGAGTGAGGGGGGGGAAAGTCTTCAGTTAACCAGCAGATGGCAGTAGAGTAGGAGTTTCAAACAAGCAAGATTGCATATTTTTGCTTAGGTGAGCTGCTTCAACATTCCAGTCAAGCGTCTTTTCTGGGAATGTATAACATTGAAGAAACAATGAATTTTCTGAAGGACTTTGCCTCTTTTTCTGCATAATAATTTTTGTTCTGTCATAATAAAAGAAACACATACAGTTGGACCTATGTATTCACTGATCCAGTAACCACTGTTTCACTTTTCCATGGTGACTGGGCCAGCCGTGCTCCCAGGTGACATTAGGAGGCTTGGAGCAGTCAGGAAATTGTGCAAAATCATGTGAGATTTCCCATGTTTGAAATATCTGTAAATTTTCGGTAAGTGCAGTAGGACCTGTAATCTATCCCCTGCAGATATGGGGGCCCAACTGTATTGTTAGCCCTTCTGACTTAACAGATAGCAAGGGTGGATAAGGGAAAGTGGACAGGGTCACACCAATTCCAATTGCTCAGGCTAGTTTGAGTCCACTTTCTCTTTCATGTGTAATTTGGTTCAGTACTGGACAAATGGGTACATGGGAATGGCTGAAGGTCAATGGTAAAACAACTGCCTGGAAAGTTCAGTTCACTGCATCTCACTTGAAAGAAACAGTTCCATGTCGGCCAAGAAAACTGCATAGAAATGTTGCAGCAGAGGATAGTGAGCAAAAGCAACTTGAGTGCTAGAAATAATTAGGAAGGGAAAACAAATCTGCAAGCATCATTGTGCCTCTTTGTAAATCTCTGCTGAGGCCACATCTGGAATATTATCTACAATTCAGGTACAAGTTTAACCAGTTCTGTGTAACATGAAAAGTGCAGAAAAAGACAAGCAGAATGATCAAGGGGCTGGAATATCTCCCTTATAATATCCAGGGGTACCCATTGAAGCACCCATTAAGGACCCATTTGGCTGAGAGCCGGATGACCCCATTTCTACTACAGACCCCATTAGAGACACATGTAGTGTGGAGGAAAAAGTTCCCAACACAGCTAGGGAAATCTGGATCATATGGGTCCTTCGGGACCTATAATCCAGATTTCATGTAGAATGGGGTCTACAATGGGGTTTTCAGCCATAAAATCCGGGTTATAAGGAGCCTGTTTCCACTGCAATTGGGCAAAGGGGTCTAGAGGAGGCTTGGGGGAGGGGGCACCCATGGGGGGGGTGCCCCAAAATCAAAACATCGAAAGTCCCTCCGAAGTCACGATCTACCGCTAACGTTGAAGATCCTCTGGACAGCAGCATTGCTCTCGCAAGGGGGTTTTCTGCGGAGCATTTGCTAATCTACAAAGGCAACTTTGGAGGGACTCTGGAGCCTTTGCTAATCTCCAAAGGCAACTTTGGAAGGACTCTGGAGCCTTTGCTAATCTCCAAAGGCAACTTTGGAGGGACTCTGGAGCTTTTGCTAATCTCTGAAGGCAACTTTGGAGATTGCACTCCCTGTCCCCCAAAACACCTGGGGTGAGAGGCAGACCCCTTGTGGGTAGGTCTGAATTTGCAAATGGATGCTCCAGTGTTTCCACAGCAGGCAGGCTAGTGCCCATTGCTATTGGGTGCTAGACCATCCATGGAAACACATTGTGTACTTCCCTTAATCCAGATCTACTAGATATGGATTAAGGAAAGTGCCCATTCCTTAGTGATCAGTGGAAAAACACCCAAGATGCGACATCTAGTGCTCTTCAGCCTTGAAAGATGGTGTTTAAAAGATGACCTAACTGAAGTAGATAAAATCATGAGGTGACTTGCTGGCTCAGCTCCTTCCTGGGTTACTTACTGGAGCCCTGAAAATGTCTGTCATCTGACCTTATTTCTGGTGCTCTGAGAGGCATCCACCGTGACATCACTGCAGCTAGGGGATTCCCTCACAGCAGTATTCCTCTGAAAACCTAGAGCCACTGTGAGGAACACAGTGTTTGCCCATCTCCCCAGTTGCTCCTACAGCAGCAACACCAGATATCGGGAAAATGTGTGGGATGGGAAGGCGTTTTGTGTTGCACCGGACACTACATCTATCTTTTACCTATTCTGCAAGAGGTTCCACTTGGCAGACTTAATTCCCCACCACCACAACCATCTGTCCTCAGACCAACCCTGTGAGGTAGGCTTGAGATGAAAAGCCATAGCAAATGGACTTGTTAACCTGTAAGTTTTAATAGAAAATTAAACAAGGAGGGTATTCTACGAGGAACTTTAGAAACACACACAGAAGGGAGGGGAAGAGAGAGATGCACACCTACAAAGACCTGTACGTTATTATAGCAATGTCACCTATCCCTGCCAAGGAGGTACAAACTGCAGATTTATGCAAGTATTTAATAGTAGCTTGCCAAGAGTGTCGGCATTCTTTTCAAAAGAATTCTTCTTTTGTGTCTTTTGATATTTAAAGAGCTGTAATTACAATGGCAAAAGCTTTGAATTCTTTTTCACCCCCTTTTCTCCCCACTTTCCCTTACACACATTAATTTATGGACCAATCCAACGTTACAGACAAGCTAATGAAAGAACCACACATTCCTTTTCTAATTTATTTAATAGTTTCACTTGTGTGGATAAATGAAAAAGAGTTAATGCTATAAATAAGTATAATGCTGCATCTCTTTCCTCAATTGCTGGTTGTTGATGCTGAAGTCCTCTATAAAGAGAGTCGGGGGGGGGGGCTGAATTGAAATCTTCAGCTTTGCTTTAATTTTCTCCTCCACCAAAAGATTAATATACTGTTTAATTCATCAGGGATTTCCCCCCCTTTGTATTAAAGGCTTGTGATCCTTTTACCTTCTTTTTGTTTTTGTACTTCCAGCAGTGCAAAAACAATAAAGTTGCATGGGTTAAAACTAGGTTAGATAGTATCTCCAATTCTATCATTAAGTTTTTAAAACTAGTCACTTTCAGCAAAGACAATTGATTGCATTACAGGAGGACAGAAAACTTTGCTCTGAGATTCTTATGGTGGATAGTTGAATAAAAAAGCAGATATTTCTATGACAGAAATTTAATTCTGCACTCTGAACTATGGATGTTCAAGAATATTCAAAACATTCAAAATTCAATTGAATGTCTATACATTCCTTTTTAACATGCAAACAAATTCAAATGTTTTGAATCATTTGTACAAATTATTCAGACATTTGTTCTGTATGGATACATATGCATCTTATTCGTATCCATATGCATTTGTATGGTTACGTACGGGATGAATGTTGTCGACATTCGTATCCTCAAATATGAATTGAATATTTGTACAATAGATATGAATGTATTCGAATCAGCTCAAGTTTGAATGCATTCATTTTTTTCTATTTGTACAAATTAGAACATTCAAATATTTCATTCAAATCAAATCAAATGTCAAAAATTGCATTCGTGTACAGCCCTACTCTGAACAGCTGTTATCTGTATTGAATATCTTAGGGTCAAGTTACACAAAGTCAAAATTCCCAACAAATTTTCACAAAAGTTTAAGAACAGTTGCTAAGGGCTTCCAAGTGGTTCATAGGCGAGGACGTTAAGCTCTTTCTCCCTTTGACATTTTCATAATTTTTAAAAAATGGCCTAAAATAGTGCTGTGAACCTTGGTGAGATGAAAACTCCAAGTATCTGTGATGTTCTTTTTTTGCCTTCATAGAGGAAAAGTTTCAGCTCCCACCTTATACAACATTCTTGTGCCAAGGTTGTTCTGCCCTTCCTCCCACTTTTTGAGAAATAAGAGAAACAAAAGAAAGGAGAAATTATGTCTGGCTTTTCATTGCTTTTGTTTGAAGTGAACAGAAATCAGGTGCCCTTGGCCTTTTTAAAGGCCTACTTTTGACACTTCACATACATGAAAGTGAGAAATCCCTTGCTTCAGAATGGTTTTGCTGAAAAGTATGAGGATTTTCCAAAATGTTTACCCATTGATCCATGTCACTTGCTACACAATTTAGTTTAATTTTGCTCTCTATGCTTTTAAACTATGATGAACATATCTTGCTTATATTTCCCTCCCCCCTCAAAAAATGGGGGGGGGATTTTGCTGGTCTTTGATTTCTAGCAGTCAAGTGTTCATTGGTGGGCTCTTGCTTTAGTTTAACATAACTACACAGTACTGAAAGAGGCTTTTACTTATTTTAATTATGTACTATTTTTATTTTTTAAATTGTTGCAATATTTCCCTAAGTTGTTTCCCCCCCCAAATAATGGAAAAATTTTAAATAAAAATATTAAGAGTGCCTCTGGACATCTTTAATGCTCTGTCCTCCCTGCGGAGCCATATCCTCTTGTCCAGATGGGAAGATCTATGCACCATAGTATCCTCCTTCCATGTGAGAGGAAGTGTGGAGTAAAAAGTTGCTAATTAAACAGCAGCTTTTTACACTTTCCCTGCTGCTGTGTTTCTACCACTGCCGACTGATTGTCATGTGACCAATCACATGATTCTTAGTATTGCTGCAGCTGTAAAGCTTTCACTCCAGTTTGGTCTTGGGGTTAGTGTGCTGGACTCATATCTCATAGTCACGGGGTTTGGTTCCTCCACAAACCCAGCTGGGTGACCTTGGGCCAATCACAGCTCTCTTCTGAGCTCCCACAGCCTCAGCCACCTCGCAGGGTGGTCTGTTGTGGGGAGAAGAATAGAAAGCTTTGTCAGCCACTTTAAGTCCCCTTAAATGGGTGAGAAAAGTGGAGTAGAAATACCAACTCTCTTTCTCCTCCTCCTGTCTGGAGGCACTTTAAGTAACTTATAAATATCCAGCAAAATAAACTTGCTGAAGCAGACTGGAAGATTTAGCAGTTCCTTGTTGCTCCTTGGCCATGGTCACACCTTTACTTAAAACCTTTAGTCCATCTTCAGGTCTGAATGCTGCTCACACCTTTTCATTTCTATCTATTCTATTTGTAGATTTTCTACCCTCCATTTGGACTTCCCTGAATGGAAACTCCACAAATAAACTGGATGGGGGGACTTTTGTATGTCTCACCCCTGGGGTGGGAGCAAGATGCTCTAGTCCCCCATTGTGAGGAAGGTGGCAAACCAAAACATATGATATTAACATTGTTTCTGCAAACAATATATTTCTGCAAGTAAATATATTCATTTATATCAGTGGTTCTCAGCCTGTGGGTCATGACCCCTTTGGGGGTGGAACTACCCTTTCAGAGGGGTCGCAATGAGTCTCCCAACTTCCCGTTCCATCCTCACCCAAGCTTCTCCGCCCCCGTGGTTGGGGGTCTCCACAACATGAGGAACTGCATTAAGGAGTCACGACATTAAGAAGGTTGAGAACCACTGATTTATATTTTCCCACTTCTATATTGAAACATAATTATCTCTTCCTCAGTGCAAGGGAAAAAATTGGGAACACAGCTGACAAAAATGTGACATTCCTTTCTGGGATATTTTCTTCCCTTAAACCTTTGTAATCTTTCATGCATTATCATCTGTTGTCACTGACAGTCAATTCACTTGTGAAACTAAACAGCTCAATGTCTAGACGTTGCTGGGTATTATTTGTATGCTTAGGTGAGAATCAGGTCATTCTCATTAATGTTAATTAGTATTTAATAGGTCTCATTTTTATAGTCGAAAGGTTTCAGCTATTAAAAGATTAGAAGGAAGTACCTTTTGTTCTGCAATTCACAAACACCATTTTTAAACTATGAAGCAAAATGTTGACTTCTTTTCCTCTCCCTCCCCCAGAGCAACAAACACCCTCATGCAGAGAAATGTTGGGTTTGGCATGGGATAAGTATTTTCCCTTTAAAATTGTTTCTGCAAGTACCCTGAGGCAAAGAAAAACATGCTTAATCTGGAGCAAAGAAATCCCCAACCTGCTGCCTCCAGACATTGTGGACCTCAAAACCCAACAGTTCTACAGAATGTGCTAAGCTGTTAAAGATAATAAGAATATGCCAAATAAGTTAAACATGCAGAGACCAATCAGCCCCATCCACTTTTGTTGCATTTTCCCTTTACTGTGCATTTTTTTTCTTGTATGATTTTAAAGAGAAGTACAGCTCCTATTGTCTTGGGTCCAGAATCCCCTGAGAGAATCAAAATGACCCTGCAGTGCTTTCTTCAATACGTTGTCTGATCATATAGCTCTGTTCTGCTTGGAGATCTTTCCTTTTGTCCTGGTTGTATTGAGTGATGGGCAATTTTGAGTTTTCTAAAAATACTAAAATAATTCTGTTTTAGTGGGCTTGGTTTTGAGGAGGGATAATTGATCTGTTGTTCCCTTATTTGTTTTATTTATTTATTTAGAAAACTTATATCCTGCCCTTCACCGAGTGGTCCCAGGGCAGGTTACAATGACATTAAAATATTCCCATTCCTTTGTGGGAATATGGGACAGCATTATAAAACTAGGTAAAAATGTACATTTCTAAATACCGTAGATAAATTACTATAAAGGTACCATTAAGGTGTATTTCATGTATTTCATCATTGTGTGTAATGGAAACACTGCAATGCTGATCCCTAGGGAAAAGCAAACAAGCATTTGCCCTGGGACCATCTTGTTAGTTGATATGCATGGACCCCTGTTAGTATCAGGCTGGACAGTGCCAATGGGACTTGTATCTAGGTCAGGCTCACATTCTAGAAAATATAATTCAAATTGATTCAAAACGTGAAAATCCAGATTTTTGAAAATCCAGTTTGAATCTGGATTATCTGAGCCTGTACTTTTGGAAATTCGATTCGAACTTGAAAATACAAGTGTCAGCAACATCCATATCTGATTTTTGAATTTGCGCTCATCCTGTTTTTATCGCATTTGCATCCCATATTATAAGCACAAATAAACACAATATTCAGATGTGATATATGATGTTCTATTCAGTCGAATTATTCAAAAATCTGTATTGGATTTTCAAAAATCCAAAATCTGTTCAAATTCGAAAATTCAGATTTTCGAAAATCCGATTCAAACTCAAATGTCACTATTCATTGAATTTGAATTGGATTTTTGAATTTTCAAATATCAGTGCACTTCTCTAGTGTGAACATTCTCATCTCAAAGCCATCTCAGAGATGCTTTTTATTGTTGTTGTTGTGTCTGATTACAGCCTGGGAGAAAGCTACAAGGCTGTAATGTTGGCCCAACCTCAGTAGGTATTGAACCTATAGCCCTCCTGATGAGTTAGAGGCTAAGGTTCTTTCTCTGTTGGGCCTTAGTCCACTCCCAGAAGGGGACTAAGGGCCCTGACTTCCATGCACTGTCGTGGAACAGTACAGATCCTGCCTCCCTTGGAGCATACCATCCACACTAAATGGAGCACAGGGTAGCAAAATGGTGCCTGTAATTATCAACTGGTAAATGTCAGTATCAAGGCTTACTGTTGTTTCATTAGGTCCATAAATGGCTTGCTGGAACTAATGTCATAAGTTGATATGGCACTGAAATGGGCTCTCTGGGAAACTACAAATTCCAGAGAACATCATTCCTGGCCCTCAGAGTTTTTGCACCAGCTTCAAGGGGTGGGCACAGCCTTTAAGTCCTGCATTGGATTCTATTCAGTCCCAGGGGGAATTTGTCCCAGTGTGGGACAAATTATGTATTTCAGTTCATGACAACTCACTGTGACCAAGTATGGGTGGAGTATGGAACTGGCTGAAGATAATCTGGAGGGACCACAGAAAAGATACGGCTTTTGAAAAGGCCTAATTTGAAATAATTAGAAATATTTTCTGGCTGCAATCCTGATGGCTGGAGTAAAAAGATGGCTGGAATTAGCCCTTCTCCCAACCATAAAGTCACAACTGCGGACTCCTGAAGCTCAAAAAGGCAGGCTTTGGGGGAAGGGAGAAATGCCAACACTTGCGTGAAAGTTTGTTTTTTTCCCTGTCCCAACAAATTTATAATGCATTTTAATTGCTGTTTTTATCCTTGTTTTTAATGTTTTGAAAACCGCTTTGAGTATAAGTAAATAGGTAAGAGAGGATGTTTGTTAACGTTTAGGCTGTCCAAGTCACATAATGCAAAGTTTATGTATCTGTGACAATAGTTCTCAAGTTAGCATTAGCAGTTTTCCAGATTGTTTGTTTGTTTTTCTTGTTATTTGCCCTATTCAGCCCCCTCAGAGGAGGAAAGCCTGCCTGCAATGTCACCACAGACTGAGAAGCAACCACGGTAAAGTATTACAGACATTGAGGGGTTAAGGCCAGTTTCAGGTGAGCATGCAGACAGCTCTGATAATGAAACTACCAGCAGTGAGCCTCATGAAAGTCCCTCACCTCTTGAGACAACAGACGCAGCTGAAGCACAGATCAGAATGATTAGCTCAGCTGAACCGTGGGCAGGGTAATGACTCCTCTACTTCAGTGTTGCAGGCAACTTCATGCAACTGTATGTAATTCTATGCTTGTCTCTGACTTTGGACTCTTTGTGACTTGCTGACCCTCTGGACTGACTGACCCTTGCTGACTTTCTAGATTCCTTGACCCTGGATTGGAACTGACCTCGAGTATGCCTGAGCTCCTCTGGAACTGAGTAAGCTGTGTGTGTGTTTGCCTGTTTGCTTTGCCTGCCTGAGATGTGACAGTCACCAGGAGAAGTTTGAAATGGCTGGTTTTGATCTGTTCAGAGTTGTAGTACTCTTTAAAATTCTGAGTTCATGTACTTCTGACGTGTGGCATTATTGACCTTGATCAGTTGTGAGTTCTGGCACTTTTGATCATGGTACTTCTGAGAAAGTTTGAAACAACTGTAAGTCAGTTACATCTATTTCACAGCAATTCCCATAGCATTAGAAGCAACTCACACCTTCCTCCCCTTTTTCCACTTGACGTTCTCAGATATGACTCCCCAAGCCTAGCACAATGATTTAATATTTGTGCATTTGAAATTTGTGCTTCTGCACAGTCAACAAAATGGCCAGTGGAGGGGTGGGAGCAGGGGAGGCAGCCCTGGAGCCATGACACATGGCATCCTTATTCCTTGCAACTCCTGGTGCTACAAAAACTGCTCCAGACATATCTCAGACATTCTCATGTGCAAGATCTTTCAAGGCTGAAGGTTTGGCTTTACAGACACACAGCTAACAGTCAATCCTCAGGGACGAAGGAGATAATCAGGCCGACTGAGATACGTTTATTAATTGAACTCGGAGAAGTGAAACAGTTTATTGCAAGTGACAAACCAGTGGTCACAAATGGCACAAACAACTCAAGCAGCAAGATACAAATTTACAGGCAAAGATTTAGCAAGTCAACAGAGCTCGGTAATGAAGGGAGAAGGCTTTCAAGCAATAGGGAGGTTTAAGAGCCAATCAGAGACCATTACCAGGGAAAAGCAGGAAGACTGAGCTCCCATGTAATTAGCAAAATCAATTCCAACTACCTCCCTTAATCATTAAAAATAATGAACTTGTCTTTGCCATCAATTTGGGGCTCAGCTGCACCACCAATTGCTTTTGTTATTGGCAGAATGATGTTTATTTTTTCCCAAAGAGTCTAAAAAGAAGAGTCTAAAATTAGAAAGAGAGGGGATAGAGCTGAGACAGGAAGAAGGGACATTACCTTTTGGTGGCTTTGATTCCAAGAATGAGCTGTTTAAAGTTCTAAACATCTATGTACTCAGTTTCCACATGGGAAGGGTTATTTAGCTTTGGATTCATTCAGGGAGAATATCTGATTGGTAGAAGTTCTGATGCTCCAGAAACCTTCTCTATGGAGCAGTGGTAGTTACTTGAGCATTTCAGTTACCTGTCCCGACAAGCCCAGGAAAGGGTCCAGAAAATTAGCTAAAGGTAAGATTCCTTCAGACTCAAGTCAAGTAGAATGTTGTCAGTAGCTAATTAAAATACCCAAAGTCCAGTTGACCAAGACTGGATCACTCAGAGCCTTGGGAGTGGTGAAAAGCTGGCATAGATATCTCACCAGCCCAAAAAGTGATTTTAATAGGAAAGTTCAGCACTTAGCAAATTGGGGTGCACCCCCCTTGAAAATGCACATAAACAATAATTTTTATACACCAAATTATGAGGGCATGATCTGTTAGATGTTGCCATAAAATGTTCCTTAGCAAATAATGAAGGGCAACTGTAAATAAATAGTAAACAGATGTATTCACTGGTGACGTGTTAGCATTTTGTAAGAATGGTTTAATACATTTCAAAGGAATCACAGTAAAAGTTGCACATTTTACCTTTGAGATTTCCCTGTTTTGAGAACTGGGATACGTATAACCAAAAAATTTCGAGTTCTGTTGAAATATTTTACTCCAAAAGTACTTTTCATCCACCTGCTCCCCAACTAAGCACAGTATTGGTTTGATTGTGTTAACTGGCCTAAGTTGTGGGCAAATAATTCTACCCTATGGTAAAGGAGACTCATCAATCTTTTCATCACTTTGAAATGCATAGATCGTGACATCACAATTATGCTCAGTCTTGCACAGTCTCACATTTTCAAAAGGACACAGCATTTCCGATTATCTTTTAGCAGGTGACATCCTCTGATTTCTCTTGTGGGGTTTGATTTTCCAGCATTAGAAGTAAGTATTTTCTAAATCTGCTTCTTCTGCAGTGTCTAAACAGCCAAGTATTTGTGTGCCTTAATTCTTGCTGAAAGCAGTGCCGTTAAAATCATATGGGGATATTAACTGTGCAGGCAATGCATGAGGTCATTTTCAGTAATTTAGGGAAGCACATTAGTAGCTGTAAGATGAATTGGTATGGAAGAGCTGCTGTTGAACTGGGATGTGCTGTGAAACAGACTTCTCACTAAGCAGGGCATAGCAAGGTTCCAGAGGAAAATGCTGCATTGCAGTTCTCTCTCTGCTTTGTAGCACAGCTTGGCTGGCATGGACTACACAGAGGAGGGACTTCCCACCAGCAATCCACCTTCAGCTTCCTTATGCAGCTCTACAGGCCATACTATCTCTGTCCTTAGAAAACAAAAACCCAACAATGTCATTTTGTGAGTCAGCTGGTTCACTTTTTTTTTCTGAGACAATACTGTGTTTATACAGAGCTAACACTTCCTGTCTCCCACGTTAAACTATTTGCGATATGGCTTATCTTTACATTAAAGCATGCAAACTTCAGCAGAGGTGTTACGTGTGCTGGGGTGGGGAGGCAGCACATTCAGAGTGGTCCAGGAGGGGCTGTTGGCTAACAAGGGCAAAATAGTCAGCACTTTGCCCCTCCCAAGTGTGCAGAGCTTGAGCTCACTCTCCTTTTTAGTTCAATGTTGGCTTACATGTGTCTTTCTGGGCTGTCCTGGAGGAGAAGAATCATGTCTTCCAGGATCTGGTTGTGAATAAGAACCAGAAAAAGAGTGCAGCTTAGGAATGTACACTAATGTCTTTTTTGTATTTGAATAGATCCCCTTTAAATGTAGTAGGATTTGTATTTGATATGAACGATCAATACGAATCCGATTGAATCCCTGCTACGAATCTCCTGCATATCCACTCTGAACATGTGAAACCTGCTCTCAATCCACTTTGAATCCACTCTAGATCCATTGGAGATGTGACTGGGCAATAACTTTCCCACCTCCCCAGGTTCACAAATGTAATGAATCTTCGTACATATGCATCAAAGCATTTCATACATATTTGAATGTCAATCTTTGAATATACCAACATTCAATTCAAATTTGAATGTCTGAATTCAGATGAATTCATACAAATTTTGAATATGACGAATATTTGTGCACATCCCTAGTGCAACTGTAAGCTCTTACATAAACAGTTAATCTTATCAGCTGCATAACCACTAAAGCAACAATTTCCTTTGAGCTCTAACTGGAAATACGAAATCTTCCTGAACTAAGTTTTTTTTAGTTTGGTCATGGTATGATGATCTGAAAACACAAAAGCTCTGGTTGCAGCTTCTTCAGTCCATCTTCAGGTCCGACTGCTTACAGTTTTTCATTTCTACCTGTATTTGTGGACTTTCCACGCTCCATTTGGGGTTTACTGAAAGGAAAGTCCACAAATAAAATGGACAGAAAGGAAGATTTGTGAGTGGTCAGTTGTGAAGTTGGACTGAAGAAGGTCTAAAGTGAAAGTGTGACCATGGCCAAAATATTTCCACTTTGCTGAAGCTAAGCAGATCTGGATTTGTTCTGGGATGGGGTGGCCCTTCCTGTTCTGGAGCACCACGTATGAGTTGCATAAGCAACCAGCCTGGATGACTTTAGGTAAGAGACAGATGAATTTATGGATGACAGATGTATCAATGGCTACTAGAATGGTTGCCTAAGTACATCTTTCAGGCTTGGTGACAAGCAGGATGCCTCTAAGGCCATTTTCTGGGATTTGAGAGCAGGAGAAGGTTTTGTTGGGGGCTTCCCTGCCTAACAATCCCCTCCAAAATGTATGGATGTGTGAAGATACTGCCACACGTGTGTTTGCTCTATTTACACCTTGTGTACTTGTTGAATTATGCCATGCCTATCAAGCATGACAATTGTTCGTGTCTCTCACTTGGCAAAGCTTTCGTGAGAACATCTGCAATGTTATCTCTGGTGTCAATATACTGCAGATTTATGATTTTGTTCTGAACCATTTCTCTTACGTTCTGATACCTCACACCAATATACTTGGTTCTGCACTTTAGGTTTTCTGCCTCTGACATCGCAATGCATGATTGTGAGTCTTCATGTACTATAGTGGGTTCTTCACACTTTTCCCCTAAATCTACAAGCAATTGCCTAATCCACTGGATCTCTCCTGTAATCTCAGACAATGCTGCAAACTCAGCTTCTGTTGTGCTTAAAGCTACGCAGCTTTGCTTTCTACTGCGCCACACTATAGGGCTTTCAGCAAATCTTATTAGCAAACCTGACACTGACTTCCTGTCATGTAACTCTGAAGCAAACGAACTGTCTACATAGCAGTCCAGCCCTTGCTCACTGCCCTGTATTACTAACTTTCTTTCTTTGGTCCCTTTCAAGTACCTTAGCACGTGTTTCACTTTGGTCCAATCCTGCACCTTCGGATCACTTACCCTTCTGCTAAGTACCCCAGTCGCAAAAGAAATGTCTGGTCTAGTGTTATTAGAAATAAACATTAAACTACCTACAATACTCCTGAACAATTTTGGATTCTCAAACTCCTTTGATGATTCCTCATTCGCTGTTCCAGAAGCCATTGGGCTTTTTACAACTTTTGCACTCTGCAAGCCACATTTTTCAATCAATCTTTCAATCCTTTTCTGTTGGCTCAGTAAACACCTACCATCCTCAGTCCATTGGACCTCATCTCCTAAATAGGTTCTGAGATTCCCTAAATCCTTGACCTTGAACCTCTTGGACAACTCTTTCTGAACTGATACAATCTCTTTCTCTGACTTCGCTGTGACGCACAGATCATCCACATAGATGACTGCCATGACATCACCTTTTCTATACACGCACGCATCCGCAATGCTGCGTTTGTATCCCAATTTAACCAACTCTTCATGAATACATAGATTCCAGCATCGAGCACTTTGCTTTAAACCATATAAAGCCTTCTTTAACTTGTATACTTTTCTATCTCTGTCTTCATCAAAACCTTGAGGCTGTTCCATAAAAATCTCTTCGTCAAGATAAGCATTTAAATAAGCAGTCTCAAAATCAAAGTGTCTCACTATTTGATTCTTTCTAGCTGCTAAAGCTAACACCAGCCTTAAAGTCTCTGGTTTTGCAGTGGGTGAGAAAGTTTTATCAAAATTTTCAAACCTCTGCTGTGAAAAGCCTTTTGCAACTAATCTAGTTTTGTATTTCTGGGTTCCATCTGGCATTTCCTTCCTTTTGAACACCCATTTGCACCCTACAACCTTGCGGTCTCTAGGTCTTTGAACTACTTCAAACACTTCTTTCTCTAGCAAAGACAAGTATTCCTGATTCATTGCAGAAAACCACTTCTCCTGCTCCTCTTTAGGATAAGTCAGCAAATCCTCAAAACTCTCAGGCTCTTCTCCTATCACTGTGCAAGCTGTTGCACTTTTTACCACAAACCTGTCTGGAGGCTTCCTCACTCTCTGAGTTCTCCTTGGCACAATTACCTTTGTCCTGCCTCTTTCATCTTCACTGTCAGAACTACTCTGTGTCCGTGTGTTCTCCCTGGACACCTTTTCAAACTTTCGTGTAGTGACAGGTGAGTGTGAAGTTGGATGTGTTTGTGTTTGTTCGTCTGCAGAAGTGCTAGTTTCACTATCTGTAAATTCTTCTTGCTTTAGTGCCCCTCCATTTCCAGTATCTATGGCACTCTGCCCTAGCTTGAGAAAAACTTCCTTGTTAGCATGGAGCCTTTCCCAGCCGGAATGGTTTTCAAAGTTGGCACTCCTGGACAGTAAGATTTCTCCATGACCTGAATAAAATCTATAGCTGTTACCAGAATACCCCACAAACATCAACCTTTTCCATTTAGGGTCTCCCTTTTTCCTGAAATTTGCAGGTACATACACATTTGCATACTGCCCGAAAACTCTCAGGTATTTGAGGTTTGGTGGTCTACCATACAACATGTGATAAGGAGTTTTCTTTACAAAAGAATTCCAAGTACGGTTAGCAACATGATTTGCAGTCAAAATTGCTTCCCCCCACAGCTGCTCTGGTGCTCCTGCATCCAGCATCATACAGTCTTTGATTTGCTTTAAGACCCCTATGTGTCTCTCGGCCAAGCCATTTTCCCAGGGGACTGCTGGGTTGGTTGTATCATGATGAATCCCTTTCTTCCTTAACCAATTTTTGAGGTTGTTGGACAAGAATTCTCTGCCCCTATCTGTAACCAAAGACCCTACTTTGTAATCAAATTGCCTCTCAACCATATTGACCCAGTCTTTAAAGTGTTCAGCAGCTTCACTTTTCTCTTTCATAAACATCACATACGAATACCGTGTGTGACGGTCCACAATGACCATGAAGTACTGATTCTTGCCCATGGTTTTGGGTAAAGGGCCAGCCAAGTCAGCATGCACAATCTGAAAAGGTCTTTCTGTAGTGCGTTTGCTAAATTTGGCCACAGGAAAAGCCTTAAGCTTTACCTTGCTGCAAACTGAACAATCCAAATGGTTTGAACACTTAGACATTTTAAATTCTGGACACACTTCCTCCAGTTTCCCCAAACTTGTGAAGCTTGAGTGTCCCATGACCCTGTGGTAGTAATGATCACAGTTCAATTGCAAAGGCACATTGTTAGCTAGTGCACATTCTGCCTTGTCAATCATAAAATACACTTTGTTTTGCTTGACTGCCTTAGCACAAACCTGGTCATTCATGCTAATAGTACAATCATTCCCCTTGAAACATAAAGCATACCCACTGTTCATTAATTCAGACACACTAATCAAACAGTTCTGCAATTTAGGAACACACAATACATTTGAAAAATCCTTTCCAAAACTTGGGATTTCCACAGTTCCCATTACTTTTACCTCTCTTGATGCACCATCCGCCAAAGCAACTGAATGTACATTAGAAGGCATCTTATCTTTCAGGAGCTTTTCACAATTAACCATATGAGAAGATGCTCCCGAGTCTAACACCCAAATAGGGTTTACAGCCTTATGGGCTTCATAGTCATTGTTCTTTACAACAGCTACAACACCTTTCTTGCTGCTCCCAGCTCCTTTGGGCTGTTTACTGGCTCCTGCCAGCTTCCTTTCTGCAGCTAGCTTTGGACAGTCCTTGATGAGATGGTTTTTCCCACAGTGGAAACACTTTCTCTCTCTGGACACAGCTGCTTTCTCAGGTTGCAGTTCCTTGAAAGTCTTGGTTGCGTGAGTTTGCCTCGGTCCTGCTTGCCTTTGGAGTTTTGCCTCGTACTCCTGACGTTGGGTTTCCTCCAAGACTCGTGCTGCCACCATCTCTGCAGTCAGCTGTGTTTCGTCAACACACTGTAGACTCCACAGAATATTCTCAAACTCATCAGCCAAACTTCCTAACAAAATATATGCTCTTTGTGCCGGGGTTAAATTCACCCCTCTTGTTTGTACCTGGGTGAATAAATCAGCCATGATCTCCAGATGCTTCTCGGGCGATTGTCCTTTCTGCATCTTGCAGGCATACAGCCTCCTACACCAAATCATCTTTGACAGGGCTGTCGTGGATTGATGGATCTCCTTCAAGGCATCCCAGACAGCCTTTGAAGTCGTTTTCCCCCGGACATGGTTAATTTGCGGCGGCGTGATTGTAAGCAAAATTGTGGCTTTAGCCTTTTTGTCTTCATCAACCGTGCCCGCTGCCAAACCTCTGTCAACAACGTCCCAAATTTCTTCTCTAGTAAGCAACGCTTCAGTGTAGGCACACCAAGCAGAATAGTTCGTCTCATCTAGTTTGGGAAATCTTACTGCCTCCATTCTCAAGCAGTGCAGCTCTCCCACCTTCTTTTGTCAAACGTGACAAGAAACAGACACAAGAAACAAACAATCAGACAGCCGTCCGATTCTCTTACCATTCAGCCTTCCGGCACTCACAGTCAGTTGATCTTTCCAGCACGCATGGAGTTAACGCTCTGGGCACCCATAACCCTTGTTGGGGGTGGTGGTGTCAGCCCCTGTTGTTATTAAATCAGCAGATGCGCGGCCGCGTTGGAAAGACAAGCTCTGCTTTCTCGGAAAAAGTTGCTGGCATCTCCGGAGCTGTCCAGCCTTTCAGGAACTCCCTCCTTCTTCTGCCCGCAGTTTAAGAAGCAGACTGAAACAGGCGTTCTCTCTCATCGCAGAGGTTTATTCTTAAAGTTTGCTGCATGTACAAGTATACATTTCTCCATCCAAGCTCTCGTCCAGCAATCAACAACAATAACAACTTAACCAGCAGTGTACAGGCACTTTTATACCTTTTCCTTATCATAGATGGTGACTCACTTCCTGAGTGTTGCACAAGCCTGTGTTGCAAGTGTTGCACAGACTTACGCAATTCTTGCTCAATCCAACCTTGCTCAATCCAACCTTGAGCACTTGTTGATAGTCATGCCTGTGACTCTTAGTTACCTTTGCCAGCACATCCGTGCATTTTCCTTATACGGGCTTCCCTGCCTAACAGGTTTGTCCTTTTCTCTGCTTGAGATGCCCATGGGCCACTATGTGAGACAGGATGCTGGACTATATGGGCTGTGGCCTGATCCAGCAGGGCTCCTTTTATGCTGTTATGTTCTCATGACCCTACACCCCTGACCTAAAAATCAGGGTTACCAGATTTTGCTAAAGTCAGCCAGGTTGTGTTTTTTTTTAAGGAAAGGTTGTATGTAAGGATAATTAGTTTGGCTGATTACCTAGACAGCCTGCAAAATTGTTCCATTAACCATTCACTGCATTCAGGTTTCTCATGGGTGCAACAGAAGGCCTTGTGGGGGCACTTCCCCACATATGTACCATAGGTCTAACGCATGGGCAGTTATTCTCATGTTGAAGTTATGTACTGAACACAGGGCAACTCCTTTTTGCTCAACTTTAATTCAGAATGAACACCTGTAGGCTATAAGCAGAACCCAGGCAGTCCTTTCCTGAATTCTTTAAAAGGCAGCAGAGGCCTCATGATTGGGCCAGTCCATCTTGTCATGTAGGATGGAATTCAGTTTTTATTTGAATGCACTGTGCAAATAGTTGCTGAATCAGAGCACCTTAGGGTCAGGAAGGGTGACATGTACTTTTGACTGATTAGCAGCTCAGAGGCCCATGCGAGTTCAATTTTTTGTTTGAAGCCTAACACTGAATCCATTAAGGAGACTTTAGTAAGCCTACTGTGAACATCAGGCATTCCTAGGAGATGCACATGGTTCCATTAACGAGGTTGAAGTTATATTGGCCTTAGGCTACACTATCAGGTAGGGTGGTGACGCTGATGCTGGGGACTTGCAGAATCTCAAAGCTGAAGATGTTTTTCTTCCCTGCCTCTTAACTTTTCCAATAGAAAGATGTCATTGTTACTCCTCCAGTTCAATATTTACTCAGCTGGTGACAAACAGATGAAACTTTCTGCTAAAATATTCCAGACTCTTTTCAGGGATGCTATTTACAGCATCCAGCATCATTTTAATTAAGCAAATTGTCTGTTAAACTCAACAGATAATGATTTCAGTGTTGATATCTTAACATAGCAAAGGTAAGAATTTGTCTGAAGTTGTCAAAATGGGGTGACTGCAGACTCTCTTGCTTCTGTTTTGAAAAAAGATTAGCAAGCTGTTCTTCAGGTTGTACTGAAGAGAGATTTGCCGCATAGACTTGGTATCAAGCACGTTGGCCAGGTCTGCATGAAGTAGTGCCAGGTGTGCCTGCAGCTGCCAGCCAATACTGAGACAATAATGAAATGGTAATGGCAGAAGACTAGATTGTTGGAATATTCATTCAACCTCAGTCTCATCTACCCTAATCAATTAATTGAACAGGAGGGCTTGCAAGTGCCCTGACTACAGAGAGTACCTACCACTCACAGGGCTCCTGCCATGCACAGCAGTGATTCATGGTGGTGGTGGCAAGAGTGCCTGCTGTGTTCAGGCACCACACTGAAAAAAAAAACTGCCTGGAAGCTGCTGAGTGGGATCCAGCTGGGACTGTCCATTGGCCCTGCCTGAGTCTTTCCCCAGGCTTCTGTCTCTGCCTTCTTATAGGTAAAGGTCTCAGCACAAAAGAATTTGCCTGCCGCTGGAGCTAAAAGCTGCCAGATGCTCTGCAGTGGAGAACAGCCATGCTTCAGGTGCCAGCTCCTCCCCACCACTTGCAGCTATGGAGGCTTGCACAGGCTCCAGAGGGGCAAGTGGTGTCCTTGTCCAGGAGGGAGCCCTGCTCTGGGGGGGGGGGGGTCAGATCACAGCTGCCCACTGCGGCTGGTGGACACAATCATTGCCCCAATGTTCCAGGCACCACCACCTCCTGCTGCTGATGCCCCAGCGCTGAAGCAGCCTTCTCGGGGTGTGTGGAGGGAGTGGCAGTGGTGATAATGGTGGCTGCATTGACAGATGTGGCTGCAATTGCTACCTCTGCCCCACTTCCAATGCCACGAGGGGATGATGGAGGCAGAGGCAGCATCAGGGGCATGGCAGAGGTGGCGACTGCAGCCACATCTGTCAATGTGCCCACTATTGTCACCACCTCAGCACTGGGGCATCAGCGACGGGAGGAGGTGGCAATGGCGAGAGCATTGGAGTGACGATTGTGCCCACCAGCCAAAGTGAGCAGCTGCAATCCACCCCCACCCACCCACACAGCTGAAGAACCACAGCAGGACTCCCTCCTGGGGCTGATCTAAGCAGGCACCCTACTTAGCACCCGTTCCAATCGGGTGCTAGCAGGTCCATGCAGATGTATGGGGTCCTCCTGGAGATTTGGATCTTCAAAGATTGGATCCCAGGGAGGACCTTATCTCAAAGATCTGGATCTTTGAGCCTCTGTGCAAAAGCAGGGTGTGGCCGGCTCCACACAGGCCCTGTCACAGTTTGCATCAACTTGTGAATGAATAGTCCCTATTCTGGAATATAACCCAGAATAAAGCCCAGTGCAGGAAGGGCCTTACTCTTAACTCTCTTTCATTCTTTGTCCAATAACCAGTAATTGTTGATATGTAAATTACTTGTTTTTATTTTGTACCAATTTGCATTTATATCTGTCTTTGATTAGCACTGTATTGCATGATATTGTATTTGATGAAGTATTTTAATAAACATTATTTTTTTAAAAAAATGCCAGCAAAAGCAGTGAGTGCTTCAATATATAATTCCTTATATTCACTTTTCATCACTGTACCTAGCTTGATGGTCAAGGTAGAACAACAATCACTGGAAATCCATAGTCCAATGGCATCATTTTTCAGCATGGCTTAAGAGCCTTTGCTAATAATCATGCTGCTTAGCACACTGAGGTTTACATCAGCAGAACCTGACCCTCCCAGTGTTGACAAATTAATGATATGAACAGATGAGTTAATGAAAGCCACTGGAATGCAAAATGCAGTGCTGCTGAATAAGCAGTCAGCAAAGTCATTTGGAAGGATGTAGAACATGTAACTAAGATAAATTGTCTCAGTAGCCTGAACAAAGGGTCCTTTAGCATTGCGAAGTCTTCTCAGGCTAAGAAAGAGGCAAGCTTTGAAGTTCTCATTTGTGAATCCAAAATATGCTTCCTTTTATCCTAATAGTGTCCTTTATTTCAAACTTTGCCTGAAGCCACATGAGCACCAGTTTTATTAGCCAAGTCCATAGCTGCTGGAATAAGATGGAATATCTGGTATGCATTTGAATGGGAAATAAATTATTGTTAGGAAATGTAATAAATGTGGTTGTTCTTCAGTCATTAAGTTGTGTCTGGCTCTTCATTACCTGATGGACCATAACATGGCAGGCCCTTCTTTTCTCCACTGTCTCTCAAAGTTTGCCCAAATTCATGTTCAGTGTTCTATCCAGCTCATTCTCCACTGTCCTCTTGTTCTTTTGCCTTCAATCTATCCTACCATCGGGGTCTTTTCCATTGAAGCCTGCCTTATCATCATTTGAGCCTCAGTTTCAGTTTCCAATGAGCAGTCAGGGTTTATTTCCTTTTAACTCCTTGTAGTCAGAGGGTTGATTTCCTTTGTTATTGACTCTTTCTAGTCCAAGGGACTTTCAAAAGTCTTCTCTGACACCACCATGGGAAAGTGATAATTCTTTTGCACTTAGTCTTTCTTATGGTCCAACTCTTACAGATATATGTTATTACTTGGGAAGATCATAGCTTTAACTATATAGACCTTTGTTGGCAAGCTGATGTTTCTGCTTTTTGTATGCTGTCCAGGTTTGTCCTAGCTTTCCTTCCAAGGAGCAATCATCTGTTAATTTCATGACTGCAGTCACCATCTGCAGTGATCTTTGAGTCAAAGTAAATAAAATCTGACAGTGCTTCCATTTCTTCCTCATCTATTTGCCAAGGAGTGATGGAACCAGATGCCATGATCTTAGGGTTTTTTTAAAGTTGGGGTTCAAGCCAGCTTTTGCATTTTCTGCTTTCACCCTCATCAAGACGCTCCTTGATTCTTCCTCAGAAGGGCATCATCTGCATATCTGAGATAATTGCTGTTTCTTCCAGCAGTCTAATATCAGCTTTTGTTTTATCCAGACTGTCATTTTTTATGATGTACAGTACTCGCTTATAAGTTAAATAAGGTGGCAATATGCAGCCTTCACCTTTCCCAGTCTTGAACCAATCAGTTTCTCCATATTTGCTTCCAACTGTTCCTTCTTGACTCACATAACAAGTTCTTCAGCTAAGGTAGTCTGATACTCCCATCTCGTTCAGAACTTGCCACAGTTGATCATGATACACACAGTCAAGGGCTTTAATACAGTCAATGAAGCAGAAGGAAATGTTTTTTGTGGAACTTCTTTGCTTTCTCCATAATCTAGAAAATGTAGACAAATTGATTTCTGGTTCCCCAGGCTCTTTGAAAACCAGCTTGCTGTTCTAATAATTCGTAGACATCTCCATTCTGGAGCGTTGAGACATGGTGGAATTTTATTTTCTCCGTATAGGGTAAGAGAAACTGCCCTGCAAAAGACACGTCCACTGGCAATCATGCTGAAAAGTGGCTGGCAAGGTTGCTGCCAGGTGTCCACAATGGTGGCAGCGGGCACCTCTTTGGACCCACAGAGGCATCCCGAAGGCATAAGTGGTGATGTGGCCAGAATATAATCTTCGTTTTGTGGAAGGTTAAGATGCTAACAACAGTGCTGCCTTAAAAGTTTTTTTTTAAGGCTTTTGAAAATAAGTTGGCAATGGAGAGTTATTTATTTCTTTATTTCTTTATTTCTTTATTTCTTTATTTCTTTATTTATTTTGGTCACGGGAAAAGATGCAAGGATTTAATAGTCTGCGCGCCAGTCATTCTGTACTGTGGTATAATTTCCCCCTTTGCTAAGGCATGCCACTCATCTTTTAAGTTATATAAAAAAGATGTGACTCTGAAGAATAAAGCAATGAAGCTGAACAAAAACCTAAAAACAATTTCTGAATAGTATCGTTTGTGTGTGTACGTCTCCTCGTGTGCACGTGTGTTTTCTTTTCTCCTTTTTCTGTTGCGTAAGAAAAAATGGACTTTTCAACTCAAAACTAACAGCAAACTTCCTAAGATGAGCTGCTAAGATGTTTCTGTCCAGTTTACTTGGATATATTAACATTTCATGCTGGTGCCAAGTAAACAAATGCTGAGTTGCAGAAGTTGTTCACTATGAGCACGTCCACTTTATGCATGCCCACATGTACACTTTCTGAACTAAATTACCAAAATCGGGACCATTTGGATTAAGTGAGTTCTGAATTTTTTTCCCAGATTGTTAGCCTGTTTTATTTTGGAAAGTGAGAATGCGCAAGTTAGACTATTTTTTTTTTGGGGGGGGGAAGGGAGGGAATCATACTTTTTGCCATGGTCCCAGTTTCCTCCCATCCAATGGCAGACTGTTGTGGGTATTGTACTCAGGAGGATCAGAACATCGCAACATATCCTCCATTTTCCTTTCTTTCTGGTTCCTGCAAGTAGAAAAACAATGTATTTTGGCAGTGCAGAAGGGAAACATTTTTTCCTTTCATTAAAAGAAGACATTTGTGCAAGGGCTCCTAACAGCTTATCAGTCTTCTTCAAGAACGGCCAGACATGGGGATGCATGCTTGTGACGGTTTCAGGGGTCAGACTGCAATGGGCAGTAAGGTTCCCATGTCCCTTGCAAGCCTGTTCGCTGAAGGCAGGGCTTTCTGCCTAAGCAAAGCACTAGCAAGCTGTTTGTGCTAGCCTTTTTGCAAGCCCTGGGCAGAGGCTGCAAAAAGGGCGGGAAATCCTATGCGGGTCCAAGTGCATAGATTGGCTACAGCTGTTATTTTGGAGGGAAAAGCTGTGTGGGGATCTTAGAGCTGGAGGGGCTAGAGGAGGAGTTTCCACCAATCAGGCGTGCGGGACGGGAACCTCTAGCAGGATTCTCCAGCAGCATTTTATTCCAGCAGCTTACTCCAGGAGGTGACAGCCAATCAGGGCCAGGGTAAAAAAAAGGTATAAATGAACACAGAATACAGCAGAGGAGGTCTTCGTGCTGGGACTGATGCTGAAGGGGACAGAAGAGCTGAACCTGAGGGAGCCAGACCAGTAGCTGACCACTAGTCTTTTGGCTGTGCGATTTCTGAAGGAGACAATTGTGGAGGGTTGTGGCTGTGAGGGAGACTTCACAGGCAACTGATCAAGACTGGATGGTCGGACAAGCAAGGACAGGCTGGGCCTTGTGATCATCCAGAGCTACGTTCTAGGACACTGGCTAGGCTTGGGCTGAGGCAGAGCTAGTCAGGGGGGAGGAATGTGGAGAGGTTTGACTTTACAAGGTGAACTATTTTCCTTTAGAGAAAGGGGAGCTGATAGGCTGGGAAGCTAGGTACTTTAAGAGACTCAGAGACGTAAACTGACAAATACCTGAACCTTATTTTCCTTTCTAGTATTGCTTGTGTAAAATAATAAACCTGTTTTAGTTTACTGTTTAAACCGCTTGCTACCCGTGTTTTGTGTTTAGACTGTAGTATTCACTTGGCCGTTGCACGAAACTCAGCATCCTAAAAGCGCCCAGCTACTCTTAGGAGGGCAGGCACTGATTGGATCACTGGGGATCGTGACAATGCTGGTTGGGATATGCCTTATCTGTGACTGTTTTGTGATTCATCTTCTTACCCCAACAATGACCCATGTTGCCATTCATTGTGGGACACATGCAACTGTGGATTCTTGGAGGGAGTTGAGGTGCATCTTCTCACAACAAACTTTACTACCATGAAAATTGATCTCACACATTCCCCTGTTTACTGTTGAGAGCTTTGGAGTTGCAAAGTAGCACAAAACTGCAATTAAAAAGAAAAATCAATTGATATCATGCTTTAAAGAAGCTCAATTGTGTGAGGTGGATGAGGAATTGAAGTTGTGCTTGGGTGGATGCAGGCTGGAGGAGGAGAAGGAATAAATGGCAAATGATGAATGATGCTGCAAAGGTGTTCCATGATCTCATGAGGAAGCAAGGAAATATGGAAGGTTTGGAGTTTGATTTTCCTGCTTCTGTAGGGTAAAAATTGAATGCTGGGGCTGCATCCAATTGCTGACTGTCCAGGGAGGGGAATTTGATGAAGAGTGGAGAGAGAAACGTATGATTTCCCCATACTGAACATAGGAAAAACAGACTGAGAATGAACAAGTCTGAATGGAATCTATGGCTGTGTCCCCATGCAAGCCATTTGGGTCTGATTGGGTGCACATTGGACTGGGCATGGGCCTGAGAGCATTCCCGGCAATGTGGGCTGGGTGCAGGTTGGGTGCAGATTCAGCTGTCCCCATGCAAACCATGCCAAACCCCAGCACGGGGGAGCAGCAGCACCCCCTCTCTGCCCCCCTCTCCCCTCATTAGAAGCCAGATTGACATCATCCCACCCCTGTGCCACCTGCTGCAAATGCCACATCCCCCCCTTTAGCAGGACTGAGCAGGAAAAATAATTTTAAAAACCAAAGCCACTGCAAGGTTTGGCAGCAGTTGAGCAGTTTTGCACACCTCCACTCTTCCTGGGAACCATGAGAACACCCGGCAAGCAGAAAATCAAGCCATTATCATGCCCATCTTGGCGATTGGGAAACAGGGGTGGAATACTTGCATAAAAGAGGCTCATGGGGCAGTGAAGAACATTTGACCCCCTCATTGTTTCGGTTTTAACATGATTTATTCCTAAATAATCTCAGTGGTTGCAATCTCCAATGCACAGGGCAGGAACAGCAAGCACAGGACATGAAACTCCACCTCCTACTAATGCAAACACCAGTCACCTCCCCAAATAGCCCAGGATCATCCCCATGCGCCGTCTCGGCTCTCAAAGCAATGTGTGCTGGGACACCAAACCATGAAGAGACTTGTTTTTTCGGGTACCAAATTTGGCACGGGTTTGGTATGGATTTGGGTAATTTGGGCCGCGGAAATAAAAAATGCATGGGGACAACCCTTTCTGAGCCTGATTTCGATTCAGACCAAAATGTGCATGGGGACACACCCTATGGGAACAACCAAAACACATACTCAGTCCTTATTTCCCCAATATGGATTAACAATGTCTGACCACAACCTAAAAGCACATTAAATCTGATATGTTATCATTATATTATGAACGATAATATGATGGGAAAGGATCTGTTTCTTTTAAGAATGAATTGGATTGAAAATATTCATTATCACATGAGTCAAAAGTGGAAATGAAACTGCAAGTGGCTGACCACATGACCTACATTTGGCTTTCTTGAGGATTTGGATGAAGATGCCAGGGATAAAACCTGTTATTCTCTGCTTTCCAGGCAGTGCTCAATGGCTGAGCTAAATTGAAGAGAATTGATTTAAAATATTTAATAACATATTTTCTAATGGTTAAGCTCATCTATTTGCCTTAAGAAGCAACACATGATTTATTCACACTATTGTCTTGTTTTGTACAACTCATATGAAGGACCCCAAAAGCAGTTGGTGGGCCACTGTGTGAGACAGGATGCTGGACTAGATGGGCTCTGGTCTGGTCCAGCAGGGATCATCTTATATCATGTTGTTAAAACAATTTTAAAAAATCCTTTTTTTGGTGGCCCATAGCATGTCCTGGGAATGAGGTTCCTATTGCTTTACATGCATTTTACGCTACAACTCCCATAAGCTATGCAATCAACCTGTTTTCGCAAGGCTTTCACAATGGGGTTTCATTGTGAGATCTTTGTATAACATGGCACTCAGTCAGCAGGGACCTTGGCCCAGTCCTCTTCCCACAGTTGGGTCTAACCAGAGTCATACTGCTGTGTATTTGTGAAGAATTCTTTATTATTATTATTTACATGCCCTTCTTTACATCATCGCCATTGTTGTCGTCATCATCTTTTTATCCCTTTCCCCAGACAGTGAGGGAGTGCACAATGTAAAATTGCCTGGGCCTCATTTGAAATCTTGGAGAACCTGAAGGTACTAGTTTGAACAGGCCCACCTCCACATCAAGAGACAGCTAGTTTAGGAGGTCCTGGTATGCACTATATTGCGAACATAGCTTTATACAGCCAGAAGTGCTTTTTAAACCAGTATCGCCCAAAAAACCCACACCCTTCATTACTGGTTGGTGCCATCTGTTCTTGGATGCTTTATATACTTTCAAATAGCTGAACCATTATCTTCTTGGGTTCCCCTCCTTTGCTATTAAATCAATTTCTAGAGAAACTTTTTCAACCTTCATGGGCCACAAATTCTATGATGTTTGGCCAACATCTGCTGTAAGTAAGGATCATGAGAACTGTAGTCCCCAATATGACCTTTGTTGGCATTCTAGCAAAGGGAAACACAGAGCTCACTCTACTGCTCCCATGGAAAGCCAAGAACAATTTTCACATTTATTACTTAGCAGTGGGTGTTGAATTGCATTCTAACTGCATTATCCACAGACAGACACAAGAGGGTGTCTGAAGAACACGGTCTATTTGGGAGTCTCATCTGGAAGCCTTTGCTCCTGTGCGTTTATATAGAACTCAATAAAGTCATACATTATGTCTCCAAGGAGTGTGCATCTTTCACAGGAAGACACATGCTGTGGCAATATTATTTGGGCCTTTCTATTTTATGTCCTGCCTGCTGGGGTGGGTGAAAGAAAAAGGGAGGAAGAGAGGAGGGATGAGTGTTAAAGCCATCAAACTATTATAGACTGCAGGAACCTAAAATAATGTCATAAAGATACAGTACAATATCTCCCAAATTGAAATACAGCACCCAATCCTGACTGCGGTAAATATTTAGTGGTAATTTCCTTTTCTGCAAACCTTCATTGCAGTCCTGCAGACTCTGAATAATATAAATCATCCACACTTAGTAATATTTCAATGTGAGCCCATGGTTTGGAAAATACAATCTCTGACAGTTTTCTTTGCCACCAACTCTCTGAAAGCTACAATAAATATCTATTTTATTTCATCTATGGTAGCTCATTCCTGGCATCACAGAACGTCCAACTGAGTCACATGTTCCCCCACCCTTATAATCACATCTGTGCTCACATATCATCAACACTGCAGTTGAGCTATGCTGTATTTTATTCTTCTGCACTTCCTGATATAGTGTGAAGCAATGAAGTTGTGACATGAGAACTGTACAGTATGTACATTGCCAAGACCTTCACTTCCTTTCTCACTTTCTACTTTCAAGATGTGATTCTTTGCTGATGGGTGTCCTGAACTACTGTGCACGGATTTTATCCATTACTAGATTCAGCTGACATATGTAGTATATCATAAGATAATGACAGTATTTTGGGGGGAGGGAATGTTGAATTGTACAGCAGGAATGCAGTATCCATAGTCAATTTTGCTGAACAATGAAGAATTGCAGATGTGGTTCCTGACTCAGCACAAAAGCTTTGGCTACTGCAGTTATTGTACCATGCAGGCTATCGTCAGATTTGCAGAGTCACCCTGCAGCAAAGGCAAGAATAGAAAACCTCTCCTCAGCCATCTGGAACAGATAAATGGAAATAATATCCATGGATAATATCAACAGATGCTTATGCATCAGACCGCAGTTGGGAGAGATGAAAGTGAGATGTCAATCAGCATCTCACACTCTCACCTGCCACATTGCTGGTTCAACTACATGTGTCGCTGTTGCCTGTGGGGTTTGATTCAACTAGACCCATGACAGCACACAGTACTAAGTGATACATATACATCAAAATTATGGTGGTGATAGTCTTTGGAATGTGTGATAAAAACTGGAGCCACGGCATGGGCAGGTTCTGTATACAGCAGAACCTGTGCTCTAGGTCACTCCTTAAGCAACCATTGTTGGGTGTAAATTTGCTCACGGAGCTGGCAGTGTGCACGGAGAACATTGAACCAAGGAACTTTTGTTTCCCAGTTCAGTGTTTTTGCCTGGCATCTTTATGGTGACCACAGGAGGTGGCCATGGAAGCCAGTCATTTTCCTGTATTCTCTGCCAAAAGAAAGCACTAGACCACGTAGTTCTAGACAACATGCCATTAGCAGGCCACATGAAGCATTGTCAGAATTCTCTAGCAATTTGGCACTTCCCTTCCCATTCCATGCAAGCACTAGCCAACATTAGTCTTCTCTGCACCTTTCCCATCCAACGGACGAGAAAGCAAGTGCAGAAACTCCCCATGTTAATTTGAATGTTCTGTTTCGCTTCAGTGTGAACTGAAGGTTTACTTTACAGTTCCATCAACAGCTTCTACTGCATCCTCAAGTAAGTGTGCAGCAGAGCTCTCTAGGGCGATCAAGAAGCTGTTGTCATTTGGCCCTTCAAATTCACCATTGGAGACCTCAGACAGAGTCAGAAGCCTGTGGTAACAGGTTTGTAAGGTACTTTGAAGATAAATTGCTCATCTTCATGCTGCCTTGAAGGATGCTTTTGATATGCTGTCTACTGAAGTGTCCAAGGCACCTTCTGATCCAGTTTGATGGAATCATTTCCAGTTTTCCAGGGAGTCTGAATACCTGAATAAGATGGCTGCAGCTGTTTATCCCACAACATGTTCCCCTGAACCCTGCCTATCTTGTTTTATTAGAACAAGCTGTGCAGAAAGGATTACGTGGGTCCACAGTATAGAAAATGCTTCATTAAGAGATGGGGTGGTACCTCCAGGCCTGAAGGAGGCTGTAATTTGACTACTCCTAAAAAACCCTCCTTAGATTCTAAGGGGTGTTCCAACTATTGCCCAATTGTAAAGCCCCCCTTCTTGGGCAAAATCTTGGAGAAAATGGTTGCTGTGCACCTGCAGGTGTTCTTGGAAGAAACTATCTTCCCATTTCAGATCTATTTCAGTCTGGGTTCAGTCCTGTTTAGGGACAGAATTAGCTTTTGTCACCCTGATGGATGTCCTTCTGAGGGAGACCAGAGTGTGCAACTCTGGTGATTCTCCTTAATCTCTCAGAGAAGATTGTACACCCTCAGAAGGGACAAGTATATAATTTGTGGGTGCTTTTGAAGCTATCATTGTCCGTTGAGGCTCAAGCGATCTCTGTGGCCAGAAGTGCCTATTGCCAGTTTTCATTGGTACACCAGCTATGCTCCTATCTGGACAGGAATAGACTGCCCACTTTTGTCCATGCCTTGGGAACCTCACAATCAGACTAATGTAATTTGCTTTATGCAAGGCTCCCTTGTATCTGCCTACAAATACAACTGGTTCAAAATGAGGTGACCAGGTTATTGAATGAGGTGCCTAACTGGGCATACATCTCACCTGAGCTTAAGTAATTGCAGTGGTTGCCAATTAGCTATTGAGTCAGGTTCAGGGTTTGATGTTTGGCATATAAAGCCCTGTTACCACCCTAGAAGAGCCTCTAGTATCTTCATTATGCAAGAGTCTTTCTCTGATAAATATAGTAGCCTTTGGTATTTCTCTGCTATGGCATGTACTGCCATCTTACAATGACTTGCAGTTGGGCTTTCTCAGTGGTAGCACCTTCCCTTTGGAATGCCCTCCCCTCTGCTGTCCTTGAAGTGCCTACTCTTATAGCTTAAAGACCCATTTACTAAGGTATTCCCTGTGTGAAAGTTTGTTTCTTCCTTGGCCCACTCAGTTTTTAATGTGCTTTAATTGTTTTTGACTTCATTTTTACCCTTGTTTTTAATGTTCTGTATAATTCATTTTGAGATCATTTTAAAGTGGAAAGAAGTATACAAATGGCTTCAATCAATCAATCAGTCAATCAACCTCTGTATGAGTATATTGTCCCTGGCCGTGGCTGTTGTTCTTGCCTTTGGTCTTCTCTGTTTGTTTTTAAATAGGTAAACTGAGAATGGAGAAACAGGCAAACATAAGACAGGAGAAACAAATAAGGCGAACCCATTAAACTAAGGTTAGTTCCTCTTGAAGTAAACAAAGTCCCTATGTACTTTTTCAAGAAATGCCTTGCATCATTTTTTGTCAACAAATCAAATATGTCAAACTTGTTTTCTACCAACTTTGCGGATTGTGATCTGCCATGACCCTCTCTTGACATGCTTTATAAATGCATCTTTTGTAGGTGCGCTATGTAGTTTTTTTGTTCAGACAGTTGAAAGCAAACAGAATTAGTATTTCTTTCTTGACAAGTAGGGACAACAACATGATACTGTGTTTTAAAATCTTTGTCTCCTTACACTTTCTTTTCTGTCATGTTTTTGTCTTTATGGCAAAGTAGACCTTGTGAGGAAATGCCAGTGGGAGAAATTATGGAGAAAGGATATGAAATTTACTATGTGTACTGTGTTAAAAGAAAACATATTTAAGATGATGTACAGATGGTACCTAACCCCATATAAACTGTCTAAGATTTATCATGCCATGCCCAATAAGTGTTGGAAATGTGGGATCAGTGTGGGGACATTTTACCACATGTGGTGGACCTGCGGAGTAGCAAGAAAATATTGGATAAAAATCCATCTAGCAATGGGAAATATATTAAAAATTGTGATTCCATTTAAACCTGAATTTTTTCTATTAGGAATAATAGACAGCAATTTAGACGACTTGAATACGTTGATTATGTATATGGTTACTGCTGCAAGAATAATTTATGCAAAAAAATGGAAAGCGCCAGAAATACCTTCAATAGATAATTGGCTAGTTAAACTGTCCAAATTTGTGAGATGGACAAATTGACAAATCTCTTAAAAGAAAGAACAACAGAAAAATATTTAAAAGTCTGGAGACCCTACATTGAATTTCTACAAGAAGAAGGATTAACAGCAGCGGGTTTCGATTAACTCTTCTTCTTTTCAAGGAACGGCCGAATTGGAAGACACTAGAACAACCGGGTAAGATCCTGGGAAAACGGAGGAAGTCACTAGTTGTGAAAAATGGACGATTATATGTCAATTGGGAATAAAGGGGTGATAATGAACCCTGAAGTTTTAGTATATTGTAGTATCAAAAATAACTAAAAATTAACTGAAAAAAAAATATTTGTATCTTAAAAGGAAATCCAATTCAGTCCTTTAGGGATGGGAATTTTACACTATAGTTCTGTGTTTTATTATGGACATTCAAGTAAGTGTAGGCATGCTAGCAGTGGTAGCCTGTGAGAGGGGACTTTAGAACAATAGGGGAAGATTCTGACTGGAAGCTTCATTCTGATGTTGGTACAAAGAGATCAAAGCAACAAATCCAACTGGAACCTTTCTGTTCCCCAACTAGCACGCAGTCCAGAGAATCAGCAGTTTTCATTCCTGTAAGCTTTGGCAATTCCAAATAGCGAGTTTCTTGAACATTTTCATATTCAGATTATCTGAAAATTTCTCTCAGTCATGTATGTGTACGTATCACATGAGAAATTTGAAAGAGGGAGAGGTCCATTCTGTACTGCCCCCCCTTTCTCTCACACGCACACACACAGCTTGAGGGGAAAGGGCAGATTACAGCCTCTCATTTTTCTGTAGGAATAGCTGCAAAGGTGGGGGTGCACGCTGGTTGGGATAAGTCTCAGCTGCATCTGTTTGGGGGCACAGTCTCTGTGTTAGCATCGAGTTCCCCCTCAGCACTACACAACTCCAAACACACACTCTTGCCACTATTGATTGAGATAACTTTATCCTATTGGAATGCAGGTGGTGTTGATACAATCAGAGGTATGGAGAATGAAATAGTTGTGTGAAAGAGACTCAGGGAGATAACGTAAAAGGTGTGAGCATAGCAGCCCAAGCTGTGGACAGTCTGAGGACTGATGATCAGAAATTGGGTGTGAACAGGATTAGGATGACTTTGGTTTAGTTTCTTAATGGGAAGACCTATTTCAGCCAGGTGTGATCACAGCCATGCAGTACTAGGGGTAGCTCAGTGTCACTCCTAGATTAGGGAATCCAAATTGGGCCATGAACCTGTTATGGTTGCTTCTCAGTCTGAAGCCCTGGATCCTGCACTGGGGCTATACAGAGGTTACCCTGAAAAGGAGAGCAGGATTTCCTACTCTCAGGGTCCCATTTCACTGAAGTAACCTTGGCTTGTGGTGCTGAATATAGAGCCTTTCTCAAACAGCTGAAGTTTCAGCTATAAAATGACTGTAAAGTATTTCCAGTGGCTACCTGAAACTCTTTCTGTGCTGGGCTTTATTCTGGACTATATCTCAGAATAAGATCCTCCTGTCCTTCACATATTAGTGCAGAGTGTGGCAAATCCTAGACAGAGCATGCCATAGTCTGCACCAGCATGTGGATGGAAGTTCCTGATTCTGGGATATAATCCAGAATAAGGCCCAGTGAGGAAAAGGACCATGCTGGTGTGGCAGGCCCCAGGTAGACTGAGGTATGCCAAAGGCAGCTTCTCTGTGCAGGAAGTTGAAGAACAGACAGTATTTCAATACTGTTCCAACTTGCTCGTGTGTTGAAACAACTTCTTAAGGGAAGACTGGAACCACTGCTGTTGGACCATAAAGTCCCTTCTGTTTCAACAAGCTTTAGCAGTATGATCATTCTGGTACAGTTTTTTTCTTGTGGTCTTTATGCTAGTTACAAACCATGCTGAATATCTGTGATGTATATGTGTCCTTGTGTGCATGTATGTGCTAAAAGAAACTATATGATTACAAATATTTGCTATTTGCCACTTCAGAGCAGATCATGAGTATCAGTATTAGAACAGATTTTAACCCCAACATAATTTTTAAGCACCTAATATAATTAGACAAGGAGAATTTAAGCACACAACTGGAGAGTGGGGAAGACTGTAAATATGATTTTAAAGAAGGACAAGAAAAACCAATATTGTAATTAGGTTTAGCATTTAGCTAGTTGGAACCCTGGAGCCTCATGAGAAAATTGCTGATTATTGATAAAACTAAGAAGATAGGCTGCAATTTAAGAGGGCTGGTGAAAATTCTTTAAAATGTCTGATCTTCATTATACAGAAGGGCAAAAGTACTCCAAATGAAAATCTGTTTTGGTTTTAAGACATTTTTGGAGGACTATTTTAATTTAATTAATGAAAAAAATCATAGGTTAATTGCCTCACAGTTTAATGTGAGGGTATTATGCATGCAGGCATATTTTACTTATATCTCAACTGTTTGATGTACACAATCAATTCAAAAAGGGATAATGAAGAAATGTTCCACCCTGCATAGAATAATAATTAGAGACTCTTGTGTGGATTCTCTCTGCCCACCCCCTGTAATTGCGCCATTCTGTAAACATCTTTGACATGGTACTGAGAAAAGCATTTGTCAAATTTCTATTACTTTCTGATGTTTGTCACATTTTTCTGCTTTTTTTTTGCTTATAAAAATGTTGTTGGGCATAAATCCATTGTGCTTCAAAGGCAGTTTCTAGACAATTTTGTGAAGTAGTTAAGTGAGCTATAGAAAGCTTGGACCATCATTTTTATTAAACTTGCCCCTGTGTGGCATCCAGAGGCTGATTCCATACAGAGCATAGATACTCCATGCATGCCAGAGTGCTCTATAACTATATTAGTGGCTGGGTGAATGGAGCACGAAACTGGTGTTGACTTCATTGATAATGAACAGAGCATCTATTTATAGTCCCTGACAACTGGGCAGTGCAGCCACAGTTGTGTTGCCTGGTTGCTGTGGCAGTGGTGCTGCATATGCATGTTGCTTTGGCGAGATGATTCTGGTGATTTCACTTACCCAGCACTTAAGGAAGCGCTAGCTAAGTTTCTGGTGCATCTTAGATCTTCATCAGCCTTTGTGCTAGGCGGAGATGCAAAAAGCTTTAACATAAAAGACCTTAAACTAGACCTCTCCTTCTGTGTATCCATGTATCTATGCATCCATACATCCATCATCATTTCTGTACTTACCTGCGAAGAGGTGGGTCTGGTTCATACAGGTCTGCTTATTCTGACTGTGAAAAAGTGTGATCTGGAATAGTGCTGTCTACTTTATGGCACTGGTCCAAACCAGACCATGCCATGGCCTTGAAACCCACATGAGCTTTGGCACCTGAGTTCCTAGCCTCTGAGAGACCCCATCCAGCAGGAAGCTATTGTAGTGTCCCAAGTCAGCTAGGTCTTAGAAAGCAAACACATGCACACACACCAGGGCTAGCAATAGTAGCAACCAGTTCAAAGTTTTTTCAGGAAGCAAGAATAAAGCATAGTCAAAACGTTCTGGGTTCCAGGATGCTAGAGGGTCTGCAGTGTCAGGTATCAATCCAAGGATCAAAGAGCAAGCACACAGAGATTGCAGGATAAAGAGATGTTTTGTCTGCGACAAGTGCTGCAGGCATGAGATGCGTTTAAGTAGGTGGAGAAGAATCATGCCCCTGGTGCTGCAGGTATTTGGCCTGCAGATGTGCTGATCCTCTCAACCATTGTCACTGTTTCCTCAGAATGCTCAGGGAAGGGCATTGCCTGGCATCCTCATCTAAGCTGACTCCATCTTGGGCTATAGGGTCAGCATTCACATTGAGGCCCTGAGCCGCATCTTCTTCGCCCTGACTATCAGGGCAGCTGGGCTCAGCTTGGTTGTTTGCTGCAAGAGATAGCTCTTAGTCAGAGGAGGAACAGCTGAGTGGATGAGGCTTGACAGCTATGGCGTACCACTGAAATGCATCACCCATGATACCAAATAAGGCGTCCCTAATCTGCATCACACTCCATCTATTGTAGACAGAAAGAACAAGTGGGGGTGTGGCCATCTAGGTCCACATTAATGTGTGGATCTATCAGGTCCAGATGCTTTTTACATGGGCCTTTAATCTGGATTAAGGGCCTGTTTGCACTTGGTGAAGAGGAGAAGTCCAAAAATGCTCCGAGATACAGCATTCACATTATGAGGAGATGCTTCCATTCCCGAAGTACCTCTGCACGTCCCCACCCATACCCTACCTGGAATAGTGGTGGAGCATGAAATTGTGCTCTATAGCTAGTATGCACCCCTTCACACCTTTTCCAGGCAAAGGGGGTAGAGGGTGGGGCCATACAGCTGCAGTTGTGTACCACATCACCCAATCACTGCAGCAGCAGCACTGTGCATGTCTGTTGGCATGGCACAGCAGTTGAGGCAATCACACTTCCCTGGCACTAGGGAAGTGCTGGACAAGTTTTGGATACATCAGGTGTTGCAAGGTGTTGCTTTCACACCTAATCAAGGTGCAAAAAGGACCTCAGAGTTTGTGCAGATCTTTGTTCTGAAATCTGCTTTTGCCTCCACTATGATCACTACACTGATGCAAATTTGAGACTTGCAGAGTAGAAAGAGGAGGGTGAAACCTGACTGGAAGCTTTGCTTGGATCTCCATTCATTTGGTGAGAAATTCCAATTATGCCTTGCCCATGGTTCAAATTCATGCAATGCCATTAAACTTATCACTTCCCCAGCTCAAGTGGAGACTTAAGTTTCTTTTAAAGAAAGTTTAATGTTTTTCATCTTCCTCAAGTACAAGCTGACCTAGAAACAAAAGGTAGCACCAACAGTGGGAGTTCATAATATTTTTAAACATTCCTCTCATTTCCTAAAACATGTCAGGGTATTTTTTTTAGTTTCTAGTCTTTAGTAATCTTAAAATTACCATTCCAATGCCAATGTATTTCTAGATATGATGCCCATATTGTACATGAGGAGTCTATGACACAAAGATCTGATATGTATGGTTGCCCAAGACTGTTAAATCATATTGCAGTCTAGATAAGAGTTGCAAGAAGAAGAATATTGGACTTAGTTCAGTATAATCCGCTCCTCTGGATAGAATTAAAATATGAGAAATAAAAGAAGAATTCTCTTAATGTCACAAGAGTCCTCCCAACAGGACACTGAAATCATGGGTCACCCCTGTATTTATTGTCTCCATGGATCATCATCATAAACTCACCTCCTGACTTTAGTTCATACAGCTGCAGTCACATTCTAAGGAGACAGTTTGTCTCAGAGACAGACAGGGCAGTCAGGTAATGGCCTAGTCAAACCTACTGTGCCGCTGCCTCCACATCAAGCCTTTCTGGATTCCCTTTGGCTGATAATAGTGGAGGTGGGGGTGGAGTGGGGTGGGGGAGCAGGCAGCAGTGATGGGAGTAGTAGTAGGGAGCAGTTGTGGTGGCAATAGGGTGGCAGTGGTGGAGTGGTAGCAGAGGCCACTTGTAGTGGGGCAGTGATGTTGTGGAGTAGTGACAGTGGGAACAGTGACAGTGAGGGTGGCAGTGGGGGCGTATCAAGGTGTTGGCAATGGCAGTGGAGACGGGATGGCAGGGTCTGGCTTTCTGGGGTGAAGTTAAGCAGGACAGCTCTGTGACCAGTATGAATGTGGCCAGTAGTGATTAGCTTGTGTCTTTGTCCCTGGTGACAGGAGTGCCAGAAAGACGGCTGGCTACCTTCCATGCCACTGCTGAGCTGGATAGCAGCCCTATTCCTGGGTCTGTTTCTGCCTGGAGCAGTCTCAGGGCTGGGATTATCTGATTTCAGAACAGTCCCATTCTAGGCATGAAAGTCCTCAGAAAAACTGGAAACGCACTCTGACATCTGGTTTATGAGGTCTGAAGATGGTCTCCATTCTTCTTTAATATAAGATAAGACTGGGGCTTTGGTGTATTTATCCCTCATATCCATTTTAGGTACCATATTCAAAGCCCCCAAACAAATGTTAAAGTCTACCTCCAGCATGAGTTTGGAACCTCTTTCCTAGCTCCCTCTCTAAGGCCCTTTCCACACGCACTGTTGTTATGGTACGGAACCCTTGTCATCCTTGATTTCCTATAGTGAGAGGCAATGAAGAGCAGGGTAGTGATGCTAACTGGCTGGGTGAATTCTCCAGTCTTCCCAGAACACTTCTGTTGCATTGACCTAAGTCTTAGGCCTTTTTGCACTACAGCTGAACGTGTTCGCACCTAAGGAGGTAACCTGCCTCCGTGTGAAAGGGGAACCCGTCCCCCCATGTCCTACCCTGAAAAGGCTAGCATGGGGGGGGGGAGGACGCCCCTCTCAGGCCTGTCCCCGTTGGGTCCAGCTGGACCCAGGGGCAGGAAGGCCTGTTGCATTCCTTCCCCGTTCCCACAGGTTCTAGGGGACCAGATGGGGTTACCTACAGCCTGCAGGAACCCCCCTCCCCCCCGGGCACCAGCCTATGTGGGGACATGCGTGCACATCAGCTTCTTACCTCATGCTTGCCAGGTTCCAAAGTGGCCTGTGTGGCCGGCGGTGTTGTGCACCTGCGTGCCCCGTCGGCTCTGACCGGCTAGCTACGGTAGCTGGCCAGTCAGAGATGGCGGGGCACTCAGGCGCACAATGCCACCAACTGGGCTCACCACTTTGGAACCCAGCAGCAATGAGGTAAGTGCCTCGCATGTGCATGCACCCCCATGTAGGCCCGTGTCGGGGTGGTGGTGCCCGGGGGGGTTTCCTGCAGGCTGTAGGGAACCCGATCCAGTCCCCTAGAACCCACAGGAACTGGGGAAGGGACCGGACAGGACTGCTCAATGGCGTTAGCTGGAGGCAGGCTCTGCAGCTGTCAGGGAGGGAGCGTACCAGGGATGGCTGCGAACACCCATGGCTGAGTGTAGAGCACAATTTCATGCTCTACAACTGGAATGCAAGGGGCGCCCTGGGATGGGATGGGCGGTTCTGAACAGAACCGCTCACCCAGTGGAGCAAATGCTCCTTCCCAGGGTATCCTACATGTGTTCCCCAGGCCCCTGGTGCGAAAAGGCCTCTGGTCTCCCTTTCTCAAGCAGTCTATTGGACAATGGAACAGGAAAAAATAATGATAAAGGCACTGAAAATGTTTTCCCAGAGCCTCTAACTTCACCCAGAAAATCCAGGAGGGAAAAGCATTGCTTGTTCAAAGTTCTGGACTTCCTCAAGATCAGGTTGTTTCAGGTGACTGGCAGCTTGTGTGTGTGGGAGAAACGAGAATGATCAGCCAGCTGCAGGTGCAGTCAGTAAATGAACATTTAATCCAAATCTTCTTCGCCTTGTTTGTTTTATTCTACTTTTGGGGGGCATTTTTTAAAGATTGCCCTTCACTTGGATTCCAGGGTAGATTACAAAAAATATAGTTGGCATATGGTAAAAATAGTGATTAAAACTAGAAAATTAAAAAAAAGACCTAGCATGATTTTTCAGGATTTTTGAGGATGCTTAAAATATAAGCCCTACTCCAAAAATGAGCCCTAGTTACAGTTAATAAAAAAGTCAATTTAAATAGTGTCCAGGCAGCTATACATGTAAAAAAGTAAAATCAATTGGCAGTAGAATGCAGCAGGACAGACATACCCTTTACAAAGGAGAGTAGACACCCCCAAAAGAACTGCACTCAAAAGATCCCACAAGAATAAATGCTGATTTTTGTTCATGAATATCAGTAAATGTAGATTGTTCTGCATGGAAAAAGGAAATAGAGCTACAAGAAAGAATTCAGGGTTTGGAGAGTCATGATGATGTTCCAGAATGTGGTGACATGAATAAATGTTGATTTTTTTTGTTGTTGTTCAAGAATAAATGTAGATTGTTGTTCATGGAAATAAGACATCCCATGAAACTAAGCCCTAATGTACCTTTTGGAGCAAAAATTAATATAAGACCCTATCTTATTTTCAGGGAAACAGGGTATGCAGCTCCAAAGTTTATATGGGCTTTGGGGACAGTGCTGAGACTATCTAGAACAGCACTGCTTTGCTGATGCTGGTGTTCCAGGCCACACCTTGCAGGGATCTGGACTAGAGGGTCTCACTGGTCCAGACATACTGGCCCAGATCACAGACTGGCTAGTGCAGAAAGGCTCAGGCACTGAGAAGTACATTGTGACTATGCCAAGCAAATCACTAACAGGGAGACTGTTCCTGAACCTGGGGACTACAACATAAAAAGCTCTCTTTCTGGATACTGTTGCATAAGCATCATCCCTGGATGAAATCACCAGGAGGGCTTTGCAGGATGATCTTAATTAATGGGCAGGACTGTACATGCTTCTTCAAGTGCCTCGATTCTGAATCCCTACATCTTCAGATTCCCAGTTGTCACCATCTCTTCTCCTCAAACAAGCTGTCAATCACTTTTAAGATGGCCCAGTCCCCCAAAGCAGAAACAAAAAGGGAAGCAGGACCTTAGGGTCCTATTAATATCCCTACTTTCCAGCTAGTGTTAATGTCCCTCATCAGGAGCTGTGATGAATGTTAGTCTAGGAAACAGTTTGGGAGATCAATGCATAGCTTTGTAAAGAAGGAGACTGTTTTGGATAGGATAGCTAACAGAAGTAAATATTTGGTCAGCACTTTGAGACCTTGTGTCTGTTGAATGTTCTTGCTTTTTTGCCAGATGGGTGGATGGGTGGGTGGGTAGCCCTGGCCACCAGTCACTGGGGATGTACAAGGTGTTACTATATGCGGGTGTGTGGATGTGCACATGCAAGTATGAAATGAAGGTGAGTTCTGCAGTATGTTTGGTAGTGCATCCTACCTTGCAAGCTTATTTATTCAGGCAAATGCTCTGCAAGAGCTGCTCTAATTCTCCAAGGAAGATTGTTTCTATGAGCAGATCTACCAAAGAGCTTGAAATGGCACTTATGCATCTGGGCCCCAGAAGTCTCCTGTCACTTACTTATTCTTTTCCTTCTAGACATCCTGGCACCCTGTTATTTCCTTTTCATTATTCCTTCCAGTCCCATTTTGCAAAAGGGTAACCTAGAGCCTGCTCTGCTATCTTTTTCCTCTTCCGGAACTGCTAAATCCAATAAAGTGTTTTTTTTTTGTGTGCGTGTATATTTTCTTTCGCCTTTTCCCCAGTGCTTTTAGGCCGACTAAAGCCAGCCCTTTCTTGCTACATGACTCAATTTTCTTCCATGCAGACACTCACCAGCTCTTTGAAATAGTTAAATACAATGCATGTCTGAGACCTATTATTAGTATTTGAATATATTTGCTTTTCCCTAAGACTCAAAAGTGGTAAAAGTTATTGAACTATGGGTTGCGTCTACTGTCTGTACAGGATTGTATTTGCTTTGATGATTGCATTTGACCATGTCTATTCTTGCTCCTTCTTTTATTATTATATCCTCCACTAGTAATGATTACTTTTCCCTCCTTCCAGTTATGCACACATATTCAGTCTTTTCCATTTTAACATACAATTTCCAAATACTCTTTTACTTAAAATATTCTTTCAATGCAGGCAGCTCTGAGCATACACAGAGTGTCAGAGCAAACACAGTAATGACATTGCAGCCGAAGCTTGAGATTTTGAAGGATTTAGTTTGTGCCTTGAACTGGATACGAGTGAGAATTGACAGTGATTTTGTGGGGGAACCAATGTGAGAAGCAGAATTTTCACTTCTAGCTGCCAGAGCCTTCAGTGGTTGGCCCAAAAGCTTGTAGTTTTGGGGCTGGTGTAGACAGTGCTGCTCCATATCACATCTTGCCAAGATCCAGATCAGAGGCCCATAGTATCTTAGGGCTTCCCCTGAATTAGTGCTTTATCATCCATCAACTCTAAGAGCTGGAAAAGGGTTGAGAAAAAAGCTCCTAAATGCTTCAGGTATTATTATTTTTTAAAATTCTTAGCTCTTCTAGAAGGAAAGTTTTGAAGAAAAATGTGTAGGAGGGGATGTGTGATCCCTATAACCTTTGAGCACGTCCTTGGTGTCAGGCAGATCCTGCCATGGTGAAAGCTTTAAAGAAGAGCTCAGCATAAAGCCAATTATCAAGTACAAGATATTTGTGCATGTTTATTTTGCAAGCGACATATATGCAGATGACATAGTATGAATCAGAACCATTCGCAAGGGGTATACAGCAGCCCCCAGATCCAGACTCAGCAAAGAACCAAGCTCCTAAGTCTTCTTTTTTTGGAAAGCTAGCAAATTTCTAGCTCTTCTAGAAAGCCACTTCCAAAACAAAAGCTCTTTCCTCACTGGTCCTTATTCCAGGATATATCCTGGAACACAGACCTATTGTCTAGATGCTAGTGCAGACTAGGACAGGCCCCTATTCTGGAATATATTGTGGAACAAGGCCCAGTGCAGAAAAGGACCAAAGGATGTAAGCATCAGCCTACAGACTCAAATCAATTATGGATCAAAAGCATTTCAGTGAAATCAGAAAAAAGTCTTCAAGTTGGCCCCTCAGAACTCATTTACTGTCCTTGCAGAACTTCCACATGAGCTGTCATTGTACGCTTGGTACATTCTAAGTTATAGCTCCATGAGAAATGATCCTATTTCCGTAGCTCAGTGGAATTAAATCTGAATCAGACTGATGATTTTGATGGGGCAATTTAAGGCTCATTCATATTTATTGGGAATCACTTCAGAAATGCTTCCTTCATGTAACTCCTTCCAAGTCAGGAATCACTTTTAAGAGATTTTTCAGAAGTAGAAATTTCACCGTTTGTATGGATAACACCTGACCAAATGTGTATATCAGACCCTGATGTGCAAGCAAGCCCCTGGAGTTCTACAAGTTTAGAAAAGATCCCCAAGTGGCTTTTTAATGATTCAAGAAGTATCTCCTTCAAAATACGGGGGGAAATTTCCTTCTTGACACTGAAGCAATGTTTCAAACTTCCTAGGCCCATAAGAGCTCTTATTGGACTTGTTTTCTAGAGCTCACTTATGCCCATATTACTGAGCAATGCTACAACCAACAATTGCCAGAAAGCATGAAATAATTAATTCACCAGTTGAGAAATCATCTGGTCCTTAGGCCAAGCAGGGTGGGGCTGAATAGATGCCGGCTGACCCATCTCTACCATCATCCGGTTTGTCATCAATGAAGAGAAAATTCAAAGTAAAGTTAATAGGAAAATTCCAGCAATAAGAAACAAAGAGAAAAATTGGAACTGAAGACCTCAAGCGCTTGATTTTTGCTGTTCCCTGTTCCCTCCCATACCATTTTCCTTTTGTTTCTTGTCACTTTAGATTGTAAGCCTGAGGGCAGGGACCTGTCTAAGATTAATATAATATTGTAAACTGCCCTGAGACCTTCAGGTATACTGTAGGGTGGGATAGAAATACAAATAAATAAATAATTCAATGCAAGTACTAAAAAAATGGCATTTAACTGGTCCAAAAGGTAATTTTTAATCCTATCTAGAGAGTGAATATGAACAAATCATGTACCATTTATAATCTCTGCCAGTAAGCTATAAGTTGTGGTGTTCATATTAAGGTTTCATTGCTAACACATAGAACCCGGAACTATTTGGCTGCTAACTTTTCTGTCTACCTCTTGATGCCTGTTTTATGGTTGGCATACAAGGCACCCATGGAAGTCACCCTATTTGAAACTGGGTGCTGGAAGAAAAAAGTAAGCATTTTCAGTAATTACACCAAAGTTTTGACTTCCAAGACCCTGGGATTGAAACTGTGACCCCAGAACTACTTTTTTTCCTATAGTTTGTACTTCAGAGACTTCAAAATAATATGGTGATTTTTATTTTTAATCTGTATTTGGTACTTTTACCACATCATGTACACAATCCCTTTTACGTTGTTGTTCCCCAATGTCATGATAAGATGATGAAGAAGAGTTGGGTTTTATACCTCAGTTTTCTCACTGTTAAAAGGACTCAAAGTGGATGATAAACCTTCTGTTCTTTCCCTCAAAACAGATACCCTGTGAGTTAGGTGGGGCTGTGAGCCCTCAGAAAGAGAGCTGTGGGTAGTGTGGACTCAAACCGGGAGACTACCAGCTAAGAATCCAACACTAACCACAAGACCAATTTGGCTATAATACAGACATGTGTGGCTGCTGTACAAGGAACATGAACTGGAAGGGGTGAGTGATCACTGAAGCCTGGTACTTGTCCCTAGATTGGAATCTATTTTGGCCACACAAGAATGATGTGACTAGAGAAGTCACCCCACCCCCAATTCATGGAGTCTAAACAGGAGTACCTGATGTTTGCTTCCCACAAGAAATATTCCTTTGTTTAGATGAGTATGGAAGAGTAATCACTGCTAAGGTCTGCTAATTTCATGAGTGTGTTTGGTGGGTGAATGAGTTGCTGTTGCCACAACAGTTATGACTTCAGCTCAAATCACTGCTAAATTGAAAGGAGATTTTTCAGCTTCCTTTCCATTTCAAGGTTTTGAGTTGCTCTGCTGCTGTTTAAATTTGCAGCATCCTGACCTTCAGCCAATGGGTACTACTGCAATATGGTTGATCAAAACAAAGCATGGAAGAATCAGATTGGTTTCCAATTAGCAACAGAGTAACACAAGGGTATATACTCTCACTGTATCTGTTTAACCTGTATGCAGAATCACAATGTAAAAAGCTTTAAATTATGGAAAAAGATGAGCATGGCTTTGAGATAGGTGGGAGAAACATAGGTGGGAGAAACATTGGGTGTTTTTCCATTGTCACTAAAAGTACCCATTAAGTACCCATTAATGGGTACGTAATGGCATTTTTGTACCCATTAATGGGTACTTAATGGGTACTTCTAGTGACAGTGGAAAAACACCAATTAAAAGCTTCAGTTGATACCAATTTGCTAACAGAAAAGGTTTAAGCCTAAATCTTAAGAAAATGAAGATTATATGAACAGGGACAATCACAAATTTAAGGGCATTTGCTGAGATTTGAGAGCAGGAGATGGTTTGTCCTTGTCTCTGCTTGAGATGCCCTTGGGCAATTGGTGGGCCACTTGTGTGTGACAGGATGCTGGACTAGATGGGCTGTGGCCTGATCCAGCAGGGCTCCTCTTATGTTCTAACTAGAGGATGATGCTTTGGAAATGATGCTTTTGTCTTCTGGGATTCATAACAACAACAACAACAACAACAACAATAAAGGGTCTAATATATATATTACAGAGGTTCAGTAACAGGAAGAGCAGGAATGAACGTTTCAGGGAAGATTTGTAAGTGTCATGACGTCTCCCTGAACACAAAGATCTGAATAGTTACTGGCATGGTTTTTAGTGCTGTGTTGTATGGATGAGAAAGTTGGAGAATTATAAAGCGAGAACAGAAACATGCAGATTATTTTGAACTTTGATGCTGTAGAAGGCGCCTCAGGGTACCATGGGTAGTTAGAAAGGCCAGTCAGTGGATTCTAGACCAAATACAACCTGAATATTCATTATTTATTCATTTTTTTTGGTGTCAGAAACATCATTAAGTAGTTATTAAAAATACAACATAAGTATGAAATGAAGAATACATAAAACACAGATTTGCAATAAAGCAGAGATAAGTACATATATTAAAGAAAAAAGAAAACCATGCTATACCTTTTCATAAATATTCATTAGAAACACAAATGATAAGAGTTAAACTGTCATACTTTGGGCATGTAATTAGGCCAAACTCCCTCGAAAACAAGGTGATACCTGGGAAAGTAGAAAGGAGGAGGGGGAGGCCAGCTAGTATGTGGGCAGACTCACTTATTACAGCAGTGAAAACATTGCTGGCAGACGTAAGAAAGTTCACAGAAGGAGTCAAACTATTGGTTACAACAGTAGATGACATCTACTAAACCAGAGGTCTTTATGCACCTGGCCTTATTCTGGAACACATCTTAAAACAGAGGCCTGCTATCACATGCTAGGTCCCATGCCAGATGAGGTCTGCTATTGTTTGCATTATCATGTGGACAACAGACCTCTATCCTGAGATATATTCCGGAATAAGGCCAAGTGCAGAAAGGCCCCAGCAAGCACATTGTGGTTACCCATTACATAACAAAACATTTTTGCTGCTTGCTCTATCTGATTACATCCCCATGGGTAAAGAAACCAGAAAGGGAGGGATCCAGCCAATCGCAGGGAGCTTTTCATTTTGGGATTGTAATTAGTTCTGTTTATTTATATTTATATTTATATCCTGCCCCATACCCAAGGGTCTCTGGGCGGCTCACAACATTTAAAAACAAACATATTAAAACTATATCAAACAATACTAAACCAGTACAAGGTTTGAAAATCCAGCATAACAATAATAATATATTTAAAAATTATACAAAACAGTTAAATAAGCAAAGCGCTGGCCAGATAAATAACTCTTTAACCAGTTTTGACATGAGCTGCTACATTTTCCTGGCTTGCCATTTCCAGACATTACCATGTATTCCTTAAATAGTGGATTCTCTGCATACATTTTCTTTTCTTTTGCAACAGAAGTATTGATGCCTACATAATGCTACTCCTTCCTTACTTAATGAACTTCTGAGGTGGTGGTGGGAAGCTCTCCTTACAGGGATGTGGGTAGAAGCCCAAACATCAATGTTCTTTTGCTTCCAAAGTTTTGTTGATCCTGCAGGGAACTCAGTGGCAAACTCAACAAGGGCAAAAGATGGAAATTGGATCAAGGGGGGATAGTGAAACTTGTGAGCTTGGGTCATGTTAATTTTTTTTATGGGGGGAGGAGAAGAGAATCCACGCTGATGGATAAAATGTGCAAGCTCTCACTGCTCGGGTGGTAATTAGATAGGTTCGGCAGCCTTTATGAGTGGCTTATGTTTCCTGATTAATGTCCCACTTGTGCACAGATGTGATTTAGCTTGCTGCTGAATAAACACAACATGCGGATGGCAAGGTGATAACTACCATGCTCAGCAAAAAGCGGGAGCCTATAAATATGCCAGTGGGTCAATAGAAGTGATTTCATTCTTCCTTCACGGGATTGCTGATGAAGTCTGACAGGGCAGCTCTACTTCATTAATGTATCACAATAGTGAAGAAAGCCTGAAGGGCTGAAAGAAATAAGGGGGCGAAAGGAGCCGCTTGCAGCCGCTTGCAGCCTGGCTTGCAGCTGTCTGAGAATTGCCAGGAAAAAAAGAAAGAAAGAAATGCAACAATGGAAGTAGGGAGAGGTTGTTGTACAATCATCTAGAGTCTCTCTTTCCCTTCTCCCCAAGTTGCAAAGTTTCAGTGCGTCCTATGGGAGTAAGACATTTGAAAGGCAGCTTTGATTTGGATTGATAATCCAAATGATATCTGCTTGGACTGATAAAGTTGGTAGGGAAGGAAAAGACCAAAATATATGAGAGACATTTAGTTTAGGCCTTGGTGACTAAGAATGGAAAATTTCAAAGGCAGCTTCCCGTATTTTAATCTGAAGGACTGAATCTTGAGGGCCATTCTTTAAAATGATATATGTATACATTTGGCATCTTCATTGGTTCATAGCTATGAGATACGGAGTGTGTACTGATCCTTTGTCATCAAAACAAGCCTTTGAGGTACAAAAGCTGATCACAACAGTCACACAGCCAAGGAAAATCCAAAAGTGTAAACAGCTGTGTCAATCCATTATGTACACACACACTAGAGAGTAGCTGCATAATATCCATTTATAAAAATCAGCAATGATTGTAAACCACTTCATAGTTTGCTGAGAGGGAGAACCACTGACTCTAATACTGTTGAACTTCTAACTGTACGTACAGCTCATTAAAGTCATTGAGCTTGAAGAACAGAACTTGAGTCAGCTGAAATTTAGGCTGCATCTCCATTACATAAAGGAGATACCCTTTGCAGAATCCTAAACGTAGGGAAGAATCAAGGAAGGGGGTGTTTAAGGTCCTGTCTGCATTTACCTTTGGGCTGGAATAAAAGCCCCCCATAATCATCTTCTAGGGCTGCATCCAGACTTGTTTATATTGTGCAGTGGAATGCGCAGTTGTGATTGGGGCGTCACACACAACGATTGATGCATCATCGTGATGGCGCATTATCTGATCCCTACTGTGCACTTACCTTAATGCTGATTTAACAACACTCGCTGTGTAGTATAAAGAAGATTTGAACCTTCCCACTTGTCTGGGTACAACAGCAAGATGAGACGAATGAGAGCAGAAGGGGCAGCTCAGTTCTGATTAGCTGCCTCACCCCATGTGACCACATGCTGATTCAGCTGTCACAGCTTTTGAGGAGGAAGCTACGGAGCTGCTTTTTAGTCAGGGCAGCCAGTCGTTGCATTGCAGCAGGTAAGCTGCACTTTTCCCTTTAACTGTGGATTTATTCCGCAAGTCGGGAGACAACCTAGGTCTCATTGATCCACATATTATTGTGGACCAGAGAGGCCCTGCCCCCTGCTGGTATGCTCCATCTGTGCTGGATGGGGCATAATCCCAATCAGGGAAGCCCTGGTTGGGATTACCAGTAGAACCAGGCCCTAGTCCAGAATATGGAGGCATACAGAAGCCGCACCATTTTGGAGATGCAACAAAGTGCACTGTTGAAATGTGTCCCCTCACTCAGAGATTTTGAGATGAGGAACTTTTGTTCCAGCCCCTTGGTGCCCAACCCCAAAGCTCATGTGAGCTTTAGGGCCAGAGTGGATGCTAGTCTAAACCAGTGTCATTGTGCAGACGATGCTATTCCAGATCACACTTTTCTGTGGTTTGAACCAGCAGGCCGGACTGGTGTAGACCTACTGGTTTGTACCACAAAGAGGTAAGTTCACAAAGGGTCAAAGCCATGGCATGAGGAGCACTATTTAAGTTACTACCTTGTGCCCTGATTCCTTCAGTATCTCACTGTAATCCATAAATACATGGCAAGCCACCTGAAGGAGCGGACAGTGACACATGAGGTCCTGGCAATTGTCAATATTCTGTGTGCATGGAGCCAGATTTTTGCAGGTTTTGCTCATTGGAGGATCCCTGACAATGGAGCCTAAAAAAGGCATGACTCTCACCTCTAAACTAATGAACATTTTCGACCAATTGATCTGGAAGAATACCCAATGTATGTACAATACATTTTTATGGAGCTGTGATAATTTTGTCACAATTTTTATGTTTTCTCTTTTTGTATGTTGCAAATTAGTTGAGAAACTTATAAAAGTGATATTAATGTTAACATTAATAATATCTCATGACATAGCTAAAATCAGGTGAGGACCAGTTCAGAATGTGTTTGGGTAGTACTCTCCTATCTCAAATGAATCATCTCCTGCTAACTGCCTTATGGGAAAACAGGTGCGCCCCTGTATCCATGGAGGATACATTCCAGCTCCTACCATGGATAACAAAAACTCTGGATAATATGAACATGTTTACTGTACTGTATTTTCCCATGCAGTCAACTGTGGTTGAGTGGATCAGTGAATAGTGAATCAGCGGATATGGAGGCATGCCTTTTTGTTTTCTCCTACAATTGATCATGCCTGTATGACTAGAATTATACTGGAGCAGGAAGAGAAGAATAACTAATGTCTTTAAAACTGTTAGTTACTGCGAGTCTTCCTTTTAAAATTATTGTGTTTTCATTAGCATTCCCATTAAATGACCCAGAAAACACTGTAGCCATGGGGGGGGGGCACTGATTGGTGTACTATGTTTAACTGATTGCTTGGCAGACCAATTGCATCTCTGCCCCTCCCTCTTTCCCTGTGATTGTAAGGCATGCCAGTTGACTCTTGGAAGAGAAAGGGCTAAAGTGAGCTGTACTCCTGAAAAGAATCTTAGGTACCTACTTCTTTTCCAGCTAAGGTCTCTGTTCCCACTAATTTCAGGTACTCAGCCATGTTCTGTTGGAGGATTTAGTGGACCTTTTTTTGAGTGAAGAGGTATTACATGTTGCCATTTTGATAAGGAAGGCTATTGTAACTTGAAAGCTGTCTTGGATGGGTATCCAACCTGAAGATGGGAAATGAATAATTGTAATAAATATTAAATGCATCTGTGGAATACATGAAAACAACTGACATTCATGGAAATCTTATGCTTGGGTAATGAAGTCAGATAGTTGTTTCAGCTGTGAGGCCGATGGCACCAAGAGGAAGCTTTTCTTGCAGCCAGTAAATATTTGTTTCTTCTCCTTGAAATTTGCCAGCTGGTACTTCTGCGTGTTTCTGGATCTTTAAAATTTATTTCAATAAATACAAAAATTATGCCAGCAATAATGAATTGTACTGAGATGGTTTTATTTTGTATTGAGAATTATTATTTTTACTAGCTGAATCTAAAAATAGTAGTTATTACTACTATTATTGACACCACCACTAGCAGCAGTCTGCAGATTACTTTTGTGAGCACGAGGAAGAAGAGGTTAAAGGTTGAAAGGAAGCCTCTTTTGGTCTCCCCAATCCCTTCATCCTTTCTCCACTGTCTTCTGCATTGCTGTCTGTGTGGCTTAGTCTCCTACTTACTGCTATTACTACTACTGTTACTACTGAGCCTTAGACTACTAAAGAAGGTTTACCTTCCACTTCAAAATGAATCTCAGATGAAATCACATGTGTTTTGGATTAAGGAGGGAACAGACCTGAATTGTTAAAGCACACCTATTGAGTTTATTTCAGACCTGTCTGAAACTCTTCTTCATCACTGTAACTTATTGGTCAACACACTCTGTCATTTAGTGGCAGCTTTACTCTGCTGTTTCAATGCTCAGATGAGTTCTTGTGCAGTACTGTAAACCGACAAACCTAAAATGAATGCACAATTGTGTTCTTGCACAGTGTTGCAAATAGAACACCCACACCCACGATGTGGAACTAAAGTTCTTGTTCAACTGGATTCCTTTGGAGGAGCTCTATAGCAGTAGCAGTTGCTGGCTGAATTTCTTTCAGTAGCCTCTTTGTGCTTTTCTATCTTGAGCAGATTTCAGAGCTGTGGGAGTTACTCTGGCGCTCTATTTTTCTCTCACCAGCTTTTCCAGCAAAAGCTCTATGCACAGGTGCCCATCTTTTTTACAGACTGGAGTCTCTACAACAATATAAATGATAGGTTCTTTCCACAAGAGGAAAAACTGAGGCAATGCTATTTGCTCTTTCCTTGTAATACTCTCATCCAGCTTCTGCAAATCTGGAATATGAGAATACCTAAAACAACAACAGCAGCAACAACAACCTATGTTGGAGGAAGAAATAACTTGGTTTTTGGAAAATGCACTCTGCAAAGGAGATGGATTCATTTGAAAATACTGCACATTTGACACACACATTCACATTTTGGTATGATTCCATTGCAGCTGATTCTGATTTAATGCACAGTAAAACCTAAGTGTTGCTACCCCCAAGCTCTCTTAAGCTGTTCAAAGAACACATGAGGAGACTGGGAGAAACTGGAGTTACACTTATGATTCCTACACCAAAGGTCAGAACAAAGTCAGTGCAATTATACTGATGGCAGTTAACGATGGTGGTGGTAATTAATAGTAATAATAATCTTCATCACCATCATTCTGATGAAATACAATATAAGTTAATTCTGAACAATTAAGAGCACAGTGAAGCATGAAAATACAATAAAAATAAATGAAGAGTCCACCCCACCCCCACCCCAGTTAGCTGCTTGTGTGTATTATTTTAAATGGGTAGGTAAAAGGTGACATCACAAAATAGTTTCTAGAGGCCAACTGACATCATATATGTGTATGGTATAAGAGAGTTCACATTACTAATTAAAATAAGTGCACTATCTCTGGATCACTTTTCCCTGGAATCTGTTCTTTTAATACATTTTGTGACCAGTTTGTCACATAAGGTTTTTAATCAATTTTGCCTCTGTTGCAGCTTGGCAATTTCCTCCTGTCTTGATAATTGTACTAGATATTAAGAAGGCTGAGATATTTATCTCACTGTAATTGGTAATACATGACATGGTTTTAGCCTATGAGAGCTGCTCATTTAAAGTTCATATGAAGTCTCTAAATAACTAGGTCTCTTGTACAAAGTGATCGAAAAGTTTACGGTTAGCAGAATGAAAATCCTGGGACTGTGAAAATCGCTCTATAATGCCATGGCATTCGAAAATTAAATTTCTGCAATAACGAATTACGATATAATGAGGTCACATTAGAGGAATAAGAGGCCCAGATGCCTCAATGATTTAATCTGTCTCTTCCTGTAGGCCTGCACCTAATTTTAATGAGTATTTTGATAGATAACATATTTAGTTCAAAATAGGTCTTTGAAGACAGTTGTGAGTGCATTACGTTTTAAAGATGCTGTGATAGAAATTCATTTCATTAACTAGCTGATAAGAAAATATGACTCTACAAATGCATTGGTATCTGACATACTATTATGACCCATCTGCTCTGGTAGAGAAAAGTGACAGTAATATATCTTTATTGGGCTGTTGCCTTGAATGCTGCAGAGGCTCAATTTCCCTGGCTAATGAAAAAGCAAGTAACATTAATGAAACAGGTATCACATAAGCCTTAACTTCAAAGAAGCTTCAGGACATAGGGAAAAACATTTCTTGTAGAGAAAACCAACACAGCAGTGGACATAACACAAAAAGGAAGAGCAAAACAATTCTCTTCTTCTGCATTGCACTGTATTTTCCTATCCACACTTGGAATTAATACAGCTGCTGCTGGTGTATATCTATAGTGTTCTTTATGTACAGAGGACTTACCAATATGCCAGCAGGTTTTTCCCATTGTTTCGGCTCCACCACCAAAATTTAGGCTGTAGGCCTATGTGTATTTATTTTATTCTGTCCCAAATTCCAGATATTCACAGACAGAATAAAAACAGTTCAAAATATAATGAAAACAGCCATAAAAAGTGTTTGTTATGTGGATTTATATGTGTATGTGTGTGAGAGAGAGAGGCAGAGAGAGAGAGAATTATAGAATCATACAGGTGAGTGTGAGCGGCTGATGGAAATAAATGTCATTTTCTTTTCTGTCAGTTTAGGTTAAGTAGATAGCCAATGTAGAGGAAAAGGGCGTACTTTTGGTTACCTTTCCGCCACTCTCAACTATGGCTTTTACCACTGTTGTTGTAAGTCTGCAACTGGGTTGTTCCTCTTCTGGGTGCTGCCATCTTGAGTGCATTGCCTTCTGCAACTGCGCATGCACCAGCGCTGTCACAATGACCCCACTGGCGCTCTGCACAGTCATGTCGGGGTCATTGGAGCTGCCAGTGTGCTTGCACAGCAGCTCCAATGACCTTCCCATCTGGCAGAGGTGTGAATGCTTGCCGCCTGGACATGACAGATAAGTTTCTGGATATGTTTCGACGTGTGTGGAATATAATTTTGTGCTCCACTGCTAGTGCATAATGTTTGTTTATTTGTTTGTTTGAATTTTTATCCCACCCTATATCCAAAGATCTCATTAAAAACCAGTGAACATATAAAATGAACATGTTCACTACTTACGTACTAAGAGTCCAAGTGTGAATTGGCCCCAAGGTGGACTGTCCACACCACAAGCACTGGTAGTAGTTTGGAGAAATACTGGTAGTATTTTGGTGTAAACATGACCTTGAACTCCTGAGCTTAACTGTGGTGGCATAAGTACATTTCATGCAGGTACGTGTGAACAGGCCCCAAGTTCCAGTTTGGCTAATATATGCATAATATGTTATGTTCATTGGCTCAATTTTCTTGTGGCTTTACGCAACATTGCAGCCTCTTAGGCTGTCTCCACATCTCCTTCTCATATCCTGGGACAGGGCAGACCTCCCCGTTCTGGGATACCCAACCTCCCCTAGGCTAGGGTGAAGTGGTACTGGCATAGGACAGGGCCGTTTGCACTGGGATAGTCTGTCCCCTGCCAGCCCCCTCCACCCGCTCCATTGGGTATGCCAGTCCTGGTACCAGCACTGGAAACTGATTTCATGATTTTATGTGTTTCAGAAACTGAACTGAAAATGTTAACCTTTCAATTTTATGCATGTTTTCCAAACAGCATTAAAACCAGGTCATTTGAACATCTGTTTAATGGCAGTGCTGCATAGCCATTTCTGATTAAAATTAGAGCTGTGTCCAGATGTGGGAAGTATAAAAACCATGGGGGAAAAAAGAGATGATGAGAACTTTTGGAACAATTCCCAAGACAATACTAGAACAGTTTTCTCAAGATGAATGCTGTTGTGTGCAGGTCTCCTGTATGATGCTGATAGCAGTGTGTGTACATACATGATAGAATAAACTCTGTTCAAGTAGTCATTGTTATTGATGGTAATCCTGCCTTCATATTTCATTGTGCTCCATATTATAAATCTAATTTACTTTGCGCCTATCTGTTGTAATGCTTCTGAGACTTGCCATTCATATGGTAATGCAGTAAGATCAAGTTGACAGAAGAATTATCTCCATCCTAGAGTATTTGTGTATGTGTGATGTTTGTTTGCTCAAATGGTAGGTGGCTGTTTGGACAGAGCTGCCTGGCAAAATGCTAAAAACCTGGTTCTTTTCAGCACTGCTTCATTACTCGTGAGTAGGATGCAATGGTTGGGAACCTAACTGCTTTCTAACATGCTGTTGCTTTCGTTATAGGGCCGTTTGCAGATGCATCTGCAGCATCTGTCAGCATGCACACATGTGACACCATGCAAAGAGACCTTTGGGTATGGGACGGGATATAAATATAAATATAAATAAATAAAATAAATAAAGATATGTACTGAGGCTCTCTGTGCAAGTGCAATTATGGCACAAGCATGCATGATGTCTGGAAACGGGGTATGTTTAGGGATATGCACGGATATTTGTAACTTTGTACACAAATTGAATTTTATGACATACAAATATGAATGTTTCGGAACATTTGTACAAATTGTTCAGACATTCATTAAACTGGGGATACATATCGGTTATGTATCCAAGGAATATCTTCAGAAAATCCAAAGTAAAAAGCTTCTCCTTGGAATAGTGCAGGCAATCAGAAGCTGCGATTTCCCACCGCAGTTTTCATCCCATCTGCAGGCACCCTAAGAAAAGAAAGTTGCATGTAAACTGTGCTGCTATCCAATCAAGTTTTGAATGCTTTAGTCTGGCTCTGCTGGCTGATTTCATAGTTTAATATTATTCTAAACAACATTAAAATCAATTTGCATTATGAATTTCATATCACAATAGATATACTTGCAGTTTCATTCTATCCTTGCACTGACTTGTTATTTTCTTTGAAAAGGGATATAATTCCAGCATTCATTTTTTTTGTTATTTTTAAGAAAACATATTATGTCTTATAATGAAAAGAGTTGCATGTGTTTTTAGGTACCAGTTCTTGGTAAAATGTTTGTAAGGACAAGACATTTAATTAAATGCTTTTATTCAAAAACACAGTTTTGAAAACAGAACTCAAAATATTTGCTTTCTTGAAGGCATGTTATTTTAAAATGTGGCAGGAATGAGTTTTGAGTTAAATGTTTTCCTGCACTGTACTCATTTTCAGGGCACAGAGTCTTTAAAATCTCCCTTCACTGAACATTCAGGGACATAATTTTGCATCCTTTACAAACATCCCTCCATATTTTTGAGTCCCAGACAAAGCAGATGTCAGTTTGAAAATGGAGATTTCAAAAACACTTAAAATCAGCTGGCTTCCTAAGTGCTGCTATGTTCTTGTTCAGCCTCTTGGTAAAAAAAAAGAAAAAGAAAAAAGCATGTGTCATGAATACTAATTATCCTTAATGTAGTATTTTTAGAGGAAACAAAATCAACTTCAGAGCAAAATAAAAATTAGATATGGTCCAGGCTCTCTGGTTAAATTATATTTGTTGCAAATTTCAGGATAAGCCCTGTTATTGATCTCATCACTTTCCTGGAGTTGAAGGCAGAAATGGCATGCGTAGGTGCACAAACAGAAGTCCAATCACTTTTATCCATGTGTTTGTGCAAATAGCAGAAAGTTACTTTATCTGGCTATGTGCTTTTTGTGCAAATTTACATCAAGTATCTTCGGTGCAACTTCCATAGGCATTCCCAATTCTTGGCTGGTAAACTTGTATGTCATATTTATTTATTTACATTTTTATTCCACCCTGTACCTGGAGGTCTCTGGGCAGGTAACAACATTTAAAATCAAACATTATTAAAATAATAACAGTATGCATTAAAACAATAGCATCTGCAAGTGGGAAGGGGAAAGGCTATCCCCGTTTAACCAAAGGCCAGGCACATGATTCTTGGCAGTAGAAAGGAGAAGATGGCGCAATATCAGCAGGAGTGTCTCCACTGCACAACCAAGGGGAGAGAGTGCATTGTTTCAAGGCCAGCTCCAGATGCCAGCCAAATATTGTGGCAGCAAACAATATTCAGGAGAAAAGTCCCTCTGGAAATTGCTTTTTGGGCAGACAGTGTTGGGGGTTTGTGCAGTCTGTGTGCATTTTAGTGACACACACATCTGGGTATTTCTCCAGGGCAAAATACCTGGATGTGCACATCACCACCACCTTGCATGAAGGATAATCTTTTCCAGCCCCACACAGGCACAGTGGCTCTGGCTAGAAGGTAGGTTATAGCACTATTTTGAGAAAACCTACTACCAACATTGGGTTTTCATACAACAGGCTATAATGCATTTTGGGAGGATATGGTGGGGTTGCCACCAAATGGCAGGTATATGAAGAAAAAGGAAAGGGGAAAATAAAGAGAAATTAAATGTCCAAAATAAGCGGGGCGGGGGGGGGGGGAACCAAGTTCTCTTTAGAAGCATCCATCCTCTAAAATACTACTTGATATTCTTTTGAGTCCTTTGGGTATAGGGCAGGATAAATAAATAATAGGCTACTATCACAGAACTGATGCTTGAACAGCCTGTTCTGCTTTTCAGCTGAGTTAAAAACAGCAGCCCCAAAACAGAAAGAAAATAATCCTGCTGATTATTCATTTATGAACTTTGGGATATTGAGAAATCATTGTTTTAGTATTAGGGCTCTCTTCCTTTCTCTCTTTTCTGCCAACATTTTGCCACCAGCAGCATTATCAGTGCAAATCATGTCTAACCTGCCATTGACTGACTGACCAATCAATGTGATATACTGTCTTATCGAAGGCCACTTGGCCTCCTTAGATGTTCCAAGGCATGTATATATTTGGTTGGAGTTCAGGTGATATCAATATGGTCAGGCTTTCCAGCCACACATGTTTATGGCCGCAGTTACACCTTTGTGAGCCAGTTTGGTCTAGTGGTTAGGGGGCCGGACTTTTATCTGAGAATACCAGGTTTGATTCCACCCTCCCCCATAAAGCCAGCTGGGAGCTCTCTTCTGAGCTTTCACAGCCCCACCTACCTCAAAGGGTGTTCTGTTGTGGGGAGAAGAATAGAAAAGCTTTGTTAGCCACTTTGAGTGTTAATCTTGATTAGATCTAGATTAGATCTTGTTGCAGAGTAGTTTACCTTGTTATCTGAGTTCGGCGTTAGCTTCCGCTACGCAACAGGCTTTCCAGCTTCCGTATCAGCAATCCAGCATTCCAGCTCATTAAACACACACAGCCGCTCCGAGTTATTTCTAATGAGCTACGATTTATTGCTTGAAGATTACATTGGTATGTACAAAACAAGTTACAGTCTTATTAGCCTGGCGAGTCTGCTTTCCGGTCCATGTTTAGCACATGGCATTCTCCTCCCAGACTCACATCCTTGGCAAGAACATCAACAGCAAAACCTACTACACAACAAAGACAACGGGAACCTTATACAGAATCAGCAACCGGACGTTGTTGGTGACAACTTCCGGTAGCTGTGTGTGAGCTGCCTCCCCCTCCCATTTGGGTTACGTGCTCAGGAGCACATCTCTGACCTTGTAGCATATCAGCTTCACTGTCTTTCCCAGGAGACAGAACACACTATCTTTTGGTTGTTTTCAAATGCACATCCGAACGTGTTTTTTTTTCCTCACTCTTCCCCAGACTAACATTGAGTCCCCTTAAATGGGTGTGAAAAGGGGGTTAGAAAAGCCAACTCTTCCTCTTCCTCTTCCGCCTGAATTCCAGCCCCATTGGTTACATCTTTAACAGCTAAGCTGTTTTATTTTCTGGACTTTCCTTTATTTGGGCCAATACAACATTAAGCTTTTAATCCCTTTCCAGGAGGCCACCCTGCTTCCACTCCTGCCCAGAAAATACCTTGGCAAGCCTCTGCTCTGATTTTTGCCCCTCCCCCTCTCCTTTGCATTGATTTCCTCTCTGCTCCCTCCGATTTCCATCTCCATGTACCCTCCCTCTTGCCTTGACTTTCTTCTGTCCTGTTGCCACTGCCCCACCCTGAACTCCCTCCTCTTACCCTTCCTGAATGCCTCCCCCTCAAGCAGAGCATTTCATCCACCTACTGCATCAGTGACAGCTGCAGGAATGTGTGATCAAGCCACTCCAGGCCAAAAATGACTTGGATTCTGATGCCTTCCTGACACGGATTAAAATGGTAAGGTGTAATCACAGCCTATGTCAGTGTACCAAGCCTTTTAGGTTTGTTCTTGACATGCTGTGCTTTTTATTTTTCAAACTTTATTTTCACTTGTGGATTTTAAGAATTTATATTTATTTTCTACCATCCTGAACCCTTTTTGGAATTTGTTTTGTTTGCAATGGACCTAATCCATATGATTGGGTACAGTGGGAATGATTATGCTGAGCTGTGCTTTTGATGAAAAGCAGATCAAATTGGGGTTTGGTGCACTGTCATTTCCTTGCTGCATAAGCTGATGCTGACTCAGACTCAGTTCAGATAACTTCATATCACATGAACAGCAATTACTCAGCAATGAACACAATACAGATGTTTTTGCAGTTTTAAAAAATGCAGGAAATGCTCTGGAGATGAGTTACCTTTCCCCTCCTGTTCTCTACACCTATCCTATCTCTTGTTTTCCATTACTCACCTGTTATCTAGGAAACATCAGGTTCTAGGTGGAGAATGAGCACACAGAGTGTTTCTTCACAGGATTGGTGCTGATGAATGGATCTGCCTGAGGTCCAAGAATCCCATACCCTAAGTAGATTAAAGCTTTTCAGAGTATCCCATGAATGCTAACACAAAATGACTAACACAATGAATTCTTAGTCCCCAAATAGTTGCTGTAGAAATATACTCTTTGAAAAATTGTCCAGAAAGCTAAAAATAGGAGCAAAAAGGTTGCAAACCTTATCAAGGCTTTGGGGAATAGACTCAAAACAGATATATACAGTTGAGGAGTAAGGGTAGAATGAGCTGTGGTTTAAGGAATGTAAGACAATTACTGTTGGATCAGACCACAGCCCATCTTATGCAATTCTTTAAGAACCAGTGTGATATGTGTCCAGCTAGCTGTTCCAGTCAGCACTCTAGTGGCTGCATTTTACAGTAGCTGCAACTTCTGAACCATCTTCAAGGGCAGCCCCATGTAAAGTGCATTACATCCTCAGATAGAGAGGATGCTGGGCATTGGGATGAACGGTACACTAGCTACATCCCTATTCTGTCTCTCTGGCCCAACAACAAGAATAGGCCTTCAACCCCCTTTACAGAGCGAATTGGCCATCTGGTGAGTGAGATGGAAGTCCAGTGGACTACAGTGACACCCCTATCCTCCCCCCTGGTCTAGAATAGTGCTGCATTGTGTACCCCAGAGAACAAAGCTGGCTCAGTCCAGTTCACCCATCCAGGTCTCAGTTATACATGCCAGATCAACCCTTTCCTCTAGAATTAGATCTTGGATGACTGCAGTTTTATTTTGGATTGATCTGGCATTTGAAAGCAGCACTGTTAGAGTAGTGGGCTGGTTGGCATGTCTTCCAAAACTCTGCTGGCTGGGAGGCAGAACAGAAGAGGTGATAGCTTCAAAACATCTGACACCCCTTCTCCTCACCTGTCTCTTCTGCCCCCCAACACTGCATCTCCCCCTGCCCATCACCACTGTAATAATGCCCCCCTGACCCAATCCTCCCCCTCCTGCCTGGCCTTGACACATGATCCCACCCCCCCATGCTCACACACCCATGCCCCCACACAAAAAAATCTAAAACAATAATAAACAATAGTAAAGGTGCAGCACAGCTGGAATGCTAAGGTGGAACAGTGTCCCCTTCTTTCCTCTTCAGCTTCTAAGAGGAAGGTATGGTACAACTGGAACACTGGGATGGAAAAGTATTCTGTCCTTTTCTTTTGAGCTCCTAGGAAGACGTGTGGCACTTCTAAATGCCAGATGGAACAGCGTCTCCCTCTCTCCCCTTAAGCGTCCAAGGAAGAAGAAAGTGCAGCACAGCTGGAATGCTGAAAAGGCAAAGCATTCTCTCTTGTCCTTTTTAGCTCCTAGGAAGAGATGTGGCACTTGTAGATGCCAGGTGAAACAGCATCTCCCTCTTTTCCCTTCAGTCTCCAAGAGGAAGAAAGTGCAGCACATCTAGTCCAGAATCCTGTCTCACACAGTGGCCCATCTGTTGCACTGGGAATTTCAAGCAGAAGGCAAAGGCAAACCCTTCACCTGCTCTCAAATCCCTGCAAATGGCCTATAGTGGCACCCTGCTTTCTCTCTGAACAGGAAGAAGTACCTAGGCATCCATTCAAGTAGCCATTGTTAAATCTGTCCTCCAACAATTTATCTAATCCTTTCTTTAAAACTATCCAGGGTGGTTCCTGTTACTGTCTTAGATTGAATCGGAAAGTGTAATACTACTATTTGAGTGCCAGCATGGTTTTACTCCAAGTACCATTGTCTGCCATATCACACCATCTTCATGGTAGGCAAGATAGGGACATGCTTCAGAAATCTGTGTCTTGGGGTAACAGCCACATTCTAAGTAGTTAGAGAAGTTGCTTGCTGTCCATCTGGTTCAAAAACTCAGTCTTGATAGCCCATTAATTATCATTTGTCATTAGTAATCAAGCTATGTCAAAACTAAAGGTAGGCTTCAAAGAATTAGGACAAGAAGGCTCATATAGAACATGTCAGAGAAGCGTTAAGTTTTAATGTTCTGCTTTTGGGTGACCTATCTGCTAAAATTCCTGCTAAAATATGTATAAACATGTAGACTATACCCCAGGGCATATCCAAAGCATTTCCTGGATAGTAATGATATAAGAGTTTCCTGTCCTAGTAATAGCTGGTGTCCCAAAGCACCTCAGCATCAAAAACTAATGCTTGCATTCCCTGAAAAGCTACTGAAGTACCAAGATGTTGCTATAAATGGCTGGAGTGTGATTGTAGCCCCTTTCTCAACCCTTTAATTCCTTCCAACACAGCCTAATGGAGATTAAGAGCCATTAAAAGCTCCTTATTGCACCTACCACTGTTATTGATCAGGCTAACTCAGTTGTTCCAGCCAATGATCTATTAAAATTTTGTCCTCTCCCTGAGTTTTACTGGCAAAAGGAAGCCTGTAAGTGTACCACATTCTTGGGGTCATCAGACTTGTGAGATCAACCTTTTTTTAATTTTTAAATATATAAATTCAAAGTGCTACTAAACAGGCCAAATATAATAGTAATCTTTGAATGCCCATTTCATTGATTACATCTACAGTTCAATATATCCATGAGAGTCTCTGACTTGTTTTAATATATTTGATTTTAAATGTTGTCACCTGCTCTTAGACCTTCAGGTAAATAAATAAATAAATAAATAAATAAATAAATAAATAAATAAATAAATAAATAAATAAATAAATAAAAAATAAAAAATAAAAAATAAAAAAATGCTGAATTTCGTATTATCTCACTAGTTGGGCACTTCCCAAGCGCCTAGGACTGCGTGATGTATTGGCGAATTATGCGAGCAGACCCCAGTAAAGTGGCTTTTTGTAGTTGGCAGATGGATATTTTGTCAATGCCAATGGTTTTTAGGTGCCCACTGAGATCTTTTGGCACCGCACCCAGTGTGCCGAGGATGATTGGGACCACTTTCACTGGTTTTCGCCAGAGTCGCTGAAGTTCAGTTCTCAGGTCTTCATATCTGGTGAACTTCTCCAGCTGTTTCTCCTCAATTCTGTTGTCACTTGGAATAGCAATGTCAACGATCCACACCTTCTCTTTCTCAACGATTGTAATATCAGGGGTGTTATGCTCCAATTTTCGGTCAGTCTGAAGCCTGAAGTCACAAAGTAGTTTTGCCTGTTCATTTTCAACAACTTTTCCTGGCTTGTGATCCCACCAGTTCTGATGGTGGCCTCAGAGCCTGTTTGGAGTTCTGAAAGATGAAGGGGTCAAAGTTGTACCTGAGTTTAAAGGCACAGGCTGCATCCCCTTGCAAGCAGTTTGGCTCTGATTGGGCATGGATGTGACCGGGTGCGGGATGGAGACTGGATGTTGCCCATCCTCATGCCATTCCTGGTAATGTGGGCTGGATGTGGGCTGGGTGTGGATACAGCCATCCCCATGCAAACTGTGCCAAACCCCAGCATGAGGGAGCAGCCCCATCTCCTTTCTGCCCCCTCTCCTCATTGGAGGCTGGATTGCTGTCACCTCACCCCTGTACCGCCTGCTGCAAATGCTGCATCCCCTCCCTTAGCAACCCAGAGAAGCCAGGACTAAATGCCAAAAATAATAATTAAAAAAAAACCCAGCTGTTTGAGAAAAGCTGCTATGAGGTTTGGCGGCAGTTGAGCAGTTTTGCACACCTCCGCTCTTCCCAGGAACTGTGAGAACACCCAGCAAACGGAAAATCAAGCCATTATCATGCCTGTCTTGGCAATTGGGGAAGGGGGATGGAATACTTGTATAAAAGAGTCTCATGGGGTAGTTAAGGCCATTTGATCCCCTCATCATTTCGGCTTTAACACATTTCGGTTGTGATCTCCAATGCACGTGGCAGGTATGGCAAGCACAGGACATGAAACCTCACATCCCAATGACACGAGTGCCAATCTCCTCCCCAAATAGCCTGGGACCTTCCCCATGTGTAGGCTCAGCTCACAAAGCAACACCAAACCGTGATGAGATTTGTTTTTTCCAGTACCAAATTTGTCCTGGTTTGGGTAATTTGGTCTGCAAAAACCAGACCGAATCTAAAATGCATGGAGTTGCCCCTTCCCGAACCCGGTTTAGGTTTGTACCAAAATGTGCAGGGGGACTTTCCTAAGAATACCAACCTGAATTTGGTTCCTGAAACAAATTGGCAGTAAGTGCAAATATAGCAGGATAGGTATAATATGGAAACAGAAACTTGTCCTGGTGAGTAAGTGATAGCATTTTGAACCGTTGGAGCTTTCAGATCTTCTTCAAAGATTATCTCATTTACAATGCACTACAGTAATCAGTGTTCATATGCATGTGTTTCTACCCATGTGAAATGTATGTTAGGAATATCCTCTTTACATCATGTTTATCATACTGCTTTGACACTGCAGTGTTCCACATTCTTCTGCAAATATGTAGCTTTGAAGAAAAGTTGGCTTCAGGACAGCTCATCTGGCTGTTCTTGGAGGTGCTGGCTACATCCAGACATGTAGTAAAAAAAAAGGCAGCTTGAAAGTGGCTTGGGGTGATAACCTCCACTCATTAGTCTTTCAATTCCACTTATTATCCACATTCTATGGTCTTTTTCTGTGCTGTCCATATATGAGCAGCTGGGTAGGGGTATCATCAGGGAATGCATGGGAGAGTGCTTTGGCGTGGGCTTCTTCAATACCACTTTCTTGCAAGGGCCTGCTCCAATGCGCTGTCCCTTTTGACCCCCCTTTTTAATGCACGTGGATGGACGCAGCTATTCTTTTACCACCCTCCTCCCCCAAAAGCAAGATATACTAGGGCAGTGATGGTGAACCTTTTGGGCTCAGTGTGTCAAAATTCACACACACACACAAAAAAAACCCTAGCTTAACTCAGGCGCCATGTGACATCTAGAAATATCCACAATTTTGTGATATTTGTAGCTCTAGTAAAAAAAAGTTATATTTTTGATAAATGTATTTATTGCAAGCAAAAACAAATAATTCTTTACATTGCTGACTTTTTTGTTGCTGAATTTCATTTGCTAAATCTTCAATTGAAGGTTGCTATTTCAGACACTTCAAGCCCAAGCAAGCACTACTGACTTCATCTGTCAGTCACTTTCTTTTATTAGTTTTAATATTATTTAACACTGAGAATAAGGTCTCTCAAAAGTATGTAGAGGGAAAAATTGTGAGTAAAGTCATCGCTGCTGCACACAGGTCTTCAGTCCTCTAGCTGCCGGTAGCACAGATGCACTGTGCGTGATCTGGCGGTGTGATGACATGGCCCCATCGTGCCTCCTATGCCAGGCACAGACAGTGCCTCTGTGCTCCTGTTATCTTGTAGGCCACAAACCAGAAGCTGCCTGCGCCCTACAAGATACCAAACAGCAACAACATGACCAGGCACTGGGGTGACACTGTGCGTTACCCAAAAGGGCTTGACATGTCACCTGTGACATGCGTGTCATAGGTTCGCCATCACTGTACTAGGGATGTGTACAGATGGGTTTTTTTTCATATCAAATCAAATGTAAGAAAATTCATATTCATTCAGATAGATTCCCTTTGTCATGGAAATTATACTCAGATCATTATAATCTATAATCAATGCTTATAGTCAATCATTAGTTTTATTTAGGTTAACCTTTACCCTATATAGTTGGGTGCATAATATGATGTGATTTATAAGTTTGTAACAATGCTTGTCCAGAGTAGAAGTAAACAGACATTTGCGGTTAAGTTGTCTGAAGGAAAAGGGGAACTTTTCCTTCTCCTTTCCCAGTTTCTTTATGCCTCTTGAGTTATTTTGAATGTATACCAAATTAACGTTTCTGCGTCATTATTAATCTTTTACCTATATCTGATGTACTGTTACTATCCGGAAGGGGCATTATTTTTTGGCTATATAAGTGGGACATATCTCTTGTATGTTAAGGAGTACCCAGGACTCCTTCCGTGACTAGTCATGTAAAGCGCTTTAATAAATCTTACATCTTGATGAAGGAAATACTGTGTCAGATCTTGCTTTAACAGTTGGTGTTTCCGCCCGGTTCAGGAAGGCATTTTATTTAATGCCTGCCCTGTTTTGGGAACCAGGAAATCTGACGGGTTTGATCGTTGAGCTCAAGATTGCAATTTTGGCAGATGGTATTTCTGCATTTTGAGTGTTGCAATCGCCTGGTACCAGGTTTGGCGATCAGGTGGATTCCTGATCGGTGCGCGCAGAGATCGGGTGGATTCCTGATCTGATTGGGTGGATTCCTGATCAGTGGTCCGATGTGCACTTAGGATCACACATAGACCCAAGGTAAGGGGTCGAGCCCGGAGGGGCTGCCAAGCTGTAAGATCGCTTGTGGTTCGCCTTTTGAAGGCTGTTTGGAAGAAAGAAGAGAGAACAAATGTGAGCTCTACGGAGTAATTGAACAGCTACATCACCCTGGTGAGTATGTTTCCATAGGAATTAGTGGAAACTTAGAACGGCTGTGTGAGTGTGAATGAGAGGGCAAATTGCTGCCCAAGCGAGTGGGACTTCCTAGTAGCCGAGGTTTATCCGGGAGGAAAACCAGGTGAAAGGACAGGAAGCGTTTGCCGTTTTGTGAAGCCTTATGTTCCCCCTCCCTTCTTTTTGTGCTCCTGTCTTTGAAGTGTGACTGAAGCCGAGATAGGCAGGAGGGGAGGGCAAATGGGAACAGTTGCCTCACGTCAGGTGAAGGTTCCCGAAAAGGGGACTCCGGCTTATCAGATGTATAAAAACATCCTAAGTCTGTATAGCTGGAATTCAGTTATTGCTAACAACTTCAAACTTTGTTTTCCTGTAGAAGGAAGTTTTAACCCGGAGCGTTTGAACTATGTTCGGCAGAAGTGGGCTAAATAAAGGCTGCTCCAAAGCATTTTAATTGTTTGCCTCACAGAAACGGAACTTTGAAAATGATGGGAAAAAAAAAAGAAAAAAAACTCTTAAGGGTTGGTGGGAAACCCTAGAATGGCTGTGGGTGAGTAAGAGTCCAACAGGCAGAGAGGAAAGAAGGCGGCTTAAGAGAGTAGAAAGGAAGGCATGGTAACGAGAGCAAATTCTGTGGCGCTTTGGGTTTGTTACCCAGCCCCACAAGATTGGGTGGAAGGTAGCTTAGAAAGAGTGCCAGGTTAGTAAAAATGATAGAATATACTGGTGTTAGGGTTAGATAGGTAGGAATTTAATGGGGTGTGAAGAATAAGAACATAGGATCAAAGTGAAGGCTGCAGATATTGGAATTAGTATCGTATTTGGTTGAATGTTATTGATGATTGTTTGAGTGGCTTGGTTGTAAATGGTGAGTAACAGGTCGACCAGTGTGGAAGCCAAGGAATTGATAGTTTGTATGAGTGTTTAAGAACTGGACCCGAGCCCATAAGGACAAAAGGTCTAGTCAGAGGAAACTGACAAAGATTTGCCTGCAGTCAACCTGCAGCACCAAGAAGTCAACTTGCAGCACCATATTTGGGATTTAGAGAGTTATTCATTAGAGTAAATTGGAGGTTGTGTATATAGGAATTGGGGACAGATTGACATTATTGACCAAAGACCCTTATAAGTAAGCCCTAATCTGATGGAAACGCCTCCCACACAGGAGGGGAATTACAATTCCCCTAGTTGTAGGATTCTGTCTTAGAGGAAGGAAGCTCCATTTGACAGGGCTGGCGATCAAGAATTCAAATTGGGTTTTGGAGAGATTGGATTTCCTTGTACAATTGACCGATATTAATAAGGGTTGAAGTATGGTTTAAAGTACTATAAATTGCCAGGATTCATCCCTGGCTGGATGAGGCTGAATCTCACTTAGGAAAGGGAAATTCTGGGTATCTGGAAAGAGAAACGAGTAAGCTATATAGTGTGTGGGGATAAAATCATTTTGTCCCTGTGACATTATATAGAAGGTGCCCAGCATTTGACACTTCCTTTTTAGAGCTGTATGCAAATTGAGGAACTAGGAAAAGAGTGAAGTTTTATTTGATGAGTGTTTTGACCAATCTCTGTTTGTTCATTAATTGTCTGAATTGTGAGTATGGACTCTTGTTTTATTGGGTTTTGTTTGTATCTGTATCTGTATGTTTATGTTGTGTTTACAGAACACTGAGACCTTTAGAACTGTTTGTCATGTCTTCATGTTGACCGATAATTGTCCTGTGTGTGGATTATAATGTGAAAGAAAAGAAAAAAATGGCATGCCGAGGCTTGAGTCAAACTGCTAGCCTCTTGAAATGAAGCTTCAGAGTATTAAAGTTTGTGATGCATATTAGTATTTGATTAAGTTAATATTTTAGATTTGAGAGTGTGATTACATGAAAGGTATGTTTGGGGGAGAGATACTGTTTCTGTTTAGACTTTCTTTAGTATGAATGTTAAGGGAAATTAATTTCCCTCCAGATGTTGATTGGTTGCAGGGTTGCCTTAGGGCTAGTCACAGTTGGCTCCCTTGTTGGCTCACAGTCCCTCACAGCTTTCTTCCATGCTCTCACAGCCCCACCCACTTTGCGGAGTGTTCTGTTGTGGAGAGAGGAACGGAAGGTTTGTCAGACACTTTGAGTTCCCTAATTCAATGAATGCATGTGTGAGAGATACAAATGAAAAAGCCAATTTTTTCTACATTGTGTGTCTGAGTGAAGTTATATATATGCACTGCAGAAAGGAGTGCTGGCTGGCCATACTCCTTCTTGCATGGTGTTGATTAATTTTATACAGTAAACAATATGTGTAGTTCGATCAGTCTTGGAGGCTCGTTCTCTCCCTGTCTTCTCTTCCAGAGCTCTAAAGGAGCATTGGCAACGGCACCAGTTTTGGGTTTGCCTAACCCAAACCTTTCACTTTGCCTAACCCAAACCTTTCCCCTTTCACTTTGTATTGTCATATGAGGGACGGGATTGCTCAAGGGGTGCTAACCCAGAAGCATGGGGATTTGTTATAGCACTGTGCTGGATCCTGTTGCTGTGGGATTACCACTTTGCCTACGGGCAGTGGCTGCTGTTGCCACGTTAATGGAGGCCTCTGCAAATTTGGTTTTACAAGCACCTCTTACAGTAGCTGTCCCTCATGCTGTTACTGCTTTGCTTTTAAGGAACAAACAAAGCTTTTGTCAAATTCTTGTCTTACTAAGTATGGTTGCTGCTATTGAACGCTGAACCCCACTTCTTTATTGCCCTTGCCAGGGGATGGGAGCAGCGCGTGGGCTGAGCCACGTGGGTAGGATGGGCATGATAGCATTGTTGGTCAAAATCTGGTATGCCCCAGGTGTTACTGCAGTTGCCCAACAATATTGCCCAATCCTGCCTGGTGTGTCTGGCCCATAATGTGGGGAAAGGAGTTACCACTCCTCCTGCCTATCCCATGTCTGTGGGGAGGGCCATTTACACTTGTTCAAGTTGCCTTTCTTTGGATGCCACCCTGTGCTGGCTACTAATATGTTTGCACCTGTCCCTTTGGTAGATGGGTTGGGGATTTTACCTATAAAAAATGGACATGACAATGGTCGCAAAACAATTACTGACGGAGTTTGTACCTCGGTATGGCCTCCTACTACAGATTTCTTCTGATTGTAGCACCCATTTCACAGGACAGGTGATTAGACCTGTTCTGAAAGCTCTCAATGTTCCTTAGCATTTCCACTGTGCTTATCACCCGCAGTCTGCCAGTGCAGTGGAACGGCAAATGGAATATTGAAAGGGAAACTTGCAAAGGGAAACTTGCAAAGGTTTGTGCAGCCACGTATCTGAAATAGGTGGATGTCTTACCGATTGCATTGTTCTCCATGCACTGCACCAAGCTGTCACTGCACCAAGCTGTGCATGGCCTTTCACCACATGAGATAGTGATAGGTCGTCCTATGAGAGTACCAACTGATCCGCCTATTGTGCAATTTGATCATGGATTGATGGATGAAACACTTGTATCTTATTGTCAAGCTTTGATTTGTTCTAATAGGTTCCTTCATACCCGAGTCAAAGAGGCTTTGCTGCTACCTTCTGTTCCTGTTCATTCATTGGGACCCGGAGACTGGGTTATGGTGAAGGCGTACCTGCATAAACCGTCTTTCTCTCCACGTTGATGGGGGGTGGGGGGCATTTCGTATTTTATTGACCTATAAATTCTGCTGTCAAGTGTGAGGGTTTTCCATCGTGGGTGCATGCCTCACAGTGCCGAAGAGTGAAAGGACTACAGCCTGACTCAGAGCCTGTACTGAACACGGACTGTGACTTGGAATGGGATACGAAACCTCTGGAACTGCACACCTATATTCTACACCTTTGCAAGGCACCCACCACCCCTCAACAGTGTGAACTTTGGGGGGACACCATGGAACCCAGTAGCATTCGCACTCCGGAAACCGAGCGTGTTCAACTCTCTGGACAATGCCACACTTTTACTGTTGTTGCTTCTTTTGAGTATTCATGGTACTGTTTTTTTTCACATGGGGGCCACAGAGAATGGGCCTGAGGCAGTGGGTACCCCACAGGGATTTGGATGAAGGCCCTGTTATATGGTGGATACCATCCGTACTAGAGGGGGGAGAAGTCTCTGAGAAAGTATGGATGGGCAAGAACTGGGCTCTATTCCCTGTGGGATACAGGAAACTCAGGTGTATTCCCTGATGTCCAGTGTCAGGATCTACAAATTAATCCTACACAAGGAAATTGTACAAGCCTTCTGACAAAGGTGACTGACATTGGCAGGGTCCAGTCAGTCGCAATTGTCTGAACAGCGCAACTCAGAAGGATTGGTTAGAGGATAGAGGTCTGCATACATTTCCAGGATGGGAAGCAAGCTTGTCTCCCGTATCCCAAGACATTGGGAGATTGGAGAAAGGCTTTAGGGAAAGATGGCCTGGCTGTCCTCTGTAAGGTTGTAGATTCTGCCCTGATAAATGTGGACTATAGATATGATTTGAATTGTATGGAGGGAATTGGCCTTGTTGCCCCAGGACGGTGTACTTGCAACCCTCCTTCCATAGAACTTGGATAAGGTTAAGAATGTAACCATTATGTTTAACTCTGAGTGCCCGGAAACGTCTGCTGAAGTGGAAATCCATCTGAAGAATGGGCATTCCTGGTGCCTAACGCTTGAATCTAAGTGGACAAATTGGTTAAAAAGAGCTGATAAAGTAGTGTGTCTCTATAACAAGCGAGACCGGGGAACTCAGGGGGCTGCAATACGTGCACTCACATTCTAATAATGCACATCTTAATAACTCATATGTGTGGTTGATGCATAGAGTGGGTCGTTCTCTGGATCATAAGGACTGCTGGATATGTACTCAGGGACCCAAACATGTTTAGCAGCCCTTCCCGATGAGGTCTATCCCTGAGCCTTCTTGGTGGGATGGTATGATTAAAATTACAGCCCTCCAGACTGAGTATCTGACTAATTGGACTGCTGAATGGTATAGTACTTGTTTTGGCTAAGCAACACAAAATGCCTCCAGAGATGTTACAGGATGAGCATTTTGAAGTTGTTCCATTCGAGAAAGCACTGCTTTGTGTTAGGGCTACCTGAACTGTTCTTTCTACACAACAAAATTTGGACATCTGGGTAGGAGGTTAGGAACATTGTCTATACACTTACTTGGCAAATCCAAATCGCACTTTCCCGACAGTCCCTGACAGTTGGGGTCCACCCAAATGAGACTAATTGGTTGGACAATAAGGGTCACTGTGTAATACCTTACATGATCTTAAATTGTTCAGCATCAGAAGCAGGGTCCACTCACAAACCTATACCTCTCAGACCTTTATACCGTATTGTAAAATTGGAAATGGGTCCTAGGATTTTGTATATTGCAGAATCAGATGTATGGTCTGAAATAATAATCTCACAACCTGCTTATGATGCCATTGCACAAGCAGAAAGTGTTGCTGAAATGTGATCACACCCTCTAACTTGGATTGGATTGAACACTCATAGAAGGTTAGGATTTTACAGTAATCCTCCTTTTCAATTTGAGCCTACCCAGTTTGAGTATGAGCTACTTGCTTTCACTATTGCAAATGAAGGGGTTTTCTGGCTGTGTGGAAGGTCTTCTTGGAAACACTTCCAGCTCAGTGGTATGGGACTTGTTCCCTGGGCAGTGTGGGAATTGGAGGGGGTCTATACAAGTCTCTCCCAGTTTCCCATGGCCGTAGGTCCCGGGAAGTAACTAAGTGGAAGATGTTTTGGGGATTTATTTCCCCTGAATATGGTATAATGGCTGCCTTCTCAGAAATCCGGAATATTTCAGCACAAGTTGACCTGTTGGCTAAAGACACCTCAGCTGCCCTTAGGGCCATTGCTGAAGGGTTAATAGAGCGTTCTACCCTCCTAACTCATCTAGTACTCTGTATGGGCTACTTGCTTGTGCAAGCCGGAGGATTCTGCAAAGTAGTAGGCCAACAGTGCTGCACCTGCATAGATGAAACCTCCGAGGTTATTTTACGACATGCTGACCTTATTGAGCATGTGAAAGACCATGTTCAGTTGTCAGCTTCCTCAGATGGAAGGCCTGGAGACGGCTGAGAATGGTTGGGAGACCTTTTAACCTATATACCTGCATGGTTGGAAAAGGTGCTTCTTGCTGCTGTGGGGATTATTGTGGGTGTGGCAGCCCTATACCTGTTTATAAGACTCAGTTGCTTCCTTGGAACACGGGTGTGTAAACATCCACACAGTCCTGAAACTATCCTGGTCATACAAGAAATATCCTGGCTAACATATACCGATAGTCTCCCTGAGCTTTCCGATCTAGGGGTCCAGGCGTACCCCTAGACCTTTTTCCATTGGATGTCTTACTTCCTGGTTGATCTTTGAGATTGATCAAAGAGGAGGGAGACTGTCATGGAAATTATACTCAGATCATTATAATCTATAATCAATGCTTATAGTCAATCATTAGTTTTATTTAGGTTAACCTTTACCCTATATAGTTGGGTGCATAATATGATGTGATTTATAAGTTTGTAACAATGCTTGTCCAGAGTAGAAGTAAACAGACATTTGCGGTTAAGTTGTCTGAAGGAAAAGGGGAACTTTTCCTTCTCCTTTCCCAGTTTCTTTATGCCTCTTGAGTTATTTTGAATGTATACCAAATTAACGTTTCTGCGTCATTATTAATCTTTTACCTATATCTGATGTACTGTTACTATCCGGAAGGGGCATTATTTTTTGGCTATATAAGTGGGACATATCTCTTGTATGTTAAGGAGTACCCAGGACTCCTTCCGTGACTAGTCATGTAAAGCGCTTTAATAAATCTTACATCTTGATGAAGGAAATACTGTGTCAGATCTTGCTTTAACACCTTCTAGTGTGGTGGGATTCTATTTGATACAAATGTATTCATACACATTTGTACAAATATCCAATATGAACGCTTACGTATCCCATACATATCCGATATGTATCTGATACGTATCCCCCAACATATATGCTCTGAAAGCATCAAATCCACTCTGAATCCAGTTTGAATCAACTCTCAATCCATTTTGAATGCACTCTGGATCTGTTGCAGATGTGACTGGAACAGCCACTTTATTTATTTATTTATTGTTTATATTTTTATCCCACCCTATACCAAAAGGCCTCTGGGTGGGTAACAACATTTAAAATCAAATATATTAAAACAGATAAAAGCATATATTAAAACAAAAGTGACTGCAAGTGAGAAGGGAGAGTGTGTTACTTAACTGAAGGACAGAGTAAATAGGTGCATCTTCACTGCACTCCTGAACATATTTTCCCACCTCCCTGGTTCATGAATTTTCCAAAACATTCGTTTGAATATGAATGTCAATATACAAATGTAACACTTGATTCATATATGAATGTCCAATTTTTTACAAATTCGTATGAATATCAAATGTTATGAATATTCGTGAACATCCCTAAGATGTACCCATCTCCTTGCTGTGGCGTGGGAGCATTAATACTAGGAGATGGGCAAAATTCAGGCTTTTAAGTTGATCCTAGCAAACATAGCAACTATGGAAGTGCTTCTTTAGGGATAGATTATGCCACATTCCTGTAGCCTAAGAATGAGAAGAGGATTCTTTTCTGTTATGTATTTTAATCCCATTGTGAAGTGACGACATTAAGGAGGAATTGTGGATAAATACTGGATGAAAGCCCACAGAGGAAAATGTACGAAAACCCAGAATATATCATGTTCTGACTGTCCGTGCTTTGCCCACATGTCTTTTCCATCAAATCAGGAAGGAGGATACAGAATGAAGAACTCCTATCAGCCTTGGGAAATAGCAGCCCTGGTTATCACACCTGCAGCTACACTTCTCAGCCCTCCTTGTACACACCTGCTTCCCCTTTGGATTCAGGGACACACGACTGTGGGACGAGCACAAAGTACTGTAGTGCAGCATCAAGCTGCTAGACTATTGCCTTAAAGCCCTTGTTGTCTTGCTCACACCAGGTGTTGTTCCGTGTTCCAGCTGCCAGCTAGGTTCCTGCATATTTGATGAGTTTCCGTGCTTTGCAGACTGTCTTTGCCCTTGGCCTTATCTCAGATTTTCTTGGCTACTGCGTTTTCTTTTCTTTCAGATTTCTGCTTGACATTTTGATTACTGCCCGCACTGGACATTCCTTTGTCTTGCATGTTGCAAACAGATCTGAACTGAACGCTGACCTTTTGGCTCTGAACTCGTGGCTAGTTCCTAAACCTACATTTTCCAGATCCCAAGAAGACTTTGAATGCTTACTGCTGTAAAATCTGTCCAAGCTCTTTCACTGCCTATTACCCCAGTTTACCAGCTCTTCTGCTGAATTCTGATTCTGTATTTGCATCTCTGCCATTTATCCTAGCCTCCTTCCCCGCTTCTGAGCCTAGACTCCTGCATCATATTCTTCCTCAGAAGCTCTCTGACTGCCCTCAGAATCAATTTTCACCAAGTTCAACCCTGCCTTCTTTGTTTCCTAACCTTTATCTGCTGTCCAGTCAAGCATGCTGGCTGGGTCAGAGAATAACACATAGAGGGTTCATTTTTCCCCATGGCAGCATCCAGGAGGGCCTCACCAGCATATCAACGTAATACATTGAAAAATATGTTTAATGGGTCATTTCTATAGGTTGAGGGCTGGTCGAGGCATGAAAGCCTGTATTACGTAGCTGGTCCAATCCAGACCATTTTAATAATGGCTTATATCAAGCATTTTTTAATTTTTTATTACATTCCAAGATTGTAAAAAATGCTTCTGACAAAAATTCTTCCTTTGAACTCATATAAATCCCTCCCAAGACAATATTTTTCTCTTCATATTCAGATGTCTGCATTCCTGTCTTATCAATTACTCCGCAGAGATAATTCAAAGGCCTTGGGTTTTTCTTTTGCATTTTAAAAGCAACAGTACCTATTGTCCAAGTTCCAAAAACTATTGCTGGAAAACCCAATCTTGGCTGTGGGTTTTCAAACAATAGTGTGTTTACCTACCTTCTAAATAGAGCTGCCATGATTGCTCTGTCCAGCACACATGGGTGGAGGCAGGACTGCCACCAACCAACAACTAATGAACTAACTAAGGAACTGATGAATGAACTAACAAATGAACTAACTAATTAACTAACCAACTAACCAACGAACTAACAAAAGAAAGAAAGAAAGAAAGAAAGAAAGGCATAGTGCCAACCCCAAGAATAGCATGGTGTGGAGGCATTTTGAGTTCTGCCCTGATGCTCCAAACCTCTCTGCCTACAACTACTCCAAGGAACAGGAAAAACACGAGGAATAAGGTTAACTGTCTTGGGATCTTGATGCTTTGGAGTTATCTGAAGAGTTGGTACTCTGGCACCCTGATATCCTTCCCTCTGCTGATAGAAATTGGCCTGGCATGCCCTGGAGACAGTGGGGCCCTGATTCCTTCAAAAAGACTGAGCAATCCATTGTGCAGTATCTTTGGGAAGAACTGGGAGGCAAGGAGACAGTGCCATCTGATTATTGGACAAAGCATTGCCAAATCTGTCTGGATTTGGAAGCTACTGCTTGGATGCACCTGTTGGCTCCACTACCATATGTACAAAGCGAGGCAGTGTTCCTTATTGGTGCTGACATGATGACATCTCATCACTCCTACACGGATGCTCAGCTTCCAGAGTAACTTGTCCTCCTAAAGGCTGACTTGCCCCCATTGGGCTTTCCTGAGCTGTCCTTGGGTGTGAGTCACCAGACTTGGTGACCCCATGGCAATCCTGCAGTACCAAGGTCAGCCAGAATAATAATAATAAAATCTCAGAAAGCAAAATAATAAAAGTTGAATAAAAGGAAATTTCATAAAATCAAGCAAGGAAAGGAAAAAGGGGAAAAGGAGGCAAGGGAAAGGAGAAAAGAAATCCCTTCCATTGGTGGTCCTTGGGTCTGAGTCTGGGACAATGTCCTGTCCCCTCCACCACACAAAAGCAAATGTCACCTAGTACTGTTAGGAAGGGACAAGGGCATGCCACTAGTCTGCTCTGCTGTGACTGATGTAGCACTGGGCCTAATCACCTGTAATCTCTCTCTCAGACACACATACCACCAATGCTGTCAGGTTGCTAATGAGCTAGGGTATGTTCAGTGCCCTGGGCCATCAACGGTCTGGGTTGGAGTCCAAGGGCCAGTATGAGTCTGAGACCTTGGCTAAGGTGGCCAAACCCACAGGTGATGCTCCTTCCCTGTACAGCAGCCACAGCATCTATCCCTCCTTCATACATCCCAGCCAGCCAGCTAGCCTTGTCTCACACTTTGGATCTTCCTTTCACGACTGACAGTCAAAAGGTAGACTAGTCAGGCGAATCCCAATATCCTGTGTGTACATTTTTATGTATTTTAATGATACACTTTGAGAACATGAGTAGTTTCCAGACTAGTCAGGTAAATCCCAACACCTTATGTGTACATTTTGTGGATTTTAAATGAAACATTTTTTAAAAAAACATGAGTAGTAATTTCCAGAGCTCAGTGTGTTGACTCTCCATTTCTGTACTCCTATCACTAGTGTTTCACTGTTCCTTTTACTTGGCCATGGTTTGAGATGAGACTTCTAAAACAACAGCATTTGATTTTTGTGGTGGTGGTATGTTTAAATGCTTGGAAGTGTGTCTCACAATTTACTGGATTTTTTTAAAAAATTCTTCTTTCGTTAGTTTGATATTGCTGTTTCAGTTTTCATTATTTTATGAAGCTTTCCCATTGTCAATATCTTTTATACATTGGGAGACTGTTTAAAAGCTTGTTTGAGTCTCTTCCCTTTGTGCAAAACTTGGTCGAATGTTTGAAACGAATTTGAAGTTTCCCAGATTCACGGTGCTCCATTTGCATTAACGTGAAGTGCGTGGAAAAAAACGGTGCACATTCCTGCTTGACACCTTGAGAGCTATTTAACTCTGTTCATGTGCGATGCTGAAGTAAAATCCACTTGCCGGTCTCTGGCCGTGTCCCCATGCAACTTTGGTACGGTTCCGAGCATGGGATCGATAAGGTTTGTCCCCATGGGTTTTGGATTTGGTCCAAGAAAAGCATACCAACCCCCCCCCAAAAAAACATGCCAAAAGCATGCCAAATTTGATACCTGAAAAAACAAGTCTCGGCATGTTTTGGGGGAGTGGTACGCATTGCTCAGTGAGCTGGGAATGCACATGGGGATGCTCACAGGCTAACGGGGAGGAGATTTGCACTCACAACATTGGGAAGTGGGGTGTGCTTGCTGTCCCTGCCCTGTCCATTGAAGATCGCAGCTGCTGACTTTTAAAAATGTCGATTGCAAAGGCAGGCTGGAGAACAACTTGGTTTTTTGTTTTGTTTTTTTAATTTTCTGCCATTTCCATGGAGGTAATTCCAACCCCATTTCAAGAATGCCAAGGCAGGTTGCATAATGGCTTGGTTTTTGTTCCATTTGCAACCCCTGTTTCCCCGATCTGCAAGGGGATCATAAATAAAGGCTTGATTTTCAGTTTATAGCTGTTCTCGCAGTCCACAGTGGAGTGAAGGTATGCAAAACTGCTCAAGCGCCTACTGCCACTAAACCTTGATGCGGCTTTCGTCGTTTTCATTTTTTTAAAGTTATTTTTATGAATGAAGCTTTATTTTTTACCTGTTTCCATGCCTCCCTCCCCAGTCCTGGCTGTCAGTGCCGCTAAGGGGAGGGGGGAATGCAGCACAGGGGTGGGCTGATGTCAGTCTGGCTTCCAATGAGGAGAGAGGAGGCTGAGAGGAGGTGGCACTGCTCCCCCATACCAGAGTTCGGCACGGTTCTCATGGGGATGCCGCCATCTGTGCCCAACCCATACTTGTCCTGTGTTGCTGGGAATGTCATGGGGACGACCGAAAGGCATTTCTGGTCCTGTGCTCGGCCCATGTGTGCTGAAACAGCGCCCAGATGGCTTGCATGGAGACATGGTCTCTGTGTTAACTGCACTTGGAACTAGGAATGAGGGAGCTACTTTTTCTTTCTAATCTTTGGGCCAGCCTTAGAGTGCCAAATATCTCTAGCTGCTCTCAGGTCACTGGATATTTGCAGATATCTGTCTGTCATTTGGCATCCTGGTGGTCCATTCATAATTCAACAGGAATCTCATTAAATATCATTTAAACGGGCTTGTCATGGTGTTTGAAGTGAATGACAGGAAGAACATTTACGTCTGCAACTTGCCAAGATATGCTAAGAGCATAAAATGAGCCAAGGTCTTTTGATCAAGATATATAAAATTATTATTCCTTTATAGCACATTACTATGAGCATGACACTTCTGTTTGAACTGATAAATACTTCCTATTTGAGTTTCATTTTGTAGGCAGATTTATGTCATAGCATCTGTACTTCACTTGCATACAAAGCTCGAACATTTAAGCATTTTTTTAAAAAAACTTTTAATTCCTTTCATCTGAGTGTCCAGTGTTCAAAAGAAAGTGAAGCCAACTTCACATCAATTTTCCTTAGAATGTAAGCATCAGGAATCTATTAAATGAACCTGAAATATATAGCAACATGCATTTTTGAATCATTTAAACACTTTCCCCCCTCAGCCAACAAAAATGGACCATGGTTCAAGCTGACAGAGTGCTGAGATACCCAGCATGAAATTTCTAAAAAAAGTCAAGGTGTAGATTTTATAGCTCACAGAATTCTGAAGCATGGTTGAATGCAGCAAATATGAACTTCAAAAAGAAATCTAGCACCAAACAAACTTGTAATATTTATACATCTTCAATATGTGCAGTGAAGTAATATATCAGAATTAATATTCCAACTCACTGTTGTATCCAGGTAGCTAGAAAGAATGGCTCATTTTGTCTATGGCAGCATCTGTATAGTCACCAGCAACCAGGCTAGATGCTGCCATGAAATGTGTTCTCCCCAGGGAATGGCTGGCGCACTCCTATGGCATAAAAATGGCTCCATTTTCCTCTAAGAAGAAACTGCATTAAGATGGTCTCCCCAGTGGTCTCTGTTGGCAGACCGCACTGTCTGTCCACCATGCAGAAACATGCCACCTCACCACTGTTCATAGCTGACCAAAAGAAGATTCACTATACCTTTTAGTTGCTGGAATGAAGTGGAAATATGCCTAAGGGCAGCCAGCTCAACAAATCCATCCATCCATCCATCCATCCAATTTGTATTTCATCCTTCATTCGAAGGTCTCAGGGCAGTTCAGAGCCTATGATAAAAATAAAAAGCATTTCAAGAAGAAAGGAGGGTAGAAAAGCCAACTCTTCTTTAAATAAGAAGTTGTATATAAATGTTTTAAATTCAAACAAACAAAAACAAACTTCAAAGGTATGTAGATATCAGGTAATGTCTGTGCAGCAATCTGAAAGTGAATATATTGCCCCTATCTACATAGATATTACACTTTAGGCAACTTCAGGCTGCCTCCAGTGTCACTGTGCTCTCCAGACTATATTGTGAATGCCTGCAATAATCACAGTATTCCCAATATAGTTCTGGATTAGTCAGTCAATAACCCATAATGTTGCTGCTACAAGAAGTCCAGCAATGATGCTGGGTTAGTTTCCTGGAATAGCAATGTTTCCCTTCATATCTGTTATCAGCTGTTGGAATAAGCTCACCTGGGGCAATCAAAAGTGAGCCAAATGTTTGAAAAAATAACTGAATGAAGTGAGCAGATACTTGACTGGCTTCTGGTAGTTCCAGGTGAGTTCATTCAAGAAGCTGCTGGTAGACATGAAGCTGCCTGTGATTATTCTTCACACCTGTTGGGGGAAGCAAGAGGTAATTGTGGGGTCTTCGTAGAGTCTACATTACATCTTGCTGTCTGGAGACAGCCTCAGGGCCTTTCTACACTTACTTTAGATCTGGGTCTATTGGTGCTGTACTGAACCTCTTTTTTCCTGTTGCTTATGCAGTCTAGAGGTGCTCCTTTGGTATTTTCCATCTACATGAGATGGAGCATATTCTGGATGAGATGACACCAGATGGCTGTCTGCTCTGCTTCTGTACTGGCGTACTAGGGCCATGGGGGACCCATTTCACCAGAGGGCTTTGTTCTGCCAGTTAAATGGATCTTTTTGGGGCTCTGAGGCCAAGAACCTTTGTTCCTGGCAGCAGGAACTTTTAGGGGCCAGCTCTGAAGCTCATGTGAGCTCCAGAATCATAAGAACATAGGAACATAAGAGGAGCCCTTCTGGATCACACCACAGCCCATCTAGTCTGCTTCTTGTCCCACACAGTGGCACACCAATTGCTTATGGGCATCTCAAACAGAAGACAAGGGCAAAACCTTTACCAGCTCTCATGTGGAAGTCTGATCCAGATTGTGCAACGTGACTGTAGAAAGGTCTTCAGTCTCTTGTGTAGTCTCTTGTGTAGTGATTGAATCTAAACCACATGCTTTTAAAAAAAAACTTGTCCACACATTCCCCTTTTGTTTGTTGTTTGTATAAATGTATCAAGAAGATATTGTAGATGAAATTTTAGCAAGTGACAAATTGTAAGTTTTTTCCCTTCTAGTGACTTGGTTGGAAATCTTCTATCATGCACACTTCATATATACCTTTGGTATGTGGACAGTGCTGCAGTACAAAATGTTTCACAGTTTTCATTAATATATTCACACACACACATTTACCAGGAAGGTTTAATTAATGGCATCTTCTGAGTCTTCACTTGCCAGCTCTCTTGGGAAAGCTCCACTATTATCAGGCAAAGCCTATTGATTCAGAGGTAGGGTACTTGGGCAGCAAACACCACCACTGGGAGGGAGTTGTTCTACAGATAAGACAAGAGCAATAAATAATGATATTATTAACTCTGGGTGAACCTATTGTATACGACAAATGCATTTTTGTCTTTTAGCCTACTTCCCCTTTGGGAGAAAAGTAGAACTAGCATAGACAGGAAAGGTTATCTAGTCTAATTGGAAGACAAACTGTAGAGAGGGACACAGGGATAGTGCTTCTATAGTAATGAATAGCTGTAGTTCATTGTTAGAGTGCTGTATCATATATATTTTCTGAAGTGCATCTTCTTTCTGCAGATGTTTTCCCCAACAGGCTAGGTAGCTTCATCTTGGTTAGTGGTAGACATGTAGTAGCCAGTCCTCTGTGTTCCTTGCATGTGATTGGTAAATGAATGGTTTCCTTCTTCCTTTCTTCCTTTTTTTTGGGTCTATTTAGGGTGTTGAATGGCTTCCTCTCAGAATGCATTATAAGATAATTAGGTGAACTTTGAGAAGGTCTAAGCTAGTCAACTCTTTGTTAGGTTTCCTCTTTATTCACTCTCAAGTTGTTTCCTGTGTGGAGTTTTCAATTATTCTTTTTGAAGGGTCCATAGAGGGGGTCCATGCCTATATGTCTATATATACCTACTTTGTTTGAATGCTAGGCTTCTAGAAGTTCTTTGGCTTCCTTTGATTTGGTCTTTTCTAGAAATTCTACAGGTTCCCAGCTGGATTTGTGGTTATTTTTACCTATAATGGTTGCACCTTAATTTTAAATTTTTCTCAGCCCATCTTCAGGTCTGACTGCTCGCACTTTTTCATTTCCATCTGTTTTATTTGTGGACTTTCTACCCTCCATTTATACTTTCCTGAGTGGAAACTCCACAAATAAGTCCTGGTGCCCGCCCTCACCCAGGGGTGCATGCCACCTCCCACCTCTGAGCCCCTGACACCCCACTTACCTGTTTGGACTGCTGGCCCAGTCTGGATGGCTCCTGCTGCTTGCTGGGAGTGATCTGCCGCATTCTGTGCAGGTGCACATTGCGGCATTGCCCCCACGCAGATCAGTCCCTGTAGACCATGGTCCAGTCAGGTGATCGTGGCATGCTGGGGTGGGAGGCCGCCCACCCCTCTGGGTGACGGAGGGTGCCAGGAAGGTCTCTGCTGGCTGCCATCACCACAGGAGGCCGGGGTGGGCCCAATTGGGGTGGTGGGGATTAGGGTTAGGCCCTCAAACCTGCTCCCAGCTTTGGACTGCCAGCCTGTGCAGCTGGTAGGGCCTAATGGTGGCAGCCTGGGGGCAGGATATCTGGCTCCTGAGGTGCTGGTGCAGGTTGGTACACATAGGGAATGGTTTGAGCATTTGCACTTTGGCTGGTGAGGTATGCTTTGAGTACACTTCCCTCACTAGCCAATACCAATGCTCAACCTGTCCCCTGCATGTACCAGCCATCCAGCTGAAGTTCAAAAAGGCCCAAGGTGTACAACTGTGCAGCTGCACTGCCATGCCCATTTGCAGCATGACACCCAGAAAAGGGTGCAAATGCTGCCACCTAGGAGCTACATAGCTGCTTCTTTAGGACCAGGTAAAGCTTGGTGGGTTCCCAGATCGTAGGGTGGCATATGGACAGGCCTCAGCAGGGAACAAATGGAACCACCCTCCCTTCTAAGTGCAGACAGGTTCAAAGTGTGGTTTGGTTTCAGTGCTCAATATAGTTAAAATCTTTCTAGCAGTGACCCATGTAGGAGAACCAATGTGGTTCTGGGAGAGAAATGAGACTCCATTTGGTTCCACCTAGCTGGTTTTCTGAATGCTTTCACAATGCTGGATCGTGCAAATGTAGCCTTCCCCAAGCTTCCATAGACTCTAATAATAAAGTGGACCCTGCCTGTTGTTACATCTGCCGCAGTCCTGGTACTTTTTAATTATCATTTCATCCAGTGATAGTCTAGGCAATAGGGATGAATCTATGTCCAGCCCATTCCTCCCTATTCAAATTTGTTTGAACTGGACAGTGCTGAGTTTGGCATATGGAAATCAAGTGTGTGTCTTTTCCTCTGATAATAGCAACCCTGACCTAAATAGAGTTTAGACTCTGGGCTAGTTAACACTGCAGGGGAGTTGCACCACTACTACTACTAAAAAAAAAGGCAACTAGGGTTGCGCAGTGAATTGGACCTGAATGTCTTTGCCTTAGTTTCCATCTTTCTGAGTCCCCTGCCTGATAACATAGAACGGGTGTATGTATGCCACCTAGAGTTCCATAAATATGTGATAATGCTCACATGAATTAATGTACAAATAAATCTGAATAAACGGGCAAAGGAGGGCATTCACTTCTACTATATTATCTGCTCTGCAAATAACATATTTTGTATGTTGCCATTTTTTGATATATGTCTGTTGTGTTTTTTGGAAGGGAACAGCAACAACAACAATGCAATGGTCAGTTAGTAACATGACTTTCAATTTCTCCTCTTGTCTTTCTTTGAAAGTCAATGTTCTGCCTCAAGCAGACAGCAGTGCCTTTGCTTTTAATATGCTATTTATATACAGTCCAGCTTTTCTGCAGAGATCCCAACCCTTCCTTGAAAATCTCTGCATATCTCCTTGCTCTGGCTAGCTGCTACCTGATGTCCTGTTTTTCATTGGTCCTTGCTGTTGCTGAACCTCGTGAGTGCCGCTAGCTCCAATGCTGTCTATGAATTTCCTGTAGTGAGACATAATCTTCTTTCTCACTCCTTTTGATGTGTTTCTAAGGAACGAGGTCATGTGTTCCTGCTACTTCCAGTGCAGCTGGGAGGTTCCTGGGGAAAGCAGAAGGACAGCAGATTATGCTCAGCTGTTCTGCAAAAGGATAGTTACACAACAAAACAGCAAGCCATGTGCTGACCTGAGATACAGATCGAGGGGCAGTTAATTCATTTCATGTTCTTCTGAAGAGGCATAGATAATCTTTCATCCAGCAGCTATTATACAGCTAAAAGGCAGGGGAAACAATTCAGTGCTGTGGCTTGCATCCTCATGATTATTCTGAGAAGTAAGGTCATGTTGAGCCGACAAGTCATGCGGCTTGCAGGCAGTCAGGAGATCTGCTAGGAAATGCATTGCTGAGAAGTGATATGTCACACTTCTGCAGTGGTAACCTTAAATATCTGTGCCTGAGTTAAGCAATGCCATTTAATACTGTCAGAGAGCTTTACACACAAAAAAAAAAAAAAAGGAAAGAAAGAAAAAAGAAAAAGAAAGAAAAAGTCTTGGTTGGCTTGTTCCTCAAGGAGCCTCTCTCTGGTTTTAAATCTCAGTGTGTAATGATAAATAATGCATTATCTTCCCAATTGCCTTGTTAATAATCCTTTTCTTAATGGTCTAAGGGTTATATTTACAAAAACAGAAAAGAAAAGGAAGGAAGAAGGAAAAAGGAAAAGAAAGAGGTGAGCATAGAAATGGAAATTAACCCCATTAGCACCAGCCTCCTATTGAGCAATAGCGATGACTGACAATTCCCGGGTTAAAATTAAAAGTCGGTTGGATTTTTTTTTTTTTTTTTTTTTTACATTTCCCCTTCTTAAAACAACCAAGTTCTAGTCTTTATTCTTCCTTTTGCATGTGTCATTGTAGCAACTGTCATGTAAGGTTAACGACAGGCCCTCATTACCCCTGTCAAATATGTAATAATGTGGCCCAACAACCAGGCTGAACGGCTCCTGCTTGTCAGAGCCCGATGTTTTGGGTAGCAGATGGTCACTGTGTTGGAAAGAGGCCCTGCCCAGATCCATCAGCACTACCCTGGACGGGGGTGTACGGAAAGCATTTTTCTTTGATGGGATGGCTTGTGGATGGAATACTAATTGGTCATAGCAAGACAACTGAGGATGGCTTCCCTTTTTAAACCCATTCTTCACATCCTGTTGCGGTTAACAGAAGGAAAAAAAAAGATGCAAGGGGCTCCTCTTTTGTCTGTTTCTTTCTTATTGCTCTTCTTAAATCCAGTCAGATTAAGAAAATTTCTTCCACATTCATAAGATAGGAACAGAAAAGTGGTGATATAGCCATTCATAATACCTTTTAAAAATAAAATAAAGGAGCAAGCCTATTCCATAACAGTCTTTGAATTGTTTATGCTTTACTTTGCAGTATTAAATTTGGAGAAGTTTTTTTTTTTTTTTTAAAGAAGCAATTCCAGTGCAGTTTTGAGGGGAAATAAGGATTCACCTGTTAGTGCAGATGCTCTGTTTGGACAGTTAAATTCTGTGAGTTGTTTATTGCACAGTTCAGACTGTTTGAACTAGTATTAGAAAGAAAATGGCAGGAAATAATATACCATGATTCCTGAAGAGCATTTAAATAAACTGTAACAAAACTGAGAATCAAAGGCAGTTCTTTCTACCACAAGCAGTCCAAAATTCCTCCTCCCCACGGTTAATAATTGTTTTCCACATCTATAGAGCCTTCCTTTTCCTGTTCTCTCCTCATAAGCAAAAATAATTCTGGGCATCTCTGCTCCCTTGCAAAATTAGTTGTACACAAAATTGTTTCAAGCAGGATAATGTCTGTTTCTATATTTTTAGTCCTACCTGGTTGTCCTACCTTTCTCCTTTAAGGGCAGCTATAGTTAGTTGTCCCTCTTTTTCGTTTTTCTGTTCTCTACTTTCACAGAAATTTTTCTTCCCTCCACCTGTTCTCTGTTCCTATATCTTATGCAAATTTGTCTGCAAGCAGGAATATTACTATAGCTGTCTTAGGGATATGCACGAATATTCATAGGCATTTGAAATCTGATTGAATGTGATGAATTTCAACATTCAAACTTTAATCTAATGTTCAAAAGATTCAAATTGAATTTTGGATCTATTTGTTTGAATTATTTGGATTCATATGTATATGGCTTTGTACATGATGCGTACTTGAAGATCCGCATTTTCCCCACATCCGTACGCATACGGGATAACTATGGGATGCATACGGATGTTTACGGATGCATATGGATGCGGGGAAGATGCATACGTGTATATACGGATGTTGTTGACATTCGTATGTGCAGATTTGAATAAAAAATTTGAATGAATAGATTTGAATTTGCCAAATTTGAATTGAATCTTGTTAAATTTGAATTTAAAAGATTCGAATTGAATTGGATTTTCAGGTATTCAATTCAGTTTGAATAGAAGGTTAAAAAAAAATTGTGCACATCTCTAAGCTGTCTGCCCATGTCTATGCAACTACATTTGTATTTGCTGAAGTGAAGTCAATTTCAGCAGCAGGACTACGCAGCTTAGTTAGGAGATGTAAGGGTGTTTTTCCACTGCAGCCCTTAGATCCAGATCTAAGAAGACCCGGATCTAAGGAATGGTAGATCCGGATTAAGGGAAGCACCCAATGTGTTTCCACGGGAGGTGTAACACCCCTGCTGTGGAAACACCTTTGCACCTTCAATTGAACCCAAGGGGTCAGTCCGTTACCCCAGGTATTTCGGGGGGCAGGGGGTTGCAGTCTTTGAAGCCACTTCGAAGTCACTTTGAAGTCATTTTGAAGTCAACTTCAAAATCACTTCGAAGTGACTTCGAATTGAATTCGAGTGGAATTCAAAGCCAATGTTGGGTGGGTCCCAAAGGTGCATCCCCTCCCCCAGCCTCCTTTGGACCCCATTGCCTGTTTCCAGTGGAAACAGGCTCCCTTTAATACGGATTTTCTGGCAGAAGACCCCATTGTAGACCCCATTAATGGGGTCTACAGAAAATCCGGATTAAAGGCCAAAATGTACCCATTAGATCTGGATTTCCCCCATGGCAGTGGAAACAATTGGGTCCCAAATGGGTGCCGTAGTGGAAATGCGGTCATCTGGCTCACACCCAAATGGGTCCTTAATGGGTGCAAAAATGGGTACTTTTTGATAGTGGAAAAACACCCTAAATGAGCTCTCCTGCAAATTAAAAAAAATACTAAAATAACAGCCAGTCCCTTCGCCTAAGCATCTGTAAACCCTGAGTTGGAGTCCTGCACCATCATAAATGAATGGTTGCTTCCAAAAGAAAAAAAGAGGAAATTCTCCTTTTCTGCCCTAGAATGCCCCTGCCTGGCCTCTAGAAATTGACAATATTTGCACACCTTTTTATTCTTTTTGTTTTTAAAGCATTGAAAGAGGCAACTCTTTTCCATGGAAAAAATAGCAAACTGTGGAAAGCATGACTTGGAAAGAAAATACTGTACATCGCACATATCATACTTTGTGATTTATGTAAAGCAGAAATGGATGCAATGTGAAGTGAAACTCTCTAGGTTTTCAGAAACAGCAAAGATAGGCTTCATTCATAGCCCCCCTTTTACAAAATGTGTCTCACTGGAATGCAGAACATAAGGGTGTTTTTCCACTGAGCTCCTTTAACCCAGATCTAAGAAGATCTGGATCTAAGGAATGGGTACTTCCCTTAATGGATCTAGTAGATCTGGATTAAGGGAAGTACTCAATGGGTGTTTCCGCATTGGTTGTGGAAACTGGTTTAAACATACAATTAGGACACATACAGAACACTTTCATACTTAACTTCCACACTGGAGACCTCTTCCAGTCCCTTTGTGGTGGCCGCTTCTGCATTTCAGTCCACGAGATCCGACTCTAAATTGGGTCTAGCCGCCAAAAACCGGATTATAATGAAGATCTAAAAAATCAGGTCTTCAATCCGTCCCAGAAGCAGGAAGCTTCTGCACATGGCCAGACGAAAGGATGCTTCCATGTGGAAACAGGATGCTTCCACACATGGCCAGGCGAGGGGAGGGACGGAAGCAGGACAGCCTGCCTTGGAATCCCCTTCCTCATGTGCAGCATGCTGCCGGAAACATGCGGTGACTGGCAGCTGCCTGCTCCAGGGGGCAGTGTCGGTGGTGCGGGAATTGGCAGACTTTTCGAATGGGTGCTGTGCCTTCTGCACAGCACCCAGACCATTTGTCTTGCTGGATCTGGCCTCCCTGTGCATGTGTGGATGTTTTGGGGGACAGGGGGTGCAATCTCCGTAGACATTCCGGAGAATCTCTGAAGATTCTCTGGAGTGGCTCCATAGATTGTCTGGAGCAATCTGCTGCTAACATCAAATATCCTACGGAGACTTTGACAGCAGCATTGCTCTCACAAGGGGTTTTCTTTGGGGCCTGTGCTAATCTCCGAAGGCAACTTTGGGACTTTGAAGTTTTGAGTTTGGGGCACTCCCCCCCCCCATGGGTGCCCCCCTGAGCCTCCACTAGACCCCATTGCCCAATTGTAGTGGAAACAGGCTCCCTATAATCTGGATCTGATGACTGAAGACCCCATTGTAGAGAGGTCTACAGGAAATCTGGACTATAGGTCCTGAAGGACCCATATGATCCAGATTTCCCTACCTTTGGTGGAAACAAATGTGGCTCTAATGGGGTCTTTAGTGGAAATGGGGTCAGCCTGCTCTGAGACTAATGGGTCCTTAATGGGTCCTTCAATGGGTACTTAGTGCTTTTGGAAAAACACCCAAGGTGACTTACCTTCTGCAGCGAGAATGTCCAGGTGACTTATAGGGTAGCTTTGTTCTTTGTTAAGGCTTCCTGACTTAGGAGATCATTCATTGAGTTGAATGGGGTTTCTTGAAGGGTGATGGGGACATATAATGATGTTATTTTTGTTTCTCAATTTTATCCTTGCATGTTTTATATGATTTATCTTTTGTAAACTTGGTATGGTCAAATGACTAATCAATAAAGTTCAAAGGCTTCATTCAGATGCTTGTCTCAGTAGTGGGAAACTACAGAGCGGCCTCAGAAGGACTCACAGCAGTGGAATAGAAGTTCCACAGGAGTGACATTTCCCACTGTTGTGGTTTAACACTGGACCAGAAATGTGCCTGGAAGCCAACACTAAACCAGGCGATGTGAAAACCCTACCTGGTAATTTGCTTCCTCTGCTTGGGAGAAGAGACTGAGGGCCTAGGTTTAATACCTTACAAAGTTGGTAAGGCAAAGGTGAGACAAGTTGTACCACAATGGATTAAAATGTGATTCTATAAAAACAAGGGGCTGCGAGTAGAGACTAACAACTTACCCCGCTTAAATATGTTCACATTTCTGTTCCTGTTTTTAAAAATGCAGCTGCAGCTCAGAAGAGCAAGTTAAAATATTTTTTAATTTTACTGTGTAGTTGAGAATAAGGGCCTTTCTGCATTTGACTGACTTGTCAAGCCAGGGGTGCTCCCGAACGGTGCATCTGCACTGCGTGGAGCTGTTTCTTAACTAGAAATGACTCCATGCACCCCTGCCAAGTGTTCTGTCTTGTTTTGTTTTTGCATTAAAGCTGATTGTTTCTGGTTGGGTGCTGGCATTTTCCTTTTTCTCCAGAACAACAATATGCATCAATCTTTGGAGGTTTTAGTCATAAATCATTTATCAGCAGTGAAGAGCTTTCGCCAAACATTTTAAAAAACTTTGCTATGAACATTACGCATGGTGGCATCATGCTTTCTTTCTAGTCTCCAATGGGAGCTGTCAGGAAATGAGGGCAGATGCAGAGAAGGCTTTCTCAGCAGAGGTCTGCCTCCTTCAGAGCTTCTTACTAGCATTCTGGTTTCACCAAAGAATCCTCATAAATGTGACAATTCATAAACTAACTGAAAGCAAATGAGAATACTATGGCCATTTCTGCATTTATCTCCCTTAGAGTATTTTAATGTCTACTCCAGCCTGACTTGGTCCAGTGGGACAGCCCGAAAGGGGGGGGGGTGTCGCTGCTCCCAGATGCAGCACCCGCACCACTTGGACCTGCTTCTGTTCCACAAGTGGATCTGTGCATGCCAGACTGTCCCCCAGATGAATAACAGTCCCCACAGCTCTATTTGCTTCATCTGGGATGTGATTTGCACAGCCCAGCATGCACCTTTTGCACCCCTGGGTGAAGGGTGCATGGGTCAGGGCAGTGTGGACATTGTTCCAAACTGTGTTGCCCGGTTGTTGCAGCAATGGCCAGTGTGCATGGCCTTTGCCACAGTGAGGTGATTGCCTCTAGTACAGAGCTAGTACAGAATCATTATGGGATAGGGAGGGAGCCCTTAGGGACCAGAATAGTTTACCAGTGAGCAGCTGGTAAACCAGTCAAGTGCAAAAAACATTGGAACCAAATGTTTTTTTTTTCTACACAGGACTGAAATAGTGTTTTCATTTAGCAGATTTTGGTCTGTGAAAAAGACCAGCAAGTGTATTAGGGGCCTCCCTTCTGCACACTGATGCAGTCTAAGGGAGGCCCTGCCTGGATCACGGAGGCATGCAGACAGTGCCACTTCCACATCTCGGTTTACTGGGAGACCCTTGTCAATGGTTAACAAAGTGTGCCATCAGAATACTCCCCAGATACTCCAAAACCAGGAATTTTCATTCCTGGCCATCAGAGTTTGTGGAGGCCAGATCTGAAAATTGTGCAGGCGGTAAGCACAGTGGCTGGATTGGAATGGCCATAGCCATGGAGACAGTGTTGTTCCAGACTAGAGGGCATTGCTTGGTCTGGACCTGCTGATCACCATCATGTCAGTTAAGTGCAGGAAGTCGGTTTGTTGGTCTCCGTAATTAACCTTTCTCCAGAGCTGGGCAACTGCATCATTGAATCAGTCAAAGGGCCTTTTTGCATTTCTGTTTTCCTGGGACAATATCCCAAGTAAGAAAACTTCTGGGAAACCCAAACCATTTGAAACTCAGCTAGAACTTAAGGGTGTGGTCACCACAGCAACTGAGTGATGCAGTTTGCAACTGTGCCTATGCCTGCCGGTCACAGGCTGTTTCACTTCCATCCAGAAGACGTATGGGTGGAGTGTGCAGGGCTGTCACAGTCTTTCTGCTTGTATGGTTGTGGAACAGTTAAAACTGCTCCACCACCATATGTATGGGGAACACTCCTGCACGCACGGAGCCACTTCTAGTATAAAAGCAGCTCTGGGTAATGCAGATGCACTGCGTGGGAGTGTTTCCATTATTCTTCACCCAGGTAAGTGCAAATTCGCTTAAAGTTTTCCAAGGGCAGCCTCACTGAAGAGGAAACAAATCTTCTTGAAGAAGTTTTTCAAAATATGCTCCACTTTTCTGGGCAGGGAACAGGGAAAAAAATGAAAACACTGTTGAGAACAAATGTGCATCCTTTTTTGTTGTTGTTAAAAAAATGTGCATTGACCTTTAAGGAACATGCACACTGCTTAAGAACTAACTCAGCCACAGGCAACTATAAAAATGCTTTAGATCCTCTGGGAATTCAGTTGTTTTGTTGCTTATGCTTTCCTAGAGACCTCAGTGCAGGCACTTTGCAAAGAGGGCAAGGAATTTGGAATTCCACTCAGAGCTGTTTGAACTCTATATTGAACTGCAAGGGATTCCAGCACTGGGGTGGGTGGGATCTACTGTACTATAGTATCCGAGGACCAAATTTAATATGGCATTTGGCTTCTAAGACTGGAATTTTTCCTTTTCCAGAAAAATGCTGTGGAATAGCTCCATTTGAAATAGGTCTGAGACACAGCAGCGAGGGTCCTCGAAAGTGAATGTCTGAAGAGGCAGGTGTATTGTGCATGCGATGCCTGATAGCAGCATTGCTATCATCATAGCAAACATTAGGATAATATTAGGATGTTTGAGGGAAGCCATATGTAGCTGGCTAAATAGGTTTAATGTTAGATGTTTCTGTGTTGGTTACAGAGCTAACAGAAACCAACATGAGTCTAGTGTGGGATGTGGTTTACTCATGATCAGGGATGTGCACGAATATTTGAAACATTCAAAATGCAATCAAATTTGTTTGAATTTTGACATTCAAATTCAAATTGAATGTCTATAAATTCAAATTTAAACATTCAAATGAATTTTGAATTTTTGAATCTATTCATTCGTATTATTTGGACTTTCGTATGTGTATGGGTTTGTACACGATGTGTACTTGCATGTATCCATCTTTCCCACATCCGTACGTATTTGTGCAGATCCATTTGGGACAAAGACGGGTTGCATACGGGATAAATACTGGATCCATATGGGTGTGTACTGATGCGCATGGATGCGTACGGGAAGTGCAACAATGCATATGGGCACATACGAATGTTGACATTGGTAAATGCAAGTTTGAATTGAAAATTCAAACAAATAGAATTCAAATTAATTCTAATCAACTTTGGAAAAATTCAAATTTTAAAGATTCAAATTGAATTGAATTTTTGGATGTTCAATTTGAATCAAATAAAATCCCAAAAATTACATTTGTGCACACCCCTACTCGTGATGGAGTACCTGCTACTTTAAAAACAATCTTACTGAGTTTAATAATTTTTTTAGTCTTGCATTTGGTTCTTCAAAGAAGCTGGACAGAAGCACTTTGATCTTCCACTTTCCTATGACTGCAACCTTTGGACAGCTTATTAAGACACATCTGTTTTTGTAGCTCTTCCCAACCTGGTTGGGTTTCCTTAGTTTGCTGGTTTGATTGTGATGGCCAACACCTTTTCAGCTCTCTTTCCAGACTTATTACAATTTTTGAATAAGTGTGTTACTGCACAGCTCTTCCTCCAGCTTCAAACTTGTCTGCTTTGATTTGGACGATGCACAAATGCTCATAAAGCAGCAGTAAACAAACCAAATGAGCTCACCCAAATCTGCAGTCTTGTGTCAACACACAGCAAAACTCGAAGCTTTAATTTAAGAAAAAAGATGCATAATGTAAGAGTTCCTTTGATGCCTGGCTAAGCAGTTCACTAAGTCCATGTGTTATAACCCAGAACCACTAAAATCAATAGGAAATTTGCCCTTGATGTTGGGATCAAACCATATTCAAAAGTCACACTGTGTTGCCTTTAGCGAATCACGGTAAGTCTGCAAATGGAATGCAAAATTCTTGTCGTTGTTTAACAAAGGAGGTCACATGATAGTCCAACTGTTTCCTTCATATTTTATTGTAACTACTGTATATCCTTTCAAATGGGATGCTTTGTCTCTAAATATCATTCCTAGACCTTTTCTTTTGATTTCTCTGGGGATTAAGACCTTCTTGCTACACCATCTCTTTGTTATTCTTCCTGCCAAATGCACGGTAATTTCATCAGCTGAAAAGGTGAGCAAATATAGAATGCATAAAAGGAGCAATGTTCTGCAACTTCAAGAAACATAAAAAACCCTAAATGCTTTATTTATGTTTTGTGCATAGACAAATATAATGCTTATTCAAGCAATCCTATTTATTCCGCCCTCTGGACACTCATAATATGCTTTTCAGTTCACCAATGGTCAGAAAGAAAGGGTTCTAACTCATCACACTATGCCAAACCTGGTTTAAGAAAAACTGCATCAGTACACTCTTCATTTGAGGCTTTAGGGGCAAGCATGGCCTTTCCAAATGTACTACCACTTTATCCTTTACAATTTAGATGGCTGCTTTTCCTACTGAGTCCAAACTATATCACCTTTCTTGCCATTCGTTTTTACTTCCTTACTCACACAACAATGGACCACTTTCTAAGATAGGATCATAGCCTGACTATGGAGTGATGGGCACGATCCTCTTGGATTGTGCCAGCAGGAAGCCAGGCTCTGGGTGTTACAGGCAGGGCATCTTTTGGTATGGGATCACCACAGATCTGGGGGAAGGGAGGATCCATTCTGAGGAGGTTTCTTTTTGTAGAGCAGAAAATCCCACTTTGCAAATACAGCACAGGCCAGGACCACCACTGCAACACCATGCAAAATGACAGTGGTAGAAGACTCCTGTTCTGGAGTTTCTTAATATTTCCACTGGCTTCAAAAATGGATCACTTCTGGGGCCACTTCCAGAGCCTGATAAAATATTCCCCAGCCTTATTCCTTACCTCAAAGTTAGGCTTTGGTTGAACCATCCATCCTAGTGAATGACCATCCACCTTGCTCCTGCTGTGTTGGGTATACCAAGTGGTATGTGTGGAAATTACCTATGATATCTCCGTACACTGAGTGAGCCTGGTGAGTCTTAATGTTTAAATATACTTACATGTCACTCTGCATTCAACAATAAAATATAAAAGAAGTTGTCTCCCTCCCACCAAGTCGAGCCCCAGCATCACTGAGCTGGTCTGCTTCATTGCTTACTGCCTTGTTGAAGTGTCTGGCTGACTCACATTTGGTTCACAGGGGCACAGGGTACTGGTATGACATTTGAGGCACTTTTAATGTCACATGTGGGCCTTTACAGTCTATGTAAAGAACCATGCACAGCTGTAAAAGTTCTACAGAGCAGCCATAAATGCCATCTGGGTCTTTTACAGCCATAAGTGATCTTTATGTAAAAGATGATGCAGTGTTTTGCACAAAGGCCTACAAATGGCCATAAAGTGCTTCTGTGGCCTGTTACAAGACATCATTGAGCTGGGTCACTGAACCTCGTGTGGTTCAGCTAACCCTCATGGCAAGCCAAAAATACAGCACTTGGCTTAGTTTGGAGATAAGTTGGCAAACAAGGTGGGCTCACACTGAACCTGTTCAGAAAGACACTGACTTGGCACATTTATAATGGGTTCCATCCATTATATACAGTCTTGAAGTTAATGTATTTTATTGTATTTTTTCTTGAGGGTCTGGGTGTGAAATTACATGTCTGATTACTTTTTAAAGTTGTTTTTATTGCATTCCTTATCATATTCACACTATGCACCTGTAGTCTCTTACTAAGGATACAACGAAGGGAGAGAAATTAGTGAGTTATAAGCTTATATGTAATCTATATGAAGCTGCTTCTTAAGTGTTCGTGCTGAGGACAGTTGGCACAAGGATTTTTGAAGCGAATGTGGCAGTTGTCCTTGTTTGCATGGTAGAACTTCTCTTAAACAGGAAGTGCAGAAAGCAGCTGCCAAATTCATCTACTTATAGTACCAAACACTTTAGGAAGTAATACAAGCTGTTTCTAGCGTACTGATTTTTCTTAAGACAAGTTATTATGTGCGTGAGTGCAATTGTGTGAGAGAGGGGAGAAGAGAAAGAGAGGAGGCAGCATTGTTCAAATTTTGCTAAACAGTATGCAATATCAGATGACTATATTCTAATTTTCAAGGATGAAATAATATCTGCACCAAGATATGAGAGATGCAACTCTTATGATCACTATTATTATTTACAGTAATATACAGTGTAATAAATGTGTTTCATAAAACATAAAAAGTGTCCCAAGTAATTGGACCATAGGGCCAACTAGTCTAGCACTTTGTTTTCATAGGGCCTTTCTGCATCTGGAACAGGGTGGGGCACTCCATCCTGGAACAAGCAACTGAGATGGGTTACTGCTGAAGCAGAACAGGCCTGTCCACATTTGGATAGCATGTTCCACTTCTGCCCCAACTGCTTCCTTAATAGTGGGGTAGTGCCAAGGCTCTAAAAGGTGAAAATAAAAGTTATCCTTTGGAATTTCCAGTCTTTCTGTTTTCCTGATTGCTGCCAAAAAGGGATCCCAGATCACAGAAGCATGCTGTTGTAGATGTTGATGCTTTACGGGACCAGGTTGCCATTGCATAAATGCAAATGAAGTGCGATGGGGGTGGGACCTCTGCCACAATGTCCAATCAGCTACAGAAGGAACCCAACCAGCAGAATACACCTCTGTAATGCCCCATCACATTTATCTCCATTCTAGAATAAAAAGTCCAAAATGTTGTGGTCTTTCTTTGCATGGACAGTTCTCTAGCCCCTTGATTATGCTAGTCACCCTCTTCTGAAGCTTCCCCAGTTCTGCCATATCCTTTTTGAGATGTGGCAACTAAAACTGAAAACAGTATTCCAGATGCAGTTGCACTATCAGTATGTATAAGTGCATTATAATATTAGCATTTCTCTTTCCCGGACTATTTTTTATCATGCATGGGATCCTGCTATAAGCCACTTTTATGCATTTCAGAGAAGAGGGAAACTATGCAATGAAATCCATCAAGCAGTCCTCCCTTTATGATTTTGCTTATTTTCGCCTGTGCTTAAACTAAGTGAAAGTATTTTTTTTTCTTTGAAGATGCACTGCAGTGGCTTGGCTTGAAAGTTTCTGAATCTTGGCTTGACATGTTTGTGTGAGCATACTGTGTAGCATTTTACTGTTTTTGGTTAACAGCTTGTACTTCAGTCCTTTGCTCTTGTAACATTTAGTGTTTTCCAGTAAGTTGCTGCCATGCATTCCCAAGCAGCAAATGGATAGGATAAAACGACTGCAGGAACTTTGTTTATTTGATCCACTAATTTATATTATAATATATTATATTATTTGTACAGTCAGGTTTACATATGTACATACATACAAATAAAAAAAGTTAAAAAGTTAAAAACAAAAGATATACAAAAACATGAAAGAAATTAATTTGGTTAAATGATTAGCCTCTTCAGTTTCCACAGGTTATTTTTCCATTACAGTTTATAGGCAGATTGTAGAAGAATAGAAAATGCTCTGTATGCAGCTTAAGCATTTCTAGGACCATTCACGTTTCCTTCAACGCTTGAAGAATCCAGAAGATCTTAGCAGAAAGTAGTGCACATCAGCTTCTGTTCGTCAATTTTCTGCATCACACGTGTAATGTGGCCATTTTAATTAGTTAGAAACTGTGACCATGTCACAACATCTAGTGGAAGTGGCTTTGTTTCAGTAGATGGGGGAGCCACTGCCATCTGTGGTATCCCGTTTCATCTCTGTTTCAGAGAGTGGAAGTACCATTTTCTGCAGCACTTCCTTATATCCTGAACAGAAGACAGCTTTGCTGGCTGTTGCTCCAGCAAAGGGCTGGCGTGATAGCTATGAGGTGTTTGCTGCCATTGAAAATGGAGATGGGGCAGCAATGGGTGCCTTCCTGGGACAATGAGGTCCCCATGGAAGGCTGTATTACTGAATGAAGATAAGTAGATGATTAGGGCTGCGTTCAGACAGATTAAAACTCTGCAGGGAATGTGCAGCAACTTTCAACCTGCCAGGTAGGTTTTATAATACTCCACAGCACCTGCACATTATACCTCAGGCCCTGTCCCCATGCAATTGAAAGTCTGCTGGAACTCTTCTTTTGCCTCTGAGCGGCCCCATTCCAGGCTTTACAAGGCGCTTAGGGAGCTTAGGAAAGTGAGACACCCGCGATAAAATACGTGCACTTTAAAGAAGAGTTCCAGCGCTCTTTCGGCGATTCGCGGGTTTTGCTCGCTATATCTGCCTTGAGGACGCTCCGTGGCAAAAGGGGCGGGGATTGCTTGCCTGCACACACAGCCAAAAAGCATTCACACATCTGAGAAATGCAGCAGGTTCGCTTCCTTTCCTTTGTAAAAAGAGCCAGAATTGCTCAGAACTGCAACATTGTTATCAGTGATCTGTGAAAGCCTTAAAAGAGAATGAGCGAAGGATCGCGCTGCCGATGCCTGCAGCCGCTGACTTTGCAGGGACGGAAAGCCTTTTCTAACAGAGAACTGAGTGAAAGTAAGTGCTGAAAGTGAATGAATGAGCGATCATCTGCCTTTGCTAGGGACGGGAAGCCGTTTCAGGAGACGGAGATCTGGCTATTTTTCCTTTTAACAAGAGAGGGGGCGTGGGGGGGGGGAATATGCGGGGAAAGGAAACAGGCTTCCTTGGGGACGGAAAGTTCGTTTAGATCGCAGCTACCATGGGGGCGCTTATTCCGGAAGTGGAGGGGACTTTTAAAGTCAGCTATAACAGAGTGACAGCAGAGGAAGCCGAGAGGGGCTAATAAGTCTTTTGGGGACAGGCCTCAGTAATCCAGAGTAAAAAATAAAAAAAGCACTTGCATAGGCTCCATAGCTGTGAGTGGCATCCCTGGGGGGGGGGAACGGGGGGCGGGGGAATCACAGCTGCCTGTCATGGTCCCAATGCTTCCCCCACTGTCATGGCCTCCTGCCTCCTCTTCCCCAGTGCTGAAGCAGCCTCCTGGGGTGGGGTGGGGGGGTGCTGGCAGCGGTGGCAGTGACAGTAGGGCTGCACTGACAGAGGTGGCTACAATTGACACCTCTATTGCTCCTGCCACACACCCCGGTGCCACTGTGGTGTGGCGGAGGTGGCGGTAGCTTTGGAGGCATGGCGGAGGTGACAGAGGTGACAACTGCAGCTGCCTCTGTTATTGCAGCCCCACTGTCACTGCCAACCCCCCCCCCACACACACACGCTGGGGAGAAGGCAGCGGGAGGCAGCAACAGTGGGGGGAGCATTGGGGCCACGATCCTGCCTGGCAGCTGAAGTGGGCAGCCATGTTTGCTGCCCCCCTGGGCAGGGATGCCACTCACAGCTATGGAGCCTATGCAAGCCTCTGTAGCTGCAAGTAGCAGGGCAGGTCTGGAGCCACCTATGTATGCAACTCTGCTCCTGCTGGCCCAGCCCCTGAACCCCATGGCAGGTAAGTGGTGCAGACGCACATCCACAGATCTAGTCTTCATGCCTGAAGACCAGATTGTGGACACGTTTAAATGGGTCAACACAAAATCTGGATTTAGGGCCCAAAGGTCACATTAAATCTGGATTTCTCCTGCCTTCTTGAGGACAGGGCCTGCCTGATAGGGCCTTGAATGAGGTCCATGTGGAGACAGGACCTTCCTGACAGGTACCAATCAGGTACCAATTGAGTTCCTAATGGAATTTTAACTGGTTTCCTAGAGCTCATGCAACAACAATCTTAAAATTTCTTTCCCATGTAATAAAGACGTAGTGCTTCTGATTATTCATTTAGTAATACTTGCTTAATCACATGAAGGCTAAATCTGTACAGCTTAGAAGTGGCCGTGTCTACTTGCTAGTTCCCCTAATCCACATTAAAGGCTATGAAATGCATTTCCTGATCTTTAATGTAGATTAGAAACTGGACAGAAACACCAACATCAGCATGCTTCCACCTCATGCTTCTAAGCTTTTACTCCCCTTTTGAGACAAGCAAGCATCTTGCCTGGGAAAGGGAGTAAAATCATGATCCCAGTGCGGTTTGCATGGGAACAGCTGAATCTGGCCCCATCCTGCGTTACGGGGAACCGAATGGGGATGCCTGAGATTCGATCTTGGTCTGCATCTAATCCCATGTGAGCCCAATTGGCGACCAAACGGCAATAAACGGTTTGCATGGGGACACGGCGTTAGTCTGCTTTCAGTCTACTTTTAGAGTGAGAGAATACATCAGCAAACTGACTAGTCTTTTTTTTTTTACTTTACTAACCTGAAGATGGATTTTCTGAGTTAGATAATGGTGAAAGAAAACAGCTTGGCACTCTGCCAATGTGTTCTCCCATTCTGTAAGTGAACTGAAGCTAAATTAAAACTTAGGTGTGAACACAGCCCTATAGTACATAAATCTGGCAATATTTTACAATGTTTGTGAAGACTGATGAAGTATTAAGGAAGCCACCATCATCTTAAAGTGTTCTGGATTGCATGATGTTTAATGGCCCCTCACATCTTCAAACCTCATAAGGTAGAATAGAAGAGGGTTCTTCACCCATTTCCTTGTTTAGGTTAGTTTAACAACAACAACAACCTTTTAGTTAATATTAAGTATTCTTATAAGATTAAAAACCTGTTCAAGGGAACATTATAAAATCCATCAAAGAACAGTCAGAATTAAAGATAGACATGAGTAATCCAGGGAGAAGAATGGAGTTTGACAATTGTGTTGATCTGTATTGATTATTGTTCCATGTATTTTTGATTACCTTTTATTTTTGGTTTTGTATATGTCATTCTGGCTATATAACATCCTGAGCTCCTGTTATAAAATGTTTGTGGTTTTCCAGAAATAGTGTGTTCACAGATCTTTTGAACATAGCTGCCATAATCATTCTGAGGAGCTGAGGTAGATGGACGCACATGTGCACTGCTGGTGATACACACTTCCAAGTATTCCATGCTGGCTGAATAACGGATCCTTGTGGCACTAAATCATGCAAAAGGTGTTGCCTAACTAGTAAGTGATAATGCAGGAGGGACAAGATCTGAGATATCCAGCTGCTATCTGGAGGTGGTCTTGGATATGCTGTTGCACATCATCTATTAATACCTTCACATATGGAGTTTTGTTGCATGCCAACCATTTCTACTAAATGCCATATGTAAAATCAACTTTCACTGCTGTTCAAACACAGATAGCATGAATGATGGCTGGTAAAACAAAAGAAGTGGGGAGGGATGTCAACTGATGCATCAACTTTGATCATTGCAAAGTATGACAAACAGTATTTTGATCTATTGTAGACCACAGAGCGGTTTACCAAATCAATTTTGGGCCAGCAGTTGGCACCCCTCTATTGCTCAGCATTCTTCCAGTCAGCTAGTTCCAAACTGATCTGGAACTAGAGCAATGATGACGATATAAGAAACTTGCAGGAAATAAAATCTGATAGGTTCTTCCATCACTGTATGCACATCAGAAATCAGTAAAATGCAACATGGGTTTGGATTCTGAAGATGTTTAGTGTTGTTGTGATCTGAATTTCGATAAAGTGATCACATTTCTTCCATCAAACCTCTCTTTTTAGAGATACCTAGGGGCTTATGATATTAACTATGGCAGTGGAAGGCTGTCTGCCAAATGTTTACATTATTTCCAGAAACAGGATTGGTATTTCGGGAAAAAAAATCAATTGTATGTAACCGTGGGTTCTAATCTTATGCATAAATTTAAAACCAGTGGTGTATTTTATAAAGTATATGCAACAATAACTGTGTTGGCATTATGAGAAAAGAACTGTTGCTGTTGAACTGTGGAACATAACGGTTTGTGTTTGTGATTGATTTCAATGGGAGTTAGGAAAGTATTATATTCTTCTATCAACACAGTGCAGTAATATTAGATTTGGCCAAAAGAGGGCTCTAGTGCTTTGATTTAAGCATTGAGCAAAACTGTCCTAGACTATATATACTTTAACTGCAAAAGTAAATCTCCTGATTTGACTGTTTTGGATTCTATGGGATGCAAATGAGAATTGAGCTGCTTAAGACAGTCTGATAAGGATGATACTTCCTTGGCTACCTGAATTGCCCCCCCCCCCCATTTCTCCTGGAAGTGTAAAAGAAGGTTCTGCTCAAAGGTTGCATTCTGAACCAGGATTGGGTTAAAAGAATGTAGCTGCTGAACTGGATATAACAGATAACAGTGAAAACCTTAACACTGTTACTTGGAAGTAAAGGTCTCTGCTCATGATCTTTCTACTCAGATGGCTATGACGATTCATTTGTCACGGTGAATGGTTTGACCAGTTTACCACCAGCAGAAGCCACCATTTTGCATGCTAGTATGGCTCCTTTAAAGGTCATTTGAGCAAAGGTGGCCATGCTAGAGACAGTTTGCCAAAAGACAGCTGCAGGCAGGGAAGCATAACAAGCATTGTAAAAATATTTGAGACTGCTCACTGTTTTTATTATGATTTAAGATACTGGCCTTGGACCATAATAAATTTTATCTACCTATGTAAATATTGTTGCACTGGCTTTATTGTGGTTTTCAAATGGACTGCTGACTGCACATCATCCAGCTTGCCAAACAAGCTGGTTGTTTGAATCCAGATCACTCCAACTGCATCAGGCTTCTGCACAAGTGGACAGACTTTTCTATTGTGCCATCTCTGGGTTTAAGCAGTTGTTCTTTCCAACAGTTAAGAGCAAAAATAAGAAATATATTGTTCGTTATGGATTATGGCATTTTTATTTGCCTTCTTCCAGTGTACTCAAGGCAGTGCACATTATTCTATTCCTTTCCCCCAGAACTTCCTACAAGACAGGGTGGGTTGAAAGGCAAGGACTGGTTCAAGGTCATCCAGGTTCCTCTGTGTAAATTCAGGGATTCCAGCTCCAGCACTTAGGGCGATTCCTCACTGACTGGTATACTAGGTCAGCAAGCATACGAGGAGTCTTCATACTGCACACGAGTGTGGTCTAAGAAGGCCCTGGATGTGGTTCCCTTAGATCACACAAATGTGCAGAAAGGAAGCTCTTAGTATGCCTCCTGGTCCAGTATATCAGACAATGTGAAATCGCTCTTAGGTATTATACCACACTGGTTCTCCATTGGTGCTTTAGATAGAACAGAACACTGAAGCTACTTCCTCACAAACAAAATGGATAGTATACAAAGCCAGCCAAATTATTTCCCACCAAAGTAGGGGTAGTTAAAAGAAATTGGTGTCAGATGTCAGAACAGGGTGCTTTCTGCACTTAGACTTATTCTGGAATACATCTTGGGATAGCAGTCTTCTGGCCACAAGAAGAAGAAGAAGAAGAAGAGGAAATTGGCTTTTCTACCCCGCTTTTCTCAGCCATTTAAGGGGACTCAAAGCAGCTGACAAAGCTTTCTATTCTTCTCCCACATCAGACACCCTATGAGGTAGGTGGGGCTGTGATTGCTTAGAAGAGAGTTATGACTAGCTCAAGGTCACCCAGCTGGCTTCATAGAGGAGGGCAGAATCAAACCCAGTATGAGTCCGGCTCCTTAACTGGCGCCTTCCATAGTCTGCACTAGCATGAAGATAGCAAGTCCCTGTTCTGGGATATATTCCAGAATAAGGCCAAGTGCAGAAAGGCCTCAGGTTGAGCTAAAGAGAGATAAGACATTGTTAGGGCTGCAGTTTCATTCAAACCTGCATGAATTTTTACCCTGCTGAACATAGGGAATAATGTCATTGCTTTAGCTAACTTATTTCATTGGGCACAGGGGAGAACAGAAAAAAAAACCCAAACAAGTATGCATGAGCCAACCCTAGAAGGAAACGTGGTTGATGAGAAAAGAGTGGTCCATCTCAAACTCTGAACTCCTGATTGTGGTGGGGCACTGCATATTTTGATTTCATGGAACAGCTGCGCTTGCCTGAGGAAAAAAATATTACATCTTATTCCATGGCAATAAAAATGTAATAATAATTAATGAAATAACTAGTAATTTCACAACCAAAATCTTACATGCTTGTGTCAGAGATAAAAACGGTGGCCCTGAAAATTTTCATTTGTTCACATGTCCCTTTATGCAAGAGAATGAGAGAGGTGTCACATACAATAACATCGGTGGGATCATGATGTTGATGAGAGTGGAGAAAAGCAAATTCACACTGCCCTTTCATTTGCACTCAGAACTTCTGCATACAGGTAGAATCCTACAATGCTTTATACAAACTATTTCAATTGTATTTCCTGATGTATAGTTGCAGGTATACTATGAGCCCTTAGCTAGTTACCTGCACATAGGAGATTAGTGGAGAATTCAAGTAGTTGCATTCTATTAATTCAGGGACTGAATGTATGGTATTAGGGTCATTGTGAGCCTATAAAAGGTCAGTTGTGTTAAAATATGGGAAGGACAGAATAGCTGGGTTTGGATTGGGAAAAGGTAAGGAGAAAATGATGAATACTTCTTCCAGAGTTAATTCTCCTGATGTTTAAAATAACCACATAATATAACCATGGAAATCTAATAACAGATTTCGGTGCATTCAGTCCCCTTTGGACTAAATGGATGAAGAACATTGAGAATAAAGGCTGCATAAAAGATCGTTACTGCTATAGACAAAATATTGTGAATTGTGCACACACATTTGAAAAGGGGTGTGTGCTTAAATCAAGCTTATGTGATATTGTAACACAGCTAGCTTAGATTTATACTGATTTGTTTCTCAACCCTGGGCGGTCCCCAAACCTTTGAGAAATAGATGACTATGGTTACAGAGAAAAAAGGAGAAGGTATGTCAATTGCAGTGCTGTAAAACTAATCAGAGTATGAGTGAAATATATTCACCTGTCTCGGGTTTTTTTGGCTTTGTATCTGAATAAGGCCTCTCTTACCCATCTACATGCTGATTTCTCACGTACTTTTCATCTAATGGAGTGAATGCTACTATGATGCCTTACACAACTTTTTAAAACTGGCTGAGCAGAAATAACGTGAACTGCATTGTGATGTATAAATATTGTACGTAGCTCTGTGCTAGAATCTGACAACTGCTTTAAATAATCATATTTTAAAACACCAATATTAGCACATTTATACATATGGATTTGCTGACCTGCATGTCATTAGGCACTTCAACACACTGATTTTATCAGGAAAGCTGATGCCCATCTTTTCTTTGTAGGTGACATGATAAATTTGTGGTGTTCTTTAAATGTGAACAACACCACAGTGAGGAGGAGAAAAAGTCCTAGTAAAGAAATCACTGGGTGCTTAATAATATAGAAATGTTGTTGGGAAGACTGATGCTCAGTTAAAAGGAAAATGTAGAGCTGATTATGGAAAGAACCAGGAAATCAAGGGTGCACACAGGCCATCTTATTAGGGAACAATAGAACAAATTTCATTGGCAATGAAAAACCTCATGTGAAATAAATATGGCCGTCGTATGACAGTATTTTAGCTCCCTGCACTTTTTATATTTCAGAATGAATGAGGACCTCACCTTGGGAAAATATAAAATGATCCTTTTTTCAATATAAATGTCTCCCTCAAAAATCAATTTCAATTTCATCTTTGTTTCAGCAAAAAGAACAACAGCAACAAAAGATCTGCAGAGCTATAACTATTGGCTACCTACAGTGTTCTTAATAAATATTTCTAGACGACCACAAAGCTGCAAAACTGGATGGATGGTTTCTTTCCCTTCATGAATTTGACATGCCATAGCAGTACATATAAGCAGATATCCAGCTACTGCCTGGATTCAACTCAGAGCATTTCTCTTCTCAGAGAACAGGCATTTCCCCTCCACCCCACCAAACCTGCTCATTCCTTCATTATTTTCCCCCTAAGCTTTTAAAAAATTGTATTAGGGAGTATGTGGCATTTTGGAAAATGCTACAGATATACACTCAAAGGTGCAGTTATGTCCTCTTTCATAAATAACCTATCTTTCATCTTCAAATAAACACTACAGAGGCCTTTAGTAGAACCTCCTCATTAAAATAATGTCAGAAGATAAGCTCAATGCCCCATTTAATACCTTTTTTAAATGATCAGGGAATGTACAGGTTTTTTTCCTTAATGATTCCCCAAAATAGCATGATTTCCTTAGCTGTACTGAAACGCTATGTACTTATTCTGCTGTATTTGTATATTTCAGAACAAAGCATAGATATCCTGGAAGATCCATACTGTATTTCAAAATATCTGAACAGAGCGGAATAAGTAAGCGATGTCTGGATGCAGCCCTTTTTTTAGGCTTCCTAACTGTTGTCTGTTCTCATCCATCTTAATATACTGTCTGTATTGGTGCTTTTAACATAGACATGAACACACACGTGCACACATTAATATATGCATATTATTTTAAAGAATATAAACACAATGTTGGAGAGATTCATACTGAAAAATTACAAAAAGAATATACAGTATGTAAAATTTCATTTTCAGTTGATTTCTTCCTGAAATCTATCCAATGTTTATTTTCTTAAGATAAATACATGAGCCATATCATTGTTGTGCTGGAAGTTCACTAGCTGCTGTGTTACTACTTCCACTTTTTTCATCTACTGCTACATAAAGTTTGATGGAATGGGGAATCCAACCCACTAACCAGGCTTTGAGTGTTGTATGGAAAGCCATGTTTTTAACGAAACCCTTTATGAAAATTCTAGTCTAGTGTGATGGTTTATGCTTCTGTTTTCTTGAGAGAAGATGGTCCTAGATTCAAGCAAAATGGTTTCCAGTTTTAAAATTCACCATTTAAATGGTGCTGCTGACTAATATAATTCCTGCCTTATTCCCACAGCTTCTCTTCTGTCGCCCTCCAAATAACTTGCATCTTCTGTCAACAGTGCATGAACAAGGCATTCAGCAATAATGTTAAAAAAGTTTTGGTTCTGCTTGATTATGAAGGGCATTTGAGGAGTGGAAACTAAGCATGTCTGTAGAAAGTCACCCACTCTGTGATGCCGAAGAGGATGTTTTCCCTACAATCTAAGTAGTGTCAGGAAAGGCATTAAATTGGAATGCTGTCAGGGAATGGATTCCGTGGCCTCCCTTCCTGACTTCCTTCATTTCTCTCCTCCTCCTGCTTCCTCTGTAATATTAGCACTGTATAGATTTAATAATTAGGTGATTGGAGACATTTTGATGATGGAGCAGTTTCTATGATCTGCAAAAAGACAGCATCTGTTTCTCTCGTGTACCAATTAATTATTGATGCAACTGAAAATGCAGTAGACCTTCCTTTCTCTCCCATACGGAAGGAGAAAGGTTGGGTGTATTTTGCAAGAGGGGGAGGAAACTATATCATTCTGACCTTGGAAGGTGCTAAAGATGCAGGCGCACACACAGAGATAACAGGCACCTACTTTGTTCTTCTCTTTCCATCATGACCGATGTCAAACAGGGCATTGCAGGGAAATGATCACTTTTTACTTTTGTTTTCTATTTTCAATCTGTATTTTATCACCGTGCCATATTTCCCTGCTTCCCCCCTTGGATTCTCAAACAAGCAGGATTAACTTTGTGTGTGTGAGTGTGCATGTCTGTGTGAGAAAGAGAGAGAGGGAGGGAGAAGGGGGAGAGAGAGGATCCAGATTCTATGCACATGCAAAACATCCCAAATTCAGGATTTCTTCCAACAATATGGAAAGAAAAAATGTTCTTAAGCAGAAATCACTCTGTCTGGCTCCTTATTATTGTGAAAATCCTTTTCACATGTCTGACATCTTTCAAAGAGGATACATGTCTTCAAACAAAACAAAACAAAATGCCCCTCCCCCTAGTCCATGTATATATTATACATTTAGATAAGGGTCACAGCTTGTAATCACCTACTTTGCCAATGGCGATTAATCTAAAAAAGATCGAATAATTCACTGCCCCATGCCATTCACATATCGCTTGCTACCATCTGTTCTTCTCAGCAGCAGTAAATGATGGGTAATTAACTCAGTGCCTTTGTCTTTCCCTTGCTGAATGTCTGACACATAAAGATTTGGTTCTCTCGCTCCCTCTGTGTGTGTGTGTGTGTGTGTGTGTGTGTGCACGCGCACACACGCACACACGCACGCACGCACGCACACACACATGCATGCACATCCACACTAGGCAGGGAGAAGAGAGAAAGAAAAGGTGGGGGCAAGAATGAAGGACAGTGCATATTCCTGACCTAACAGGAGAGGGGGTGGTCAAACCATCAATTACTTTGCAAAGGAAGAAGAGCCCCCCTCTCTTTGCTCCAAATTGAAAGCATAGCTAAGAAGAGATCGTAACACATGATATATATATATATATATATAAGCAAACAAACTTCTCTAAAGCTTCAAGGTCAAGGTCAAGCATTTTCCTCTGGTCACAAGCAAAGCAGGAACATAAAAGTGGGTCATATGCAAGACCAATAGGGGTGCTTATATTATTTCAGCTATGGCAATGTGAGTTCTCAGCACAGGATGCTATATCAATGCTCTGTGATACTGAGTTGAGAGGAAAGAAAATGTGTGTGCATATATTTAGTTCCTCCTTTTACACAGTCACATATATTTTAAGGCTGCAATTCCCAGACACATTTTACTGGTATCAGGTTGTACTGAAGTCAGTAAGAACATAAGAACATCCCTGCTGGATCAGCCACAGTCCATCTAGTGCAGCATCCTCCCTCATATAGGAGTCTACTAATTGCTTCTGGGCATTCTTAAACGAAGACAAAGCAATACCTTCACTTGCTTTCAGTTCCTTGCAAATGGCCTTCAGAGGCATTCTGACGTAAATATGCTGAGGTAAATATTTTAAGTGCAAAGCACAATTGTATTCTGAGAGGAACACATTAGAACCTGTTCCTTGTTCCAGAAAGTCACTAGCAAATTTAACATGTGCACTTCACAATTTCAGGAATCAAGGTTAGAAAGGTGTCTCATAAACTGTGGCTGGGTGAAAATCCCATGAGATTCGGTTTCTGGGATTAAGTCCTGAAGATGACCTATAATTAATTTAAACTACTTCAAATCGTACTGAAAGGCTCACTGAGTGAGCCTGGGACAGGAATGACTCCTTTGCTGCAACTTATCAATTAACATTTATTATCAGGAAAAAGAGTGTTGAGGAAAGAAATGAAATGTGTATTTGAACTGCTTGGACAACTAGTAGGATAAAATTATAAAATGACTGTAAATACACAAATAGCATTACACAATATAATGACTACATTTGCAAATCTTTAGTGACCTGTGAAGTTGTTGAGGTGGTTTATAGGAAAAACCAAACAAATAAGGGTACAAACCACACACAGAGAAAAATAATAATAAGCACCACACAAATAGTAGAAGAAGGGGCATTTCATAAGGAAGGTGGAACAACAGAGAAGGTATGATTGAGGGGTATCATAAGACAGCACATTCTGTATTTCTGCATGAAATATGTGCATAAAGAAAAGATTTTGTGGAAGACTAATTACCATTGGTCTAAATGGCTTGAGGAATTCAACCTCTAGGAAGTCCACAATCAAGACAAGGAACCACACCTTGCTTGCCATTACATTTGGATGCTACAGAACACTGGGGAATCTATGATTATACCAGATGGTAGTGGACTAGAATTTTCTTAATCTTTAACCATTAGATGTGCTGGCTGAGAAGATGAAAAGCCCAACAATATCTAGAGAAAAACAGACTTCCCAGTTTCCACCCTGGCCCAGAGAAACTGAAAGTAGAATGGACCACAGGAGATTAAGCAGAAATCTTTTGCAGTCTATGGACATTTCAGGTACTTGCTTCTGCAAATAAAGCTTGTGCTATACTACTGATTACAGCTATTTCTTAAACTGATATTACCAAAGTAATGCTACTGTATGGCTGCATCCCCATTCAACTTTTAAAGAGCTTTGAAATGTTTTCAAAGTTGGTAATTCCCACAGGATCAGACGAATCAACATTTTCTGGGGATTAAATGTCCCAAAATGTGGGTCATCTGTATTCGAATCAAAAGAACTCCCACTGTGAGATTTACAAATAATCCTCTTTTTTTTTTTTTGCAAATGTAAACACTAACACACACGGTTTTTTAGAGGCTTCTCTTCAGTTTCCTTCAGCCAATGAGAAGGCCTGATTATCAGCTAAAGGAATCCTCTGCTGGCTGAAAGGGAAGGGATGGGAATGAAAGGGAAGAATGATCAGAAGTTGTAACAAAAGATCAGATGTATGGACTGTGATTTTACAAAGTGTCTGATTTTACAGCTATTGTGAAAGCCTGCCAGCTCCCGCTCTCTCTTCCTTCCCAATCCATGCCTTTTTGTTTCTTTGCTATGATCTGCTATAGTGACCCTGTGCCAAACTCTGTAAAAGCCTGATCTTCCTTGTGAGAGGGGAACCCAGTCAGCAGCTCCGCAAACTGTTACTTCTTTTTTAAGGGTGGTTGGGATGGATTCTACCTTAAGGAAGCAAATGGGAGAGATCAGCAGGAGGTAGCTGCTAGCGAGGGGTGGGGAGTGAGAAAAAGATGGAGGTGGGTGGGAATAGATGGAATGAAAAGTGCTGCCGGGTGTTTCTTCCCTGCTGGACACCGAAGAATGGAGAGTGAGTCTGCATAAGTTAACAATGGAAACACAAAAAATCTGACTTCACTGATTTTTTTTAAAAAAGTTTAAATCTGGATTAAATTTCCCAGTGGGGATGCGACCTATGAGTACAACAAATGAAGAAGAAGAGTTGGCTTTTCTATGCTGCTTTTCTCACCCATTTAAGGGGACTCAAAGTGGCTGACAAAAGTTTCTATACTTCTCCCCACAACAGAACACCCTGTGAGGTAGGTGGGGCTGTGAGAGCTCAGAAGAGAGCTGTGACTAGCTCAAGGTCATCCAGCTAGCTTCATGGGGGAGGGCAGAATCAAACCTGGTATTCCCAGACAAGAGTCTGGCTCCCTAACCACTTGACCAAACTGAAGCATGGGCTATGGTCACACTCTCAGAAGTGGACAAGAAAGTCAGGCAGTTTCCAGGGGCCTTTCTGCATTTGGCCCAGCAGTCAAGGGAGTAGTAGTTGTTTCTGAACCTGCACTTACTCTACACCATGGTCAGAGCTGATAAGGCTCTGTGGTGACCATCCACACGTCTACCGGATTTGGAAGACATACCGAATGGTCATGTGATGCACTGCACAAGCACACTGATATGCAAGCACACATGTTAATCGCAGTTGCCCTGGTGACAGTGCTGGTGCATGTGCAGTGGTGTAGACCCAAATGCAGAAAGATGCATTTGGGTGAGTGTTCAGATGTATGAGGGAAGCAAAGTGTGAATTTCTACCATTACATGCCACAAGTGAAAGGTAAGTTGTCTGGTTGCAGTGGCAGTAGTTGATCAGGGTGTTGTTGATGGCAGACTTGGGGGTTATTGGGGTGTTATTGTCATAATCAACACTGGCATTGAAATGTCCTTGCTTGGGCCCATTTCTGGCTGAAACAGAATCAGAGCTGAAATTATCTGATTTCAGAGTAGTCCCATTTTTTTCTTGTCAACTCCCCAAAGACTGGATGGCCTTTGTTCTTCTTAAATATAAGGTGTGAGCATGCCCTGGGAATACCTTTAAATTTACTGATAAGTGATGATACAATGGGATGGTTACAAATTATATCTAATGGCTATGTTCATACAGAAATTCCATGCATGCTCTTTTAAACTTGACGCAAACTAGTAAAAGCAGTTTCTTCATATTCTAAAATCATATGGATTGGAAAGTAAAAATCTGTATAAAAACTATTTTGTGCAAATGGATGAGAAATCCTGTTTTGAATTTTTATATACTGTATATACTATGGCCCTTTCTGCACGGACCCTTAAAGCAGATTAAGAGTCTATATAGTACACATCCAGTAATCCAGGGGTGTTTTTCCACTGTTAAAAAGTACCGATTTTTGCACCCATTAAGGACCCATTTGGGTGTGAGTCGGATGATCCCATTTCCACCATGGCACCCATTTGGGACCCGATTATTTCGCCTGCCGCTGGGGGAAATCTGGATCAAATGGTTACTTTCTGGCCTTTAATCCGGATTTTCTGTAGACCCCATTAATGGGGTCTACAATGGGGTCTTCTCCCAGAAAATCTGGATTAAAGGAAGCCTGTTTCCACTGGAAACAGGCAATGAGGTCTAAAGGTGGCTAGGGGGAGGGGATGCACCTCTGGGGGAGATGCTTAGGAGTGATTTCGGAGTCAGTTAGGAATCATTCCAAAATGACTCCAAAGTCCCTCCAAAGCGGTCACCATGGACTTCGGAGAGGCTCCGGAGCTGTCAGCGCGGTCTGTTCACTGTTAGCGCAGACCACGCTTACTTCCTTCAGAAGTCCCTCCAAAGTGATCGGCAGAGACTTCGAAGTCTTGCCACCGGTCTCTCCAAAGAGATCAGCGCAGACTTTGAGGCCACTCTGAAGGGACTCCAGAGCGGCTTCGAAGTCTGCACTGATCACTCCAAAGAGACCAGTGGCAAGACTCTGAAGTCTCTGCCGATCACTTTGGAGGGACTTCGGAGGGAAGTCAATGTGGTCTGCGCTAATAGTGAACAGACCGTGCTGACAGCTCCGGAGCCTCTCCGAAGTCCTTGGCGATCTCTTCGGAGGGACTTCAGAGTCATTTCAAAATGACTCCGAAATCACTCCGAAGCTGGGACTTTGGAGATCGCACCCCCCTGTCCCCAGAGACACCTGGGGTGACAGACAGACCCTTGGGGATCGATCCGGATTCCCTAGATGGGTGCAAAGGTGTTTCCATGGGAGGGGAGTTACACCTCCCATGGAAACACATTGGGTGCTTCCCTTAATCCGGATCTACTAGATCCAGATTAAGGAATGTACCCATTCCTTAGATCTGGATCTTCTTAGATCCGGATCTAAGGGCTGCAGTGGAAAAACACCCCAGACCTAAGAGGCCCCACCTACCATCTGCTTTGGATGGAACTTCCATAGGCATTCTCAATTCTTGGCTGGTAGACTTGTGTGACTTTATTTATTTATTTATTTATTTATTTATTTATTTATTTATTTATTTATTTATTTATTTATTTATTTATTTATTTATTTATTTATTTATTTATTTATTTATTTATTTTGACTGCAGCAGATTTCATCCTGGCTCTGCATGTTTTCCGCTGTTTTTGTTTCCCTGGTGAAACAGTTGATAAGTAATAGAGGATATTTGCACAAATTGTGCTTTTAATGGAAAATAGATGTATTGCACTGAAGTGGAAACCTAATGCAGCTTCCCAAAACTATGAAGCAGGCTGCAGAAGTGTGAACAATAATTCTCTCAGAGAAAGCAATCCACTGAATTTTTCACAGAGTCATGAGTGATGATGAGAGTTTTTGATGACTTGGCACCTTTTCATTGAAGGAAAAGAAGGACAGCACGGAAGATTAATGCTACCACTACTGAGACGGACTATCCTGGGATATAGATATATATTTGGCTCACTGGCTGTAGTATAAAAAGTCTAGAGTAAAATAGCAATACTATTAAGATGGTAAAGGGTTAAAAGCCTGTGTGCAATATTCCTGTAAGTGGTAATGCTGCTCTTGCAAGGTCTGAGTGGCTTAAAATAAAGACACAATCAATCACTTGTCATTCTCTCATCCACCCAAATTGTCTTTGGATTTTTTAGCACAAATTATTAGCACAGGAATATTACAGGCTGAAACAGATATTGTTCAGGCTCTGAGACTGCTCCTTCTTAAGGGGAATTAGATAAACACAGCTTATGTAGACAGAAATACCTTTTGCTGATATAAGGTGAAAACAGATCCTTATCATTTAGTAAAAAGATGTGTGCACGCACGCACACGCACACACAGATCTAGGGTTTTTGTTTTGTTTTTAAACCAAGTAAGAGCTTCATGTTAACAATTGTGAAATAATTGGAAATATAATTTCTGGATCTTTTCCTATTAATTTTTATTTTCTTTCCCTTTCCTAACTCCTTGCATTCATTTATGTTCTCTGCCCTAGAACAATGCATATGTGGGCCCAATATTGATGGCCAGAGACACTACTTATATCTATAGGTATATTCTGCTCCCAAAACTACAGAACCAGAGGTCACTCAATGAACTGAATTTTCCAAGAATCACAATAGGTAAAAATTAGTATTTCTTTTCTTTTTCCAACTTATTTTAATAATAAGTCTATACAATTAAAGAGCTTTTAAACTTTTCAACCCACCTTCCACCCTCCCTTTCCACCCTCCACCTTCCTCTCCGGACACGGATGTGTTTGTTAAAGTACAATTTTAGTTTACAATTCACAAGAAATGAGCTTTGTCTAATGTATTGATGTTATTGTTTTGTGCAGCCCTGATAAAGGAACCCAAACTTTCTTCCACACCTCTTGTCGACTTTCTCCCAACATCTTATTTTTTAAAGATAGTCACAAATTTGTTCATCGCAGTTCCCAAAGTTGTGCATACCATTCTCTTATATTCAGTGCTTGTGCTTGCTTCCATTGTTATTATATTTGTTGCATGAATCATGAAATGCAAGAGTTTTAAGGTCAGATGAAGTTTGAATTGTATTAAGGTTTTGCAAAAGATAGATCTGTGGATCTAAAGGGAGGAACACACCAGTTATTGTTGCTATTTCTTGTTGCACTGAGCTTCTGAATATCTACTTCCATACCATATGGAAGTATGTAGGAGGGTCATTACATCCTCTCCAGCAGTGTGCTGTGTGTGATCTTGTTATTCTTGCAACATGGACTGGTGTTAAGTACCACCTGTAGATTAGTTTTGTATGTGTTTCCTTAATACTTGTTGATTTCATCCATATCTGCTTATTATTTGTTATTCTATCCCATTTTTCCTGTGGTATGTTCACTGCCAGGTCAGGTTCCCATAGGGATTTAATATGATCTAATGAAGTGTGTGTGTCAGTTAATAGTTTATAAACTTTTGAAGTAAGACCTTTAAATGACTTGTTTGTTGTCTTTATAACTTGTTCTATAGGAGTAAGTGGTCTGCCTATTAGTATTTCTTTATACAATGAATAGTTCAACTACAGACTTTTCAACTTGAAAGATAGTATTAGTGACCACCTTTGATGACTTTTTAAAAAAAGTTTGGGCAAATTCATGGATGACAAAGGCATGGATGATAGGGCTATCAGTAACTACTAGCCATGATGGCTATGGACTGCCTCTGAAATAGAAAGAGACATGTCTCCAAAGGCCAGCTGCTGAGAGATTTTGACCAGGGCTAGCCATTGTATCCAGCTTGTGGCCCTCTATATGCAACTGGCTGACCACTTTGAGAACAGGCTGATGGCTCAGATGGGCCACTAGTCAGATGCTACGAAGTGTTAAGTTGAGAAGTGGTATTCATATTTAATAGCATATATGACTTTTGATTTTATAAGGGAAATGATTATGGTGTATAGTGGGCAGAAAGTAAGCAAGAGGTGGAGTAAGAGCCGGTTAAAGTTGATACAGCATAGAGAATTAAGAGAAGGAAACAAGGAAGCAAATAGAAGATAAGTTAGCACTTGCCACATTATTTATCAACTCATTATTTTGTCCCAATTAAAGAACAATTTACAAGTTAATAATTCAGGTATGATATGTAATTAAATAGTTGATCAATAGAAAGTGAAAGATGTTTACTACTGTATTCAACTTTGGCATAAAATCTTGGAAGCAGGGAGGCTGGATCTCTGCAGCCATTATGACTATGTGGTCAAGGCAAAATTAGCAAGATCAGACTTGATATATTTTTTCAAGTCCTCTTTGTAAAAAAACAGAACAAAACAGTGGGCTGTGGTGTGGGATACTAAAAAGAAGTGCTCCCCCACCTACTCCTATGCAGATGGTGGCCACAGAATCCAATCAAGGATCATGTTGGGCTTCCATCTGGCTCTTCTACTGTGACACTATAGTTCTGTGCATGGATTCTCTGGGGTGGTTGGAAAGTGGATAAACAACTGCTGCAAAGGAGCAGATCCATACAGAAATCCTCTGAACAGTTCTTCTATTGTGTTGTGCTTTCAGTGCAGTGTTTTGGGCATGTTAATGGTTTGCAAATGGTTTAGCAAGTGACACAAATCTTCTGGAAATAAAGAGGAGTACATTTACAGAAAGTGACATGTCCTGATCAAAGCCAGTTTGCAGCCTATTAATTCTTGACTGGTTCTGGAAAAAAGAACCCTAAAAATGTGTCTGCTTAGCCACTTCATTTGCAAGGGGAGGTTTCCTTTTCTGGTGCATTACTTCAAGTTCATTCAAAGCTCCCTATATCATCTCTCTCTATTTCTTATAAGGTGAGTAACTCATGGATGGTCTTACAATTTCAAAAGTAAGAATTTTCTTAATAAATCCCTGGAACTATGCTCAGAAAATAGAGCCATTTTTACAGTCCTTCCCTTGCTCTCAGACAGGATGCATTTCAGATGATCTGTGCTGTCTCAGCCCTGGCTGTCAAACTCAAAGCCTCAGCTCAGTCTACAGAGCTGGCATCCAGCCCCTGAAGACTGGGAACATTTCATTCCCAGTTTCAGAATTGCTGGGAGAGGGCTTTTTGGCAGCATGCATCTTCTGGTGTCACTCCCAGCAATGCTTCCTGTAGCACTGCTGAAAAGGGCCTCCCATGGACCAAAAGAAGAAGAAGAATGGTTGGCTTTTCTACCCTGCTTTTCTCAGCCATTTAAGGGGACTCAAAGCAGCTGACAAGGCTTTCTGTTCTCCTCACAGCAGAACACCTTGAGAGGTAGGTGGAGCTGTGAGAGCTCAGAAGAGAGCTGTGAGTAGCCCAAGGTCACCCAGCTGGCTTCATGGGGGAGGACAGAATCGAACCCGATATTCCCAGATAAGAGTCCAGTTCCCTAACCACTAGACCAAACTGGCTCAAAAAGATGCCAGTTATTGAGATCTAACAGTAGAGTGACTCTCTTGCTTTGTCCTGGGCAGATGGAGCAACTAGGAGGGGGTCTTCCCTTCTTCCACATCAGTGTGTAGAAGGGAGGATCCTAGAACTCTTCCTAGACTGCACTAGTGGCCCATATGGAAGAGGCCTGGAACTAGCAATGGTAGTTAACTCATCTGCTGCCTGGGAATGGGCTGCAGGAATTATGTTAGTGACAGCCATTCTGAACTATTGAACTAAGAACCTACCCAGGGAAGTGGGTTGCTCCAGTGAGCAGATGAGGTCTTCTGCTCATTGCTGCTTTGCTGCTTGGTAGCTCAGTAGCTAAAGCTTTCCAAAAGAATTAGATTAATTGTCCACAATCTATAACACATGACATTTATTTATTGATCCACTCTAATCCTGATTTATTACTTTTCACCACAACATGGCCTCACAATGTTTTAAATAATTCTTCAAAGTAGACCATGACCTCCATGAACTTGCCTAGTGCTCCTTTTCAAATCACAACCTTTAGCAAATGTTTGTAACTCAGTAAGATAATTAAAAGAATTAACACATTACAGAAAGGTTAGTGTAACTGGAATATTGCTGAATTTGTAACAGAAATCCCAGTTCCCAGGCTCTTGAGTCCTATCGAATGCTTCCCCCCCACTCTCAGGATAAAGAAGCCATGTTTTAAAAAGAGAAGCTGTAGGGTTTGGAAGAGTAAAGCGACAACTGTTAACATCGGTTTTTGGGTTTTTTTTACTTCCTTGAAGTGTGGCTGTCATTTAATTTTAATGTGTGTGCTTACCAGCATCACCAAAGCTGAGTAATAAACTGGAGTAATCTATGATTACAAAATTGATGCTCCAAAATTGTATCCAAGATGAAGAAAGTTATCTCCCAACCTGATGGATGGAGGCAGGTCACTAGCAGCTCAATGTTACAGGTCAGGCCTGGGTTTGAGGAAAGTTTTCACTAATCCTGGAAACTTCCTTATCCCCAGGATTGCCAAAGCATTATACTTACCCAGGAAAACAGATCACATTGAGGTGAGGCAGAAGCATATATGCAGAATGAGCAGGCTGGCTGCAGAGGTGCCAAAGATAATAGGAGCTCGGGCTGCAAATGAGATGTGATGATTATTAAAGCAGTAATAAACCTCTCTGGAGGATCAATTGTCAATGAGCTGTCCAAGAAAACACCCCACCCCACAGTATTTCACTGCACGTGACCTGTAAAAACAGAAGCACACCAGGGAATCTTTGACCAGTACTGATGATTACACGTATGCAAATGTTATATACAAATGGACATAATATGTGTGCTCCAACATGATGAAGCATGAATTCATTAAATGCTACCATGGCCTATGGCCCATCAATTGCCTTTCTTTTCTTGCTAATATCCTGACATTTCAGGATATTAAGCAATGGAGGATGGCTGAGATTCAACACTATCTCCCCTTTCTCATATCTATCTATCTATCTATCTATCTATCTATCTATCTATCTATCTATCTATCTATCTATCTATCTATCTATCTATCTATCTATCTATCTATCTATCTATCTATCTATCTATCTATCTATCTATCTATCTATCTATCGTCTGTCTGTCTGTCTCTCTACTATCATCTATCTTCTTGTCTTATTTCCTCATGACAGGTAGCTTTCTGAAGATTTATGGTTTAACAACTTAGGGAAGAGCATAGGATTGCGAAGGGCTAACTGTTTAAAGGCTAGATAAATGCATGAGAATAATACTAATAGTAGGGATAATAGAACTGTGGCAGAAAAAAATTGTCCATGCTGGTCATTTAAGTATATATTCTGCTAAAGCATACTTTTGGCTTTCAGTTTACATGGCTGTCATGGTAAGCCTGGTCTTTTCTTAAGACTAGTCACTGAACATTGATTTTCCTGGGTGTTCTGTTTTGTATGTAAGCATTTTGTCAGTAAAATCATGTTGCAAAATTCAATCAAGCTCACCTAGGTAGAAGCATGTCTGAATTACCATATCTTTGTCCAATTTGCTATCTCTGTCTTTGTTTTTTCTAGGTTCCTCACAAGTGAGCCAGTTTGGTCTAGTGGTTAGGGAGCTGGATTCTTATCTAGGAGAGCAACATGAGTAAAGGGATGATCTGTGTTTGTGTTGTGGAGGTTCAATTGAGGTTTTTGCCTGTCATCGCTGCAGTGGGCGGGGGTGGGTAGTGGGAAGAAAAAGATGCGGGCTCACAAAAAGTGGCTTGCATGGGGAGAGGAAATTACATTGCCCCAAACCACATGGGGACACTTTATTTCGAATTACAACACACATTTTTAAAATCCGATGCAAGAGAGAAGCAAACAGACCATGGAGACGTGCCCTATGAGAGCAGGCACCACCCCATCTTACCTCAGGGCATGGTGATTACAATGTAATATATGACTGCACAGCTGAGTTGCTCCACACAACATTCGCTTAAGGAAGGAAATCCTACCACTTAAAAGAAAGACAAAAAGACAACGAAGTATCATATAAAAACTTACCAATAACTTTCTCTGCTGAGATTTCCTTATGCATGCAGTGCAGCAAAACTCTACTAGGGTTCCTCTTATGAATAAAAAGTTCAAAAGCAAATCAAGGAAAGAAAGAACTAAATCTAGAAATCCCTAAACTCAACAAAGGGGAAACAGAAAGCTTAACAGATATTCTCACGTATCTATGTGTAAAAAATAAGCTCTGCCATAGGATTTCAAATTCAGCCAAAGTGTTTCCCAAACCAAAAAAGCCCCCAAACTGCAGAATTCCAACAAAAAGTCATCCCACTCCAGGAACAAAATAAAAAGTCTTTTAAAATAGCCACAAATTTTTCAGGCAAAGAAAGACAATTTTAAAGATAAGCAGTTTCTCTCAGCCCAGCACAGTTAAACTGAAATAATGCTGGCAAATTCAAAATGTTGTTGCAGTTGAAAATGGGGGGGGGGCACTCCCTTAATCTTGTAGAGCATATAAGAAAGGGAGTGGGGAGAAAACCCAAACCTACCCCAAAACAAACTATACCTGCTTCTACTTTGTAGATGGTTTTATACAAAATTTAACAAAGGACTAATGACATCCTCGGTGACATCACAACTAACTGATCTTTCAATTACTCCTAACAAAATTAAACAAAAAGGTAGGACCAGTCAACAATGATATTGCCTTTGCAGAAAGATGTGCTCAAATGGTAAAACATTAACTCCCCCAAATCCTGTTCCAAAAATCAGCACAATTTCTGTTTTCTATTAAAATGTTTAAATAAGGACAAATACTTGAGCCTTTATCCCAAATGTTTCTACCTTTGGTAGGCAACAGACAAGACCTGGGCTGTGGTTACCCCTTGTCATTTAAATCCACTTCAGGAAGGCAGCTGTATCCACACTTTTTTTGGTCTGGAATGGCTTGGTTACACCTTCCTGCAGTGGCAGGACAGAGGGGCGAGGCGCGAGAGGGGGTGGGGGCAGTAACAGTGGCAGGAAGCTGTGGTGGCAGCTGGGGTGTGGTGGCTGTGTTTGTGGGGGGGTACAGCGGCAGTGGGGGTGCAGTAGCAGCAAGCTGAGGGGACAAGACAAAGCATCACACCCCTGAGATATGGAAGCCATGATGGGGCAGAGTCTCAGCTCCATTCTCCTCCCCCCTTCAAGTTGAAAAGGCATTAAAACGTTAATCCCATGTTAGCCCAAATAACGGAAAATCCAGAAAAAACTCAGCTTATCGTTTAAAGATGTAACCAAAGAGGCTGGAATTAGGGCTGAAGAAAGATTAAAGTAAAGGTGTAACCACGGCCCTGGTGACGTAAGGAGTGTCCTGAGAACACCATCCTTTGGTCAATGAACGTACACCAGCATTTCATTCACCTTTTTTTTTCCAGTAAACAGATAACAAACAAGCTCTGCTTGAAATTGTTTCAATTGCAGGCTGAAAAATGTACTTTTTAATCATAAGGTTTTGCTTCAAATTTCCAAGATTGAGAGAATATTGTTCTCAGGACACTCTTCACGTCACCAGGTCTTGTCCTTCATTCTGCTTCATGTATTCACCAATTATGGCCAAATTCATGTACTAATATCCCTCATACATGAATCTCATGTCTGGCAGTTTTGAAGGCCTTTATAAAAATCATATACTTTAGCTAATAAGCCAGCAGTATGTCCTTTCTGAACTCATAACTGGATCTAAAGACATGAAAAAAAAATCTTCTGCATTGGGACATGGATTGACTTTCACTTTGCTGTTGTTCCTGAGTACCTAGGAACAAAGGAATCAGGATTTGGTGGGTATAGAAATGCTTCTGAATCCATGCACCTGTCCTTGCATACAGTATATGAGGAGACAAAAATAAAATTATTCCTGCTCTATTTTCTATGTAATAAATTTACTAATATATGCTTATCTATCCATGCATCTATCTACAGTAGCATACATGAAAAAACCATACGTTTAAGGATATATATATCTGAATATTACAGTCACTGTTGAAATCTTGAATACTAAAATTCAATTTAAGATGTGTCTGTTCAAAATGTTGCAATAACTGGTTGCTGGCAATGAGTGAGTGGATGAAATGGGATATTTTCTATATAATATTTGCAGTGTTATCACTTGATTGTCTCTCCTGCAATAACATATTTTTGACAAGGTAAATATGTTTTTTGAATATAAATGTTGTTATTGCTATTTTGGGTGGCGGTTTTTGGTAAGACAAAATATTTTCTGCTTGCATTAGGATTCCAGTTGCCCTGCAGCAAACATGATACAGTGAATTGATAAAAAGCAACCTTTGGTGAGAAATCTTTTCGTTGTACAACTTCACACTGCATAGAAAAAAAGGTGAGAGTGATATAAATAAATAAGGTGTTTCTCATGCATAGAGGCTCCCCCCTCCTTCTGCAGATGTGCAAAATCAAGATTTAGGGAGCTCAGTTGAGATAGCATTTCTTTTAAAAAAAAATCTGCCACCCTCTTTTATTTGCTGCTCTTGATGTACTGACGCCTCTGCTTGTTCTGGTGGCTGATTCAGAACACTTATTTCATCAGCCTCACACATGTGATATTGATGGTAGGCAAAGAGAGGCCGGGTTGTATGATGCCCACAAACAGGAGAGGGAAACAGCCAATGAAAGGTGTCTCTCAGGGACTGCTGCCTGCTAGAGAGAATAAAAGAAAGCAAATTCTCTATTAGCTTTTACCCTGAACAATTTGATAGACAAATTCAAAGCAAGCAGGGGGGGGGGGGGAGAGAGAAAAGGAAGAAAAGCGAAGGAGGAAAAAAGACCAGAGCCATCTGAGGATTAGCCCACCTTCAAATGAGCAGGGGAGCTGAACTCTTCAACAATGAAGTACTGGAGCACTGCTGATTTGAAACTGAATTTTCAGTTATATTTTGCTCATTGTGTTTGGAGACCTTTTATTTTTGAACTAGTGACAAAATGATAAAGAGGGAGTGTCTTCCCAACAACCACATACACAGATTTGGACTTGAATTATAAGAAACAGCTAATAAAAATTCTGTAGCCACCTTTTGCCTCTTCTCCGACATCCATGAAAATGTGTGTTCTTTTCATTGCATTCCTTTGTTAATATTTTGAAACTGAGGATGTCAGAAAATATGAATATGTCCAGTGTATGTATGTCTGTGAATTTATTTCTACTGTATATTTGGTACTAGGAAAGGGAAAATACCAACAATGCCAATTCACCTATACTTTAGTTTTTAAAATTATGTCTCAGGAAAAATACAGGTCATAAAAAAATACCCCATATGTACCTTAAAAAAACAAAAGTTTCTTGAAACATTTAATTATAGGATATTTATAAGGCTTGGTAAAACAGGTGACTTTATTCTGAAAATGTATTTCTCTAGTCAGAAACATTTGACTATCATGTTTAGGATTGGCATATAAGAGGACAGAGCGCTTGTAACTTTAAAAGCTGTATGGAAAAGAGTGTAAGTCTTGGTTATAATATAAGCAACACCTGCTTAATTTCCCTCTGTTCTGCTTCTGCTAAAGGTACAGGACTCTCTTCTTCATTTTCATATGGTAATCCTAATTCTACGGTTAATACCTAACTGATGTGGAAAGTTAATTCTCTCACTGATTCATCCAAAGAAAAGTTTGCCTTATTTGTTTAAAATAATTCCTTACAAGAACCAAACTCTTAATTGAATAAATGAAATATTATCTATGTGTTTATGCTGAATTGTGTTCAAGGGGAAAGGATGTAGGTCATTAATAAAGTACATCATTTCTGTCCCAAAAGTCCCAAGTTCAACCCACCCATCTCAAAGTAGGGCTTTGAAAGCATCCTGCCCGAAATCCTGAAGGGTCTCTTCTAAGTGATGTAGAGACTCTAAACTGGGGTAGACCACTGGTGATTCATGGGTTCCATTCAGCTTTTCCACAGAGAAACTGCAGCATTCACCTTGTACTTGCTTACTTGCTTGTGGTTGGAGTCAGTAGGACTGGATCAGCCAGGCCTGCTGATTCCAACTGTGGGAAGGCATGGTCCATGACCTTAAAGCTCATGAAAGCTTTTCTGGCTGGCTTCCAAGGCCTCAGATGCTAGAGAAAACATGCCTAGCTTTGAAGCCTCTGGGAGATGTATTTCAGTGTCACCCTATGGTAAGCTATTGAAATGTATCTCCTGATTCTTCCAAACACAGGAGGCATGCCTTATGCACAACTCCTGTGTTTGGGATAAGGGTGCTCTGGTATACCCGAACACTGATTAAGCAGGTCTACTGATGATAACGAATAAAGACTACTCACTAGTCTGGATCACACTTCATCTAATGCAGATGGAGCAGACCAGCAAAGAGCCTGGCCACCTAGATACACACTGGTTGTGTGGAGGCTTTCATGTCTGATTTTAATCTTGTGTGTATCATTTTCTGTGCTGTTATGCTGTGTTCCAGTCTTTTCCAGAGAACCTGAGCTTTCAGATATTCCTGTGATATCCATCATCGGAGTACATAGCTTTTAACTCTTCCAAGAGCCAAATCCTCTGACGATGGATATATCAGCAATATCCGAAAGCTCAGGTTTGAAAACAACAACAGCCTGGAACAGGGCATAACAGCACAGAAAATGCTACAAACAAGATGGATTCACATCAATGTATGATTCTATCAGGCCCAGATGCTTACTATTTGCAGCCTTAATCTGGATTAAAGGTCCATGCACGAAGGGCCATATGAGTTAAAGGAATATTTTTTAGTTGTGAGTTATAGTTTTTCCATAATATGTTACTGGGTTTGATGATAATATCAACAGGAGAAGGAAGAAAGGGCAAATTAACATCCAAAATTATTCGTACAAACTGGGAAGAGGAAATGTCTAGAAGCTACTGGTATAGATCACACTAAGCTAAAGTTTCCTATTAGTTAGAGTGAAAAGATAGAAAACACATTGTTCCTTATGGGAGTATCTGAAAATGGATGTTTCAGAAGATTAGGCTGTTGTGGCAACTCAGCCAACCCCTCCCTTCCCCATCCTCCACAGAGTAACACAAGTTGGAAGCGAGCTGCTAAGCGTCCCAGTCAACTGCTAGTTTCCTAAGGGCTTTATCCTAAAAGTTCCCTCACTGGCATCCTGCTTTATATGCCCAATGTAAAAGCTCCCTTAAAGCAACAGACTGACTCCTGTGTAAAGCAAAACACTTGAAGTTTATTGTTACAAAAAAATAAAGAAGCAAGCTTGAAGTTTAGCTTTAAAGTCTTTAGGTTGCTTGAAAAGAAAAACATTGCTTGTTAAGTCCCCCCTCCCCCCCCTCAGTCAATTGCTCCAATGTCAGTCAACAGTCCCTATCAGGCTCCATTGGAAAGCCTAACAGTCCATAGCCCCTTTTCTTGAGCCTTTCCCTCTCAGTTCCGAGAGGAGCGTTCAATCAAAAGCATACTTAGTTTGTAGCAGTTCCTATCCTCCTATGTGAGCAATCCTTCCCTCTGACACCAAGAGGCCTACGCAGCACCTTGAAGCAGCACTCCATGATCCTCCTCGAACCCCGATGAGACGAGAGAGAGAGAGAGAGAGAGAGAGAGAGAGACCCTGAGCTGCTTTGTCTGCCCGCTTTTATAGTCCACCATCTGGCAGCGGATGTGCATGGAATTTTGGCTGAATACATGGATACAGTACATCCATGCAATTTGTCTGGCAAAAATAATGAAATAGTTTGCTTTACTTGCTGCTGGAAATATACTGAGAATCAAACATGTGACCCTCTGCCTTATCACTGTGCTTCAGCCATCTCCTGTGGTGGTTATAGTGACCAGTACGTGCTTATGTTTTTCTTTAGTTGTAGAATTTGTCCTATTGAAGTTTTTGTACTTTTGGATAGTCACCTAGAAAAACAATTTTTTAAAAAACATGAAAATATATTTCTCTTCAAAAAGCAGAATCAGATACTGCTTTAACTTTGATTTATATAACGTATTAACAGGGTTTCCATAGTTCAGTGAGAATATCTGTATGTTATACTTCCTGGCATTCTAGAATATTTGTAGTTCCAGTTTTTGGGTTGTTACCCTGCATTCCATAGTTCTTCTGTGAGCCTGAGCTTTCAGATATAGCTACAATATCCATCTTCAGAGTGTCTGGAAAATTCCAAACTATTATGAAAGCAAGTTGCTGCTCTATCAGCAAATACTATCCATATTAATTTCTTAATAAGCAGAAGGGTCAGTGAGAAAAAAAATCCTTTAATTTGTATGCTGCGGCATGGGAAGCCTGCTTTCCAGAAACCCCATCAAGACAAACTTCAAATTCTCTCACATTCTAGCCTGACCTTTGTACCTAACCTGGCGGAAGTGACAATATTCCCAGTAACACCTTCTAAGTAAGGAGGAGAAGTACATATCAGTTTTCTCTGACGTGTGCAATAAAGACAAAATAAGAACAGTTCCATATAATTCAAGTTGGCCAACCCAGGCCTGTTACTCTTTTCAAGGATCCTTATTGGTCTTTTATGTTTTTGCAAACACACTGACTTTGTTCATTCCTTACAAGAGGGTCTGACTTCTGGAACAGTCAAATAGAAACTGACTCAGAACTATAAAACATGGGATAACAACCCCCAGACTGCAACAACTGAGACTGTAACCAGTCATTAAAGTCTACATTCTACCATATTTATAGTTGTTTTGATTGGAATAATAAACATTTCATTCTTACAAAAATAGATTATGTGTTTTCTTTCTTTCTTTCTTTCTTTCTTTCTTTCTTTCTTCCTTCCTTCCTTCCTTCCTTCCTTCCTTCCTTCCTTCCTTCCTTCCTTTCTTCCTTCCTTCCTTTCTTTCTTTCTTTCTTTCTTTCTTTCTTTCTTTCTTTCTTTCTCTGTTGAATGATGCCTTCTGGTTAAATCGAAGTACAATAATTTTTAGGCACAATAAAGGCAGTTACTCCAGAATAACAGATTTGTTGGTAGGGGTTGAATTGTTCTTATTTGCATGCCCTGTTTTATGCAAAGCGGATCAGTATTGTACCAGTGTGCCCTTCTTATCCTACATGCCTTGATTGCACTGGACAGCAAGCATACTAGGGGGCTCCTTTTGGTCTAAGGTTGGCCACACCTAGGGCCTCTCTTAGACTGCACCAGAGTGCAGAAGGCAGGCTTCTAGTACACTTGCTGGTCTGGTATATTGGCCAGTGCAGAATCACCCTCATACTCTAAATCCACAGCTACTGAGGTTTTGTCAGCAAGAATGCCTTGGAATGTTCTGTAGAAATTAATGAAGCTTCCATATTGTATGTTCAGGATCAAGGTGATTATGCCAAGCAGCATCACACGAAATACTGCAGCCTCATCACTGAATGTTGGGACTGAGAATTCATGTAATGAAAATTGGTAACTGCATTTTAATAAACGTTCATTCCCAGGAGGACTTGTGTGTACTGTAAATATACAAGACTAGTTATCAAAGCAATATTCCTTTTGAACTGAGGAATGCAAATTAGCCTTATTTTTTCGTTCTCCAGCATCCTCTTTTTTTAAAATCCAAATAACTGATTATGTTCAAAGCAAAGTTTGCTGTGTATTGTTCTCATTTGCCTTCTGAAAAGTAGGTCTGTTTTAACAATGTCACATTTTGTAGCTTTCTCTACTGCATTTTCGGGATAACAAGTTGGGAGGCGTATGCAACTGTATTAGATAATGTCCTTTTTAAATCAGGAATCCCATTGTTCAGCAATGCTGCCATCTTATCCATCCTTCCAATGGATCTTATAACCACCCATCTCTGGTGGTTATAAGATTTCTGCAAGAACTTTTCCCAAGTTGGAACAGCCTTGCATTCATAAGCTTTTGATTGTGGAGCTCTACATGCACATATTTTCTGGTCCAGTTGAAAGTAGGACCAGCAGCATCGTGCAACTTCATAGCAGAACTAGAAGCATAGCTGTCTTGTTTTCTTTCATGCAATGCATGCCTAAACGGAGCTTATACAGAGGATAAGTACAGTTAAGCTTGAGCTGTACGCCACCCTATCCTTCTGCCCTCTACCTTCTGTCTTGCTGTTTGTATTTAAATAGTATGGTGGAATAGACATGGAACAGTTACTGTTTCATAGGAATCCTGGATTTTTATGCCAGGATGTCTAATAATTAATTTTTAAAATAACCCTAAATATAATTTTTAAATAAATAATTTTCCTAAGTGTGTTGTTTATGTAATTACATAGCTTTGCATATTGCAACTGTAAACAAACATACACAAAGCGTGCTTGTTTATCTGAGTGGCTGTAGCTCAGTGGCAGAGCAAACTGCCTGGAAAACAGAGAGTTGCTGCTTTGGCAATGGAAAACTACTTCGGCATTTCTGCCAAGTAAACTGCATAGAGATGCCATGCAGTCAATCAGGAGTTGGCCGTGGCTCAGTGGTTATGCCCCAGCCCAATTTCTAGGTTTGTGCTCAGCAGGTTATGCCAAAAAGACACACTGAGGCAGGAGGTGCAATTCTTTTTATTGCTAGCAATAAGGGAAAACAGAAGATAGCTCTCAAAGACTGGTCTCTCTTCACCCATATAGAAAGAAGCACTTATATGCAAAGTTATAGTCTACAAACAATATTATTGGTTACATTTGTGTGAACGCAGCATAATTCTATAATGCATGTCTGTTACAATTGTCATGGGTCATAGCCCACCTATTTCCTAATTAGCATGTTAGCTTCCTTCCCATAGTGTTAATAAGCATTACCACAGCCCTTCTAACACTGCTGGGTCAAACTAAAAATGTAAGTTTCCTTTCATGAACCTTTACGCACCATTCTTGGTAGTGTTTAACCCCTTCTCTTGGCAAAGGTATGTTTGCTGTACAGTATTGGGAACTTTATAAACAGTTCTCTTAGCAAGGCACAATGAATTCAGGAAAGCCTATTTGGGCAGGGGATCCTGTTTGTGGGCAGGGGCTCCTTATCACAGCAATCATATTCTGACAGTTCTGTCCTCCACTGATAGTCCTATTATCTATGAATACTCTGTGAACCTGTTAGTTGATGAAAACCAGTAGTGCATTTAAGGAGCAAGACTGTTAGCCAGGGGGAGAGGGACTGTGTGTTCAGACAGGCTTTGATCCACAACAAACCAATGGATTGTTTGGTGGTATGAAAGGAATTCAAATACAACACTCTTATTACCACCCCACTCCCCCAGCAAAATGGTCCTCAAGATCAGCGCCTATCCGTACAGAATGAGAGGATGGAAAATTATAGGGAAGCTGTAAACAGACCTGACGTCAATACCTATCACAACACTGGGTATCCTGAGGTCCTCCAAGGTTGATTCTAGTCACTGCACAATAAAAGTTCAACAGCACATCTTTACAGCAATTGGTCTTTAGGAGTACAACCATCAGTAGCCACAGCTAATTGGCTACTTACCCATGGTATGAATCACATCATTTGACTATGCACTGTGTGAAGAAGAAAAAAAACCCACACAATTCACTTGGAACTGGATATAAGGTGAAGGTGGAACTTCTTTAACACTGGCATTTCCATTGAGTTTGGAACGCAGTTAGATTTGATGTGTGTATTTAAACTACTTCATGATAGGAAAATAAAAGTCTAATGCTTCTCAAAATAAAGTAAAATCTTTTCTATCTTCAGAGAAGTGTGCAGTATCAGAATGCCAACTGATATAGCCCACCCTTGAATATTTTTGAGAAACTCACAAATTTCAATAAATTATGCCTCATCTCCTAGTTTTCTCACATACCATGATGGAACAGGCAAGACCAGCCAGTACTTTTCTCACAACTTTAAAGCAGAAAGGAAGATCTGTAGTACTGCTTTCAAAATGTTACTTCTCAGACAGAGCCTCATCTACCACTGCCAAATGTGGAAACAAGTTAAAAGCTTGTGTTAAATGGCTTGTGACTAATACACTGCCCCTTTAAATAACTGAACTTAAATCCATTTGAATGAGCAATATTACCTGTCAGATGGAACTACAGTTTTCAATTTCATTGTACCTGGAGTAAAACCCATTACTCTTTTCCACCCCCCAAAATGCCATTTCATTCTTCCACTCAGCAGCACCAGCAACAAGCAATGGTATGAAGTCTGCATTTAATTAGCTTACATCTTTTCTGTGTATGCTTTGTTGCATGGCTCGACCACATTTCTGGGTGTAAAACATCCCAGCTAAACTGGGAAGCATAAGATATAAGGAGCAATGTGTTCACATTCCACCATCCCATCTCATCCCACTCGACCACCCCACTCCTCATTTCCTTCCTTCTTTAGTGCTGATTTTGCATCTGTAGGAAGGGCTAAGACCAGATCATTTGTGGCTCTGGCTGATATCCTATGGATTTAGCTCAGTGATGAGTAGTCTTTGGGGAAACAAGAGTGTCTGCCAATGTCTGTAAACAGTACAAGAACATTGCTGTTAAATCAGTAGTAACGGCTGCCTCTCTGTGCCTGTGCCTCTACGCCTTTGTCTCCTGCGTGTTTTGGTTTGCAGCCATTAATAGCTTGGCCTCTGCAAAGCTGTAGCAAAGGAGAGTGTGTCGGAGCAGCAGGCCAAAATTAAATTACCGCAACCTCGTGCTTTGCATTAAAGCCTCCACTAAGTGATGGAAGCCGGTAATCGTTCCAATTTTCCTTAAAGACAATGGCCCTCCATGCAACTGACTATATTCAGTTAATTCATGCTGTCAGCTTTCTTTATTGTCTGCGGGGAATGCAGTATTGATTTCTGAACTTAGCAGCAGCACAAAGAACCACTAGTGCATGGTCAAAATGCAGCAATGAAAAGAGCTTGGCAGCTTGAGAAAAGCCGCCATTCCACTGCACAAACAAAGTCAATTAAAGGACAGTGCAGCACAGTATAAATAGCATTGCCTTTCCTCTTCATCCAGAATGATATCACGCTGGCAAGATGACAGTAAATAAAATAAAGCCCAATGCAGAACAGTACAAAGAAATTTGGTGTAATTTAATTCTAAGCCCTTGTACCATTTTGAACTGCGAGCAATAGGAAAATACATTTTCCCCTCTTTAACTAAGAGAGATCTCTGAATAAAGTAATCCCACTGTAATAAAGCTGATTGTAAATGATCCCACAGGCAATATCCACATGTCAAGTGGTAAATGTTCTGCTAGGAAAGAAACAAGCTGAAGCCGTGAGGCCTTCTGTTTATGATGTGCTGGTTTTTTGTCAGTTCTGAATTCCTGTTCAGTGTCGAATTATTTTAATAATGGAACAAATATTGGCAATTTTGGCTAATGAAGATCATATGCACTGTAGTGTTTTAGCTGTTTGCTTTCATACCTAAGGCACTTTCAGTTCCTTAAATGTCAATTAAAATTGAAAATGCATAGTGTTTTCTGTATGGCTTTGTGTGCGTGTGTGCACGCGCATGTGGTGAGTGAGAGAGAGAGGGAAATGGAGTGGTGTAAGCTTGGACCATTTTTTAGTTCCCTTTGGATGCAACCTCCATCCCACATCATGTGGAGAGATGAAAATACATTTCTGAAGCCAGTTCTGATGTTTTGTAAACCCAGCAGTTGTCAGTCATAGTAGGCAGAGTAAAAGACAGCGAGGTTTCCATGTCATGAAAATGAAGGAGAATTGTTAAGAGTTGCTATTGTTTCATATTCTCTTTAAGGTTAAGAAAATACAAAGTGATGTTGTGGTGCTATTATATATTGACCTGCCTTCATTGTTGTCCACCTTGGAGTAGATATCATTGAGCTTAATGGAGTGCTTTGTAAGGGTGATGAGGATAAATAATGATGGGCAGGACACCCAGACTCAATTTTATACTCTTACTGTATGTTTTGATTTTATTCTTGTATGGTTTTATCCTTGTATATTTGAAATTTGATATGGTCAAGCGACTAATCAGTAAAGTTATTCTGATTCTGATTCTGATTCACATCCTCTGTCATCCCCTTCTCCTTTTGTTTTCAATCTTTCCCAGCAATAGGGTCTTTTCCCATGAAAATTGTCTTTACATTATGAGATTAAAGTATGAGAGTTTCAGCTTTAATATTTGAGTCTGTACTATTCTTTGGAGCTGGCTTCGGAGATTGTGCACAGGCTTTGGAGCTTTGGGTTTCAGGGCACCCCCATTAGGGTGCCCCCAGAGCCCCCCCCAGACCCCATTGCCCAATCACAGGGCAAACATGGTCCATATAATCCAGATTTGATGCCTGAAGACCCCATTGTAGACCCATTTAATGGGGTCTACAGGAAATCCAGATTATAGGTCCTGAAGGACCCATTCAATCCAGATTTCCCTAGAACTGGTGGAAACAAATGTGGCTCTAATGGGGTATGCAGCGGAAATGAGATTTTCCTGCTCGGAGCGTAATGGGTCCTTAGTGCTAGTGGAACCCCCCCCCCCATGACTGCAAAGAAGACACAAAGTAGGAGGCTGCTGTGGAGTTTTGTGGTGTGTCGTTTTGAGGTTTGAGGTTCACTAAGAACCTTTTCATACTGAGAAGCCACTGAAAAGGAGCCATTGTGCCTTGGAGGTGCTTTCTTCTTCTTCTTCTTTTTTCAAACAGTTTTTCTTCTCTAAATGATTGCTGGACTTGAAAAGTTGCCCTCTATCAAGACAGTAATTTGGAAACCACTTATGAGAAAAGAAAGGCTAACTGCATAATTAAGATCCCCCCCTCCCTGAAATGAAGTTCTCTGTGCTAACATTGGGGGCATAAAGTCTGATTGTACAAAATTACTAGCCAAGATGGAAACAATAAAAGTGAGGCAATTCAAAGGCATTAGATATGCTACGTTTCTCCTGTTTTAATCAAGCCTGCAGGTGCTTCTTGATTCTATCAAGGTATAACTAAGATGAAAACAAATGGAAAAGACTTTAAGGGCCCTTCCACATTTCTCCTGCCCTGGGAAAACACCCTGTTGCTTTGCTTCTGCAACAGGGTCAATGCACATGTGGAGCATGATTGCTGCAGCAACTAGGTGATGCCACACAACTGTGTTCACTTTGTTGCACTCTTCCACCCTGGAAGAGGTGTGAATGGAGTGTGTAGAAGTTTCCCAGCCAGCAGCTAGATAGGTGATGGAGCATGAAAATGTGCTTTGCATCTATGCTGGTTATGGGACACTATGGCACACCCAGGACCCTTTCTGGTATAGAAGTGGCTCCACAAAATGCATATGCATCTTATCTCCATGGTTTACCAGTCAGGTAAATACAAATTGTGCCTAAGGCTGGCTCCAAACAGAGAAAGGAAAATGTGGGATCAGGGGTCTTTTCGCACGACAGCAATTAGGCTGCAGTGCACTAAGGCTGGTATACTCCAGGTACAGGAGGACTATATGCATTTCTGGCCACTAAGGATGCTGCTCAGCAGTCAGAAATGTGAATGATCCTCCTGTACCCAGAGTGTACCAGCCCATGCCGCTGCCTTGAGCAATGGGAGTCCTGCCCCCTGGCTGGCGTGATTGGCCACTGCTACCCATGTCATACGTTCCGTGATGCACTGGCTGGCAGGTGGCTGACTCAAGGGGGGAATCGAACCAACCCAGTGTGTTGGGGTGGCATGCCTTGATACCCATGGATCACCGCCCCCATGCTGCGGTTAGTGCAGACCTGCCCGTGCATGGCATCAACCAGGGGGTCATGCCTGGATGGCTCCCTGCCAGCCTCCCTCCTTCCTCTCGGGGATTGTAGGGCTTTTCTGAACAAAGCTTCATCCTCCTCACTTGGAAAGGCCCTGTGACAGCTAAGAAGAGGGAGGAAGGCTGGCAGGGGACCATCCAGGGACATCCCCCAGGTGATACCAAGCAAGGGCAGGTTAGTGGGGGTGGCAATCCAGGGGTGGTGAGGCATGTTGCTGGGTCAGACTCCCATCCTGCATCATCCGCCTGCCAGCCAGCGCATCACAAAATGTGTGATGCAGGCAGTGGCAGCCAATTGTGCCAGCCAGGGGGCAGGACTCCTGCAGTGGCCCTGGATGAAGAGCGAATGCTCTTGTTGCTGGACACTCCCGGTAAGGCCGGGGTAAAGGTTGGGATAGATGTGGAGCACGATTTAGTCCTCCACACCGCATCCACAATTAGGAGAGCTCCAGTCTGGTGAGTGTGGGCACACTTCTAGACTGTAGCAGCCTAGTGAGCATGCATACGCTCTTCATTAGAGCTGTCCTCATTGCATACCAGGGGCCATAGTGCAAATTGGTCTCTGGTTTAGGTCCTGCAATTGCTTCTTGCTGTCCCTGCCAGAAATAATGATGCAGAAAGCCTGGCCCCATTCTGATGTTTGTTCTCAGGATGATTTCAGTGGAGAAATACCTGGACCTGCACAAACCCTTGTCCTTATGCTTCCACAATGGGTATTTTCACCCAGGTTTTGCCACTGTGCAGGGACATTGGAAATTTTCACCAGGGAAAAAATCCAGAAGCAAGCACCAAGCACAGCAAGTTATATCACCTTGCAGGAAAACCTGGGTTGGGAATTCTTTTTTCTACCATACCAATATCTTGGGATTTTGCCTCTGTTTTCTGCAGCTATGCTGGGATTGCCATAGATAATCTGACTATATTAAAAAATTAGGTCTATCTGGCTAAGCCTTCTTTATTTTCAAAGCTGAATCTTTGGTCTCTGGAAATGAAACAGTTCTAGGGAAAAGAATCAGTTGACAGATGTATATGGTTTGGATTTTCTTGTCCCATCATGTCAAAAAGCAGCCCCAGAGCAGTTTTGCACATTTAAAAGGTCCCATCTTTCAAAGAAATTAGAATGAACAGATGGACTGCTGCATATTCATATAATTCTTTTCATGTATTTATTTTATTCAGTTCAGAGATTGTAACCTGAGGTCTTCCAGATGTTTTAAAATGACACTTTCCATTACTGCTGACCACTGCTTAAGTGCCCTAAGGCTGATGGAAACTGGAGACCAGTAACATCCAGAGAACCTTAAATTCCCATTCAGAAACTACTTAATTCATAGCCCAGTTTGCAGCAAGGAATTCAAGGTCTTCATCGAATTGTATCTATTTCAATTATGATCCAGGATCTTTTTAGATTTAGCAAGAAATGCACATCAAATGTCTGTGATCTACTTAGAAAAAACTCCCTTAAAAAACAACAACAACAGCTTATCTTGAAATGGAGGAAACAAAAATAATGACAATTGTGCCCAATTTGTAAGTTATCCATTCACTTGCAAAGCATTGTTTGGTACAGCACTAAAATAATGTGACCTGAATTCTTTTTATACATTATGTCCTAGCCACCTCCTTAGGTTTCTCTCCGTGATAAGAAAGGATTTTTTAAAGTTCATCTTCATAAGGCAAAAGAAATGGGACATGCTCTTCGTGTACTTTTAGTGTGACATATGGATTGGCAACTAGGCTCCGGGTGAAACTCTCCTTTCCTTGTTCGTAACAGAATAAGAAAAACGTAGATCACAATGGCCCTTATAAATTGGCCTGGTATATTGGGCAGTACATATTGACTTCTATGTACAGTGGTACCTCGACATACAAGTGCCCTGACATACAAGTGTTTTGAGATACAAGCCGCTGAGCAAATGATATTTTGCTTTGAGATGAGAGCAAGATTTGAGATACGAGTATGTAAATACAGTACAGTACATAACAAAAACAACTGAGGTGGTGTTTTGGGAGCTGGAATGGATTAATGGGAAAATTGCTTTGAGATACGAGCGATTTGACATAAGAGCAAGGTTACGGAACAAATTAAACTTGTATGTCAAGGTACCACTGTACATGCATTCATGCATCATAGGAAATGCCCTTAGCATAACATTGCACTATCAGCAGCAGCTTACAGAACACTTCCATGAGGGCCCAGTGGTGGGGGGAGATGCTGCAATTGAAAACCTCCCCTTGATCTTTCCAAAACATGTTTTACTCGACCTTTCCCACTGTCACCATAGCATCTTTCTGCACGGCTTGGGTTAACCCACTTTAGCTCACAGTGGCCTGGGCTTCTGGTAACCTGCTCTAAGGGAAATCTGCTTTGCAAACAGCTCATTCCAGCCCAGCTTCAGAAGCCAGGAACAAAATTTCCATTCCCAGTTTCTGAAGCTGGATGCCCAGAAGCCGCACACTTCTGACATCCCTTCCAGGTGCCTATCAAAACAATACTGGACTTGGTATAGCAGCCCCTAGTACACTCAGAGAGAATTTGCACTTTGCCTCCTGTTATTGGGAGGCAAAGTGTTAGAATGTCCTGGCCATCTGCACTTGCAGATGGCTACAGCGTTCTAAACTTCCTCGACAGTGGCCATCACAGAGCCCCAGCAACACCTGGGCAGTGCCACTGCTGGAGTGACCAGGTGTCTCAGCGGCTAATCGCACATGTGCTGCTGGTCACATGCCCTCCCCTGCACCTCTTCCAAACATAAGAAGTGTGAATGAGAGCTTGCCAGGCTGTCACAGTTTTAACTGCTCCATGCCTATACTGCCTTGGGGATGCTAGGGGATGCACATCTAGTTTCTAGTTATGAAAAGGCTCAGTGTGGTGTAGATGCACTGTCTGGGAACACACACACACCCCGCCGCCTTGACTAGTCAAATGCAGAAATGCCCTCACTGTCTGCATCCAATATACACTGGTCCAATGTAACTAGTAGAACACGCTATAGAGGGTTGCAGCAGGGTACAGTACTTAAAGATCTGTCCTATGTGGGCAGAGTGCTCTACAGGGGGCCTACCAGAAATTGTCTGGTAGTGGTATTTGTAATTCACACAATGGCATTTTGAATAGGGGTGTGCACAAGTGCATTTTTTGCATTCGAATCCGAGGTGATTCAAACGTTGAAATATTCTATTCAAAATTTAAAAATCCAGATTTTCAAAAGTCCAATTTGAATCCGGATTAACTGGATCTGTAGTTTCAGAAATTCTATTTGAACTCAAAAATATGAATGTTAGCAACATTTGTATCAAATTTTCGAATTTGCACACATCCTGTTTTTATCGCATTTGTATCCTGTTTGCATCCCGTACTATAAGCACAAATAAACACGATATTCAGATGCGATATACGATGTTCTATTCAGTTGAATTATTTGAAAATATGTATCGGATTTTTGAAAATCCAAAATCCATTCGAATTTGGAAATTCGGATTTTCAAAAATCCGTTTCGAATTCAAATGTTGATATTCATTGAATTCGAATAGATTTTTGAATTTTCGAATAACCGTGCACACCCCTAATTTTGAAGCTCTTTCTGAATGCTTCCAAATCATTGACTCTAGCTTCTTGTATGTTGATTTAATCCAGAAATAGATGCATGCATTATTCCTTGTAAACCACATTGTGTTTGAAAGTTCTCGGTGCCACGCCTCCTTCTGACCTGAGGCATTATACCACTAGCCACCATCCCCGGCTCCATTAGCCTCAATGGGGTTTTTATTTCACTTAGAGCCAGCTTCAAAAATACGTAGAAGATTTTATTTCTTCCTCTGGGTTCAGTAGTAAGTATCAGCTGTCTTCTGCCACAGCTTCTGTGAGGCACTGTGTGTCCCAGGCCCTTGTTACCAAGGCAACTAATCTGTAACACCAAGCTGAAGTAAAGAAATACTTTTATTTTGGTACACAATAAGCAGTTTCAACTTCTTAACTTTCTTCATTTAAACAGAGACTCTAATCAGTTACACTTCTCACTTTCAGGATCCCAAACCTTAATTCACTCCTTAAGGCTGTACCTAGGGACCCAGCCCTTAGCCTAACCTAATGTCTTCAGTAGTTAAGAAAACGAACATTAACTGTGATTCTGCTCCCACTATTTAAGCCTTCTCCCTGCTGTTTACCTTCTCTGATTGGTCAGCTGCTAGAGCTTGCTCACCCCCTTTTTTCTTTGGGCCTGTAAGCTCCGCCCCTAGCAGGATTGCCTTTCTCAACTAATTTTACTCTGCAATACTTACCAAACTTACGACTGTTACAGCTTAACCGTCACACTCAGTAAATAAATCTTGTGAATAAATGACTGAATTAATAGTGTGAAATAAGAAAAAATGGATCTTGATACTTTTTGACAGTAACTTAAGCATTAGGTATATGTACTTGGGGAGGGGGTTGTCTGAATTGAAGATCTTGGTGTGTTTGTCCAGTACAATAATAGAAGAAGATATTTCATTTTGAGTTCTAATGAAATAATGTTTACAGACTGAAGGGTATATGTGTGTGCTATGAGTGGGTTTACCTGTGCATCTGAAGTGTAGGGCTGAGTGGTTCCACTGATTTCTGGCAAAACAGCATACACATTTGGTATGAGTTAAAGAAGTGAGCCAAAGGGGTGTAGCTCTTAAGATTTTAACCTGAGATCCCAATCTCTATTTTGGTTCCTGCAATCAATAATTTGACAATCTCAAGACCATTAAGGCTTGTATAAATTCAGGAATTAGCCATGCTGCTAGATGCACATTTACTTTTATGGTTAAATTGATTGCATCTTATGTTTTACAGTGGTGACTTATTTATTATTTATTTATTATTTACATTTCTATCCTGCCCCATATCCGAAGGTCTCTGGGTGGGTAACAACTTTAAAACAACAGATTAAAAGCAGAAAACACATTAAAAGACTTTAAAAATTCAACTTCATATTTTTTATATTCTACATTCTGTTTTCTATTGACATTCATGTTGACTTTTGTAGTTATGACCTTCTCTTGAGATATTTTTGGTATTGATAGAAATAAGTAAATGAAATGCAGTCAATTCACACTGTTAGTTACAATATGTGCTAACAACATTCTTGCTTAGATAACGTAATATTTTTAAGTTTATTCCTGAAGTTGCTCTTAAAAATGGACATTGCTGAGGTTGTGTATGAAAATGCAAGATTTGAGTCTAGAATGTGACTCACTGAATAGATTTAGACAGACTGACGAGTTTTTCCCAAGGCATTCTTCTATTAATATCTTGTGATTCATTATTTGAATACAGCCTGGGACTCATTGAATTTAAACAAGTATTTTACCTTAATTTGAAAATTATCACCATAATCAACCACTGAGTTAAGAGGCCTTTTCGCACACGGGCTTTTGGAACGCGCGAAAGACAGCCCGGAACGCGGCATTCGCATTGCCGCAGCCGGGTTTGCGTAATAGCTCGTCCCGGGCTGTCTTGCGCGCGTTCAAGATGTAGAGCACTTTAAAGTGCTCTACATCTGTTCCTGCATGTCCGAAGTGTCCGCGGCCATTCGGGGAGAGAAGCATTCACACATGCTTCTCTCCCTGACAGCCGTGGGCATGCCCCCATCGCCAGAATTGGCTGAAAATCGTCTCACAGCTGACTTGAGGTGTGTTGATCACCAGCCTTGCCGGCCTGGCAATAGCGAAGGTGCACCGATGCCAGTAGATGGGACAGGGAACCCACAAATTCGTGAGTCCCCTGTCCTACCTACCATGGTCACTGACGCTGGTAGATGGCAGAGTGGAAACATGATTCGATGGGTCCCGTCTGCCATCTACTAGGGCCAGCGCACCCACGTGATCGCCGGCCGGGCAAGGTTGCCGGCGGCCTCACGTGCGGGGGCATGGTTCTTCACCACCCTGGCAGCTGCCAGAGTCGGGGAGCCACAAGGATCGGCTTCCTATCACCCCTTTCTGGGGTGGGAGGAGGCCGATCTCAGGCTGGCTGGGGGTGAGGGGCTGAGGGACCCCTTCTTAGAGGGAACCCACATGGGTTCCCTCTAAGAAGGCTTTGCCCCTACCCCGATCGCGCCATCTGTGGGGTGTAGGCGCCTGGATCTAGGTGCCTACGCCACGCAGATCATCCCCACCCCCCGCCCTGACCCCCCGCACCCACCCACACCCACCCACTCCCTGCACCCATCCATCCCCCGCACCCACCCCCGACCGCAATCGCACCCATCTTCAGGGTGTAGGTGCCTCAATGTAGGTGCCTACCCCCCCCAAGATGATTCTTCCCCCCCTCAGGTCCTGGGGACGACGCACGCGCTCAACACAGGTCCTACCTGCTCGGTGCCTGGGCTCGTACTGAGCCCAGGATGCCGGGAACACGCACCACGTGCGCGCGCCTCGGCCCCCTATTGGACGAGCACTTCACGTGAACTGCTCGTCCAATCCGGCCGGTGCTGCGCACACGTGGAGCACGCTCCCACCATCCCTTGCTCATTGGAAGCCCGGGAAGGTAGGTCCCCTGTGTGCGCGCACTGTCGGGAAGCCCAGAGTGGGGGTGGGGGTGAGGGTGATCGGGTGGGGTGGGGTGGGGGTGGCAGCGGACCAGGCACCTACTCCCCACAGATGGGCTCAATCGGGGTCAGGGAGAAGCCTTCAGAGACTGGAGCCACGCGCTCCGATCTCTGAAGGGGTCCTGCCCCATAAGGAGCTTGCCCCGGATGCCCGGGCACCTTCGTGCCAGCTGCACGGCCCAATCGGGGCCCGTAGAGCCAGCACGAAGTTGGGTAAGTGGGGCAAGCGGCCTGACGGTGCTGCCCACCCCTTGGGTGCTCGCACCCAATCGGAGGCAGCCTCGCCGGCCGTATCCCCGCCCCGGCTGGCCTTTCCCGGCTAAGTAACTTCAGGACGCTTTCAGCATTCGCACACAGGCCCGCAGGAAAGCATTCCTGCCTTCCTGTGTGTGAATGGTGAAAGCGTTCCGAAGTTACTTAGGCCACCTGTACTACACCCGTTCCAAATGGAACGGGTATAGTGCGAAAAGGCCTAAGGTTAGGTGAATCTCATAGCTTATGTTCCTTATAAAGTTCTGATCTCTAATCCAATGTTTGTATATAAAATAATATTTAAAGGTTTCTAGCCAAACATTAGCTCATCAGAATACCTTTGGAGTTCAATTTTGTCACTATGTGAAATTTACAAAATAACTTTGAAATGGATCATGCCTCCTTGCATATCATGTCTACAGAGAAACCTAAAAACTTCCAGCATACAGTAATCCTTCATCATTTATCCATATCTAATTGATTCTAAAAATTTTATCTCTTGGTGAAGACTTGCATAACAAAAACTGTAACTACTTTAATTATTAATGTGCTGAACTGAGACGTTTTCGCACGGGGGTGAACGGGACGCGTGGGAGACAGCTGCGGACACGGCATCCGCATTGCCCGAGCGCGGCTTGCGCTCCGACGTGTCCGCAGCTGTCTTTCTCGCGTTCGAAATGTAGAGCACTTTAAAGTGCTCTACATGCGTTCGAACGCGGACGAGCCGCCCGCAGGCGTTCGGGGGGAGAAGCATTCGCGCCTGCTTCTGTCTCCCGAACAGCTGCGGGCTCGCCTCCGACGCCGGCGCGGCTTCGACAATCAGCTGTTTGACAATCAGCTGATTGTCGATCTGCCTCCGCGGCTGTCTCCGCGCCCCTGGCCGGCCTTTGCCGGCTAAGACAGCTCCCGGCGCTTTGAGCATTCGCACACAGACGCTCCAGAACGCGTTTACACGCGTTCTGGCGCGTCTGTGTGTGAAAGGGGAAAGCGCCGGGAGCTGTCTTAAGCTTCCCGTCCTACTCCCGTTCCAAATGGAACGGGAGTAATGCGAAAACGTCTCAGGTTAATGTTGAACTCAATTCATGGTAAACGTGGGGTGTTTGAGGTATATGTCATTGAACCAAACAACCACAATGTAGTATTTGCACTCAAAGTGAACTTTGCAGCATGCTTCACAATCTGTTCAATGAGCTGTTCTAAGGGAAAATACCTTAAAGATACAGTATATTCTCTATTTTGCTCTCAGTTTCTTGCCAATTTTAAAAATATATATAAATGTTCACGCATTGGTTATTGTGCTTTCTTTTGCAATTGGATGATTCAAGTTCCAATTGCTTCCTTAAAGACATTCTTTATGTTCTGCTGTCAGGGAAACTGATCTACCATTGGTTGCTTTGGAAAACAGGAAGGAGGAGGAAGCTCAAGGGAGGGAATTTGAAAGTGTAAAAAGACAAAGTGAACTATGTTATTTACTTTTACCTTACATAAAAATATTTGGAAATAGAGCTGCTACAGTTATGGGTTCTCTGCTTGGTCAGGTTCTCTGCTCTTTCTGCTGTGGTTTGACCTTGCTCTATATCAACTGCTTTCTCTAATTGTTCTGTCTACTGTCTCTCTCTTTCTATCCTGATGTGTTTTGGTTTAGGGGTTTGATTAGGGGGAACAGTTAGTTTAAGGCAGTGGTTCTCAACCTGGGGGTCGGGACCCCTTTGGGGGTCGAATTGCCCTTTCAGAGGGGTCGCGACAAGCCCCCCGCCACCCTTCCCTCCCACCTCCCAGCTGCTTCACCCCCATGGTTGGGGGTCCCCACAACATGAGGAACTCCATTAAGGGGTCACGGCATTAGGAAGGTTGAGAACTGCTGGTTTAAGGTTAGATTCTCTGGTTTGCTTTATTCTGCCTTGTTTCTGTTATCTGCAAATTTTCACTGCTGCTCTTGTTTGCTTTGCTTGTTTGCTTTAGGAAACTTTGGGGGGCTGAGCGAGTAGGATTTTTGTTAATGTTGTTGTTGAGTGTTTTTAAGTTCTTGCAGCTCTTGATTTTGTTTATTTTGGTGAGCCAGGAGGCCTCACTGTAGCTAGGAGAGCTGTGGAATTGGTTTATGTTTTAATTTACATAAGCCTAAGAAAGGGTGGTTTCTACTGGGCTGAAATGGGGCAGGTATGCTAGGTAGTCTTGCAGCAGCTAGAAGAGCTGCAGAATTTTACTTTGGGAAACAAAATCTCTAACTTGTGCCAGTTTGGCCCTGTCAGCCTACCTTGCAGCATGGTTTTGTTGCTATGATCTCTTTGAGCTAAAGCCTCCAAAATTGGCATGTGGATCCAGGGGGTGATGAGAATGGCCTTGGTGAGAAGTAAAACATTTGTGTTTGGAGACTGCTCTGAATCATCATCATCATTATTGAAATCTTTCACCTGCTCCATAGGAACAAATGGTACATCCCTCCCCCCCCCAAAAAAAAATCATAAAAATTCAAGGTGATATTTGATTGTTCATGAAACCTAAGAGGGGGCCTTTATGAAGACCCACACACCAGTTTGGGGGGACAGTAGATAAAACTGTGAAACTTCAATCCTGCTGCCCCCTTGATCTCATCCATTCCTTCCTGTGTCAAACTGAACTTCAAACTTCTTTGAGCCATTTGAAGCTCAGTTCAAACATGTCTGTTCAAATCAAATGGAACCAGGAAAAAAAGTTTGTGCACATCTCTAGTCTTATTGCTTATGAGAGAAAAAAAATCTAATTAATTCCAAGCCCTTACCAAATTCATCCACAAATCACCCAGATTAAGGAAAGCAAAGATTGGAGAGGAAGAGTTTTGGCAGAGTAGAGAGGGAGGGGAGGTTGTGCTAGCTAGTCCTTCCAGCATGGTCTAGCAGTGGTCTTACTCCTTAATATGGCCTGTCTGCATCAGGTAGGCCAAGGGGTTATTTCAATAGGTCCACGACTGGATTACTGTTCTGGACCACAAACTTTCTGGAAAGCACACTCCAAAGTTCAGGATATAATGGAGTGTGTGTGTGTTTTGGTGGTATATCAGGAATGGCACTGGAAGTCAGCTAGCTGCCAAAATGGCCCTGACCAGAAACTTTGAAGACTAGGAACATTTGTTCCCTGCCTTTAAGTGCTGAGTACTTATCTTGGAGGGCTAGGCAAGGCCTTCAAAGCCAGAACTCAGGCCTGTAATGGGTTAGACTGTTTAGAATGTGGAGAACCTTATCCTGTCCCACAGGCAACCTATCTCTTAGTGTCCCAGGATGGCTTAATGCTGTGTGGAAATTGCCTTTTGTTTCCTTCTTCCTTACTTTGCTCACCTGACACTGGAACTCAGTGGGTCTTTCATCTTTCAGCCTAAGGTACCAGTGTCTTCCTTCTTGCCTCTCCCTGACCCTGGCCATACCTATATGAGACAGGACGTCCTGGTTCATAATTCACACTGAGGTGGTACCAGCTCTGTTCACACCTAGGTCATCCTTAGGCCATCCTTGCTTTGGGCTGCATTGCTCATGTCTTTCTCTGTGATGGACCTGAGCCTCCTCCACAGAACTTTTGGTCTCCACCCCTTTTGTTGTGTCAGATCTACCTCCTTTCTCGTTGGATGCCATTCTGTCATTCAAGACAGGAAAGGGTGTGTGTTTGAGGTTCTTTTTCAAACCTTCTCCTCCCTCCATGACCCCTCCTTTTTATGTGCTTTTCTTCTCCGTGCAGTTAATTTTTAAAATAATAATAATACATTTGGGTAAAAATGCTAAAGGAATCATACACATAAACTGAGAGAAGGGGATGTGCCTCATGAACTCTGTGTGTGCCACCCTCTCCTAGACATTGGCTGAAAGGAAGGACTGGGCCCCACCCACCGCAGCACGGTTCAGCCTCCTTTAGCCCCCAGCCCCACCCCTGCTCACATTGAGGAAGAGAATATGGTCTGAAATGCCCAGATGGGCTGAGTTCTCTAGAAAAGAGGACTTCAGTTAGAATGATCTAACAGGGGTAGGCTGGATTGGAAAATGAATTGAATAAAAATAATGTGAGTAATGTGGCCTGAGGATGACCTGAAGTCATCTTGGGTTTTTTTCCCACTGACCTCCCTTAATCCGGATCTGAGATGATCTGAATCTAAGGAATGGGTCCTTCAACTAATCTGAATCCAGATTAAGGAAAGTACCCAGTGTGTTTTCCACGGGTGGTCTAGCACCGAATAACAATGGGTGCTAGCTTGCTCGCAGTGGAAATGCTGGAGCACCCATGTGGTGAATCCGGATCTGCCCACGTCGGGCCCGCCTGTCACCCCAGGTGTTTGGATTCTCTGGAGCTTTGTCATAAACTCCAAAGATTTGCTGAAAACTCCAAAGATCCTCTGGAGCCTTTGACAAAGGTCCCTAGGATTGGCATTGCTCTTGCATGGGGCTTTCTTCAAAACCTGTGGTATTCTTTGGAGCTGGCTTTGGAGCTAGCTTCTGAGCCAGCTTCAGAGATTGTGTACAGCCTTCGGAGCTTTGGGTTTCAGGGCATCCCCCCATGGGTGTGCCCCCCCCTAGACCCCATTGCCCAATTGTGGTGGAAACAGGCTCTGTATAATCTGGATTTGATGCCTGAAGACCCCATTGTTGACCTCTTTAATGGGGTCTACAGGAAATCGGGATTGTAGGTCCTGAAAGACCCATATGATCAAGATTTCCGTAAAACAGGTGGAAACAAATATGGCTCTAATGGGTCTGCAGTGGAAATGGGGTCTTCCTGCTCTGAGCCTAATGGGTGGGTCCTTAATGTGTACTTAGTGCTAGTGGAAAAACACCCTTGAACTAAAGGTGTGACCAGGGCCCCTGTCTTCCCCTGTCTGCATGCAGAAGGAAGGCAGCTTAAAACAAAGTTTGGCTCTTCCCACGCCCCTTGCCCAGTGCTTTCTTAGCCTTTTTGACAGTGTTTGTTGTATTATTTTCTTTAACTTGTAACTATGGCAAATCTGTCCCCCACTAAGATAATTTCCCCCCCTCCTTCTTACACACCCTTACTAATCTTTCTTTTTTTGAAATAACTTGTCTAACCAAGAATTAAGCCTCCTGATTCTTTCCAGCATCTGAAGAGATCACAACAAAAGAGTCATCCAAAGCAGCTTACAAAATAATAATAAAAAATCCAATAATCCTTACTTGAAACATGATTGCATACAAATACCATCAATGAGAAATAATAAAAAATGCACGAATGATCTATTAGTAAATTAAGTAAAGTCACAACAGATTCAAAGCCCCATTTAACCTTTGGTGGCTTTTCTTTCTCCCATATTCTTCAAAGAAATATATATTCTATTTTGGTTACTCTTCTATTGCAGCCTGGTCCTTTATGGGTTATTACTTAAGAAGAAGAATGATTCTTGAGATACAGTAGATATTTATTTGTTCGAATGATGAGAATATAAAAGATAAAATACCAATGCAGATATAAAGTAGAAAGTTTTATATAAGTAAGACAATTACACCATGAGGGACTCATGAATAATGAAGGAATGGGCCAGGAGGCCAGCTAATGTCCCATGCAGAACTGCAAAAGCCAGATTTCATCTGTTTGCTTTAATTCCTTTACTTGCTTCACCCTGTGATAGTACAGGTGTGACTATTTCAATTGAGGGGAACACTTAGGCAACTAGTTATATTATGTTCTGTGCTGATCCTCTGATAATTGCACCAGTTCCAAGCTGAGTTCAAAATTGCTTCAAAGACTGAGCAACTCTGACCGGTCAATATACTGGGCCAACCCATCTGCATGCTACCCCACTGCTGCCATCCCAGAACAACCTAGAGCTCACTATAGCTGCTCCTGCCTTCACTAGTTGTGGACAAGTACAGTCTTGACTGGGAGCAGCTAGTGAGTGGCCGGTCAGCAGCATTCATATCCTACTACAGGTGTGATGCTGCAAAGGGATAGGCTGTTGCCATGGTGATCTAGCTTGCCCAAAACTGCACCAGCACTTGATGTGTATATGGCTCCCTCAGCACTTCATCTTAGCCTCATTGAAATGCTATTATTGTGGAAGGGAGGCTCCTAGTATGCTTGCTGGTCCAATATACTTGCAAAAATGGAATTACCTGTTGATTTCATAAAAATGAAATAAAAAAAACCTCTGGGTAAATTTCCAAGCATCGCTCATAGAAGTAAAAAACACTGTCCCAGGTATATGAAGATCAGGAATGGAAGGACATTCACATTTCAAACTCCTGCCACATCTCACAGTTACTCAGCACTTTACTAAGTGCCAAGTGGGTGCAAATTCAACCATGCACACTGGCCATTGCTTTAGCAAGTGGGTGACATGGTGCTGCCCCGCCCCTGCCCACATCCCTTCAAATGGAAACAGTGAGACTGTGCATTTTAGATGCTGCTAGTATACTGTAGCTGTTAAACACATTTTAGTGCTTCTCTGCTGTCTTGGCCAGGGGATGGTCCTGCACACTTGCAGTCATTTCCTGAATGGAAGTGGCTCCTTGTGATGTGGATGCTCTTGGCTGGGAGCATCCTGGGACTGCTTCCTTTTCCCTAAGTGTGAAAAGGCTCTTAGTCCACGGACTGTTACTGATTTTGAACAAAATTTGCATTTGGATTGTGAAACACACCCATAAGCATTATAAACAGCTCACTTATTTTCAGCAAGACCTTGCCGTAGCCATCAGATAGTAATGACCTTGCTCCGTCTTCTCTAGATCAATAACCGCATCAAGAAAAACTCCCATTTCAGCATGCCTTTTTCATATCAGAGTTTTCTTCTTCCTTTTGGACCAATAAGAATGATTAGCCATATTTGCTTATAATGAGATAAATAAGAGGGCTTCTCAGAGAGATGAAGTGATATGATTGATCTGTACAACTGAAACTGAGAGTTAAAAAGAAGAGAAAATAGACACTCAGATGCCAGGTCCTTTGCCCACCTTCTGCATTAGGATTTGTAGTCAGTCTTGATATCAGAGACCTTTGTTGTTATCCTATCTTACTTCTCCCTATTAACTATTTTACTGAGGCCTCAAATAAGAACACAAAAATAGAAAGAAAATAATTTCTCAACAGCAATCCACTTGCTGCCCTCCAACAGCACCTCTGCAATATAAACTCTGTTCGCAGAATCTCTGTTTCCAGGCAATTCATTCTTTTCTTCCTAGACCTCCAGCATAGTTAGAACCACTAAGTGTCTTTTCAAGACATGCAAAAGAACCAAGTTGTATACATGAAAAAGATAAAATGGAGATATATATTTCCGAACACACAAAACCACACGAGAGAATTTAGAAATTAAGAAGAATACAAAAGAAATGTTTTTGTCAATAGTGTTGATTCTCAGTTGGATTAAAGTTCTAAGGCCCTTAAGAAGTTCAGACCAAGGCAGCGAAGCTTCCTGTTTCCTCACATGTCTAGTTGTGTATTTATGGTATCTCTATCCCATCTCTTTTCTGAAGAGCTCAAGGGGCCTCTCATTATTCTGCTGTGAGATATGCCATCAGATTTGCTTTCTTAAACATGGGGACGAGGAAAATCCTCTGAAGATTGTGAATTATAACACTGGCTTACACTGTTTGATCTTCATAAAATATCCACTTTTGCACCATGTCAATAATAAATGTGGCACAATTTGCAAATGGATTTTTTGAAGTATTTTTTAAAAAATGAAAACATGATGTAGAACCAAACTTATGGACTTGTGCTGAAACTCTAGGGCTTGTTAATCTAGTCTAAATTTCTCTACAACCCCCCCCCCCCTAGTTTTAAATTGTGGAATCTTTGGAATCTTTTTAATTTAAAGACTGGATGAATTTTCTCTCAGAGACTTCTCGATTTTCTGTTTTGGTGGTGGTGGTTTTGTTTATTCATGTTTGCCTGTTTTGGCTCTTTCTGCATGCTACAATGTCCTGAGTTATACAACCTGGTTAATGATAGGCCAAGTTGCCACCAGCCTGTGCCAAGGGATGTCCACATTGGGGGAAGCCTATTTCATCCCACTACAGAAGCTGGCTGGGGCCGCTTTGGCTGGGTATCAAGCACACTTGTGATGCCATTTTTGCATACCTGCTGAAATGGTGTCAAGTGTTTCATCTATGGTATATTAGACCAGCAATGTGTTTGTCATCCACATGTAAGTAATTCGTCTAGTGGAACATGCTATGGCATCATTTTCATACCACAGCACTCCAGTGACTCGTCTGATATGGACAGAGTTTACTAGGAGGTATGTCCTCCTGGTAAACTAATCTGTAGTGAGCACAGGGCATTCCTGATGCCCCAGTGGGTTGGTCTACCGACTGAGAGTGGAAAGGCCCTTCAATGTCCTACTTCTGATTGTAATCATTCAGAAGATGCCAGGTCAAGAAAAAAAAATCAATTCTGGGTAGGGTAGGTTACCCTGAAATCTGCAAAAACATAATAAGAAAAAAGAGAAGGAACGAAGGAGGGAGGAATGGAGGGATCACAATATTAATCACTATTCTTTTTCATTCCATCTTAATGTTGAAGCAATCCTGAGAAAGGATGGGCTTCAACAGCTGTTTGGGAAGTCAGACCAGAAGAACATCGAGGTTCAAACCATTGAAATAGCTGCCTTTTAACACACAATTCCTGCAGAGTATACAGGGACAGTGGACCATTTCTGTGACATCACTTGCCCTGTCTTCCAGTTGGACCTGCTTGGTGCCCTGCTAGCTCTAAAACCACCAAGCTGCCATTAGTGGGTATAGGTGTAGTTAGCAGTGCCCTAACATATGTTGATTTAACTTGACTTTTTATAGTTTGTAAAATGAGGAGTAAAAATATAAATTCAGCAGTTAGGACAAAACATTTACACTAAGCAAATGAACCAAAAAAGTATTCTCTCTGTACACTATTCAACATTCACACGTTCAAATCTGAATAGTCCCCATTCATCTGCACTCATTATATACAATGAACAGGAAATCATTCCATGTGCAGCTATCTGCATTAGGAAAGTGGCAATCCATTCCCTGGGAGCAACTGAAGCAAATGAAAATCTCTCTATATATGGAATGAAGATTTTATGGATAAATTATTACTTTTTAAAAAACATTTCCCACCCTTAGTTGTTATTTTTGGAGCATAACATTTGTCTTACAAAAGTTGGTAATCTGCTCAATTACTTACAGGCCTTTGACTGTGTTGGTTAAATTAGAAAAATTGTTCATCTTCATGCTGTAATCCAGAAAACAAAAAATTGCTACAAGTCAGTGTTTTATATCCAAGCTTATACTGGACAATGCAAAATCAGATTCATACACACTCCCCCCTTTCCAACTAATTCAAAATTTGTGGCTTATGCAAGATAACATCAGAAATTCTCAGGCCAAATAATTTTGGTTTATTTCAAGTAATCAAGTGGGGAGACAGAATCCAAAATCTGTACTGAAATTTGTAAAACGTTGTTCAGAGAATTAATTTGTTTAGCTTGTAATCCTGAGAAGTAATCAACCATTTTTCCACAGTGGCCTTCTGGAGCTACAAATGAAAAGGTTCTGTTCATGCATAGAAAATTACTTTTAACTTTAATCTACAGATACCACTTAGCACTGACAAAGAGGTTAGCAAATACCCCCCAAAGGGGATTTCTGTGACTTCACAGATAAGATCATTGATTCACCTAATTCCTAATGCATACTCTCCAACAAAAACATGACAGAACAGTGTGATGGTTTTAACTAATTGGCTACTGAAGAGGAGGTGAAGGACTGCTTGAGTGGAAAGGGGCAAGATGGTGATTGGAGAAACTACAGCTTCGATTGAACACAACAACCTGGTTTGCTGAAATGGAAGGAATTTTTCCAGTCCCCTTGCAAGCTGCCATTCACCTCCACCTGACTGCTCTTCAGTAGGCAGGTTCGTTAAAGCGCCTGTGATCTTCTAATATTTTTTTTTTCAAGATATGTTGAATGTTTTATGGTGGGACTCTTGAGAACACACAGAAGGGATTGCATTGTAGCTAGATTACTTAGCTCTGAATGAGCAGAAATTGTGTCCCTCAATGTGGGCTAAGAATGAGTGCCATTCATTCATTCATTTGATAATACCTTTAATATATATTAAGATCTTTTGGGGAAGGTCAAAAAGTAAAAACATTAATGAGAGTATGGCAAGATGAATTTCAGATTAACCCACTGCATATAAGGAATTGTGTAAAATGATACTAAACAATGGCAGAATATTAGGATCAAAGAAATGAAAATGAAGATGATTCAGTTAGTGGCTTTGGGGTAAGCATCTTGTCAGATGCACTGGAATTGTTGCATATTGTTTTGTCTTCCACCTCTTGGCTTCATTACTTTGGACCTGGCCTTGTTCTCAAATCCTGGATTTCATTTGTCAGAATACACTTCCTCAAATTTGTTTCCTCCAAAGATTAGTTGCTTCAGTTCATGGTTTCCTTCAGTTCATGGTTTGACTCTTGGATTGATTCCTGACTTTCCATGCTTGGCTACTATTGGAATCTCTTACTGGTGTTGAACTAGTGTATGGAACTGGTTTTTTTGCTCAGCCCTCTAAGTTGCTAGGGACAGCACCTTGAGATAACCTAAAATGACCCTACATGAGGTTGGTCAATTGGCTTTCCACTTCTTAATGTTAGGTTTCCCATTGAGCCAATTGGAAAGTATGATGTGGGCCAGCTATAGGATCTTGTCATTCTTCCATGTCCATGGAAGTGAGCTAGGAATTATCTGTCTTGGCTTGCTGTGATGCTTGCAATATAGTTGTTACAAAGTCGGAAACTGTGTCTCTAATGTGGAACCAACATCTTCTTTAGCATAGATATTTTACACAATTTGTTCACCCTCAGTCTTGATCCAGAACTGCAGAGCTACATTGGATTTGGATTTGGGAGTGATCAATGATTGTAACACAGCTTGAGTCATGACCTCAGCCTCCACTTTGGCCAATTGGCATCTCAGTTCCTGGTGACATTTGGTTCACTTACACGATCCACTGGATAGATTTGGACATAGCACATAGGCCCAACCACCAGGTCTATATAAAAGTTGTTTGGGGATGACTCCCAAGACTTTATTTGGAACTTCCATTGAATGTAGATTGAGTGAGTCAGTCTGAGAACTTCAAATTGACTGAAATTTGGGATAAAAAAATGATAGAATACTGTAAATCAAAAAGTAGGGATGTATCTCATCTGAAGCAGGTTATGGCTCTTTCTGCACTGGGCCTTATTCTGAATTATATCCCGGAATAGGGCCTGCCACCCACGTGATGATACAGGCTACTCCAGGCCTCTCCTGTGGCCTGCTGTAGTCTGCACTCACCTGTAGACACCAGACCCCTATTCTGAGATATAATCCAGAATAAGACGCAGTGAATAAAGGGCCATTATCTATTCATTACTCTTTAAGAGAGCACTTGTAATTTTCTGTAGTTGGGCCTCCTCTGGAACATCTTTCTGAGTTACTTATATTTCTGTTTTTCAGGCATCTATTGAAGATCTATCTTTTAATTAAGAAATTGCAGCGTGGATGTTTCCTTTCCACCCATGATGTAATGGTTAATTTAAGCTTTTTTTTATTGCTTTCTTATCAATTGCTTTGAGATAACCCTTTAAGTAGAAAGTGGCACATAAATATTTGAAATAAATAAATAGGAAGAGAAAATCTCAGTTAAGGAGCGGTATCATCTTCATTTTGTCCCTGTGCTGTCCAGCAAATATGCTCTTTTGGGATATTCCTTTAAGGCTTTGGGGGCATGTAAACATACATGACATTAACTGAATTGTATCTGGAACTCAAGCTAGTTTATTTGTTTGTTGATTGGGAAAAGTAGTAAGAGCCATCAGCCTGCAAGCAGCCAGGAAGGGGAAAAAAGACTACAAAAATATTTGGTCATAATTTGAAATCACAATGCATGTGTAATTGGAATTGGAATTGTATACTTCAAGAGTTCTGCACCATTTCATCTTGAACCTGTTTCCTTTTTCCTGATATGACTGAACTCGGCAGTGCCAGCAGCCTCTTGTTACACCGCTGAAAAACTGTGGCCATTAAAAACAGGATATGGTGTGATTTTTGTTTTGCAGCACTGCATGGGAAATCAGCTGCTGTTCATAACAGCTCTGTGGTTGGTTGATTTAAAGCAAGAGGGTGACTCTGAATTGACAAACAGCCCGTTCACAAGAGAGGATATTGTATCTTTAAGGCTCTCTGAGTGACTGTGTTTAACTGTGCAACCCAGCAGGCAGTAATTAGGCTGTAGCTTTTCCAGAGAGACTCAGAGATGTCCCTTCCCCTCCCCCCCCACATGGATTTCCTTAAATAAAATACAAAAATGTTCTGGATTTGAAATGGATTTCCCCCACCTCTCTCTCTCCCTTTTTAATTTTAAGACAGTGTAAGAGCCAAGGGAAAGCAGAGCCCCAGAGGCTCCTAAAGTTATCTTCCCAAGCAGATAATCTCTAGGGAGCAATGGCTGCTAGAGAAAGAAAGAGATGAGAGCCATTAGAGGAACACATGACACTATAGCTGAAGGTCAGAGTGGTAGTGGAATAAATAAGAGGCAGCTGATACAAAGTGACATGGTTGCCACATCTTCTGGCCCAATTCACAATTTTGATTAGAGACAGAGAGAGTGGTTCGAATGTATAGCAAATGTGATTAATAAATAAAAATGCATAATTATTATGATGGGGGCAAACCAGTGATTTTTTTGAAATGTTGGTCATGACAGGGTTTTAGGGGAAGGGATGGCAAAGGAGCACAGTCATCTTGGATAAAGGGGGAGAAAACTGAAATATGCAATTATCATTAAAGCCTCAAGGAAAGATATGATTAGGACACTGTGGTGCAATTTTATAGAACAGAGTGTGTGATCCCAATTGAGATCTCAGGGTCTACAAAAGTAAGAATATCTGCTTCTGGGTCCATGTGTATCTCATGCATTGCACTAAGAAACAGAAAAAGACATTTGCAAGCTTTAATGTTAACACAGAAGATTACTGATTTCTTTATTTAATTTGCATTTTTATCTCACCCTATACCCAAAAGTCCCAGGGTGGGTTAGATCTTTGGTCACTGCATCTTTGGTGTCAGTGTTGCATGGAAGTCACATTGATTTTTAGGTCTTGAAATGGCTTTCCCTCCACAGTGTTCCACTGAAGGCACACTTTGAATTTAAAGTATGCTTTCCTGTATTGCTGAATATCAGAGAAAAAAATGGAGGCAAATATCTTCAAAATTTTACTAGCTGCTGAAGAATGTTCTTATCATAGGTTAAAAAAATGGTTTACAAAAGTCATTCTAGGAACTTTCAGGCAGCTTTGGAATAGTTTTTGCTCAGAATCTGAATTCAACTAAAAACTGACTCAAATGTTGCATTTAGCACACTCTTTTCTCCATAAAGAAATGTTGTACTTGATGTTTAGCATTTTAGAAAAGAGAAACTCATGGATGTACGCTAAAAAATATTGCAGTAAAAGATCCTAAGGCAAAATTCTATTCTACACTTCAGTGCCTGCAGAATTCCCAGAGGATTCTAAACTTCTGCCTAGATTTCTATCTATATCTCAAGCTGTTTTCAGTGCTTGTTTTTCCTCACACAGTGTATTCTTTGTATCAGGATCTAGAGATGACCACTAATTAAATTATAAAGTCTATTTTTTCTTCTCCCCAAAGTCACAATGTCACTAAATGTTATCCACGGTTAATGCCAGGTGCTTTCCTTTCTAATATATGTTCTTCAAAACTATTGTTGCATGGGGAACTATTCTGAGAGGCTTAATGCAGAGAACAAAGTGATTGTATTAAATGGAAAGAAAATGAATAATTCATGCCCTATTTTGTAATTCTGAAAAAATTCAGAATTTTCTTTTAAAAACAACAGCAGTTTAGTTTTCAGAATGATGTTTTCAATATAATTTTGATAATTCAGTATGTAAAGCAATACTATAGATGAACATTGAATGCATCACCATCATCATCATTATGCAAAATAGTGCTTTCCACTTGTTGTTCTTTTCAGGGCATTAAGAGAAACCAGTAAATGATTTGAGTTGTTTACAGCATCTTTGAGCCATCTTTTGGCAGAAGTGTCTTTTTTTAAAAAAAGAAAATTTAGTTTGTGTAAAAATATTTGAAAACTACACATTTTAACAAATAGAGAAGCAATTTGTAGACTTCAGACAATTTTTTTAAAAAATCATTCCATTTTAGGAGGAATATATACAGCATGAACAAAATGTAAACATTAAAACTTACGAACAATCAGAAACAATAGAATAAAATATAACCTCTAATAGTAACCATAATCTAATATGATAACACTTTTCCTTTAATAAGAAGTCAAGGGATAATTTTAGGCAGCTATGTAAATTTAAGACTTCCCATTCTTACTGAGAGCTTACATCTTTACATTCACTTAAAAGGAAAGAACTCTGCACAGACAGCAAATCCTTTCTGTGATCCTTACTACTTATGCCTATGTTGATGTATAAGAAGCAATGTGAAACGGTGATGTTTACTACAAAGGGAAATCTGATACTAAAATATTTCCTTCTAAATGCACAGAAAATGTATAATGTAAAAAAACATGGGAAATGTATAAACATGTGTTCTGCAGTGTTATTAGGGGCATCACACTTTGAGGCTCTATCTACATTAGTGCTTAGTATAACCCACTGAGTTACCAGGGCTGGTACCAGAGCAGTCCCAAACCTCAGCTAAATTACACTTCTAGTAATTCTCTATCAGCTACTCCAACTGGAGGATTTTGCCTCTCAAGCCTTGTATCAATGCATAGGGAAGGAGGCAAGTCAATGAGCAGAAATCTTGTTGCCGCAACAAAATCTTGCTGCTATGAATTGAATTTCATTCACTTATATCATTCCATCTACTTAAGTGCCAACCCTTTCATCTAGTTCTGAAAACTCACCCACTGAAGTGTCCACCATGTAATCTGAGTTTCACACCAGCTGCTCTGGTAGTCACTCTGGTGATGCTCCAGTGAAGTCTTAGGCTTCATTCCCATGGGCTCTGTTTACTTTGGGGTTGATTTGGGGCAGCCCCAATGTGAATTGTAGCTCACATTAACATGTCCCCATGTGATTGAGGCCAGCGTGGATTCAAGCCGAATCTGCCTGTCCCCATGAAAACCACAGTAAACCCCGACGTTGGGCAACTGCATCCTTTTTTCTCCACCCCCTGGGCACAAGCATCACACACACCTTGCCTGGTTGCCCGATGTGCAAGGCATGCATGGGTGCTTGATTTAGTGCATGAGCACCTGATAGCTTCCCTGCACTCAGCTGAGCAAGATCAGCTGTCAAACGGAGGTATGCCCACTGTCAAGCGGAGGAGCGCACCTCCACTAAAATAATTGAAACACAGCCAAGGCTTCAGTCAATGAGCCAATTTCCCTTCTGCACCTCCAAAAACCACACACTGCATCGATAAGAGATGATAACGGGGGCATAATAGCAAGGGAACCTGGCTCATTGTTTGAAGCCATGGCTGTTTCAATTATTTTAGCAGAGCTGTGCTCCTCCGCTTGACAGTGGGCATACCTCCGTCTGACAGTTGATCTTGCTCAGCTTAATGCAGGGAAGCTGTCAGGTGCTTGTGTGCTAAATTAAGCCCTTACCCACACGTGCCTTGCCGATTGGGCAATCAGGCGGGGGGGGGGGACATGCTTGTACCAGGAGAAACTTTTGAAGAGATCCCCAAGCAGTTGCGATCGCAGTGTACATGGCAGGGAAAGCGAAACCCTGCCTGTTAATGCTCCAATTGCCAAACCCCTCCCCCAATAAGCCTAGAGCGTCCCCAGGATTTGTGACATTTGTCCTGCATGTAGCCCGAATTAGAGGCTTTCTGTGCGGACGCTCCAAGGTGAACTCAGATTCACCTCAGAGTATTTTGATCATGGGGACACACCCTTAGACCCTTTTTACAACTGCTAATGCAGGTTAGATGTAGGGTATCCTCTCGGCATGCTAGCCCTACCACCTCCTACCATGGTTTGTTAGCAGGGATGAAGAACGCAAGCAGAAAAAGTGGTCAAAATGGCACCCTATCCTATCAACAGATATCAATAACAAGATCTACTGGTAGACTAGGGACCCTAGTCCAGATTAGCGAACCATGTCTGGAAAGAACATTGCACACTGTTCCAGGATATGGGAGACACTCTGATGGCACAACAGGAAGCACTACTGGAAGTGAGCATGCCCTTGAAAAGGGCACAGCCAAAAACTTTAAATTTCCCATCCTTCAGCAGCTGTGTGCCCTGTCGTTGGAACTGGGTTAGCATGAAACATCCCAATGCAGATGGCACTGTTCTGCTCCAGTGGCAACCCATACCAGCACCATGTCTCCTGGGATATGAAAAGTGTGAAAGCAGGTTAGTCTATGAGATTTCAAATGACTTCTAATGCAGATAGCCTTGCACTGTCTCATTCACCTGACTGTGGAAATACTAGTTTAGTAAGAGAAAAGAGAACCATAAAAGTTATTTACTCTGCTGCTGTATGTAATTCTATGTGGAGATAATAGTATATCTGGCCATTTTTTAAAACTCTTCTGCAGAAAGAGAATAATACTGTACTAACTAATCAAAAGAATGGTCTTGAGCAACTTTTTCTACATTTGTCCTTCCAAAATAGAATCACATGCATCTACATGGGAATCATCTGAAATAAAAAATATATTCCTTTTTAATTCTATATAGACCAGATCTCTTGGGTTGTACAGCTAAATAGTTGGTACAGGTGCTTTCACTTCATTTTCAGTAGCAACGTACAGAATGGTGTCATGGCAAACATACAAAGAGAGAAACAAAAGAGCAGGAAAAAATGGTAAGCATGTCCTAAAAAATTGTTCATTTCATTCTTAATTAATTAAGGTTTTGGTTAGTGTCATTCATCTTTTTTAATTCCCAATATTCTAATGGTATAGGCTGGGTCTCTGCTTACTGACTGAGCCATTTTCTTTCTGGGTGTATTGGGAGAAGCAGCACAGTCCACTGTTGAGAAAGATTCCTATGTGTCTCAATTTTAGAGTAGTGGGTTTGTGATGCCTTCATCCAAGGTAGAACATTGTACCCTGCATAAATGATGCCTTGATCAGCGATTGGATTGTGGCAGAAAATGTGGCAGGATGATTGCTGCAAGATGCCTACTGGCACCACAGGTGGAGATGTGGTGGCAGTGGGCTCTTTACTAGGGGTCTACAGTGGAGATGTGGTCTTAAATTCTCTCTCTCTATATAAATTCTCTCTATATAAAATGCCTGGGTGAACAAAAAGGTCTTCACCTGACACCCAAAGACATGCAGGGTTTGCACCAAGCAAACCCTTCTGGAGAGACTATTCTAGTGTTTCTCTAATATAGGGCAAATCCCCACAACAAGCTTATTTCGCTTTCCTGAAACCGAAATAATAGAACCGGATGCAAACGCGAATTACTTTCAGCTTAATCGCGTTCAATCCAGATTCTGAGGACGTACGTGACTCAAGGGGGGCTCCAGTGGCTACTTTTTAAAAGCCGCTTTTTAGGGCTGCCCTGTCTTCTTCCTCCTGGTGTGAACACGCCACCCATAACAGACCCCTTCATGGAGCCTGGCTGGGTGGCTGCTGCTTGCCTGGATGGAGGAAAAACGGCACCAGGCAGGCAGCGATTCTTTCCCCTCCTCTCCCCATTGCTCAGGGCATGCAGCAGTGGTGGCAAGTCAAGCCCCTTTCATCTGTCACCATCACAGCTAAACATTCACGCATCTCTCCAAACGGCAGCTGCTTTTGTTTCTTTTCCCTTTTTAGAAGGTCAGCACTTTCAATGGCAAGATAGTTATCAGGTGTGAATTGCTTGTTTGCTACAGTGGATTGCTTGGATTGCTGTTTGGGCTGCTGCTGCTTTTACAGCTTGCTTTGGAAGCAAGCTATTGGGGGAGGGAAACTCTCATCCCTTAACACGGAAGGGTTCCCACAGTAAAAAATGTAAAATGTTTCAAGCGCACGAACCGGAGTGAGACCTGTTGAAATCAGGATTGAGATTCATCACACTTTGGGGTGGTTTAACACGGGGAAATCGTGTTAAGCCAAACTGCTGTGCGGACTCCGAGGATTGAAAACATTTTGAATTCGAGATAAGGTTGCCGCGAAGACACCGCCATATTGTTATAAGTTTAATCAATGAGAGGCAAAGGCTTTTCTGCTTGGAATCTATGTGGTAGTAAGGGGGTGAGACAGAGGCCTTTTGCACACTTGACCTTATGGTGGGATATTTTGTGAAACAGGGGGCTGTCATTAGCATGCAGATGGCAGGCTCTAATTCTAGTGTATATCCTGGAATAAGGTTCAGTGTAGAAAGGGCCAGAGACACTTCCTTTGTTAGTCCATTTAGACTCAGCTGCCATTTGGCTTCTGGATTTCTGAAAAAAACAAACAAACAAAAGCCCACTAAATCTAATGACCAAGCCATGAATTTTATATAAAACTGAGAACCATCAATGGCAGCCATTAGGGGCTAAGGTTCTGTATCTATGCATATTTTCCTAACAGCCATTTTAGGTAAAATGCCACTTGTGAAACAAGTCTTAATATGGCATAAATCTACACATAAAACTACAACAAGACAGATTGGAAAGAAGCACCCTCTGGAGAATTTTGAGTCTAGAACATCAAACATTTTCTCACTGCAATCACTTTATCCTGTCTCAAAATCTGAGAATGGACACCCCTTCATCATCAAGCATTTAATAACACTGAAGATATCTCTTTCTTTTAATCAGATTTTGTGGGAAATGTAGCAAATCACAGCATGAGGACAGCTGCTGTGGGCAAGCAAGCAATCAGGGCAGTAACACCTAGCCTCAAGGAAGGTGACATACTTGGAAGCAAATGAGGATAGAAGGGTCAAAATATTAGGTATGCTGTTGGGTGCTCAGTTGGTTAACAGTTTGATGCCTTTTTGGTGTGTGCCAGGAGATGGGATGCTTTTTCTTCAAGGGGCAACTGAAAGAGGCTATCATATCCTTAGTCTATTAATTCAGTAGACCCTCAGCCTCCTGTTATTGAATTTTAGAGACTGTGGTTATAGCTAAGGTTTACTCCACCTTTAGTCCACCTTCAGAGTAAGGGAACGCATCAGAAAGTGACCAGTAATTTTCTTTCCACTTTATCTACTCCAAAGATGAATTTTCTGAGTTATTTCACACTGAAAGAAAACAGCTTGTCACTTTGCTGATGCATTCTCTCACTCTGAAAGTGGACTGAAGCTGGATTAAACCTTAAGTGTGACCACAGCTAAAGACAAAGCAGTTCAGTTGCAGAACTAATATTTTATGTTGTTAGAAAATCTCTTGAATTGAAACCTTTCTGAAAACAATGCATAGGTACTAAACAGAAGCTTATGAAACAGATATTTGTGTGTACATGTTTCTTGGGTACACATATACACATACATTTCAAACTTCCCAGTAAGACCTAGGGCTATCTTCTGAAAATCAGGTCTTCATTTATTAGTACATTTCTATATAAGGAGCAGCTATAATGTTTCAACTATTTTTTCTAAATATTTAATGATTTTAATTTCATCTTTTATATAAAGTGTTGTTCCACAAGTTCCTAAAATTGGAATGGTTGAATCATACTTTGGCTAAATGAAATGGAGTTAGACTTTAATTGTACTGTTCTGTTAGGCATTATTAATGGAAAAACCTGATGACCCAATTATTCAGAGAAAGTGGAAAATCAGAACCCAGTATCTCAATTTGAATATAAAATGCTAAAATGCATAATGCATAGGAGTTAGATATCCATTCTGTTTCTATTTCTTGACAAGAAGGTATAAAATTATCTGGAATTAACAAGAGAGCAAAAACAGATTGCAGTAAAGCGACAGAGCATTTTGTAGATGAATATAAAGCACGGCTTTTAAAGTTCTAATTTGGTGCACAGAGGACGGATTTTCCTCAATCCTATTTACCATCTGTACTACTCATCTCTACTATGTATTATTTTGCCTGTTGTCAAGCAGAAGAGCCCAGGTGATCCATTTTAGATAAGATGCTTCCCTATTTGGTGAGCTCAGGAGGTAGTACTCTGTTTTGATCTGAAAGTAGAGTGACCAGATGCAAATGAGAACAAAGTCATCTGCTTCGTTAATAGCTGCATAGTAGACCAGCAAATCTAGGTGGTCATTCAAGCTACAGCCCTTGAAGACCCTCTTATTAAAGTATAACAAGGCTTGGAAGGTGTTTACTATTAAGGAATTGACTACTTTAATGATCAAGAATCAAGGTCATGAGGTTTAACATACAATAAGACTGAACAAAGAAATGAGTTCTCACAGTTGATATTTCTTCTTTGAAAAAATGATTTATTGTTTATCTAATTATAAAGCATTAGCACAACAAATATTAATAAACACTATATTTCTAATTGACAGTAAATTCTAATTTTCTGTGTAAATTACACAACTTTTATGCTCAGTCATATCATGCCTCCCTTTACCTAACTCAAGGACCAAGCTACACCAAAGTTTTAATTCATCTTCAATCCCCCTCACACCACGGATCAGGCTACAGTGCAAAAATGACACTGTTGTCTACTCTAATTGTGAACTCTGTGTAAGTGTGTTGCTTCCGAGTGCCCAGCCAAAACACTGGTCAATAGAGCTACAGTCAGAGGCCACCTTGGTGTGGTCTTCTGGCAGATGGATTAAGTGCTTTAGGCTGGTTGACTTAATTCAGCCCAGTATGACATGGGATAACTCACACTGTGCAGAAATGCCTTTATTTCCACATTATCTAACCCAAAAGTGGATTTTCTGGGTTAAACAAATGCAGAAAGGAAAACCGCTAGCCACTTTGCTGATTAAGAAAAACCTTGATTATATGTGAATCATGCTGCCTCCCACCAATATACAGTTATTTGTCAAGGCACATATGAACAGATCTCTGGTAGACACCACTGACTCCAGGGTCAAATGTAAGAAGAAAGCTCTGTAGATGTGTTTAGCTTGTCTGATTGGGCTCCATGGAATGCAACCCTTTTTTAAATAAAATGTTGCAATAGTAATTGAACAAAATTTAACTGTTTTTACTGTATTATTGTTTTCTTCTTAAAATTCTGAAAAGTTTTTTGTTTTTGTTTTTAATGGCAGTTCCCATAACTCTTAGCCAACATGGCTGCTTTGGCAAGGCATTATGTAAGGCAGATGTCAAAAAATACACTATTACATCTCCAGGCCCTGCTCCCAGTTTAAGGGCCTTCCAGCACTCACTTCTTGGTGACCTAATCAAGTGGGTCTGGCTGGGTTGGACCATGAGATGGCATGATCAGGAACAGTGCTGTCTACAGGATGGTGATGGTCCAGGTCAGCCCTCACACTGGCGTAAAAACCTGCTTGAGCTTTGGGGCCAGGCTCTGAGAGCTCAATGGAAAATAATGGTTACTGATGAATCAGAACTCAAGGGTGATGGAGGAGAGTTTGCTGCCACAATTGAGAGCCTCACATTTGCCTGCTGAAATAGAAGCTGCTGCAAAATACCTCCTGCTTTGCCAGCACTAGGGTAGAAAAACTGTGACCAATGGATCTGCTTCCTTTCTGTCTGGATATTGTAGATACTTCCAATATCATACTCCTAGTATGCAGCGACTTGCATAATGGTCTCAAGCCTCTTTTCATAGAATCATAGAATGGTAGAGTTGGAGGGGACCTCCTGGGTCATCAAGTCCAACCCCCTGCTCAAGGCAGGATCTCCTAAACCATCTCAGACAGATGGCCATCCAGTCTCTGCTTGAAGACCTCCATCGAAGGGGAACCAACCACCTCCCGTGGCAGCCTGTTCCACTGGTTGATCACTCTTACTGTTAGAAATTTTTTCCTAACATCTAAACTAAATCTTTTCCCCTGCAGTTTCACCCCATTGTTTCTAGTCCTTCCTTGAGAGAGTGAGAACAGGGCTGATCCCTCTGCCTTGTGACAACCCTTGAGGTATTTGTAGACAGCTATCATGTCTCCTCTCAGTCTTCTTTTTGGTAGATTAAACATTCCTAGTTCCTTAAGCCGTTCCTCATAGGACATGGTTTGCAGACCGTTCACCATCTTATAGAATCATAGAATCATAGAATGGTAGAGTTGGAGGGGACCTCCTGGGTCATCGAGTCCAACCCCCTGCTCAAGGCAGGATCTCCTAAACCATCTCAGACAGATGGCCGTCCAGTCTCTGCTTGAAGACCTCCAACGAAGGGGAACCAACCACCTCCCGTGGCAGCCTGTTCCACTGGTTGATCACTCTTACTGTTAGAAATTTTTTCCTAACATCTAAACTAAATATTTTCCCCTGCAGTTTCACCCCATTGTTTCTAGTCCTTCCTTGAGAGAGTGAGAACAGGGCTGATCCCTCTGCCTTGTGACAACCCTTGAGGTATTTGTAGACAGCTATCATGTCTCCTCTCAGTCTTCTTTTTGTTAGACTAAACATTCCTAGTTCCTTAAGCCGTTCCTCATAGGACATGGTTTGCAGACCGTTCACCATCTTGGTAGCTCTCCTTTGAACCTGCTCCAGCTTGTCAGTGTCTTTTTTAAACTGGGGTGACCAGAACTGGACACAGTACTCCAGATGAGGTCTGACCAAGGTAGAGTAGAGGGGGATAATAACTTCACGTGATCTGGACTCTATGCTTCTCCTAATACACCCCAGGATTGCGTTTGCCTTTTTTGCAGCTGCCTCGCACTGTTGACTCATGTTCAGTTGATGATCTACCAGGACACCCAAGTCTTTTTCACATGTGCTGCTGCTCAGCCGAATTCCTCCCATTGTATATGTGCTTTTTTCATTTTTCTTGCCCAGGTGCAGAACCTTGCATTTTTCTTTGTTAAATACCATTTTATTAGTTGCAGCCCATTGTTCGAGTTTCTCTAAATCTTTTTGAATCCTCTCTCTCTCTTCTCTGGTGTTTGCAATCCCCCCTAGCTTTGTGTCATCAGCAAATTTGATCAGTTTCCCTTCAACTCCCTCGTCCAGATCGTTTATAAAAACATTAAACAAAACTGGGCCCAGGACAGAACCTTGTGGTACTCCACTTGACACTTCCTTCCATTTGGATGTGCAGCCATTTAAAGCCACTCTTTGAGTACGATTACTAAGCCAGTTTTGAACCCACCTTATAGTTGCCTTGTCAAACCCATATTTGATCAATTTTTCAATGAGGATCGCATGAGATACTTTGTCAAATGCTTTGCTGAAATCAAGAAATACTATGTCTACTGCATTTCCTTGATCAACCCATTCAGTGATTTTGTCATAAAATGAAATCAAGTTAGTCTGACACGACTTGTTTGATACAAACCCATGTTGACTACTGTTAATTATTGAATTCCTATCCAAATGCTGACATATGTGTTGTTTAATAATTTGTTCGAGAATCTTTCCTGGTATTGAAGTCAGGCTAACAGGCCTGTAGTTCCCTGGGTCTACCTTCTTACCTTTTTTGAAGATAGGAACAACGTTTGCCCTTCTCCAATCGTCTGGGACTTCTCCTGTTCTCCATGACTTCTCAAAGATTACAGCAAGTGGTTCAGCAATTACCTCTGCTAATTCCTTCAGTACCCTAGGATGTAATCCATCTGGACCCGGGGACTTAAATTCGTAGCTCTCCTTTGGTAGCTCTCCTTTGAACCTGCTCCAGCTTGTCAGCGTCTTTTTTAAACTGGGGTGACCAGAACTGGACACAGTACTCCAGATGAGGTCTGACCAAGGTAGAGTAGAGGGGGATAATAACTTCACGTGATCTGGACTCTATGCTTCTCCTAATACACCCCAGGATTGCGTTCGCCTTTTTTGCAGCTGCCTCGCACTGTTGACTCAGTTGATGATCTACCAGGACACCCAAGTCTTTTTCACATGTGCTGCTGCTCAGCCGAATTCCTCCCATTGTATATGTGCTTTTTTCATGGAAAACACTTTTGGTGGAGCCTAAAGTGGATTATGCCATATATTTGTTCTGTACAGTTCTGTTAGAAGATCGTTCTATAGTAGAACACCTAACTATGAAAATTGGATAGATTGATGGCACCTAATAGAAAGAAGGGAAGAACATTCAATCTTATGTCAAATAACTTCCTCTTCTAGAGAATAGCCTACTGAACATAAGAACATAAGAGAAACCCTGTTGGATCAGAGCACAGCCCATCTAGTCCATACTGTCTCACACAGTAGCACACCAATTGCTTCTGGGTATTCTGAAGCAGAAGATATCCTCTTTCGAATCCCTACAAATGGCCTTTAGAGGTATCCATATTCCATGAAGTATGTAACAGTAATAACTTTTCCCACAGTCTTTGTTTGGTTGTAATTTCAGGCTGTACATCTGGGTGGAGTGAGAAATAGTAAAGCTATGATTTTTTTTATTTGTTTCAAAATATTTATATCCTGCGTTTCACCTGAAGGTCTCAGACAGGTCACACATCTGTTAAAATCAATAAAACCTAATTAAAGCAAAGTAACCATCTACTCTACATAAAACTATATTTTATTTCTGATGTACCTTAGCAGGAAAGTCCATTGGTAATTGGTGCTCATTGGGAATGATGTGAGGATGAAAAAGCATCTAAAATGAATGAAGTAATTTTAATGTTTTATTTGACACATTTTCTGCAACCTGCCCTGAGGACTTAGGGTACAGAATGAGGTAGAAATGCAAATAAATAAAAGAGTTAGAGGAAATATTGCAGATAACTCAGAAAACACTAAGGACCATAGAATAGTCAAGTGTGCAGCATAGCTTGCTTCTTGGTCTCTCTCTGTTCCACATTCTGGTGTGGACTAGACTGGCCAGGTCCTCTGTTAGGTTGCTGCATCTGAACTGAATGCAGCATATCCCTGTTTAGGTGGTCAAAATGGCTGCCTAGGTTGGGAAATGGGTAAACCTGTTAACAGGCCTACTGGTAGCCCAGGTGCCACCAAACTGAGCCAGAGAGGTATGTGGAACCATACGTATGTCTGTGGGCCAACATAATTACACTGTCAAAATGGGTCCCCTAGAGCTTCAAGGCCTGGCCATCAGAGCCCTCACATCAGGCTCTGAAGTTTGTATGACCTTCAGAGTAGAGTGGGGCCAGTCCCAAACATGCTATCCAAGTATAGATGGCCTTATCCTGGGCTAACTAGACCACTCCATGCCCTGAAAGTACAGAAACAGTCTATAAAGCTGCTATTCTAGGCAGCCACATGAAAACTGACACCACTGAAAATAGTGGATCATGTATGTTTTAGTCAATCCTTAATTGAAACACGGATCAAGAAGAAAAATAGAGTGAGCTTAAGCTCCAAGCTACTAGCAACCTCTGTCCAGTCTTTTATGCCCAGGAAATGCAACAATACCAACCACTGCATTACCGACACAACATCTCCACCCTGCCTTTCCTAAAATGACACCAAAGGCACCTCTGCAATAATCACCCCCACACCTTTATCTACAGTCATTTTCTGTTGCCTCTCAGGAGGCCTCATTTCACAGCTTCACGTTTGTTTTCACCATGGAAACACTAAAGATTTGGCTGCAATTTTATGTCAACCTGATAATTTTGTCTGAAAGATATACACAAATTTCAATAGAACTATTATTCCTTGTTGCATGCAGTACATAATTTAAAATTTCTTAGCGTATTATTATGTAGCTGTGACATTCCATTAATTAATGCAACTCAGAAATCTACAGTAATCAATTGCTCTCATGGACAGATTCCTAAGCATTAATTTTATAGATGCAGTGCATTGCTTTTATCACTCCTGCAACATAAATTTGAAAAGGAATTTAGAATTGCATAAAAGTTGGCAGGATTACAGAAAGAACTTACAAATTAAAGTGGCTGAAGCTGCCTCCAAGCTGAAAGATCAAACTCAGTATATCATGTACATTAGCTCCACTTTCTAACCATAGCAAACATTACTGAAAAGTTGTTAGTAAGCCCCATTTCTTTTAATATAGTTTCTGTCCTATAATATGAATCATATTGTTATGCAAACATTCTTTGGCAGGGAACTGGCACAGCTGGATTGTAGGTTTTTGAAAAGTACAATGAACTATATTCTTGCTATTGTGAAAAGTTGTCTCAGCAAAATTGAATCTCAGCTACATGTTCTTGGATCACAAGTTTTTTGTCTGCCCTTTTCAACACTCGGCAAGGATACCAGACCAAACAGCTCCAGTCCCTAGTACACATAGGGTGTTTCTGCACCAGTCAGTATACCAGACCAGCCTGTCTACTAGCAGCCTCCTTTCCACAGGCTGGGGTGGTCTAAAGGAAGTCTTGTCCCTCCTTAAACTACATCAACATGCAGAATGAAGGTTTCTGGTATGCTTCTTGGTTTGGTATGCTGGTGCAGAATCACTATTAGTCTGTATTGGATTCATGTTATCATGATTCAGAATTGTACCAAGGGGTTCCAATCCTGGTTTATTTGTAGACCTGAGGTCTACACCATTCTACTCTGTCCATTCTGCTCTAGTAATTGGTGCTTCCATATCTTGTCTAGAACAAGGTTCTCTGAAGCCTAAGCATCGTCTTCAATGATCATTATCAGAACCATGGCATAGATGTTGGCATGCTGCCTTTGAAGATTTATGTTCAGCTTCATCCCTTGTGCACTAAATATGTCACAGGAGCAACAAAAGCCTGGAGCAGTCACTTAAAGAAGATACAGTTAGGCACATTGCTGCCAGGGTTGGGCTGGGACAGATGGCATCCTTACCCTCCCAGTGTAAACCATTCTTCACAATATCCCAAAACAGAGTGGACCAGGATAGTTGGACCATTCCAAGGAAGGTGAGTGAGCAAATGGTCTCTGTGACATGATTTGCATGGTGCAGTAATAGCACCACATGGTTGTGCAACCATTGGGCTATTTTCCAGTTGTAGCACTGTTGGAGTCAGTTTTCTTATAGAACATGAGAAACTACTCTGATGGCATTTTCTGCCATTCATCTGCTCTGATGCCATGATGTGGACTTACCTATTTAATATGCAGCCAGCTTCTTAGGCTATTAATTGTGCTTTTCAGAATGGTCTCAGGCAGAAGCTTTTTTCTTAGTGTACTTAGTGAATGCATTTCTATGTTTGTGCAGATAGGAGGGAAATGGCCATGCAAACATTGCAACAGCTGGTGTCAGGGCAGAAGGAAGTACTCCAGTGCATGACACACCACTGTCAGTAACCATACATACCCTTATTTATCCATCCATTGTCCAATTCACTTTCTCTAACAACCTCTCCCTTGCATGTATCTGTGTACATGTGATTCTGCTGTTCTTGAACTGAAGCTTGTTAATTGGGAGAAAAGTATTACTGTAGATGATATCTCTATATATATACATGTAGGTATATAGGATGTTTTAGTACTCCCCACCTGAAAATCCTAGACCAGAGCAGTCTGGCATAGGCATAGGTTATCCATTTGGGATTGAATACTCCTGGTGTAGAACAAGGCCACATGCATTGGGATTTCCATTTCCATACTAGACCCTGTGCTGGCTGTGAATCTTGCAACAGCCTCAGAGCCAGCATGGGGTGCCTCTCAATGCTTCTGAGGTTCCAAGGGCCCATTTTGGTAATGTATCACTGAAATGAATCCCTTGTGGCATACTGGACCAGAGACATGCCATCTGCACACCTCTATATCATTCTCTAGACCTTGAAAAAGAGCTCTACTTCTAGAACAGGCTACAACTCCATTTTGTTTGTCCTGGGGCAAATTTGCACTTCTCTTCCGACCAAGGGGATGGGAAAGGTGAACTTTCTCATTTCTCTTGCAAATTCTAGTACATGCCATCCCTTCCCCCATGTGTCCACAGACTTAGCTTAAATGTAGATGAGTGTCCAGGCATTGCTGTCTTATATCCTGATACATGCGCCAGCACCCATCACTAGGACAACAATGATGCACCCCACTCACACACTTGCACATCAGGTCACATGATGCACCAGTACACTTGCATGTCAAGTGACCTTCCAGCACCCAGAAGAGGTATGGATGGGTCAGAACTGGGAAAGGTACAGGTAAGTTCATATGTGGGGCACTTATTTGTGCTCCACATGTACCTGGCTCCTAGAGTGCTCCTGCATGGAAGGAGCCATTTCTGAGTCAGAAACAGCTTCTCCAAGGTCAGATACTCCATCTTGGAGCAGACTGGGAGCTGACTAGTGGGCCAAGTGCAGAAATGCCCCCTTGTCTGGTCTATGCTCCATCTGGTATGGACTTAGCATACTAGGAAGGGGATAAGGCCTCCTTTGACCATATCAACATGCGGAAGATAAGCCTCTAGACCTCTTCCTGGTCCAGCTACTGGTGGGTGAGGAATGGCACATAACTATTGCTGAAGACTATGAATAGCATAGTAGTTTAGTGGAATTCTTTATGCTCATACTCATTGTCTCCTTAATGTTATAAGTGAATATGGGACATTTTATCCACATTGGTGAGAATGAATCCAACTGAAGCGTACACTCTAATGCACAATTTTGTAAGATTTTATTGGTGCCATCACTTTAGTCTTCAGGCAATTGAGACACTGAATAATAAGGGTATTAGTAGCAGTACAACTCAGAGTAAGGTATGCAAAAGAACAGTTTTTCTAGTGCTCACTGTGATGGATTGTGAAATGATTGACAATCTGAGCTAGCAATGTTCTTGATAACTCTGGAAGACAATGATCAAAGAAGACAATGCACAAATATGTATATTTCTGACTAGTAAATTTTCCAATGAATGTAAATCATTATGTTTTTCTTTTTAGAAAGCCCTTAATCTAATAGATCTATTTAATAAACATGTGTGCATTCTAATTTATCTTGCCTATTCATTTCCTGATTAGTAATATTTTGCAAATTGTCTGATTTAATTACCTCTCTTTTTCACATTATCAAAATGAGAATGTTTCAAAGGTAATAATTCAGGCAAACTAATAGAATGAGCAGCTTAGGGTTGCACCAGGAAGCCATTTCATAGCTTTAAGATTATGTCCACTATTTATTCTTTTGTCTGCTATCTTTGTTTACTATGCATAATAACATAATAACTGCCAGTGTAACAGTGTGAGAGTAACAGCCAGCATAATAGAGTACTTAAGAAGAAGAAGAAGAGTTGGCTTTTCTACCCCGCTTTTCCCACCTATTTAAGGGGACTCAAAAAGCTTTCTATTCTTCTCCCCACAAAAGAACACCCTGTAAGGCTGTAAGAGCTTAGAAAGAGAGCTGTGACCAGCCCAAGGTCCCCCAGCTGGCTTTGTGGAGTAGAGTGGAAGCAAATCTGGCATTCCCAGATAAGAGACTGGCTTCCTAACCACTAGACCAACCACTTACTGCTCTGTTAAGGCATCACTTTGAATAATTAGTTTGGCCACTCCTGGGCTAAAGTGTTGGAAAACAAGTTTAGTTTCTATCTAGTCATGAAGCTCTTTGTGAAAGCTACAGACAGAATGATGTAGCATTCAATCATTTTTATATCTACTACTTACTTGGTTAAAAATTATGTACAGATGATGAGCATGTTATTGCTAAATGTCTAAAGTGGGGATGTGGACAAATATTTGAAACATACAAAAAGTAAATTCAAATTGAATGTCTCTAAATTCAAATTTAACATTTGAATGAATTTTAAAATCTTTTGAATCATTCAGATGAATTATTTGAACATTCCTATGTGTATGTGCCACGATGCCCAGTGATCCAGTTAGTGCCTGCCCTCTCTAGGAGAAGCTTGGCCCCGTTAGGATGCTGAGTTCGTGCAACGGCCAAGTGAATACTGCAGTGTGGACACAAAACACTGGTAGCAAGCGTTTCCAACAGTAAACTAAAACAAGTTTATTATTATACACAAGCAATACTAAAAAGATAATAAGGTTCAGGTAGTTGTTAGTTTAAATTTGCAAGTCTCTTAAGGCTAGGAGCTACCCCTTTCTCTAAAGGAAAATAGTTCCCCTTTTAAAAGACAAACCTCTCCACGTTCCTCCCTCTGACTAGCTCAGCCACAGCTCAAGCCAAGCCAGTGTACCAGAACGTGGCCCTAGATGATCACAAGGCCCAGTCTGTCCTTGCTTGTCTGATCATCCAGCCTGGTCAGTTGCTAGCGAAGTCTCCCTCGGAGCCCCAATCTTCCTTGATTGTCCCCTTCAGAAATCGCTCAGCCAACAGCCCAATGGTCAGCTACTGGTTCCAGCTCCCTCAGGATTCTTCTCCTTTCAGCTCTTGTCCCAGCATGAAGACATAGTCTGCTGTCTTCTGTATTCCTTTATACTCATCCCCCTGACCCTGATTGGCTCTAGCCACAATAAAATGCTGCCGGAGACTCCTAACAGAGGTTGCTGTCCCTCCAGCCTAATTGGTGGGAACTCCTACTCTAGCCCCTCCAGTACTCAGATCCCCGGACAGCTTTTCCCTCCAAAACCTTACTCCAGCCAATCACTGCAACAGGACCCGCACAGGATTTCCCGCCCTTTTTGCAGCCAAAACCCTGGGTTTGCAAAAGGCTGTTTGCACCAAGGCTGGCTATTGCAGCTTGCAAGAAGCCTGCAAAGCCAGAAAGCAAAACAGTTTGCAGCCTGTACCCAGAAACCGTCACAGTATGGATATGTACACATTACAATATCTGTAAGCATCTTATTCGTATCCGTACACATTTGTATGGATATGTACGGGACAAAAATGGGATGCATACAGGATAAAAACGGGATGCGTACAGAAGCATACAGATGCGTATGGACACATACAAGGGTTGTTTATTTATTTATTATTTATTTATTTATATTTATATCCCGCCCCATACCCGAGGGTCTCTGGGCGGCTTACAACATTTAAGAACAAGCACACTGAAATTGTACCACACAATAATAAAATCAGCGTAATATTTAGGAACCAACATGATAATAAGAATAAGAATAAAACAATACAAAAACAGTTTGAAAATTCTTATGAATAGATTCAAACGTATTCAAATCAAACGTGAATACATTTGAATTTAAAATATTTGAATTGAATCAATTTTTTTGATATTCAATTCAAATTGAATCAAATCCCAAAAATGGCATTCGTGCACACCTCTAGTCTAAAGTTTTATTGAAATTTGCAATGGAGGAAGAACTGGTTAAGGACTGTATGATATTATTGGCTCAACATTTTCCAGTGGACAAATAGAAAAATACGGCTGAAGAGGTTGAAATGTACATTATGTTATGAACTTAAAGGTGAAAAAAGCTTATGTTTTGTATACATATGTGACTATAGAAATTAGCTAAAATGTATAGTGGGGTTTCTAATACTTGTTGGAAATTAAAAAATCATGAAAGGGCTTTTTATCATATGTCCATTTTAAAAATGAGCATACATTTTTATAGTTTTGATGGACTCAGCACTGAAGAATAGTTATGGAAAATTATTTCAGTGTATGATTACTGCCACATGGATTTTTTTTTGTTTTTTTATTTTGTCATTAGCAATAAAGAACAGTATTACAAATTTTTAACATTGTAAAAACATATTCTAATACAATAACTAAAATGGTTACAAGAAAAGTCATAACATAAGCATGGTCATTAGTGAGATATATATATATTTATTTTTAAAACTTTTACAGAATACCTGCTAGGAATTGTAATATGTTAAAGCCAGTGGCGGCTGGTGGGCTTCAGGGCTGGGTGTTCACAGGCACGGTGGGGAAAGGGGTGTCGCTGGGCAAGGTCACATGGGTGGGTGGGGCTTATGAGGTCACATGGGCAGGGCTTATGAGGTCACATGGGTGGGTGGGGCTTATGAGGTCACATGATTGGGTGGGGCCCAGGGGCAGAAAGATAAAGAAAATAAGTTCCCAAGCATAACTGAAACCATGCTAAGTGCATTTTGTATTACAAGAGGGATGACTGGCACCACATCCAAACTTTAATTAGTTAATTCTACTGTTTTGGATATTCCAGAATAAAGCACAGATACTCTCGAATGTCCATGCTTTACTCCAGAATATCCAAACATAGCAGAACAAGTAGCCAATGACTTGATGTTTAAATAAAAATGATTTTGACTGAGAAATATCTTATCACCAACATACTGCATCATGGAAAATTAAATGCTCTGACTCAGAAGCCCTGAAAAAAGAAAAACTGGACTGGTAAGTCTAAAACACTGATGTCTTTTAATATAAGACCAAGTTACTTGACTCCATTTAGCAAACACTGTCCTGCAGCAAGCATCTAGTATCAGTATCTCCCTTTCATTAATTAAATTATTTTAATCTAGCAATACAAACTTCAGAATCATACACAAACAGGCAGCATTAATCTTATAGGATATGTAACTAACAGTACCTAATGCAAGTATTTTATTCTGGATCACCAAGTAAATCAGGACTGAATTAATCTATATTTATTGGATCAAGCAGATACATGACTAAAAATAAAAATGATCCCACTCAAGTATCTATAACCAACTCCCTGAAACAGCAAAAGCAAACCAACCAAGCATCGTTTTCTGGTTTTGTCTTCAAATCGTATATGCACCTTTAAGGCACCATCATGCACCACATAAACAGTAACTGGGCACACCAGTGAAGTAACAAGAAACAACTTGTAATTCCTCCTAAACCCCATGCTTACGGCATCTTCTCTGCCATACTTTGCAGCAGCAGTCTGACGTAAGAACCTAAGAGGAACCCTGCTGGATCAGTCCACAGCCCATCTAGTCCAACATCCTGTCTCACACAGTGGCCTGCCAGTTGCCATTGGGCATCTTAAGAAAGACAGCGGCAAACCTTCTCCTGCTCTCCAATCCCAGCAAATGGCCTTAGAGGCATCCTGCCTGTGCCCCCAACCTGAAAAATGTACTTAGGGGCATCCATTCTAGTAGCCATTGATACCTGTTATCCATGAATTTGTCTAACAAGCCTTAAAGCAGGGGTCCTCAAACTTTTTAAACAGGGGGCTAGTTCACTGTCCCTCAGACCATTGGAGGGCCAGAATATAGTTTTTTTTAAAAAAAACTATGAACAAATTCATAGCAGGACAGGCAGCGGCGCCAAAAACACACGGCAGACCAGATAAATGTCCTTGGCGGGCTGCAAGTGGCCCGTGGGCCATAGTTTGAGGACCCCTGCCTTAAAGTCCAACAAACCTGAGAAGAACCACCATATGTTTATTAGAAATTAAATCTGAGAAATCAACAGAGATCAGAAACATAGGCTGTGTTCACACCTAAGTTTTAATTCAGCTTCAGTTGATTTTCAGAATGGAAGAACACATCAGCAAAGTGAAGTCATTTTCTTTCCATATTATCTACCTTAAAGGTAGATCTTCTGAGTTGGATAATGCTGAAAGAAACCAGCTTGTCACTTTGCTGATGTGTTCTCTCATTCTGAAAGTGGCCTGAAACTGATGTGAACACAGCCATAGTCATAATGTAAAGAAGAGGAAACAAAGGGCTTGATCTTACTAGCTTTCAGAAGCACAAATGTCAATGGTACTCCTTTTGAAATATAGAGGAATGGTGTGGAGCTGTCTTCACAGGGGAAAGAGACATAACGTTCTTAAACTATCCTTGGATCTACAAGTGATGCCACACCATCCATCATTACTACACATAATTTGCAAAATATCTCTGAAAAATCCAGCCAGTTTAGGCAGTTTGGAGAAACTCAGAACTTCAGAGACCAAGTGTGAACAAGCCAAGAACTAGAAAGAGAGCAGCCAGTAATTTTAACACAGAAGTTAAATAAACAAGCACTCTGTCTTGACTGTGAATGAATGAATGAATGAATGAATGAATAAATAAATAAACCCACTGGAAAAACAGATTCTCACACAAAGTAATCTGACATATTTAAATATCACTTGATACATCAGCTTTTTATTTTGTCCTACAAAGACAAGGTGGTGTTCACACTTAAGTTTTAATCCAGCTTCAGTCCACTTTCAGAGTGAGAGAAAACATCAGCACAGTGACTAGTAAAGGTTTTTCCCACATTATTTAGCCCTCTTAAAACAAAAGGGGAAGAGATAAGGAGGACATTACATTTTGTCAGTCCCTTTGAGTTCCCTTTCCTTCAGGATTCCAAAACAAATGTTTGGTTCTCGCAAGCTCAATAAATGATAATAGCAAATGACAGGAATTATACAAATGAAGAAGAAGAAGAAGAGTTGGCTTTTCTACCCCACTTTTCTTACCCATTAAAGGGGACTCAAAGCGACTGACAAACCTTCGGTTCTTCTCCCCACAACAGAACATATCCACAGAAAAGCCACAATAATACATTTCTTTACAAACTTGAACACAACAAAAATGACTTTCATGGGTGTGAGCAGAATGAAACCCAGTACTCCCAGATAAGAGTCTGGCTCTTTAACCACTAGACCAAACTGGCGCAGGCAGGCATGCAGAACACTTGGCTTTTCTACCTGCTTTTCCCACCCATTAAAGGGGACTCAAAGCTGGCTTTGGGAAGGAAGGAGTGGGCTTTTCTACCCTGCTTTTTTCACCCATTTAAGGGGACTCAAAGCTGGCTTTGGGAAGGAAGGAGTGGGCTTTTCTACCCTGCTTTTTTCACCCATTTAAGGGGACTCAAAGAAAGCATCTGACAATGCTTCTGTTCTTCTCCCCAACAGAATATCCTGTGAGGTTAGTGGGGCTGTGAAAGCTGTGAAGGAGGGAGGAAAGAAAGAAAGAAAGAGGGGGAGGGAAAAAATGGAGGGAAAGGGAAGGAGTGAAAGAGAGATGGGAGGGAGGGAGGGAGAAAGGAAAGAAGGGAGAACCCTGCTGGCTCAACCATAACGTCGCAAGCGATGCCCCGTGAAAAAGGGAAGGAAAGAAAGAGGGGGGAGGGGAGGGAGGGGGACGGAGAGAAAGAAGGAAAGGGGAAAGATAAAAAGAAAAGGAAAGGAGTAAGAAAAAAGAAAAGAAGGGACAGAGGAAGGAATGAAGGAAATAAGAGAAGAAAGAAAGAGGGGAGGGGAGGGGAAGGACGATGAGAGAGAAAAGGAAGAGAAGGAGAAGGAAGGGACAGACGGGGCGGTTTGAAAGAGAATCCACTCCGCTTCCACCCAGGGGGTGTTTTGGAGGGACGTCTATAGATCGTCTCAGAGCAAAACAGCTCACAGATTTTACACTTTCTTCCTCTGGCTCCGCTTCCAGATCTGTCTCCAATTGCCCTGTAAAATGCAACGCCAGTCTTCAGGCTACCGCAGGCTGGATTTCGCAAGTTAGGCAGGGAAGAGTGAGAGGAGGAGCCGCCGCCGTGCTCTTCGGAATGGACACACCAAGTTGGGCTCACCCTTCCCCTGGCTCTCTCCTGTCTGGCCCAGGGAAGGGCCAGGCAGGCAGGCAGGCAGGGTCTTCCCCACATGGTGCTTCCCCTGGCTCCCTCCCGTCCCAACCGACTGGCCCAGGGGAAGGGTGAGCCCAAGGTCCACATGGGGAAGACCCTGCCTGCAAAGAGTCGAGCGCCGCGGCAGCGGCGGGCGGCGGCAGCAGCGGCAATGGGATCCCACATGGATCCCATTCCCCCATCCCACCACCCCCGAGCGCAACAGGGCACAGAGGATGCAGAGTCCTTCCTTACCTTCTACCCCGACAACTGGCAACGGCAAGAAGAGAAAATGGCACCGAAAGGCGCCTTTTTCTGTATTTGGAGGGGAGGGAGGGAGGGGGCGTGACCATTTACATTTACATTGGCCAGGTTCGGCGAACTCAGATAGGTTAAAAATCTCCCGCTTCTTCCAATGAAGATTCGGGAAATTTTCTATCCTTTTTCCGATTGGCTGGAGAAATTTTCTTTCTGGCTATCTTTTGTTAAATCAAAAATAAATTATTTTTCTTTTACCCAGCGTTAGGGGATCAGCGAACCAGCGCTCCCATTGGCCTGTCGCCACTGGTTAAAGCTGATGTAACCTAATTAGAAATCTGATGGATTAGTTAGGAAGGGCGTATTTTGTTCCTATTGCTCATATTTGAGTGAGTATTAGATTCCATACTTCTAAGAATGAATAAATTTCCTTTATCCCTTTATATTGTGTGTGTGTGTTTTGGTTAGTTATTGATTCTGATACTGCTAGGTTGAGTAATTTTGCATACCAGTTTTGAAGGGTTAGAGTTTGGGAGACTTTTCAATTTTGACCTATCACTTTAGCTCCCAGTAAAATAAAATGTAATAAAAATTTGATGTTCTTGGAATTGAAGCATAAATCTGGAAGAACATGTAATATACAGGAGCTCTGCTGAAAATGTAATTGGGGTTTGAATATATTTTCTGAGTTCAATTTCAATTAGCACCCAGAAGTCTTTAATTTGTGGACAGTACCACCACATGTGAGCTTAGTTGCTTATCTTACCACAATCTCTCTGACGTTTGTTTGATACTTGAGATGACATTAAATTAAGCCATCTGGTGGGGTCACATATAAATTTATTATTATTTTAAGAAGAATTTCCCTATGATGTTGTTGTGTTCCACAAGGAAATCTATTGGACCATAATTTATTCCAGGTTTTTTTTTCTGTGATTGTTACTCTGCAACTCTCTGCACCAGAACCTTGAAAATACTTTAATTCTGTTTTTGTGGGTTCTGGGAGGATCTTGTATATAAGTGATGCCATTCCTTTAGTAGCTGTTATAAGATGAGATAAAGTATTTTCAAAGCGGCTAGTTTCTTTAGTTATTATGGTGAGTACTGTTGGACAGGTAACCGTGCATTTAAGTGCCATATTTTGGAACCAGAAGGAACTGTTTGGGTTTAGGATATTTTCTACCTTTTTTTTATGGTCTTGAGATTCTGGTTTGATGACTAGAAATTAGAGATGGCTGAATTTTTGTCAGCTTTGAATTTGTACTTCAATTTGAAATTTTGATGGTTCATGTGCAAATTGAAAGGAGCCCTAAATCTGCCTACCCCATTTCACATCCCCCATGACCTCTTACCTTTAAACCTAGCAGCGGCCACCACCATCACACCCTCCACCTTTCTTTCCTGCCCTGCCCTGTCCTCCCCTCCCTTCTTTCCTTCTATGTTTTAGTGAAACCCTTCCCTCAGATAACTGAGTCCATGATAAGAAAAATCCAGCTAGAACACCCTCAACATATTGCTTCTTTGTCACTTTATATAGAAGTATAGAAGAGGAGGGAATTCTTATAGTGGCCTGCCAATTCAAATGGGAAACCTATCATTGAGACAAACCACATCAAATATGCATTATGTGGGGGATCAAACACCAACAATGTTAATTTCAGAAATATGGAAACTCATTATTAATGTTATTTCCATTTTGGACCAGACATTTATTTCTTCAGTAGCAATTCAGTCTCATCTGCAATTTGAGTAGATAAATGGATGTTTTTATAACATTAATATGATAGATGAATAATTGTTTCTAATGGTCATAAATAGACAATTTCTATGTATAGATAATTTATTAATTATTAATTAGACAATCTCACTATGTTGTTTGTTGTTATTCATTCTCTAAGATGCACTGACATTAATATTCTTGGATAAAAATTATTTATTGGATTATTATTTTGTGAAATGTTGTCATGAATTTTATGTTAATTGCAATGATTTTACTCATTAAAGTTACTCCCCCTCCCTCCCCAAGACACTGGAAAAGCACTCTGTGCACCAGTTCTTCCTGACAAAGATAGATAGTAACTTGAACAGTACACAAATCATTTGAACTGGTGGACTTTGATAGTTCTGCTCACCAATAATTTGTCAAATTATTTTGGAGAATCCCTGACGTTTCAGCCATTGCTGTATCTTCTGGGAGTAAATGAAATTTTGCTTTTGCCTTGTCTTGAATCTGCTAGCATTATGTACTGTTTTTTAGCATAGAATGTTCACAAGGGACAGACTGGTGTGTGTATTATCCCCTTGTGAGACATCTCTAGGCTTTGTCTAAGGCAGTTCTCCATTTTCCATGCCTTGTTCTGGGCTTATGGGTCTGGACCAGCGAGGTATGTTGGTCTAGAACTCAGCACAGGTCTGGCCTCTGAGGGTTTTGAAGGGCTAGGAATGTTTGATTCTGTTCTCCTTCATGAAGCCAGCTGGGTGGCCTTGGACTAGTCACAGCTCTCTTCTGAACACTCACAGCCCCATCTACCTTACACGGTGCTCTCTTGTGGGGAGAAGAGTAGAAAACTTTGTCAGCCACTTTGAGTCCCCTTAAATGGTTAAGTGGGGTAGAAAACTAACTCTTCCTCATCTTCATCTTCCTCATCTTCTTCTAAGATTCATAGCTTTAGGGCTTCATCAGTCCACATGTAAGCATTCTGTGAGGCTCTGCTCACCACTGGTACAGTCCATCCAAAATGAGAGAGCATGATCCAGATCACTGGATCACTGGTCAATTGTTTAAACGAGTTAACCAGTGGATCAACAGCCCCTGATCCAGAACACAGAGACACAGAGAAGGCACACTTACTGGGGGACCCTTTTTGGTAAAATGAATACCATTGTAGTTTCAAGGCTAGGAACTTCCCATATTTCCAGATAAGAGTCCGGCACCCTAAACACTAGCATGGCATAACATTACCATATTGGGCTGGTAAGGACAGCACACAGCTGTGGCCATACTCATGTTGAGGGCTAGAATAGCCCTCTACTGGGCCAGCAGTACTTGAAATGCAAATGGCCAGGCCAGGGGAGGTCAGATCACCATAGCAACATTGAAGTCAACATCCAACATGTGCTTGGACACTGCCCTGGTGATCTGGATCTAGTATGCAACTCTGTGACTGGAGTCATGCTGCCACACCCACTCACTACGCTGTATCTGAAGACGGTGTGGATAGAGTGCCTAGGAGCAATCTAGCAGCTCGTGGTAACTGAATGGACTGCTTTTTAGCCATCTGCCACTGGAGGGCTCCAGGGGAGCCTGTGGCAACACCTGGTGAGTTGCTGTGGCTCCCTGCCATGTCTCAGGCAGGCAAGGCAAACAGGCAAACATTCGCACAGATTACTCAGTTCCAGAGGGCTCGGGCATACTTGAGGTCAGTTTCAATCCAGGGTCAAGGAGTCCAGAAAGTCATCAAGGGTCAGTCAGCCCAAAGGTCAGCAAGTCACAAGGAATCCAGAGACAGAGCACAGGTACGGAGTTGCATGAAGTTGTCTGCAACACTGAAGCAAGGTTTGTTTGCTCACTAAGTAGAGGAGTCATTACCCTGCCCATGGTTCAGCTGAGCTAATCCTTCTGCACTTCAGGTGCTTCTGTTGTCTCAGTAGGCGAGGGCTTTCATGAGATTCACTGCTTGTAGTTTCTTCATCAGAGCTGTCTACATGCTCGCCTTAACCCCTCAATGCCTGCAATGACATGCTGTGGTTGCTTCTCAGTCTGTGCTGGCATTGCAGGCAGAACTTCATCCTCCAAGGAGGCTGAACAGGGCATGACACTCCCCAATGTGAATAGACCTCACCAGCAAGGAGACCAGAGCTCACTGAAAGGTAAGTGCAAACAGGCCTTAGTACCAAACTAAAGTGCAGAAAGGCCTTAAGGCTGCACTTACACAGAAAGTAGAAGGCATCTTTGAAATGGCTTCAATGCTGTTTGGAGGCAGGGATTGTTCACACACAAATGTGCTTCTCTCCCATTTCAAGGTTATATGGAGTAATTGGTCCATTCTTTTTTGATCTTTGGCATTACAGAATCAAAAAGATTTGCAGATACAACGTTTATGCTCGTCAGCTCCAACCTGATTTCACTGAAGTTAGTTTGCAATATCCATTGTTCACACATTATAAAAACAAAAACAACCCCCACCCCTTTTAAAGCACCTTTGAGGTGGTAGCATGTGGTATTTGCGTTGTTATTCCATCTCAACTCCACCTTTCTTTGGTCTAGAACATTCATGAAAGGCTGAAGGGGTAACCAGGCCTTTTCGCACTAGGGCTGGTAAACTTCAGGTATGTGTGGGCCGTTTGCATTTGCCTGGAGGAAATCTTACCCAAAGCATCCCTTACTGGCCAGAAATGCGAATGGTTCTCCCGTTTACCAGCCCATGCTGCCGCCTCTGAAGCCAGAAGACCTGCCTTCTCCCTGCTGTGACTGGCTGCCATCACCTGAATGTATAAGCACAGGGTTGTGTGGCAGCCAATCATGTCAGCACCTGCGATCAAAAATGCAGTGCCCACTGCTCTGTTGCCAATGAAATGCCCCTCTTGCAACGATCAGGTCTGCCACTGCCATTGTGCCTGTGTGAATGCCACTTCCCCAACCCACCACATGCAGCAAACTGGAAGAAGACCAAATGTTCATGCTGCCAGACGCTTCAGGTAAGCGTCTAGTTCACGTTGGTAAAGGTGCTCCATACCTAATCAACAATTAGCGCACTTCTAGTGAGGGTGGGCACGCTTCTAGGCTGTAGCAGCCTAGTAGAGGTGTGTATGCTCTTCACCAGAACTGCACTAAGTGTTGACTAGAGGCCTAAGTGCAAATTGGCTTCTGGTGTGTGAATGATCCTATCGCCAAACACTCTTGAACACATCTGACAGGCACTTCATAGGTGCTTTTCTTTACTGCATGTGAACATGGTCTTAGGCTGCATCCAGATATTGGTTATTCATTCTGTTATCATTGAATATTCAGGAATAAAGCATGGATCATCTGGAATATCCAAATATAGAGGAATTAATAAACAGTGTTTCAAGGCAATCTTAGTTTCCACTTTTAAAAAGGAGACCATAAAAGTAACTTCTCTACCTTTTAAAATTGACTTTATGAATTAGCCCTATTTTACTAGTTTTTATTGGTGTTGACATATTTTTGAATACTATTAGCATAGCAATCAGCCTGTTCTCAAGTTATTGAATGGTGTGTTAACTTCCGAAGTAAATAGACATGCGGTGTGAATGACAAGTTGTCACTTTAGGAAAGGGCTGCTGATAGGAATTAAAAAGCAGTTTTAACTGACAAGGCAATAGGGGCAGGATCAGGGGGAAAAAATATAACCTTCTTGTCTAGTCTGATTTTCAATGTGCTTGATGGTGGGCATCATGGAAGAATAATTTTAACTCGGTAGCAAAGTGATGGAGATGCTTTGTTTAAGAAACAAAACACCACAAGCTGTTATAATGGCTTGTTGCTTTGTTACACAGAATCCTGGATACTTTTGTAAGACTGTGTATATAAATGGTGACCACAGCATATATTAAATGAATTGACTGCTCTCATTATATCTAATAATTCCAAAGTTTTACAAATTTCAGTCATTTGTGGGCCGCCTGCGTGATTTTGCCATATCTGTGTGCTACCTGTACTTTAGAAAAACTATTCTTAAAAAATCTTGTATTTTCTTTTAAAAAATCTGTTTTTTCCTTATATATTTTTTTCTTGTGTACTCTAAGAGGTACATGCACCACACTTGAAAACACTGAATTTGCCTATCACAGCCACAGTTTTTGAATTTTGCAAGTTTAGTAACTATGTTTAATGTATTGGCTCTCTGCCAAAATACAGTTTAAATAAGCAAGTTCATGGGAATGTATAAGGACATGTTAAGAGAAGCAAACTAAATCAACATATGATTTCATATATTTGAAAAGCTGCAAGCTTGCTTAAATGATTCTGTTTTTAATCTCAGCTCAAAGAAACAAAGAAGGAAAATGAATTTTGGCTGTTTAAGGGTTAAAAATTAAGGCCTGTCTATAACTGATTTCTATAGTAACCAGAAGACTTTTTTTTAATGGGCACCTAATAATTAGAAAGTGCTAGAAGGTATAACAATATAATGAATCAAAACTGATAGACTTGCGGGTTTCCATAGAAACATGTATAATTATGATAATCGGTCCCTGGCGTACCCTCAAAATCGTATACATTCAGTTAAATGCAATAAACATTAGGCAGTATTTAGTGAGCTGTGATGCAAATTAACAGTGTGAGATACAGGCAGGCTAGGAATAAAATGGCTGTATAGTTTATTTCAAACTAATTTTCCAGATTGCTTAAATAGATGTGCTATGTACAAGGGACAAGCAGAAAACTGTTTTGTTCAGGCTACTACTAATAACTGTATTTCAAAAAAGCGAATTCAGTCATTTGGATAAAAAAAATATGCCACAGCACATTATCATGTGTGGTTTCAGAGTATATGCAGAGAGAATGGGGGAGGTCCTCATGTGTCTTCTAACTAGACATTTTTACTTCTGGTTTAGCTATCCATTTCACAACAATAAAAATAGTGAAGATTTCTACAAATGTCTCTCATATGTTTATTTGAGTAGTTTAGCAACATCTGGCTACAGAACTTACTTCCTTGAATATAGAAAAGGTACATATTTTACATGTAGAAAATCACAAGCTCAGCTTCTTGCATCCCCAGTCCGAAGAATAAGGGATAAAGTAAAATGAAAAACTTCTGCCAGGCCCTACAGTGCAAAACAGGGGTGCTTGTGAAATGGTGGTGATATAGAAGCAGGAGGTCAAGCCACAGAGGCAGCAGGTATTTATGTTGCCTCCTACGTTTGCCTAACTCAAAGGGAGGGAACAAATTTCCTTGTTCAAAGTTCCTTCTAGGCTCCATTAAGGGACAAACAAGAAATGGCCCTGGAAGCCAGATCTTTGAATGAGGCCAAGCAGAAAATGGGGCAGGTAAATCTCATTCGCCACCCACCGTCCCTCCACATGACACGGTATGAGTGAATGAGGATAGAGAATACTTTTTCTGCCAGGCAGAAGTGTTTTTGCACCTTCTGAGATGGGCTGCAGGCCTAATAAATGTGATGAGGGGCTGCTGATTAATTAAGAGTGGTCATAACAATTGAATCTGTTGCAGTTGTCATCTGTTCTTCATTTAGTTCTGGAGTACTAATCTTTCTTTACAGTATAGAGTATTCAATAATAATGTCAGTAGATTTATAGTAATTTTGAGGTTTAGTTTAGATCAAAAAGGTATATAGGTTTGAAGGAACAAAAGTTTTGGCTTAGGCTTCAAAACTGTACTCACTTGTTTTTGGTGTGATCTGTTGAGTAACTTGATATATAATTCTGAAGGCTTGTTTTGAGTTTTGTGCTCTAATCCACAATGGATGGTGAGGAAGTGTGTGAATTCCAATCTGTATATATTCCAGGACTACATTTGCCACTATAAGTCAAGAAACACGGCCAGATATTGATTGATTGGTTGGTTGATATTGACTGATTCCGTCTCCATAAAGTTCTCAGAGTAGGTTACAACAGTGGGCCTTTCTGTGCTGGGCCTCATTTCATATTATATTCTCAAACAGGGACTTGCCATCCATATATTACTGCAGACTATGGCAGGCCCCGTATTTGGGACTATCAGGGGGTGGCCTTTCAACCCACAGAAGACCTGATGTTCTGATGAACATTTGTTCCTAGCCCTTGGAAGTGTGGGTGTATGGCTACAAAGCTCATGCAAATGTTGAGGCTGTGATGTGAGCTGATCCTACCCGCACCTTTCTATGGTCTGGATCAGTGGGCCTGGCTATTTCAGACTCACTAATTTAGAATTAAGGGTGCTTCCTTGCTGCGTCAGGACATCACAGTGGCTCTCAGTCCACTAGACTGATGGATTGGAAGCTTTGTAGAGATGCTGTATTGGCTTCCGGTCCACAAACGTGGGGTGGAATACTGCGGGTGATGGAAGCAATGAAGTCCCTTTGCTGGTTCCACTCCCATCTGCACCCTAAGGCAGATATGTACAGAAAAGTTGTTGTTGTTGGTTTTTTTGTCTCTGTGGCTTTTTTCTTTTACTAAAATGGTTAGTAATTGGAATCTTAAAACTTAGCAGTTTTGCAGCTCCTTAATAAACATGGAACTGAATTTGGCTCAGTGCAAGAATGTTACATTAATTTCTTCGCCTGAAATTAAGGTGGAGATTGTCCTTAAAAAATAAAATTAAGCAATAGATGGAGAAGCTACTGAGAAAGCTGAAACTGAAATTATATAAAATAAGTTGTACTGCATGAAGCAATGATATAATGAATTTGGGGACAAATGGCATGAGTGAATGGAATCTTATCTTTTGGATGGTAAAAACAGAGTTTACAGAGGCCATAAAAACCGGAAATTGCCCTCACCCTGTCCCGATTTGTTAAAGATATTTTTAATGAAGTATTGAAGCTAGAGGGGAAACTATGGGTGGATCTATACCTTTTTGTAATATGGCTATGGCTATGGTATCACAGCACCTAGACAGCATCTTGTCCAGACGGGGTACAAATGAGAATGTGCCCTGCTGGGCCATAATAAGCAGCACTTACACTGTTTTGGTGTGAACGGTCAAAGCTACAAAACTGACACTAACAATAGTTCAGTTGTGTTAGTGCTGTGCTTGTGGCTTGTCAAGATTTAAAGTTGTCAAGGTGCTGTTATACAAGAGTCATCCTGGTATCGTGACAAGGTACAACACACACTATAACAGGGTATTTTTCTGTGTTGAGACAAATAAAGAAAAGAACTGTACTGACACTGGAACTGAAGGAAAGACACAGAAGAGTGAGTCGGGCTGCATCTGGATGGCTGAAAAAGGATTTATGGGCGCAGCACAAAAGGCACAGAATGTCACCACACCCATCACACCATCTCAGAGGGGCACAAAAAACTACTTGGAGGGCACTTGCCTTCCTCTTTCCCCCCCACTGCTGTCCAGAGGACAGGAGTGACAGGAGTGACTTACCTGAGTTTTTTCTGCCTGGCCAAACTGAGGAATGTTATTTATTTATAGTATTTATAAATAAATATTAAATATGTCAAGCCAGTTTACATAACAAGGAGAAAAACAGCTAAAACCATATTGCTTATATAAAAATCCAGGATGTGAAAGACAAACATTCACTTTGGCAAGGCCTGTGTTAAAAGTAAACATTTACACAAACAAATAAGCAGGAGTGAAGGTGACCTGTGAGTATCACTCCTCCAGAGGGCAGGTGCCAGTACAGAGGAGGCCCAACTGCAGGTAATCACAAGATGACTGCATCAAGACCTGAAGATCTTACTGATCTCAGAGAGAGAGAGGCAGTCTGCTAAGTAAGCTGATGCAAGTTGTTAGGGACCTTTTATGCCAAACATAAAACCTTGACTGTGGCCCAGTAGCTAACTGGCAACCAATGCAGGTGCCACACTCAACAACCTGGCCACCATCTTTTGCACCAGTTGCAGAATCTAGACCAGATACAAGGACATCCCTATATAGTGCACATTAGAATAATTGAGTAAATGTGAAGTTACAAGTATATAGACAATGGCGGCTAGCTTATCAGGTATGGGTATAGTTGGCGCACCAATTAAAACCACCATTCAGCACTACAGAAACAGATACACAATGAAACAACTGAGGCCTGTTTTTGAACTTACTTCCATTTTGATCCAGATCAGTAGAAAGGTTCTTCCATTTTTACCAAACTTTTACAATAACACAATGTATTCTGAATTGCTTTTTTGGGGTGGGGGTATTTTTGAAAAAAAAATTATAAAAAGGATTTTGTTAGTTTTTCAGACATTTCAAATTTAGCCCACTACCGTTTTGTGAGATAAGTGGAAAGAAAAATGTGACATATTTGAAATGTTTCAAAATGGCGATGAATGACGATAACCCTATCCTCCCTATTATTGGTTATATAATAGTACTTTTAGATAAACCCTGTTTCTTTTCACCAGATATTTGTCCAACAATTTCCCCAATTTTTCATAATCAATTATTTTATATAAAAAGGCAAATTTTGAAAGAGAAATAAAATTCTTTAAATAATAATCATTTTAACCACCATGCAAATTGGTCATTTGGTGCTAGGGATGTGCACAAAACACATTTCCCCTCTTTGATTCAAATCAAGGAGAAGATTTTTGGCTTCATGTGAAGTCCCCTCCCATGAATGTAGGAGGCTTTGCCTTCATGCCTGAACATTTGACAAATGTTCACATGGAACCCCCCCATCCCTTCCTTCGTGTCTGGCCTTGCGCCTCCCACTCACCTTTTGCTGCTGCTACCCCTATTTGTAAATTGTGAGGTATCACTGATGATTTCCTGTGATTCCTGAGTGGGGGCAGACTCTCTGTCTCCACATGCACCTCCAGGAGGCCTAATTGAGCCTCTGAGGAGGGTGCAATGGTTGACGTGGTGGTGGCCACCAGATTTAAAGGTAAGGGGACCTGGCCATGTGGGACACAAAGGGGGCATGTGAAGGGGGCTACGAATGCAGGTACAAAGCTGACAAATATTTTCCAACCATCCCTTTTTGGAGTACATCTTAAAAATAAAGAATGATGGGATTGGAGAGCAATTGATTTGAAATTGTGCATCAACACTTTATATCTTAGGAGCAAACTGAGCAGATGCACATTAATAACTAGGTTACAATCTGTCTTTCTACACTGCTGTATTTCTATTGAAATTGCAGCAGCAAGTTCTAAATTATTATATGACAACTGTAGGTAGATCTGGATACATTTTGTCCTCCTTTTTTGAATGGTGTAAGTGACCCCTATTTAACACGACTAACTGTGGGGTGATAGGAAACTGAGTGGGAATTAAGACTTGATAATGAAGATGTGTAAGTCAGACAATCTACCAGCTATAGTGACTGAACATAACATTAATTCCCAATGTAACCAAAGCAAAGCCAAAAAAGGTATCTTTGAAAAATGTGGTTAATTCCAAGCAGCATGACTTTTTGCAATTTGTGGAATACTTATTTTATTCTGTTCTTTTGCCTTCCAAATATTCCTTTTTTATATTACATCCAATGTGATAGTTAACTGCTGGAACTCTTGTTGTCTTTTTCTCCCAGAAGCATTTCAGTTTTCTGCTGTTCTTTCCTCCCAGTTCTATTATTCCCTAAGATAGCTGCATCTATTATTACAACTTATTACTTTCTTTTAACCACAGTAATGTCAGACAGTTTATGATCCAGCAGGACATCTCTTTGAATTTTTAAAATATGTAATATTTTAACTTCCCTATTGTACAGTAACGACTTATTTAATCTTTTCCATAAACAAAGTAATTTTTGCACCTTTTTTTTTCTCTAGCTACTAGATTTTAATTTTGAAGTTAGGCTAAGGGGCTAGATGGGTAAAGGCCACAAAAACCTTCTGTGAGAATTTGAATTGAGGCACTCCTACAGTTTTTCTTCACAGCATAGGCTATCCCACACCAACCTGGCCCAGATCAGATGACCTGACCTACCATAGATAGGGCTACCAATGGGTCATGCCAAGGCTTGTCTGCTTTCCTGGCAAGGCTTGAAATGAAGGTTCCCAGTCTGAAAAGTTGACATCTTGGACATCTTTATACGTGTATGTGTGTATGGAAAAAGATAAGAGAGGAGCATAAGGTGCAGCCTAGGGATGTACATGAATATTCAAAAATCTGATTTGAATCTGATGAATATTGACGTACGAATATGAATTAGATCGAATAACATTAGAATTTAGACATTTGAACGGATTTTGGATGTTTTGAAACATTTGTTCGAATGATTTTAATGTACAGATAAAAATGTATTACATATGCATCTTTTTAAAAAAAATCTTTATTGGATTTTTGTACATATTCTGATTATCAATAATATACTTATGAGTGGTTTCTTCTATCTATAATATGCACTTCACCCCCTCCCCCCCATCCCTTTGTGAGCTCCAAAATTTCATTTAACATGTAGTATTTCCAATCCATTTCATTAGAAATTCTCTTTTTGGTAATGTTGAATTCATTACTGTTAACATTTCATCTATACATATTGTCCATACATGTAGAGTCTTGATAGCATCCAGATCTCTCCAATAGGTTCGTCCTTGATCATTCATTATTTCATTTAGCATAATATACCAAAGTTCCTGGAACCATCTGCCTATATTAAAATTATCTGCCTATATTTAAATTATCTGTGTACTTCTAACTTATAACAATTCTATGGTGGGTGGCAAAAATTAACCAGTGTAACAATGAGTGTAGGTGTTGGGGTATACTGATGTCCTCAAATGAGTGCAATATAAAAATTTCTGGCTGAAGAGGAATTACTTTATTAAACATTATATTTATTCTCATACTGACCTCCAGCCAGAACTGTCTAATTGGGGGACATTCCCAAATTAGATGGAAATAAGTAGGATTTTGTCCACAGTTCCTCCAGCAATTCGTTCTAGCACTCCCAGTTATTCTAGCTAGTCTTAAAAGAGTATAGTACCACCTATACCATATTTTAAGGTAATTTCTTTCATCAAAGTAGTGGACCTCCACTTATGCTTTGATTAATTAAATTCACCCACTTTTCTCGTGGAAAGTCAGTTCCCAAATCCATGTTCCAATTTCCTCTCATGGTTGCTAAGTCCTGATCTATGTTGTAATTCATTAAAATTTTATAGATCCTAGAGGCTAGTCCCCTAATAGATTCAGAAGCTTGTTTAATTGTATTCTCATAATCATTCAATGGCCTTTGTGCGTCTCTTTTTGATTCCTGCATAGCTAAAACTCTTTCTATACTCATGAGGGAGAGCCAATTATTTTGCACTTATAATATGGGATGAAAATGGGATGCATGTGGAATAAAATAGGGTGCATACGAAATGCACACAGATACATATAACAGATATGAATGTCGTCGACATTCATGTCTTTAAGTACAAATCTAACATTCGAACAAATAGATTTTAAACATTCAAATCGAATAATATGTTTTGACATTTGATTCGACTTGAATTTATATATAGTGCATACACCTAGTACAGTCAACATTTCCACTGGTTGCACCTTACTATATTCTGCTTCACATCCTATAGCAAATATTAGGAAATCCCACATATCTGAGGACAGTAGCTATACTGCAAAATCATCCTAAAAATTTAATCAAGCTTTTTTTGTTTCCATGGTTAGGAGGTTAGCCCAGTCTATTGTGCAGAGGAAACATTCCAAAAGCCCGCTTGAGTCTATGCATGGATTCAGTGAAGAAAGCCCCCTAGGTTTCCAGGCCCTTTCTGTACAGAGGGCACAGAAGATCCAGACTGGTAGATCCAGATTCACCAGATCTACCAATCTGGATCACAGAGAGACGATGACCAGATAAGTGCTGTCTGTGAAGCTTGCACAGCTATCCTCACACTCACTGATGGCTAGGAATGACAGTTCCTAGCCACAGGATGTAGGCTGTGCACATTGAAAATCACTTCTGGTAATTCCAGATTATGGAAGTGTGCCATCTGCATACCTCCAAGATCCAGCTTTAGGCCATGAAGCTGGATTGTAGACTCCATTTACACTAGTTCCAGATCAAGGGCCTCTTACTCTGGACCTAGCTCCATCCATGCAGACAGATTTGTCTGGTCTAACAGGTGATGGAGCTTCTGTGATCCAGTTAAGGTGCAGATGCGGAGATCCTGGATCCAGATCAGAAGCCCTCTGATCTGGATCAATGCCCCAGTGTAGAATGGGCCTTAGTGTGAAACTCTAGCCACTACATTATGTTGGCTTGTAAAATATCTTGATCAGAAATGTTTCATACAGAAACATTTTCTTGTATATTCAATTACGATGCTATTACTTACCATCTTTAAAATCAGAAATTGAAACTATCAAATGTCTGAATTTGTCTTTTTTTTAGATTCATCTTATTAAGCTTTATTAATTCATAGCACAATAATAGTCAGAACAGCTTATTTACTACTAAAAATCCCAGAAATCTTACATTGCCTTCTTTCCCCCTTTTTTCTTGAAATTAACATATTTTGGCATGCTTTTTAATTAAAAACATGGTCTCAGATTTATTAATTTGTGCCTTTAAATTTACATGTTTTCTTTTTAAAAAAAGAATGAAATTGTATCCAGTGATGAATCACAGTAGACAGTTGTTGTTTTAAACAAATATGAATCAAAGCTCACATTAAAAGTTTCCAAGGAAAGACTCAAAATTATGCAGAATAAAAAAGGACCTTGGAATAAAATTGTCACTGCAAATATAGACATTGTACTAGAAAAAGTGAAGGGTGAACTGTAACAACTGTAGTAAGACAGTAAATATATAGATAAAGAAAAATTCCAGCCATTATTCAGTGTGATTACTTTGCTGTTACTATTATTAGAAGCAATTTACTGCAGTTTTAATAAACTAGAAGATCATTACTCTGGCTTTTATTCCTATATTACTGAAGGTTAGTTGTAACTTTATGAAATGTAGTTTTATTATACTGTAATATAATCCTTTCACCAAAGGTATAAGAAACAAAACCAATAAAAATAGAAAAGTGATTTAAAATATAGAAAAGCTAGCTTTTTATATAACTTCCCCTGGAGTCTGCTGTAAGATATCAAGGCAAATGATCCTGTTGAGTTTTGATAGAGCACTTGATTTAGGCTGCATCCAGACACATTTATACTGCACATTGGAACGCGCAGTCCCAATTGAGCCACCACACACGACGACTAATTAATCGTCGCGGCGTCGCATTATATGATCAGGACTGCACGCTTACCTTAATGCTGGTTCAACGACACTGACTGAACAGTATAAAGAAAATTCGGGGCTTCAAGCCAATGCAGCCAGGAGGCAATCCTAAACCTAAAATACAAAGAGTTTAATCAATAAAACTTGAAACAGTGCAAGGATTTTGTTTATTTTTCGAAAGTCAGGTTCTGTGTAGGAGCATGACTACTGAAACCTCTGGAAGCAAAATCACTATTTCAGGCTATTTAAAACGTGACTGACAAGCTAAATTTTTCCATTAGATGGATTCAATTGTGATGTGCTGATATATAGATAACTTCAATTTACAAATAAGTAGGGCTAGAAAGGTGAGAGTAAAATATACAGTAGCAAAAGTCATCTTCTGCAATGACTGCAAAATTATGTTGGGTAATAGTTTAACAACTTCCTAAATGTTTTGGGAAGTTTATTCTAGTGAAATAAGGCCAATTTTATTATCTATGGGTACAATGAACATCAGCAACAGATGCTTGCAACAGCTTTAAATTTTATAGCAAAACTGTCATCCTTCAGGTTTCAGTTTTAGCAATTGTCCCACTATTCATATTCAAAAATTCCCTAAATGAATAACAGTTCTGCCTGTGTTTTAGGTGAGTTAGAGATAAAATGCAGCAGCAATATTCACAAGGTCTTATGAGACAGTGGGTGCACTGGAGGAGTGAGGATCTACATGACCCACATTCATCCAGTAAGGAGTACAATCAATTAACTTGAAACTAAAAATTAGAACCAGGAACCAAAAACGTTTCAGGAGAATATGAAAGAAAAACAAGAGTTTTGAAAATAAGTATTTTTAGGCTGGGTTCACACTTGAGGTTTAATTCAACTTCAGTTCACTTACACAGTGAGAGAACATAGGCCTTTTCACACTACAGCAGGAATGGGTGTAGTGCACTTAGGCTAGGACATTCTGGGACACTTACACCATTCACAGGGAGGCAGGTAAGGAACGTGTCTACACACATTCCTACCTGCCTAGGTGCGGATGGGGAAAGCATCCCAGAGTGTCGTAGCCTGAAAAGGCTGGGATGGGGGCAGGACACCCCTCACAGGCCTGGCCGCCACTGGGTCAGTTAAGACCCAGGGGTGGGCAGACCTGTCAGGGCCCTTCCCCAGGTTCCTGCATGTTCTTGGGGACTGGAACGGGTCCCCTAGGGCCCCCAGGAACCCCTCTTGGCACCTATCCCCCTGGCCCAGGAGTGCATGTGTGCACCTACCTCAAGGCTGTCCAGGTTCAAAGTGCCCCAAAGTGCTGTGCATATGGCTGGCCAATCAGATCCCACGCAGCGCACAGATGTACAGTGACACCATCTGAGCTGGGCCACTTTGAACCCAGACAGCCTTGAGGTAGGTGCATGTGTGCATGTGTCCCTGGGCTAGGGGATAGGTGCCTGGGGTGGGGGGTGGTCCTAGGAGGTGTCTTCTGGGCTCAGCCTGGTATACCGCCACATCGCCTGGTCCAAAGACAGCCACAGTTCGCTCTCTCTCTGCCCTGGAAAGGGGTGAGGGGAGGCCAAACTAGGTGTCCTCCTGAGTTCTGCAGTCCCAATGGGACTGCAGCTGCTGGGAATGAGCCACCCTCCTCCCCATGCATACAATGCTTCACCTTGCCAGGCCCAGGGTGCGATCTGCCGCAGTCTGCACAGGTGTGCGCACTCTCAGTAGACAGGACTCACATGATCAGCCTGGGTCCTGTCTACCAGAGTGTGCATGCCTGTGCAGACCACGACAGATCATACCCCAGGCCTGGCAAGCTGAGTTACTTGTGTGGGCCTGCCAACTGTCAGGCCAATTTTGGCCCAATAGTGGCAGTGAGAGGCATGTCCCGCAGCTGTCAGGGAGGGAGGCATGTGAACGCTTCCTTCCCTGAACAGCTGCAGAATGGCTGGGGACGGGCCAGAATGTGCTGGGTTGGGTGTAGAGCACAATGCTCCATCCCAGCATGTCCTCCATGTGTTCCAAAGGACCTAAATGCAAAAAGGCCTTATATAAGCAAAGCATATATTATATGTTTTGTTTTAGCCGACTCAAAAAATCCACCTTTGGGTTTGATAATGTAAAAAGAAAATGACTGATCACTTAGCTGTTGTGGTGCTCCATTCCGAAAGAGGATTGAAGCTGATTAACATTTAGGCATATATCCAGATGGACTTTACTTTTATAAACTCAACTACCAAGGAAGCCATCTCTTGTTCAAAATTATTGTCATATGAAACAGCAACCAGTCACAGCTGTAGAAAACTTCACTTTTTCCTTATTTTGGATATTTGAAGTTCTTTTGAGTACGAACAATGAATATGAATACTTGAACAACTGCAGCCTAAAGATCTACAGTCAAATATTATCTAGGATGACCTACTTGAATGGATTTATCCCAACTATGTTTTTTATCACTGGGTGGAAAAAAGCTCCTTTGAGCACCAGTTGTACACTTTTATTAAGAATTGCTTTTTTAATGTGATATACTGTATTTAGTTACAATCAAGCTCCAGTCAGTAATGCACTGCTTTGTGGAAGAACAAAATAAGTAAAATCATAATCAGCACAAGTACTTTAATCCCATATACCTTCTTCAAAACACATTTCCTCATTTTTCTCAGAAAAATAAACAGCCTTGACCCAGTACAAAGAAATATTTAGCCATGGTAATCTCATTGCCTTACTGTCAGACCAAACAACAAACTCAGCAACTTCAATACAGTCATGGTTTTTGCTTTCTTTCTTTGCCCCCTGCTATTATAAAAGCAGCTGCCTGGATGATGTAAAGGTTATGAATTTCACAGGCTTTCTTTAATTTAGCTTGCTAGTCCTTTCACTCTGAAAAGAACAGTGTAAGATGCAAACTTCTTAATCAGCCCTGAGGTCTAGACAGGGAATCAGGAAGACAGGAAACAGAGATGAGATTTCCTGTATTTTATTTCAAGGTAGTAGATACATTTTAAAAATATGCATTTATTTCTATGCTTATCAGGTGGAAGTTTTGTTCAAATATGCCTCTTTTCATTTCAGGGAAGAGAATGTTGCATTTCCTCTTTGCTGACAACACGTAAGTGGTAACTAATGAAAGAGGTAACTAATGGATGATGCGGAAGTCACAGTGAGAAAATGTGCCAGGATTTTATCTCCCTAGAAGGCTGCCTTCAGGTGTGATAGCTGCTCTGCTAGAGGCAGGCAAAGATTCAAAGTGCAGAAAACAACACTGCAACAGACAGGCTAGAAATGAAACACAAAATGCTTAAATTGCGAGAACAAGAGTTGTGATGAATGTCTGGCTGGGATCTAATAATGGTTCAGCCACCAGCCTATGGATTTTTTTATATATATTCTTTTTCTGTATGGAGACCTGAGGCCCTTTTGCAACAGGCCTTTTGGAACGCACATAGAACACGCTGGAATGGAGCATTCACTCCTCTGGGTGGATGGTTCTGTTCAGAACTGCCCCATCCCATCCCAGAGTGCCCTCAACGCGTTCCAGGTGTAGAGCACTTAATAGTCCTCTACACCCAGCCCAGGGCATTCGCCAGCTCCCAAAATGGTGAGCCGAGTGTGCCTGTGTGCGCTGACCACTCTCCGATTGGCTAGCCAATCAGAGAACAGTGGTGCACGCAGGCACACTTGGCTTGCCATTCCAGGACCTGGCGAGCATGAGGTAGGTGCTGCATGTGTGCACACATTCCCTTTTAGGCCCATCCTCTAGAACACACAGGAGCCCAGGGAAGGGGCTGCGCCAGGCCTGCTTGCCCCTGGGTCCAGCCGGACCTAATAGCAGACAGGCCTGGGACTGGAGTCCTGTCCCTGTCCTGGCCTTTTCAGGCTACGACACTCTTGGACACTTTCCCCTTTCACACGTAGGCAGGTAGGAACACGTGTCTGCATTCCTTACCTGCCTATGTGTGAATGGGGAAAGTGTCCCAGAGTGTTGTAGCCTAAGTGCCCTACAGCCATTTGGCTGTAGAACAAAAGAGCCTCTGGTCTGTTTCAAGACAGGGTGTCAAACCTACTAGTATTCCAGGGCTAATAACATAAGAACATAAGAGAAGCCTTGCTGGATCAGGCCACAGCCCATCTAGTCCAGCATCCTGTCGCACACAGTGGCCCACCAAATGCTCATGGCCATCTCAAGCAGAGACAAGGACAAACCTTCTCCTCTTCTCAAGTCCCAGCAGATGGCCTTAGAAGCGCCCCAGTTCCTCCCCCGCCCCCAGCCTGAAAGATGCACCTAGGCATTCGTTCTGGTAGCCATTGATACATCTGTCATCCATAAATTTGTCTAACCCTACCTTAAAGCCATCTAGACTGGTAGCTGTCACCACCTCTATGGGATTGCCAGACACGTTCTTAGCAATGCCCATATAGTTCCCAGATATTAGGGTGATATCCTGCAGTATCGCTATATCAGATATAAAGACTCTACACTTGCTTTTTCCTGCTACAGCAATATTCACTAACTAATCTGGATACTTCTGAGTATTTTTCAGCCTTCAAAATTGTAGCAATTGCAAATTTGCCCAGGTTTTCCCCACCAGCTTCTCTAGCCTCAGGGTAAAAGGATTCTCCCTGCTTCCAGAAGCTTGCAGTATACACCCAACACAGCAGGGTGCTGGATTTGTAGCCTGAAGGCTTAATGGAGGATGGCCACATGCTGCACGCAGACAACAGCCTGTTCTCTTCCTGCCTGCCACAGGATATGACATCAGAAGGACTTCTGACCTGCCCAGCTGATGGACTCCACCTATCACCTCCTGGGATTTTCTCTTGAGGTCACTTCCTTCCCCGCCTTCTGGTGGGGGATATAAAAAGCTTGGCACAGAAATAAACTCTCTCTTTTCCAGCCCATCTTGTCTCCCGCCTAACTTCTTTCTCCTGTGCTCTCTGTCTTTAAATCACCATAAGAGCACATGGTGATCCCTTATAGCCTGCCGGTGGCTAATAAGGGATTTACTTTCGTAACACCCGGTGATCGTACCAGTCTACTGGTACCACGATCGTTGCAGCCCATTTGGGTTGTAACCACGTATCGCTGTGGGTCTCAGGACTGCAGCCACGATCGAGGTAGTCAGAAACTACCTCCCCCAGGTTTCCCAGAGCCAAGGATTCAGGTTGCTTATCCGGATAGCGACAACTGGCGCCCAACTCGGGGCTTCGAACCAACAAACAGCATCTTGAGGATCGAAGGGGCGGAAATACCAGTGAGAAAGTCCACATCTGAGCCAGCGGAGAGGTGGTGTGGCAGCTGCATCCCGTGGAAGGAACGACACGGAAATTCCCCGCAGATCGGTGCAGTAAAAATCTTTTTTTCTATATCTTCTCTTTCTTCTAATCGTTCCATCGCAAATGGGAAACCAGAAAAGTAAAACTACCTGTCTTCAGCAAAATATAAACTCGCTGTTGCTAAGACATGAAATGAATATGCCCTTATCTGTCCAGATTAAGCTAGCCAAGGCTATTGCAAAACGATGGCCAGAAATGCCTCAGAAAAACTTAGACCTCGCCACATGGGAAGTTTTAGAACACCGATTCCGGACACATCCTTCCAAAAAATTGGAAATAATGTCAGCCTTGCAACTGTGCGGAATTGCCTTAAGATTAGAAGCACATGCTAAGCAAAGAGAGAAAATTGGCCACTCTCTTCCTGATGCCCTGCATACACCTATATCTCCAGCGCTCTCTAGCAGCAATTTACCAGAGTCTCAGTCTCCTCTTCCATCTGTTGCATGCAACCCGATCTCTGATGACTCTCGAGGAGACCTTATGGACACTATGTCCCCCAACTGCTATGTGGCTGCTCCAGATGGAGGTATAATTCCAAATTCTACAGCTGCCTGTAACCACCTGAGTGACCTAGGCCTGGAATCAGGTGAAACCTTTGATACTTTCCAATTACAGCGAGATCCAGCGCCATCCTCAATCAGTCCTGGAAAAATGGGGCCCCTCTCTTCCCAATCTGTTGTAAGGCCGGGAAATCAAGCTCCCAAGGGTAAAATTTTATCTCTCAGACCTTTTGCCAACAAGAAAGACTGCTATCAATGCAATGATTCCACATACCCTGCGCCCAAATCTCCCAGGGTCTGGAAAAAGCAATTTAAACCTCACGCTCTCTCTGAAGAGCATTACACCGCAGGCCCGCATTGCAAGAAACCATTTCAATGGGCGAAAGAAATAGTATTTTTGATTTTTAATTTCTGCATGCATTTTTGGATTCGTCCTTACTGCTGCTTCCCAGCTTTTTGAGCGCAGCAATTTTTTTCCTCAAACCGTCCCCATCCGAGTTTCTCTCAGATCAGAATTGTTTTTATCATATTAAAAATCCTGCCTCTTTTGTTTTTGCTATAACTCTATTCTACCCACTTCCTGGCCTAACCTTCTTGCATCACAGAGAATAACCATGTTTTTCTACTTGAGACAATTTTAAGCTGCAACCAAGCCTCATTAGAATTTGCCAACCACAGCGTCGCCAGACAGTAGAGAATCAACCCTTTGAACTTTCTATCAGCTATTCACTAGCCCTGGAAGAAGCTACTCAGAACTGCTGTAGTTCGCAGTTCCAAAACACCTGGACAGGCGGGCACCGCGGAATATCCTGCGCTGGACTGAGAAACAACTTGTAAGTGACTTGCTATGCTTCCACCATTGATCCCTCTTGTATCCCAGCTTGAAATTCCCCGCTAAGAACCTGCTGCTTGCAACCAGATTTATGCCCTTTGCGGGCTAGCATTTTGCGGGATCACCTTCCCCCCACCAGGCCCAACCTCCTCCAGGGCCGCAGAAAAGAACTATCTTTTTTTTCTAAATTTTAAGATTTTTGCCACAGAGCATATTGATTGTTCTTAATTATTCTTTTTGTCTTTGTAACAATGCTGATCTAGCCCCCTCCTGAGATACAAAAACCTGTTTGTCTGGCTGTACCCACCAGCACATTTGCATTTCTATATTGTTGGTTACCCTCTCTGCAGCAAGAAAGAGGGGACCTAAAAAAGCAAGCCTTGTTTTTTGTTTTGTTTTATATTGTTTGTCAAGATTTTTAAATTGTTATATTCATTCTCAGTTTAATTGCCTTGCAGTAGCAAAAGGGAGAATGGCTTTGAACTCTCTTCATACCTGCACACTTCAGGAAATGCATTGTTCATATTTTTCTAATGGAACTCTGCACATGCTCAAGAGAACAGTTCCCTTTTTGGGACCTCTACTGGCAAGTCTTTAGAATGCACCTTTTCTTTTTCTAATTTAGATATGTCCCTTTTGCTTTTTAAAACAGTTTTTTTCTTGCCAAATTTTTATCTTTGATTAAGGTTTAATTTAGATGCTAAGAGGAGGAGCGAACTCACAAATCCTCTTGTTTACTGAGTCACAGATTTAAGCTAAATCTACAAGCGGTGATCTACCTTCTCTGAGTCTCCTTCCCAGCTCTTACCAGCTAATGATTGTGCATTCAAAGGACTGCATTTCACTACATCTCTCCAGCCTGCAGACAGAAAAATTCCCTTAAACAGCCATTCTACCTAGAGATACCAAGCATTTCAGCTACCAGCCTTTCCGGCCCTTCAAATGGAGGTACCCTGAAGACATCCTGCTATGTTCCATGATTGACATCATCCCAGCAACAACGGTCATCAACCAGCAGCCTGGCTCCAAGATCCTGGTCGAAAGGATGAGAACCACAACAATACCAGCGCTCCAATTCATGCATTAAGACAAGGATTCCTTGCTGCACGCCTTGGAAGCTACAGCAACCTGCCAAGACCTTTCAACAAAGGAAACCAGAAGGCAGTCCCCAGAAGGATGTGCCAGCCTACTCCATCGCAAATCGTGTATTCCTTCAGCAGAGCACCAAGGTACCATGTAAGCAATTTTCCATTGCCCTAGTGTAACGTGAAACAACATGTGATCCTATCCACACTGTGCTCCTATACATCATTTTCCTCAAAGAGCTAACTCTGGAGATGCACAGCCATGCCAGCTCTGACAGATGGGCACAACTTCCTGCCCAGAGCAGAAAGCATTCCTTTCTCCATACCTCTGACTACTCCCATGATCAATGATACAGAGAGGACCACTGCGAAACACTGTGCCAGCCATCCTCTGCCTCTGCTAAGCTTCGCCATCCAGGGAGAACACAGAGAAGCAAGATAGATTATAGCCCAGCCTAGTCAATTTGAAAAACTTTTGGACTTTTGCAATAATGGGACACTGAGTCAACTCCTGGAATTCCTGCTCATTCTGCAGACACAAGCTCATCTTAGCTGAAAGAACATTTTTGAAAAACATTTAAATCTATTAATCAAGAAGGAGGGATTAAGAGAAACATCGTATCCAGTTTCAAAACACTCCTATTTCAAAATTCCCTTATTGAGAGACATTTTGGATAGGTAGTGGCAGACCAGCTCACTAGAGAATCTACGAGCACCTCTTGCCTGCATCCTTGGAGAAGAACCAACCAACATGCTCCTCACTCAAAATTTAATCTCTTTTTCTATCCTTTTATATCTCTTGACTAATCTCACCAATTCTAAACTTACCTATGGTAACCTTGAGTCTGTAACCTGGCTGAACAGCTGACAGTGACACCTTCGGGGAACCTCAAAAGGCACACGCCCGGAAATTACTCAACTCAACTCAAGCTTCTCTCTATTTCTGAACAGGCTATTATTCTTGATGTATGTCTCCTATCCTTTAGTTTCTAGCTACTTCCATCTTGGTGGTAAGAAAACCTTTGAACTTTACCTACTAGCCTCTCTAAAGGCATTATTTGCTGTCTTAGCCGGAAGGGCCACATCCAGCCCTGGAAAAAACACTTGGCCTTGAAGTCCTTTCACTTTCTATCCTCTCTCTCTCTCCTGACTGACCATGGTGCAAACCTTACCTTGCTCGAAAATCCATCTAAGTCTCTGATGGAAGTTCAATCTATAGAAACTTGACCTTTTGACTACCAGATTTATCCCAGTTAAATTTTGATATTTTATTTTGCTGTTACATGTTAACCTTGTCTGTCATATCTCCCACAGCATCCAGGAACCTTCTACCCTCTCTCCTTTGTCCTTCTACACATGACATTCACACAACCATATAGAGATGGTTTTGTCTAACTTATTTGTACAGTTTTAAATTTTAGGTAGTTAGAATTAGTTCAAGCCGGCTTGTAGGTAGTTAAGATATAAAGATATTATAGACATTTATAAGTTTCCTTTCATTGGTGGCCACCAAATGTGTTGTGTGTGTGTGCATGGGTGTGAGGCGCGCATATTGAGTGCAATTTTTGTTCCTTGCTACATTCATTGTCTTCATTTGTTGCTGTGGTCATTGTTTTGATGTGTCATTACTGTAATTATGTTAATATGCCCTACAATTTATTGTCATATGTAAAAATTTTCAAATTTTATATAAAACAGAAAGATGGTATGTAGCAATTGCAAATTTGCCCAGGTTTTCCCCACCAGCTTCTCTAGCCTCAGGGTAAAAGGATTCTCCCTGCTTCCAGAAGCTTGCAGTATACACCCAACACAGCAGGGTGCTGGATTTGTAGCCTGAAGGCTTAATGGAGGATGGCCACATGCTGCACGCAGACAACAGCCTGTTCTCTTCCTGCCTGCCACAGGATATGACATCAGAAGGACTTCTGACCTGCCCAGCTGATGGACTCCACCTATCACCTCCTGGGATTTTCTCTTGAGGTCACTTCCTTCCCCGCCTTCTGGTGGGGGATATAAAAAGCTTGGCACAGAAATAAACTCTCTCTTTTCCAGCCCATCTTGTCTCCCGCCTAACTTCTTTCTCCTGTGCTCTCTGTCTTTAAATCACCATAAGAGCACATGGTGATCCCTTATAGCCTGCCGGTGGCTAATAAGGGATTTACTTTCGTAACACCCGGTGATCGTACCAGTCTACTGGTACCACGATCGTTGCAGCCCATTGGGGTTGTAACCACGTATCGCTGTGGGTCTCAGGACTGCAGCCACGATCGAGGTAGTCAGAAACTACCTCCCCCAGGTTTCCCAGAGCCAAGGATTCAGGTTGCTTATCCGGAAAGCGACACAAAATATCTAGATGTGCAAAGCCTTCTAATGGCAGGAACAAGGTTTCCATACCAGTAAGTCTGTTTTGCTTGCTCCCTGCTGTCTTCAAGCCATCTGGACAACTGAAATGATTGTTCTGGAATAAGGTTATTCCAGAATGTCATTTAATATCAGGATTTGGGAGGCAGCCCTGGTTTGAGGTAAAAGTTTGGCAGAGCATTAGGCATATTCATATGCTCTGTTTTCATGACTTCTAGAACTAATAAGCCAAGTAAGTAGGCATTAAACTTCACTGTGTGTTAGTATTTTTGTAATGTTCTACATGTTAAGAGGATGAAGTTTGAATCTTGACTACACTGTGAGCCAGTTTGGTCTAGTGGTTAGGGAGCTGGACTCTGATCTGGAAATACTGGGTTCGATTCCACCCTCCCCCGTGAAGCCAGCTGGGTGACCTTGGGCTAGTCACAACTCTCTTCTGAGCTCTCACAATCCCACCTACCTCACAGGGTGTTCTGTTGTGGGGAGAAGAACAGAAAAGCTTTGTCAGCGGCTTTGAGTCCCCTTAAAATGGGTGAGAAAAGCAGGGTAGAAAAGCCAACTCTTCTTCTTCTACACATGGAAGTACCTTGTCAGAGTTCAAAATTACATGAAGTGCTTCCATACCTATGGGTGGCTCCTACTTAAGATACGGTCCTACAACTCATGAATGATGAAATGGGCAAGGACTTTAAATTGGCACAGTAGAATATGAGGTTTATAAGTAAGTAGAATCCCTGAAGATATCTCTTATGTGCTCTGATGGGTTGGTAGGGTCAACTGATGGTTTCAGAGACCAGATCTAGACTGAGATATGACACCAGTCTTATAGTAGAAAGCCCTCAGAGTTGTCCACAGGCATGCATGTGGTCTTAATCTGCCTTTTAGTATAGAGTGTCATATTTTATATATAGCAACAGGTGTTTCTGAAGCAATTGGTTTCTTTCTGCCCTTACTCTGGTGCCTCCTCACTCTGAAATGGAGATAAGGAGGGTGCAGTGGATTGGAGTAGAGATGCCTGTGGAGATGCAGGCATAATGTTTTAAAGACAAAAGCAACACCATATCTGTGCCATGGGGTGGGAAGCATGAACTCAGCATTGATTGGAAGAACATGCACCAGAATATTATTCAGGAAAACAAGTCTCCTGACTGCAGCTTTACCCCAGTCCTGCTCTTCTATGATTCCAGGTCATGTCTCCACATCTCTGAGACATGTTTCTGTCATCTGGAGAAGGTGCCAGGTGCTGTGTCTTTTTCATTCACAGTGACACTACATTGCAGTCACCTCCTGCTCTTTAATGGCATGATTGTTGTTGGAGGGATCTTGTTTGTAGGGTTTGATTTTGCATCCTATGGGGAGGTTTGACCTTTAACCCCTGCAAAGGGTGCCTCCATGCTCCAAAACTGAGATGTGGAGGTGTCGTTTTCCATGGCAGATTGGGGCACCTCCTCCTTCCTCCTGAAACAGGGCTACTGCATAATTGAAGACCCAGCTTTAGTATGCACTTAGGGCCAGATGGAAAGTTATTTTGGGGGTCTATGTGAAAGTAATTAATGCTTACATTGCATTTAAAATTACTATAGGAATATTTCATGATGGTAAAAGAAATCAGAATATGTGCTTTATTTTTTGAAAGGGTTGTTATTTATCATTGCATATTTTCTTACACATGGAAAGAAATTTGCTTCATACTTATTTTTAGTCTTCTCAACATAAGAGGAAATGTTTGTCTAGAAACCTAAAAATGTCTTTGATTAATAGCAAAGGGAATTGCAGGTATTTAAATCGTCCCCTTGTGTCCCCCATATTGTTCAATGAATCTATTATAAACTTATTCTGATGTACAAAGGAAAAAATAATTAAAAAGTATAAGAACTACTGAGCTGAAATTTAGCTCCCCTGAGCTCAAACTAAGATGCCTGCAGTATAATTCACAGTATAATTTTCTTCTCTACTAACAAGAGGAATGCACAAAGTAATGATTTTTATTTGTTGGTACTCCAAGCTGTCAATCACAATTCGTACTGCTTCAAGGTTTACATCAGAGGATGCATAACTGTATGGAAGCAAACGATTCAGCATTTGATAGAAAAATAATGGCTGTCCTGGGGAGAGACGATCATTGCAAAGTTTGTAATGGCCACATCTAAAGCCCCTAGAAAGAAAACAGCCAGTGTGGCAACAATGCCAACAACTAATATATATTTCTTGTGCAGGTTTAGTCTTAAGAGTATCTTTGAGCCTCCTCATCTTCTGAACACAGAATTTTTTTTAACAGGGACATAAAGGCTGAGTAGAACTTTTTCTATGTAGGTTACATAAAAACACAAGAGGAGCCCTGCTGGATCAGGCCACATCCCATTTGGTTCAGCGTACTGTTACACAAAGCAGCCACTAGGGAGGTGCATATATATTTAAATACATTAGAAATCTGTCTGAATTTCAACATTCGAATTCTAATCTGAATCCATAAGTTTGAATTTAAACATTCAAACGAATTTTGGCTTTTTGAATCTATTCGTTTGAATTATTCAGACATTTGTATACTGTATGTATGGGTTCATACACAATGCATACTTACACATATGCATCTTTCCCCTAGCTGTTTGCATTTGTACGAATAGATGTGTACAGATGTGTACGGATGTGTACAGGATATGTAACAATGCATATGGGCACATAGAAATGTTGTCGACATTTATAAGTGCAAATTTGAATTGAAAATTCAAACAAATAGATTCAAATTTGCTTAATTTGAATCGAATTTGGGTAAATTCAAATGAAATTTGGGTAAGTTCAAATTTTAAAGATTGGAATTGAATCAAATTTTTGGATATTTGATTCAAATTGAATCAAATCCTGAAAATTGCATTCGTGCATGCCACTATTGGCCACCAACTAGGGATGTGCATGGATGTTTTTTTGACATTCTATTTGAACTGAATCAAATACCCGGAAATCTGATTTTATTTGAATCTTCTAAATTCAAATTTAACAAGATTTGATTCATATTTACCAAATTTCAGTCTATTTGTTCAGATCTTTTATTCGAATCTGCACATGTGAATGTCGACAACATTTGCATGTGCACCTATGCATCGTCCCCACATCTGTACACATTCTTATGCATCTGTACACATCCGAATGCATCCCGTATGGAACCTGTTTTCGTCCTGTATGGATCCATACAAATGCGTATGGATGCAAGAAATATGCGGCTCTTCAAGTATGCATTGTTTTATGAACTTGTACACATACGAATATCTGGATAATTCAAACAAATAGATCCAAAATTTAAAATTTGATTCAAACATTTACATTCAAATTTTGGAATACCCTATTTGAGTTCGAATGTCAAAATTTGACACATTTGATCAGATTTCAAATGCCTACAAATATTCGTGCACATCCCTACCACCAACTATTTCTGAACATTCTCAAGAAGAAGACTAGGCAAAACTTTCACCAGCTCTCAGATCCCTCAAAATGCCTCTCCAACCTGGAGACAGTCTTTAAACATCCATTCTAGCATCTATTGACACATCTGTCCTCCATGAATTTGTCTAACTCTTTCTTAAAACTATGCAGGCTGCTTGTAAATTCCATATACCCATGACCCACTGAGTTAAAAAAAAATACTTCCCCTTGTTGATCCTAACTCTCCTGCCCATCAGCTTCATAGATTGGCCCTTTGTCCTAGTGTTGTGTGAAATACAATCTGATGACTGAATGCAGTCAGAAATCACATGAAACTATCCTGTTGTTTGCCTTGATGGGAAACTTCCCAGGAAGCATATTTTAATTCAGGTTCTATCTTTACTCATCAAAGGAGGCACCATTCACTGCCCAAGAGGGTATCATACATCTCCATTTGCATCAGCACCAAGTGCCTTGCCACGATCATGCTCCCCAGTTTCTGTGATCAAAGATGAAAGTGCTACAGTTTCAAGACACGATTGTTTTGCATCCTAAATGGAGCTGCTTCCACTTCCTTGCTGAGAAGTAGGGACAGAAAAGTGGTCTTCTTCAGTAGTGATTCAGGTGCATCTCTCATGTGTCTCCTCAGAATGTGTGTTTTTGGGTAAATGAGAGTTAGTGTGTTGTACTAGTATAATCCTGCTTTCTAGCTTCAGAAAGCTATCAAAGATGCTTGTCAAATGTTTGCAGATTACTATAGCATGTAACTCTCTGGTGCAAATATAACAGGGAACACAGCAAAGCTCTGTGCGAGTGTCATTATAATTAGAAAACAAATTCCTAAGCATCCTGATATTCAGTTGGAACAAGCTTCTGGAAAGCTTGATAGTAGGTCAGGATTGGCATTTTATTTCATTTTTTAAATTTACTGTTTTTAATTGATGTTCTAATATTCATTTTCTGTAATATTCTAAATCATATTATGTTCTGGTCAAGGACTGAATAAATTTAATTGATTAAAAGATAACACTAAGATACCTCCCCTCTGCCCTTTCTGTCAAAGCAGTAAGATTATTTAGTTCTGATAATTTTTGACTATAATTCATTGAATGACCTTCCCTTTGTCCTATGTTTACTGTAATTGTAAAGTGATGAACGCAGAAAGTGTTAAGGTAGTCAGTGAGCCAGTAGAACTCACTCTTGAATTTGTCTACTCTTACAATGGAAAAAATAATAGTATCAACATTAAAAATAAGCATATACTTCAATACATGATTTTAGCAGCAAGATTAGCAATTACCCAGAATTTGAATAAGCATGTAAAACTAAATTTAAGGACATGATAGGATGAATTTTGGGATGTAGTAATGACAGATTATAACACAACAACTTAACCATATGAATGACAATCAGAATGAAACACTCTTCACTAGCAATGTGTATGAATATTTGAAGACATTCAAAATTCAATCGAATTTGTCTGAATTTCGACATTCAGATTTGAAACGAATGTGCATAAATTCAAATTTAAACATTTGAATTTTGAATTTTCAAATTGGTTCTTTTGAATTATTTGGACATTTGTATGTGTGCAGGTTCAAACCCGATGTGTACTTGCATCCACAGGCATTTGTTCAGATCTGTACAGGAAGAAAACGGGTTGTATAAGGGATAAATACAGAATGTGTATGGACCTGTTCAGATGCCTATGGATGCCTATGGGATGCATAATGATGCATACAGGGACATACGAATGTTGTTGACATTCATAAGTGCAAATTCAAACAGAAAATTCAAGTCGGACTGGGGGCGTTTTCTATGGCCCCACCCTGCTGCAAGTGTATTTGAGGGAGGGAATGGGAGAGAAAGACCAAGCAGCCTTCAGCCAGCCTCCAGGTTGGACTGGGAGCATTTTCTGTGGCTCCACCCTCCTGCAAGTCTATTTGAGAGAGGGAATGGAAGAGAAAGATCAAGCAGCCTTCATAAAAAAACTATTATATAACATAATGTTTTTATTTGTTTATAATATGCAATATATATTTTGACTTACGTAAATTGCCTTGGGGAAAAAATTGTTTTTGATTTAAGTTGTTGATTATATTTGCCATATTTCTTTGTTGTAATGATTGTATTTTGCTTGTATTCTTTCTTCTCCATTTGTTGTAAACCGCCTTGGGCAAAAGTTTCTTTTGGAAAGGCGGTATATAAATAAATAATGGAAAATGGAAATGGAAATTTGCTTTATTCGAATTGAATGTGGTTAAATTCAAATTTCTAAAAATTGCATTTGTGGACATCTCTACTCTTCACTGACATTTGGAAGGCTCTGCTTTAACACAATTACCCTGCTGATAGGGATGTCCTGCCCCAAAATAGGGTCTCCTGTCCAGACAGAATTGCCTGAATTCACTATAGCTTGTTAGAGAACTGTTCATAAAGTTCCTAATACTGTACTGTGAATCAGTCTTTACCAAGATAATGGATGTAACACAACCAAGAACTAGGCATTAAGTTCACGGAAGAAAACTTACTCTTTAGTTTGACCCAGCAGTGTTAGAAGGGTCTTCATAATGCTGATTAACATATGAAATACCCTGCCTTTGGGAAGGAAGTTAATATGCTACATAGGAAGTAAATGGGCTATGAGCCATGACAATTATAATAGAGATGTGTTTTAGAATTATGCCGCATTGACACAATGCAACGAATCATATTATTTGTAAAGTATAACTATGTATGTAAGTGCTTCATTCAATATGGATGGAGATGCCAGGTTTTGAGAGCTATCTCCTGGTTTTCCTTATTGCTAGCAGTAAAGAGACTTGCAACTCCCACCTCAGTGTGTCTTTTTGGCACAGCATGCTGAGCACAAACCCAGAAATTGTGCTGGGACATGACAGTGCCATCATGTTATTTGATGGGACTATGGGACATGAAATGCTCTGAATCCTTGGACAGAATTGTTTTTCAGAGCTGATTTCAGAATGTTTATTACTCCTTAAAACGCATACCTCATCAATACTATCTAGGGATATGCACAAATATTTATGACATATAGAATTCATCCAAAAATGTACGAATTTGTAGATTTGTGGCTGAATCACAAATTGGATTATCTGGTGTTCATAGGAGCTTTGGTTGAAGCGTTGGCAGATACTGGCTGCCCCGGGGCCTCCCACCCCCCATGTGTGGATGCATGGGGTAAGGAGGTGACTCTGTAGTCAAACTTGCACCTAAAATTGCCTGTGGGGACTCAAACTGTGGCTGGCTTCTGGCCTCAGTTCTGGTCATCTGCAATTCCTGGAGCAATTTTCACTGCTGGAAATGATATTTCATCAACAGGAGCATTCCAGGAGCTGCAGTGAGGTGAACAGAAGCCTTGTCCATGGCTCAGTTATCCCATGGCAGTTCACATGCTCCTGCATGTGGTGCAGATGGTGCTACTGTTACAAGTAGTCTCCCCTTTCTTTCAGCTCCTTAACTATTTGATTTCCATTGCTTTTGATTCTGGTCACATTTGTTATAAAACTTTCAATTAACCGCTGAGTTTCTCAGAATATTATAGAAACTATTCATGCTAGCAACAGAAAATTACATTCTGTGTTCCCTGAGCCATCTGGAAAAGTACATCTCAACTGAAAGCGAAACCTCAGGCATTTTTGCAAAATGAGCAAAAATTAACCCAATGTGATGTAGAGTCTCTAGTCCCCATGGCTTGACTCCATGATTGATTGTTATATTACCATCATTTGAATATTCTGACAATCTATCAAATACACCTTTCATAGTTACTTCTCCTGAAGTTATTCTGGACCTAGTAATTTACTATATGGGAGTCTTGGCAGCTTCCCACAATATAAGGTCAACACAACAACCTCTTTTTTTTTCTCAGTGTGCAAAACCTAATACACTTACATACCATGCATTTTCTTTGGATGCCTTTGAAAATAATACTTTAATTTCCTAATGCATTGGGTGCCTTCTCAGTTATATTTCATTGTTATTCTAAGAAGATTTTTGGATAAGGCAAGAGGTAGTATTCTTCATATTACTCTGGAATGATGTTATACTGAAGTAGGGATGTGAATGAATATTCATAACATATGAAATTTGGCTGAATTTGGACAAATTTGGACATTCAAATTTGAATAGAACATTTTGATACATTTGTATAAAACTTCATATGGGATTCATATATGGGATCTGTATGCTATTTGTATGCATTTGTATGGGATCTGTTTGCTATTTGTATGCATTCATATGGGATTGAACATTCGTATTGAATATGAATCCTACCACATTTGAAGGGGATCTATTCAAACAAATACACATTTTCTTGCATTCAATTCAATACAAGTAAAATACAAAATGCATCCAAATATGACTAGTATAGCTGTGGAGCACTGTTTAGTGCTCCATAGCTATCTGCCCAGGGGACAATCCAGCACATGTGGAGTCACTTCTGGAATGGAAGTAGCTGCATGCTGTGTGGATGCTCCACGTATAAGCATTCTCCCGGCTATACTCCTGGGCCAAGTATGAACAGGCTAGGGATATGCATGATTTTTTTTTCATTCGAATTTGAATCAAATCGAATGTCAAAACTGATTCAATTCAAATGTTTAAAATCCAAATTTTAAAAAAACCTACTCAAATCCATAACATTTGAATCTATTCTTTTGAATGTTAGATTATTTAAAGATACAAATGTTGACAACATTTGTATGTGTTATACATATCTGTACAGATTTCATATGCATCTCGTTTTATCCTGTATGCATCCTGTTTTCATCCCCTATTATAAGTACAAATGCATACAGATATGTATAATATTTGTACATCTGAAATACATAGGTATCTGTGCATTTGAATGTTTCAAATCATTCAAACAAATGTTTTGGAACATCGAAAATCTGTTTGAATGTCTAAATTTGAATGTTAAGAAATCTGATTCAAATTTGAATGTCAACATTCATCAGATTTGAACTGGATTTTCAAATTTTTGAATATTCATGCACATCCCTGGAACAGGGTCAGAGTCTTTATTCTCCTAAGTCATTCCAATAGGAACAAAGAATAGGGTCATACCTTTTGGCACAACCCTGAGAATGATGGTAAAGGGTGCTGACCCATCTAAAAAAGCTAGCTTGTCACCCACTTTCCCCATCCTTCTTCATGTATCAGTTAGTGTTCTTCATCAATTCACTGGAGTCATCCAACAATGCAACAGAGATCAAAACAATCTTCTTTCCCTTTACTGCCTCCTATGGCATCTTTCATTCTGTTTGAAAAGTTCTCAACAGAGAAGATTTTGTAGATCACAAAGGCCTGAAAAAGGAATAGTCCAGGAGAAGCCTAATCCCTGTGCACTTTGTGGAGGCTTTGCAATATTAAATAAACTTTTATCATGACAGGAAAACTTGAGTCCTATGGTGACTTTGGAATGAACCTCAGTCACCATAGCAAGAACATATTTTTAAGGCATAGAATTTTATTGGTTGCCATTAAAGCTCAGAATAGATGTTAGCATGAGTAATTTTGCAGTATGACAAAGTGCTGCATATCAAATCTTATAGCCAACAAAGCTCCAAAATATCTCGAGAATAGAGACTGTATTATGACTAATGAACACCTACTTCATATGTGATGTTGTTTATTTAAGTATTTATATCCCACCACTTATTTATTTATCTATTTATTTAGCATGTATTTATATCATACCTGAAGGCTGCAGAGCAGTTCACAACAGTCAATTAAAAATTAGAACTAATAATACCCAGTAAAGCATATTTAGAATAATCCTCCCACATTTGCAGAACAACATTCAGAAGGAACTAAACATCAAAGTGAAGAGACATGTTTTAACCAGATACCAAGAAACATATAATGGCACCTGGTGTCATATGAAGGCAGTTCCAAAGATCTGATAGCAACAGAACTACAAGAAGAGCCTCTCCTGTGATTTTAATACTGAGACAGGTATATATGGGAGAAGACATATTCATTCAGGGCCAAAGCCATTTAGGGATATATTTGTTGACATCAATGCCTTGAATCAGGCTTGGTAACAAGAGGGCAATCAGTATAGATCTTTCAAGACCAGCATGAAGTGTGTCCAGATCACATGATATGACTTCCTGGAAATGAAGATTGTTCATCCATCTGAATGAAAAATACTAACAAAAAATGAATATGATATCCTTTTACTATAAATATTTTCCTTATGGCATTACTTCCTATAGATTACACATATTTCCTGCTTGTTGCCTATGAGACAACAACAATGGTAACAACTCAGAAAGAAACACACCTGTGTATGCTTAAAAGAATGAGAAGTATGGGGTACTAGGCAAAATATTCATCAGATGGATCTTTTGCAACAGCTATGTCTGACATACTAGGTTATCTAGGTTAAAGATGTCATCCCTCCTCCATATTGTTTCAGTGTGTTTGTTTTATTCAAATTAGCTAAGATTTTCCTCTACTTTTTTTAAACAACTATCATTTTGCTCAGTAGCAGGGATGAGTGTCCTTCATCTGCCTGACTAACTCTATGGAAGTTCTCTGTGGCATCACCAATTTTAATCATGTTTTTAAAAAGCATTTGGAGATCCTGGATACAGTAAATTCATTTAGTAAATTCCTATTTTCATTTATCTCATTCTTGCCTAAACATGTGACTGTAAATGGCCAAAGTCTCTGTCAAATTGCTTCATCTTGCATGTGCTATGTTGTTCTTCTGTGTCCAAATGATGGTTTTACTGTTTTGATTTTATGAAACAGAATATAAAAGTCTCTGTGATAAAATGATAAGTCCAGTATAGCATGTGATGATTTTGTTCATGCATACTACAACCCATAGAGAGCGCTTAACTAGAATATATGTAAATGAAAAGCCATTAAATTATATTATACCATTTAATAGTAAGAAAGATCTACTCAAACAATGGGGTTCACTTCTGTGCAGAAGAATATATTCTATTCCTGAAATCATCCTATAGTTTCTTTTAATGACGCCAAACTGCAAGAGATAATTTTGAGCAAACATGCTCCTGCTCAAAGTTATTTCTATAAGCAATTTGCTATAATAAAATGAATTTTACGTATTATTTTCGCCAGGGTAGACATTTTTGAGGACATTTCTATGATTTTTTAAAGAAGAATTAGAACACAAAATTCAGGTAACCGAACATTTCAAAAGAAACTTGCATAGGCAGCTCATAGTATGTACCTTCACCACCAACAAATGGATTTTCCTCATTTGAGTAAATATTTAATGCATGTGCACATTATTAACAGCATTTTATGTAGGGCAGAAAAGGCGATAAAACTTTAAAACAAAAATGGCATTACTTCCTATAGATTACACATATTTCCTGCTTGTTGCCTTTGAGACAACAACAATGGTAACAACTCAGAAAGAAACACAGTTTACATGAACTGAAAGCATACTTTTCTGAGCTGACCCTTAATACAGATCAAGGGTCCATGTTGAAAACTTCTAGCATCATAGATATGCAATAGGCAAAGCATGATGCAGATATAGGAAGACTTTAATATGGATCACTGGTAGATCCATTTAATCAGATATTTCAGCTGATCTGCATGGCCCTGATCCATAACACAGGAGGCATGCAAAATGCATTCCTCCAGTGCTGAGGACTACCAAGAGTGATGCCAAAAAGTACTCTTCAGAGAATCAGAGGTAGTAACTTTTGTTCCTAATCCCTGGAAGGATGTGGCTATAGCTACAAAGCTCATGTGACCTCTGTGGGCTACCTCTGTGGTCTGGATCAATGGGCCTGACTATTCTGGACCCACTGATTAAGGTAGGTAAGTGCAGGAATGGCCAAAGGTTCAAGTTCATCTCTGTTCGTTGAATACAGGTTTTTTTTTTTTCTGGAGCTGTTCTCTAAGTGGCTGAATTAGAATTAATCTTGTAAGTGCCACTGCATGCCCATCTTTTGTTCTTGCTGAAACAAAGCTTTGTTTGCTCTCATTCCTTCTAGACCCAGCCTTTCTGTTGTTCCACCTTAGACACAGCCACAGATAGTACTCTGTGGGAATTGTTTTTCATTAACAGCACAGCAGGAAAGTTCTTGACAGATGAAGGGGACTATGGGAACATGATGCTAAGAACCTACTTGAGTGATATACAGTATCCCAGCTTATACTAGATCCTTTGTCTTCTTCATGTCCTGCCTTTTAGTTAGCAATTTCAGTCACTGCTCAAGGTCTTTGAAGGGTGTGGTGGCTTGACTTGAACCTATGGCAAGATCCTCACAGGGCCTTTATGGCTCTGTGGGATTGAAGCTATGGTGCAGGAGCCACACATCTATATGTCCCTGTTGTACCCCAAGAGTAGTCTTAGAGCACCAGATATACTTGCTGCTTCTATGCCTTGGGAGCATTCAGTCCTTATAGAGTCCTATAATGGTGAATGATGAGAACAGCACTCCTCCTGCACTGTGAAGATATAGTTTGTGCAGAATACAAGAAAATGGTTGACTTCCATGGTCATATCCTGTGCTCTGCAAAATAGCTCTGGGTGGAAACGTCAAACCAGAGAATTAAAGTTCCTGCTTTTTATATTTTCACCACAGGGAGCAATAGCAGGCATGCAGACAGCATGTCACCACTACAGTGCTTGACACACCACTATCAAAGATCTCTCCAGGAGCAATGTTCAATTACTGTGCTGTTTCCATCACTGTGTGAAAATTGTCTATGCTTCTTAAATGGCCATTTGACCCCAACCACCATTTAGTCTTAGGTTCAAATACACAGCCTAGGCAAGCAGCAGCAAACATGGGAGATGTTTGCAGCAACAGGCTATATAAATTCAACAAAAAGAGTAATCTTTCCCAAACAGCAGGATCCCCAAGAGAGACTGTGATAGATGAGATGTATTGGTTTTTCCTAATATGTTCCTTAAGTTTTAGCTTGAACATCTATGGATATGGTCCCATAATCTGTTTATGAATCTATTTTAGCTGTCTCAGCACAAACAGAAACATATGCCCCTGCAGCTAAAGCAAAATTGCAGTGTGATAAAGCAAGTGGAATTGAATACAGATTTCAAATACATGCATTTCAATGCTCCCAGTTCTGATTATAGAGCAGCCACAACCTTTTTCTCAGCATGAACAGTGCTTGAAAACCACCACTGCAAAAGTACTGTAGTTAATCTCAACAAAATGAGAAATAAGAAGAAAATTGAAAGGCAAACGCTGCTGCTCCTTTTTTTTTTTTACACACATATAACTTTTCACTGTAGTTGATGGAGAAAACCAACTCGAATCATAGCCACATTGTGCTAAACCCAGTTGTGTGAACAGACTCAGTGATTTGGAAAACATGTTATCACATCTGTAATCATACTGTTTCTTGAATTTTAATGAAGGTGAACTTCTGTTCATTAGGGTTTGATCATGTTTTGATGATGTTGTACCGTGCTGTAAGCCCCTTGCTGGTGATGGCAGAGCTTTATAAATAAGTTATTAATTATTATTTATTTAGCTTCTGGAAGGGAGCAGCTTCAGAGGCAGAAATAATCTTCACACTCAGAATTGCTTTCATGGAAAAGTCATTTTAGAGGAGCATTTAATGTATTTTTTAGCTGTTTTTAATGAGATTTAGCAGCTGGAAGCAAGGAGCAGGGCTAGAAACACATGACCTATCAACTCCCGACAGACTGCGAAGAAGTCTTAGGTGGATCATTGGTTGGTTGTTGAGTGAGAACTTTGAAATCAATACTCAGGAGTTGCTTTTATGGAGTGCACATTTCTTAAATCTATACTACTTCTCTTTTTCTGAGATCTTATTTGGAACCAATTGCCACACTTATTTTCTCAGGGTCCAAGAATAGCTGTTGAAGTGGTGATAGAGAATATCAGAGCTCAGTCTACCAAGATTCTAGAAATATAAAATGTATAGTACTGATGCATGCCAGTCTCAAATATCAAGAGGATGTGAAATTGCTCAGTTCCATAAAATGCAATAACAAATCTGTCACTAATGAATACAAGCTTACTTTCCTACTTTTCTATCTTCCAAAACAGGATATTGTATATTGTTATATTGATTCTTCTGTATGGAAAGCTTAGTCATGGTGTGAAGAATGGGTGTTAATAGTGGTTCTGGAGGTTCTGAAATTGCTGCAGATGTACACAACACCTATGTAATGGAAGAGCCAAGCTCACCTGTAATTCCCTAAGTAGCAGATATGAAATAGTGAGGCTTCAACTGGAAGATCAGTACACTGAACAGATAACTGCTAACCATATAGATTTACAAACTGGATCAAAACACGCTGAAAAATTGAAACTGAGCACAGTTTTGAAGAAATTTCAGGACACTAAGATGAAAAATGATGCTTGTTCCCTACGGTACCTCTGTCTGATAAAAAGAGGAGCTATGTGATGGGATCAAGAAGGGCAAGATGACCTAGTGCTGAACAAGTGACCCTGTGGTGACCAGGGGTATTGAACTAGGAGGAAATGTAAGGATAGCCTAGGAATATGGAGATGGCAGTGTAGGACAGCAGTTGCAACATGGTTGCTGGAAGTCTGAGGACCTGTTGAGCAAGGAAAGCTGTGTGAAGCAGCTGCCACCTGGGAAGCCTCTGTTCAACCCATCAACGAGATCCTACAGCAGAAAGAGCAAAGCAGAAGACACCTGTCATTGCACAGTCCAGCTGGCTCCAGCAGCATCATTTTAGTGTTGCCTGTACCACAGGCCTTTTCCCTAGGTTGGTGCAACACAGTAGCTAAGGATGCCTCATTAGGAAAGATGGCTTGGTTTAATGCCTTGTTTCTTTCATCTCGTTGAAGCTGAGGAAAACCAAGCCCGGGCTTGATATTTACCTTTGTGATGGTTCTTTTGCCTCTGGCTGCTGCCTCACACTCCCCTTCTCCACATTCTCCATACTTTGGACTCAACTTCCTGCCTGTGGCCCCCAGTTTCCCCACAAGAGCACTATTCACTCTCCAAGACACAAGAGCACTGCATAACATCTAGCTGGGATGGTCTGTGGTGAATTTGGGAGGCTGCATAACAAAATGATCCACCAGGAGGCCACAACTTCACTAGAAAGGTCTTTATGCACAGAATGGAGCTTTGGAGCAGGATGTGGTGAAAGAATGCCTTGCATGGAGTCCACACAACATTCTACCTCATCTGGTATACTTTGCCCAGAGTCATTTTGGCAGGCACACAGAATATAGAAAGGAATATAGGTGCTCAGCCAAAATACTCCTGGCTAGCAACTTTAGAGATCCACAGCTTCCAAAGCTGGGTGAGGATAGGCGATGGGCTGCACAGAAAGTGGATGATTCTTAGAGTACTCCAGTAGCAAATTGACCCATTGTGGGCCAGATTTCTGGTAGCAGGGGCCAGCAGAAAAGAGATAGCTTGTGCTGTGTAGAAAAAAACCCATAGGAGTTTTCTGGTATCCAGGATGGCAACCGAAAATGAATGGTAGCATGCGATGCTACTGATATAGGCACAGACGACCCTAAGCATGCAGCATTTAGATAAAAGATGTGATAGTAGGGAGAGCACAGGCTTTCCAATACCTATTGGAGAGGAGGCCCTCCAAGTACAGGTGAGAAGACATCAAAATGGCACCCTCAAGGACAGCAGTGGATCCATCAAACTACTTTCTGAGGCTATCTAAGTCCAGAAAAGACCTTCAATGAATCTCAATACAGTACCGAGAGTAGTGCTGTAGAGACATGTTCTCTTCCTCCTATGCTAGTTTAGAAATATGTCTTATGCCCTTCATTGGCACAGCATCAGCCATATTCTCAGCCATAGCATGCCACACAGGATGCTTCAATCATGCATCCACAATGGACCAATGGAACAAGAGCCAGGGAGAACGACCTGTTGTTTGAGCAGGGCATGAGTTGAACAAAATTTTGGAAACACAAAGTGTGGCAAAGCGTACTTACTAACATCTTGTAAATCTTGGTCCTATTCAAGACAGGCAATTCAGTTATAGTTAGGAGGGTTGTACATGTGAGTGGAATACCCAATATTTTTCTCCTGGGGCAAAAACTTTATATCATAACGGATGCTTGAAATGTTTAAGATGTCTAGCCATGCAGTTGGGTGCTTTACTTCAAGTTATCCCCATGAGATAATCTTGTTTTTAGTAAGATTATCTAAGTTGGCTTTGAGATCTTTAATCTTCTGTTTTGGATCCAGGCAAGTTGAGTAGGAGTGGAGAGCTTATTAACTTAATGGCATCCTTAATGAGCCTGTAGTAGATATTAAAGGATTTTCGAACTGTGGAAGAAGCACAGTTATTTATGCCCAAAATTCAGACAGCTTCACATTTTATTTGGTGTGTCACATAATACATTTCTTTCTTACTAACTTTCCCTATAACTTAATTTTAAGAACTATACACAATTCCAAACTTAGCTGGAAAACAGCACAAAGGAGGCAAAAAATGAAAGAACAGCTTAGTCAACAAGTCCTAATGCACAAACTGAAGGCTTGAGTAAATAATATGTGGCCTTCTAGATGCTTCTGAACTACCAAATGAAGTTTAAAAAAATGCAAACATTGCAAGCAGTTTGAATTTGGCCTATTGAACATAAAACTCTCATCCAGCATGGATAGTGGCAGGGCAGGAAATGATAGGACTTATAGGTCCATATGTACTATGACAGACCAATCTAACTTGCCCTTCCTAGGCATGATAATGGAGACTGAAACAGCTCTTTTGCTTACATGCAGAGTATATGCTTGACCTACAAAATTAAGAATTTAATTCTTGGATTTCTTTTGAAATCATGCTAGGTTAACAATATTGAAGTGTGAATTGGTTTCTCTAAAAGTGTCACTTTTTGTTATTTAGGATCTTAGAGATTCTGAGTCAAAAATACAAAGAAGGAAGGAAGGATGGACGAATGGATGGATGGATTAAGCTTTTAACACTTGTGTACTTCCAGAAAAAATCTGCAGGGAGGCAATCAACAAATCTTTGAGGCTTTTTGTATGTTAAGATTGGGGGCAATTTCACATTTCCCTTCCCATACCATGGGTGGGAAAGGTGCATGATGAACTAATGTTGCCTAGTCCATGACAGCCCAATTGATCACTCATCTGTGTTTGATTGCCAGGCCAATTCTCCACAGGGCACTGCCATCTTGAGTGCAGCATCCTGTGCATCACTGCCATTGCTATGGTGATGCTGACACTTTGCACAGTCACAGTCATGTCAGGGGGCCATCTGACATCCAGCGTGCTTGCACAGCACTGCAGACAACCTCCTCAGCTGGCAGAAGTGCAGATGGTTGCTGGCTGGATGTTCCAGGTAGGTTCCGGTCACAATTTCATGCTAGTTCATGATTAGGCAGCATCTGGAAAGGCAGGGGGTGCTTGTAGGTTGTAAGCACCTCCTGCAGGTGCAGCAGTTTTCACTGCTCCACAGCTACTGAAGATGGGGATGGCTGTGCATTCTGAGAGCCACTCTGAGACAGAAGTGACTCTGCTGTGTATACGCTCTGTGCTGAAGCATGGCCAATTGTCCCCCTTTTGCAAGTGCAAAAAGGCCCTTTTGTACTGTATTTACCTTTATATGACAAAAATGAAATCTTATCCCACATTACGAACTTGTTACAATTCTTTGAGAGTGCTAATAAACACATGGATATAGGTGACCTAGTTAATATTATCTGTCTGGACTTTCAGAAGTCTCTTGTAAAAGGTTCCTGAATAATTCATCAGTCATTGAATAACGGGTTAGATCCTGTCCCGGGTTGATAACTGACTAAAGGACAGGAAAACAGAGTAGTAATAAATGACAGTTCTCAGGGAAGAGAAGTAAGAAGTGGGATATCTCTCGAAGTCCTGTATTGGGACCTGTTCTTGTAAATTTATTCATAAATGATCTAGAAGTAGAGGTAAGTAGTGAGATAGCAAAGTTTGCTGGAGACACTAAATTGTTCAGGGTATTAAAAATTGAAAGAGATCGCAAAGAGCTCTAGAGGAATCTTTTAACTTCATTGAGGGGGAAACAGAGTAGCAAATACACTTCCATCTTAGCAACAACAAAGTAATGCACATTGGGGCAAATAACCCCAACCACAGATATAAAGTGATGTAGCTGAACGTTTTGTAACAGAACAGGAAAGAGATCTGGGGATTCTGGTGAATAGTTCAATGAAGCATCAGCTCAGTGTGCAGCAGTAGTGAAAAAAGCAAATCCAGTGCTAGGGGTAAATAGGAAGGATATAGCAAATAAGTCTGCAAACGTCATTGTGCCTCTTTATAAATCTACGGTGAGACCACATTTGGAATATTGTGTACAATTCTGGTCACCACACATCAAAAAGGATATTGTAGAATGGAGAGAAACTGCAGAAATGGGCAACCAAAATGCTCAGGGGGTTGGAACACCTTTCACATGAATTGGGGCTGTAATGTCTAGGCCTCTTCAACCTTGGAAGATGGTGTTTAAGTGGTGACCTGATTAAAGTATATAAAATCATGTATGACATGTAAAAGGTGGATAGGGGGAAAAAAAACTTTTTTTCTGTTGCACAGCACTAGTACCAGGGAGCACCCTATGAAGCTGATGGGCAGGATAGGTATACAAGGGTCATTGGTCTATGGAGTTTACTGCCAGTAGTAAATATGACAGCAATCAGATTGGTTATCTTCAAGAAAGAAGTAGACAAATTAGTGGAGGTCAGTTGTATTAGTGGCTACTAGAATTGATGCCTAGGTACCATCTTTAGACTGGAGAGACAGGCAGGATGCTTCTCAAGGCTATTTGCAGGGAGTTGAGATCAGGTGAAGATTTTTCTGCTTGAGAATGTCCAGAAGCAATTGGTGAGACACTGTGTGAGGGAAGAAGCTGGACTAGATGGGTTGTGGCCCAGACCAGGAAGGCTCCTCTTATGCACACTCTATTTAGACAAGCCTCCAATTACTTATTTGTTCATTTCAACTGTATTGTGCAATAGGAAGCTGCAGTTCCCTCATCACACAAAAGCAAAGCTGCATAGCTGCACTATGTAAGGGAAGACTTTATTGAAAAAAACCAAGCAAATTACATCATTATAAAACAGTAGCTCATATAATCATGTACAACTTGAACATGTAAATACTAATAAATATGAATAATATCAACATCAATTCAACAAGAAAAAGCGGAAGAGTTGGCTTTTATAACCCGCTTTTCTCATCCTTTAGGGGACTCAAAGCATCTGACAAACTTGTTCTTCTTCCCACAACATACATTCTGTGAGGTAGGTGAAGCTGGGAAAACTCAGAGAGTTGTGACTAGCCCAAGGTCACCCAGCAGGCTTTGTGGAGGAGTGAGAATTGAAGTGGGAGTCTATCAGTTAAGAATCCTACACTCTAACCACAAGACCAAACTCATGATTGGAGGTAGAGAGACTAGAATGTCCACAGTGTGAAAGGTGGCGGAGAAGGGAGGTCAAATGTCATTAAAGCTGTACAGTGGTACCTCGACATACAAGTGCCCTGACATACAAGTGTTTTGAGATACAAGCCGCCGAGCGAGTGATAGTTTGCTTTGAGAAGAGAGCAAGATTTGAGATACGAGTATGTAAATACAGTACAGTACATAACAAAAACAACTGAGGTGGTGTTTTGGGAGCTGGAATGGATTAATGGGAAAATTGCTTTGAGATACGAGCAATTTGACATAAGAGCAAGGTTACGGAACGAATTAAACTCGTATGTCAAGGTACCACTGTATTGTGGTATTTCATCCATTAATACCTGATGTGCATAAGTTATCAGTTCAACAATAGCAAATTCTGAAACGTTAATATGTCAGTTATGAACATTAAGAGTGTTGTTTCCAATTTTCCCCCAAAAAGAATCTGGCTGCTAATAAGAAATGTATAAATATTCATTCATTTTGCTGAATTTGTCTATTGGGGATGATATGTAATAAATGTAATTTGAGTATAAATTTAATGTTAGAGGGAGTAATTTTGTTTATGTTTCAGTTTCCCTTTTTTTTCCCAGAAAGCTTGAACTTGTGGGCAAGACCACTGTAAATGTAAACATTCCACATTCTCCATAGCTATTCCAGCAAAGCAATGATAACTATGGGAAATATGGCAATCTATACAGGAGTGGAACACCACCAATTTACCAGTTTCAAAAAAAGGCTCTTTAACTGTTGGATGACTTTTAGCAGATCTCCCCCAAACAAGGATGTTGGACCTCCTATTTTACAGATAACTGACAGCATAAATGAAAACTAGAGAATTTTTTTTTTTAACAAAAGCATTTAAACATACCCTACATTTTTGCATTTATTAGTGTGGTACTATTAAGACTGGCACATGAGAGAAAAGGTTACTTGGAGTTATAAAGGTTGCTTGGAGTTTTATTGCTTAGTGCAGTTTTGATTATTTGCGCTGAGAGAAAACTGATTTCTCTTGTTTAATGTGGCACCGAACTAAGTGAAACTTTACTATTAAAAAATCACTGCTGGTCAAATAAAATTGTTGTAGCTGCTCCCCCCAACACAATTTTCTTCTTCAGCGCCAAATTGGTAAAGATGAAAGGGATGTCTCTCACAATTATATTAAGATTTATATACTTAATTTTTCAAACCACAACATTTATCTTTCTGTTGAAGAATTTAGCCAACCTTTGTGCCTGTTCACACTGCTGGCCATCCCTCCAACTTGTACCACATCTTCCAGGTTACAGGCTTTTCAGGATCTGGTCTCTCGGCTGTGGAATTCCCTGTCACATTTTTATTTAGCCAATCTCTATATGTAGAATGAAAGACTTTTTTTTTTCCTTTTCCCAAGACACGACTTTACTTATTAGAATATTTCAGTGTTCAAAACAAGTTAAGCTGTAAAACCTAAGACATTGTGCTTTGAACATGCAGCCTTCCTAAATTAAACCCATGAAATGACTTTCCCAAGGCCACATACATCAAGGAAAAAGTAATGACCTTACCCTGAACCTTTCTTGCACTTATTTCTGTAGAATAAGTCATAATTAAAGGGCCATTTGAACTATCTTTTTAGGGCAGGAAGCTGGCTTCAAGGGTGACCATTTTGGTGGTTATTTGTTGGCAAAGCTGTTTTGTTAATCCACAGCACAGCGGTTTCCTTATGGAAATCAAGTAGTTGCTAGAGGCTTAAACCTTCATGTTCTGAACAGATTTTGAGAAGAGCTTAAGCGATAAGTAAAGAAAAACAGGTGTTGAGTCCCCTCTGGCAGTTTTTGGTTTCATTTCCTTCAGTTTAGTTGTAGCAAAGCACCAGACAGTGAACAAATTTGGGCATCTATTTTGTGTGATGGCAAAGGAATTCAAGTGAATATTGTTTCACATCTTGACATGATTTTCTTGGCAAAGATTTTTATTTCACTAAACAAGGAATTACCGGAATCAAGAAGAGAAATGACATTTTGAGGCGGCAGAATTATTCATGATACATGATGGAACTCCTATCTCATAATTATCAGTGATTCTCTCATACAATCTAGAAATTACATTAAGGAAGGCAAGATAACCAAATCAATTTAAATAATAAACTGTAAAAATATCTGCTTCAGAAGGCAAATGGACAATTGTAAAATAACAGTAAAATTAGTGTGGGAGTTGAATTGGACTGACCATGAATGAAGGGAGTTTAAAGACCAATACCTTGAGTGGATATGCATGTAAACATATGAACAAAATTCTGCAAATTTGGTGTAGCAGAAATGTATGCATTGGCACATTTTCTTCTGCAATCCAGGATATACATCTATTTTATATACAGTTGATTTTATGGGAAGTTTCAGGAATATATTTGTACATTCTTTTACGTGAGTGTGAAACTGGAAAAGAACAAAATACAACTAAATGGTAGAAACAGCTGTAGAATGGAAGCCATAAATATATGTATTAAACACACATGCATAAGAAAACAAAAGAACACTTTGTTAAATTTCTGTTTTCAAGCAAAAATAATTTATCGTTTTTCTTTTATAAAACGCAAATGGTTTACAACAGCGAACAAACCATTTAAAAATAATCACCCCAAAACTAAAATACAAGGAAGCCACTTGAGAATTCATGAGTACACTGCTCTCAGCCATATACAAATGAGAAAAATTCTTAAAGTAATCAGTTCTTAAACTATCCTATGCTATAAAACAAGATAGGTTTTTACTGTATGTTTATTAGTTTGGTCAGTGATTCTAACAGGTCTTGGGTGATGGCTACACTGCAGAATCTCACTTTCTAGTTCTCACACCCTGCAGGATCATGCATGTGTCACACATGTGTCAAGCTTATTAGAGAAAGTTTTGGCATGCTTTCCTCACAAGTGGAGGGGGTGAAAGGATTTGAAATGAACAGTAAGAATCCTCCAGGTTTCTCTCACATGTAAGGCATTTTAAAGACAAATGTGGATATACGGGTGTAATATACCCTGTCTAGGGTTGTGCACGGAGCCATTTTTCACATTCTATTTGAGTTCAAAAGAATGTGGAAAAATTTGGCTTTGACTGAATACCATCACCCACGGATGTGGGAGTATTCATACCCATGCATGGATATTCGATTGAATATCCATGCACGGAATGAATAAACCCTCCCCCCCCCATTTTCACTCCCTCCTCCACTTTCTTAACCTCCATGCCACCACTGCCACCACCATCTTGCTGCTGCCCCTTCTTCCGGCATTCTGGAGGGCCCAGGAAGAGGCCCAGGGTGCCACTGGACCAGGTAAGGGGCCCCCAGGGAGGCTGCAGGAGGGGAAGTTTGGGAGGAAGGTGGCTGAGGGAGGGAGGCCCTGTGGAATCCTGTATCTATAGAAGCTTTGACCAAAGCTTCTACGGATACTGGACTATCCAATTTGTGGATGAATAGGGCCCTATGAATAGAGCCCTATTTGATCCATCCACGAATCTTGGAATTCAGACACATTCATCTGAATTCCAAATAGCATGAATTGTTCATGCACATCCCTAACCCTGTCTGGATGCCTAGGTGTCCAGGTAACCAAGGAGATGTCTCATATCATAAAGCGATACATTACTGGAAGGAAGATGGAAGACATTATGTCAAGGTTGGCTACCAGTTTGAACTATAGATTTAGCTATAGTTTCAAATCCCATAGTGGTATAACTTCATAGGATGGCTTCACCATCAGTCTTTTTCCTCTTCATTTACCTCACAGAGTTGGTGAAACAAAATGGGATATACTGTATATGCAAAAATACAATATAGGCTCTTACTATATTTTGATAAAGTAGAGTCAGTAAATGAACAAATTTCTTGATGAATTTACATTGATCTTATTTTACTATAGAATGTGTGATACTATAAGATTACATGATTATGCAAATCAAATGCCTGTTTGCTTAAAAAGAGAGAAGTTATAAAAATATGTGCCACTATTGCTTGAAATATCAAGGTTCCTGTTTTCTAACCAAGATCGGTCATACAGGTTGACTCCTATTGATTTAATCCAATTTATAACCAGTTATGCCATTCCTGCTATATCATCTATAGATAAGATGGAAAGAAGGATCAAAATAAAAATTCCATAATAAAAAATAAGAATTTGAAATAGTCAATTGCAGTGAAGGCATATGAAGGTTAAAGACAAATACAAAGTAATCTACTTAATGCATACATAATAGGTATTATGGTAATTCTGAATTGGAATTGTTGGATTGACACATAACAGAGCATTTTTTATTTGCAGAGATCTTCCAATTTCTTTTTCCAGCCTTCCTTAACTATATATTTATTGATAGACTGAGAAGAAAAAATTCTAAAGTGCCACATACTGAAAGTAATTAATGATTTGTCATTATAATGGGTATTGTGTATTTGATCTCAGTGATTGTTAAACTTTGTGGTATACAGGTGAAATTATAAAATAGGTTATATTCTGAAACAGTTAAATGAAACAAAGCACAACTACTCCCATATACCTTTTCTCTAAGCCTAGGTCCTTTCTTTACTGGGTCTTTTTCTGGAATACATCTTGGAATGATTTCAGTGGAGGAATGTGATCTCTCCAGAGGCTGAACACAAATTGACTGGGAATTTGATAAAATAATCTGGAAAAATTGCTGCTGCACTGTGGTAAGTTTGGGAAGTAAGTCCTCTGTTTTTTGGACAGATTCTGGGAGACTGAAATAAATATACTATATCATAACATAAAGTATTAATTTGGAAAAATGTATCCTTAAGAAAAACTATTTAATACTTTTAAAGTTAATTTTTCAAAAATAAAACAAGTCCATTAAACAAAATGAAGGCAGAATGCCAGCAGGGGGACAGGGGTTTCCCAGTGTTTTGCACTAAGGGTCATATGTATAACTACCTGCCCACTGGCTGGAAGTCCTGGGTCTGTGCTCAGTGCAATGAGCTCTGGACTCTCAGGGAATGTGTCTCTTTCCTTGAAACCAAGGTAACGGACCTGGAGAAGGAGATAGAGAGCAACAGGGCTGAGGATGAGGCCTTCAGGGATGCAGTAGGAGCATCCCACTCCATGATAAGCTGCCTTGGAGATTGGAAGCCTCAGGCAGGGAGGACATCAAGCCGAGGAAGAGGGACAGGCTCCCTTAGTTGGGACCACTTCCATAGTGGATGTGCTTGTATCCTCTTGCTCCATGGGTAGTGGGAGGAGGGTTTCTTGTAGTGGGCGATTCAGTTATCAGGAATAGAGTGAGCTGGGTTTGTGATGGGCATGTTGACCACATGGTGACTTGCCTGCTGGATCTCTTAGCATTGGGTGAGTGGACAACCAAGTGGCAAATATGCTTTAATCTTAACAAGTGCAAAGTAATGCACATTGGGACCAAAAATCCAAATTATGTCTATAAACTGATGGGGTCTGAGCTTTCTGCAACACACCAGGAAAGGGATCTTGGGGTTCTGGTGGACAGTTCAATGAAGGTGTCAACCCAGTGCACAGCAGCAGTGAAAAAAGCTGATTCAATGCTGGGAATAATTAGGAAGGGAATAGAAAACAAGTCAGCAAGTGTCATTTTGCCTCTTTATAAATCTATGGTGATGCCACATTTGGAATATTATGTACAATTTTGGTCACCACACTTCAAAAAGGATATTGTGGAACTGGAAAAGGTGCAGAAAAGGGCAACCAGAATGATTAAGGGTCTGGAACACCTCCCTTACGAAACCAGGCTGCAACGTCTAGGCCTCTTCAGTCTGGAGAGACAGCGCTTAAGAGGGGACCTGATTGAAGAATATAAAATTATGCACGGTATAGAAAAAGTGGATAGAAAAAAATTCTTTTCTGTATCACACAACACTACAACCAGGGGGCACTCTATGAAGCTGATGGGTAGGAGAGTCGGATACGACAAGGGGAGGTATTTCTTCACTCAGGAGGTCATCAGTTTATGGAATTTGCCAGAAGAGGTGGTAACAGCTACCAGCCTATATGGCTTTAAGGTAGGGTTAGACAAATTTATGGATGACAGATGTATCAAATGGCTACTAGAATGAATGCCTAGGTACATCTTTCAGGCTGGGGTGGGGGACCTGATACTTTTGTATCCCAGGACATTTGCTGGGATTCGAGAACAGGAAAAGCTTTGTCCTTGTGTCTGCTTGAGATGCACATGTGCATTTGGTGGACCACCATGCGTGATGGGATGCTGAACTAGATGGGCTATGGCCTGATCCAGCAGAACTTCTCTTATGTTCTTATGTTAACAGAGGCCTGTGATCCACAAGCTGGGGCAGATTATGGCAGCTCCTGGGCATAACTGTATTCGAATGGCCATGACTCTCTTAAATTCATTGCTCAAAAAAGATATGTTAGCTACCAGGCAAAAGTTGTTCAATGCTTCTGAATCCAGGGAATATATCTTGAGAAGGAGGTACTTCGTCATCTCATTAAAGGCTAACAAGACTATCTCATCTCACATGGAGATATTTGCTCTCAATATGCTATGCAAATTTCTCACAGCAGATGTCAGATGGCAACCACCTTTGCTTCCTTGGGCCAGATCTTATAAAGCAATTCATCACTAGATGAAGCTCTGCCAAACAACTACTAAGAATGCAATTGTGACAGAGAACTTACTGCTTTCATTACCTCCATGCTCTTTCGGATATCAAGGTACTCTTCGTGTTCCACAGTAGTACTGAAGGCACTTGGGAGTGATTGTGCCAAAAATATCCCTGGTTCCACACTTACCACAACCTCAGAAGGAGCTGTGTGAAATTAGGTATTGGACTCAGAGTAGTCTGGTCTAGGTGGCTAAAGTGGCCACTACGTCTGGGAAGACAATAGACCAGTTTTTACATTTCCACTGGTATTCCAAAGGTAGCTAAAGCAGCCTAAGGAGGGTTGCTGAAGTTCACAAGCAGCCTAAGGAGGGTTGCTGGTTTAGCAAAGAGGGTATTTTGATGGTTCACAAAAATGTTCCACTGGAATGAGTAACCTGTAGGGCTCTAATCCCAGTAACCTTAGTTCTCGATCATTGGAGAACTCACATTGAAGTCCAAAGATTGCACAAGCTTTGGAAGAGATGGGGTCTATTCCAGAACAGGCCATCCCATTGTGGATGGCCTTTTTCTGGGCCAGTGGGACCACTCCAGCATGGAACCACTTCTACCATGCAATTGCAACAATGCACTTAAACATCTAAATGACAGAAATTATATAAAGACTGATATTAATCAGCCAGTGCCTAAATGCATTAATATTATTCCTTTGGAAATGCTCTTCCTCCTGAGCTTTATGAAAGCATGATCCTTAGCATCTTTCAGACCTGACATTAGAATTTCCAGTTTAATCAAGTCTTTGTATATTAAGAGTAAGTAAATGTATCCTTTTTGCTGCATACTACAATGTGCTCTTATATGATGCTTCTCATCTATTATATTCGTATGCAGTCAAACCTGACTTTATATGGACTCTTACACAGTATGAATCTTTATAGCAAACTAAGGCTAAAGAACTAAATAAATTTATTTTATTCTCAGTGAGGAACTCACAAGAGGTGTAAGATTGTACTTATCAGTGAAAAATGCTTAAAATGTTCAGTACAACAATTTACCCTTCACTTAAAATTAGAGTCTACAGTCTAAAAAAACCACTAAAATGCAGGAGGTGACAAAGGCAAAATAAAGAAAAGAGGAGAGTACACTTTAAACCTCCTCCAGCGTGTCATGATTAAAACAAAAGAAGACTACCATAAAGCTGTATGAAGAAGGGAAATAAAAGAAATGTGTCAAAACAATATAGTTTGACTAAATCCTTTTGTAAAGGTGTAAATTGCCAATCTGACACAGCTGTCTGTCTGAGGTGCTTTGTTTAACAATGAGCTTTATCCTAAGAATTCTTTCCTGAACAAAGAAGGCAGATGTGTTCTCAGTTCCCAGGACAGATAGAGTTTTGACCCATTATAGACTTCAAACAGTATCAAATGTCTACCTTGTGCATTCTATAGCACTTCTGTCATCATGCACAGTTTTATTAAATTCAGCCATATTTTTATGTTTCAAAAGTTCTGAATTTGGGGCAGCATGCAGTGAAAGAACTCTCTTATTATTTACTAATCTATTTCATTCATACATAAGAGTCACTTATTTACCTGATGACCAGCTTAATTCTATAAATTCACTATATCCATTTTACCTATATTGGTTTGAAAAAAAATAAAATGAACTCAATGTACTGCAGTTTTCTTTTAGTACTGAAATAATTTATGTTATAATTTGTGTAATAATTATTGATACGCGGCACTTGTGTTTAGCCCCAAAGGAAGAATGCAAAGGTTTGTGGGGTTATGTAAAAAGGAATCACACTGTCATTAAGTCATGAACCATATAAGTCACAATATCAGAAAAGCTAAGAATGAAGTAACTATGCACAGAACCTCAAATCATGAATGAACTGAGTTGGTGTGCAAAATTTAAAGCACAAATAAACTGCAGTAGGGAAATTGTTACAAATAATTTATCACATGTCATGGCATATTTTTAGAAATTGAATATAAACATGGCAAATGTAGGCATGTATCCCATCCAACATTTAAACATTAAACTCTAGTTTAAGCATAACTTTGATTTTGGTAGCACTTTTTCCAGAAATTTATTAGCATCTCAATGTATCTTATGAAGAATTCCATTGACTGAATTGGGATAATACCTAGGTACCTACTGCATAGCAACATTTAGGAATATCAAGGTGCTGGGATGGGAGATTTTGCAAGGGAGAGATCTGCATGGCAGTAAGAGACCTTGGACAAATATCAAAGGTCTTAAAGTCAGGTCCATAACATTTTTCATTTCATCTTTGTATTCCTCATCATGACTTTAAACAGCTAACAAGAATAATTGCTGCTGTGGAACTTCCACTCAAAGCAGTGGGGTTCTTGGTGGGCCCAGTGCAATGAACTGGAAATACAGTTAGAGGACAGTCAATGTGTGGTCTGTTTCAGTGCATCTCATTGGAATATTTGGTCCTTGTGTTACTCCTTCACCATGCTATGCATTCTGCCTGGGAGTAGTTTTTTCCACTTTACCATTATGCCACTCCTGCCATGGGTTCAAGAGTCATGGAAACCAGATGGTGAGGGAGCAGAAACATTTAGCAACCCTGCATGTGGATGATACCTAATGAGTGCTTGCTCCCTTGTATTCAACAAATTATTGAATACTGATATCACTACTGAGCCCAATTCAAGGTGTTAACTTTAACTTATAAGGGCGTAAATGACTTGGGCCCCCAATATCTGAAGGAATGCCTACTCCCATATCAACCTACCCATACCTTAAGATTTGGAGGGGAGGCCCTCCTGGTTGTCCCGCCACCCCCAGCAGCAAAAGGGGTGGGCACCCAGGAGAGGGCCTTTTCATTGATGGCCCCAAGATTATGGAATAGTCTCCCTCTTGAGGTGTGTCTATCTCCTTCACTCTACACATTTAGGAAGGCAGTGAAGAGGCAACTCTTTGCCCTAGCCTTTAGTTCAATGGGGATACACTTTCCCTTCCCACTAGCAGATGCTACTGGTTTAACACACACTGTTGTTGTTTTAATAATGTTTGATTTTAGATGTTGTTACCTGCCCAGAGACCTTCGGGTATATGATGGGATAAATAAATAAATAAATAAATAAATAAATAAATAAATAAATAAATAAATAAATAAATAAATAAATAAATAAATAGGTACAATGTAATAATATTAGGATTGTAAAGAAAAGTAATGGGTAAGGTTTGGCCTTAGATATTGGCCACTGAAAAATAAAGTCCATATATTATCTCACAGAATATTCTAAGCTAACCTTTCACTGACAAAATCTAGCATGTCAACTTTAACTGCTGCTTTATGATAGCTGTTTACAAAAGTTCCACTGATGAAAAAATGTCATTCATTACAAGAAAGGAAATATAAAAAAAGAGTGAATTGTCATTCTATACATGGATCTTTCATAGTGGCTTGAAAATATTATTTGGCCTCTGTTAATCTAGTAATCGTTTAAGAAGTTCTTGGATTCCAAACTGCATCAAGTGACATGATCCAGAAGGACTAGCTGAGCTTGGAACCATTCCTGTGGCAGGAACAGTTCCATAATCCAGGGATTGAAAGACTGTTCTGGGACAGCCAGAGATTGTCTGATCTTAAGAGCCACTTCTGGGTGTGCCAGGCTCTAGGAACAGAAGTTCCTGTCCTTGGTTCCTCCTGGATACACATTTTAGCAGCTCAGTTTAATGCATATCTGAAATTGGTACCCTGCTAAATGGGTCCACACACTTCCCCATTCTGTTCTATTGGCCCCTTGAATGCTGGTAGCTCTATAAAACCAGGTCTACTGGAGTCCTGGTACTACACCAGCCTTGCTCCATACCAATGGGGCGTCTTCTGTTCTAGCAAGTGAAAGAGATGAGTCTGAAGAGAGGGACTCTCTGCTGGGGCAGACTACAGGTAAATGCAAAAGGGGCCATGTTTAGCTGCTTTATTCCACAATTGCCAAATTAGTTTTCTTTAAGCTCCTTCCTCCTTTCCGACAACATAAATGGACTTTATTTATGAGAAGGTCTGAAACACACACAAAGTTGAATTTGTGTGGCAGGGGTGTTGTGTGTTAAAATAAACCTCACTTCACCAGTGTAAGTATTACTGGGAAATGTGGATTACTTTTCTGGAGGAAATATTTTCTCACAGTTCCTGAACCATTATAAAATGTTGTTATTGCTTTGATAGTATAAATAGAAGTGGTCTATTGCTTTCATCCAGTTCACATAGATTGATGGTGGCCCTTCAATATTTTGGATTTTTAGTAGTGAACAAGCAATGCCTTGCCAGTCTTATAATATTAGGAGTAAATGCATACATTAACAGTTATGGAGGGCATTAATTCAAAATTACTTTAGATTACCAATTTGTAAATCTGCTCACTTATGTTCCATGATATATAGGGGTTAATTTTTCATTCATTCAATGCTGAAAATAATCCATCTGTAATAAACAGTGTGACTTTTTGAAAGTGTCAGTATTTTCCTTTCTCTAGAAAAAAATGTGTTTTTTTGCTTTTGTTTTTGCTTTTTTAAAAAGAAATGACAGCGTCTTGAACTTTTTTTATGTTTTTATTTTTCAATATTACAAGCATTCCCTCAAGATATAAATAAAGACAAGGTCTATACCCACAATCTGTAATTACTTTAATTATGTGATAATTATATAAATAATGGTTCAGAAGGACTTCACATGTCTTAGTTTCTAAATATTATTATATTTCAGTGTTTTCAGATGAGTAAATAAAACACATTTAAGTTTAGATGAATAGCAGGTGAACTAGCTGTCACTGAAAAGAAGGAAACTACGTACATGATTACACCATTGTAAACTGTATAACTGAGTGACTGTATTTTAAATAAGCAGGTGTGTGTCTTCCATACACTTCTAAAGCAAAATTACTGATGTGTTGGAGAGGACGAATGCCTTTTTTAAAATACTACTTTGGAACTGGAAGATGGGCAAGCCCATCTTTCACTTTCATAGGGCGTGTTCAAAGTTAACTTTGTGGGATGGTAAAACAAAAACCACTGAAGTTAAGTTTAGGGGCAGTGACTGGCCTTTGCACTGTCACCAACTTACCTCCAGGTGCTTGTGGTAAGAATGCTCCATCCTGGACTGTTTGACTTGCCATAACAATGACCACAGCAACTTCTGCCATGGCACCCTGCCCCCCCCCCACAGCATTTGCACCTGGAAGTAGGTGTGAACACTGTGCAGGAGTGATTGGGGCACTCAAGGATGCTTGGAGGCTTTGGGACAAAGACTGTGCCCTTGCATGTGGACAGTGTGCCCCAGAGTGCCTTGATTTGTGCCACACAAGCACATAGGTGCAAACAGGCCCTTTATTTTGAAATGAGTTTTAAAATATAGATCAGTGGCAATTTTGAAATGTGTTTTGAAGAAAGCAAGAGGTTAGTAAGACCGTTTCTTTCCCCCATGTTTTAAGATATCAAGCCCCTTTTTCTGGGCTTGGGGGATATCCTAGAGGCCGTATTCTTTCCTTGACAGAGTCTTCAGAAACAAGATATATGGTCTCAGACACACTATTCCCTCAGGAGTTTCCCCTGTTTAGTTTCATTACCTCCTCAATGTATGAAATAATCACTTTTTAAAACAGGAATTAGATCTAGCTTCTCAGTAACAATAAGGTTATCAACATTAGCATTACTTTAATGATGACATTGCCAACATTGCCCAGATATTTTGGACTACATCTTCAATCAGCTCCAACTATCTAAAACATCTAGAGAGGTTTAAGTTGAAATTTCTTTATAATCTTTGCATCTAAGTTTCCATGGGCAAAAAAACCTTTAGGTACTGATCTGTCCAAGGTCCTGAGTGAAAGTTTGCTTAGTGCTTACTTGATACTGGAGGTAGGATCTGCACAATGACAGTTCTTGCTGTGAAGAGTGCTACTAACAGGTTGCTTCCCTTGGGTTTTAGTTGAAAACCTGAACAGATCAATCTGTTTCTGGGACAGGAAGTGAGTTTAGGTTTCATGTGGGAATGGGAAGGAGAAGGGTTATTGCGAAAGGATACTTGTTTTTTTTTATTGCATCAAAGGATTCAAAGTAGAGGTGCTTGTTTCCCTGAGGTATGACAAGATGTCTTGGGACAATTAAGCCCACACTAATTGATGTTATGGCCCTTGCAGTTACATAATATCCTGCAAAGTAGCTATAATGGGACTTGATTTGGCTTAAACTATTGCAACTGTGGTCATTTATTTGTGATAGCACAGCGCTTATTGAGCACTGCCATTACCATATCAGTTTTTCAGCTGATTAACTCCAACATTTATTTATTTATTTATTTAAAATATTCATATAGTGTGTCTTATTAAAATCTTAAAATGTACACAGCTACAAAGAAGCTGCATATTGTGCTATACTTAAGGATCCACTTGATTCAGAAGAAACAGCAGTAGAATTGTACACCAAATATTTTTGTAATGATTCTTCAATGTGTAGCCATGTTCCTTTTAATACCAACTTCTCTCTGCCCTTCCCTGTGATTTGTTCTTTCTTTCTGCTAGTCCAGACAACTATTGTCTGAAATGTGTTCCCACACAAAGCATACATTCAACAAATTTATTGATTGACTTTTTTGGCATTCCTGCACATTTTCCTGTGTTTGTCCAGTAACTTCCTCAAAATTCCATTATTAGAAACGAAGAATGATGTTTAGGAAACTGCTGGGGAATGAAGTACATCAGTCTGTCAGGCTGTCAAAGAATGACCACAAGACTCTTTCTTGAAAAAGATTAATAGTGATTTATTTCAGCTCAGCATTAGGACACTTTGGGTGCTTTCACACATACCCTTAAGATCACATGTGGAAGCATGCAGCCACACAGTGGCACCTTTTTAAGCCACTTTTAGTACGGAGCATCCGCACAGTAACACCCATTAAGCACACATGTGGAAAATCACGTCTGCACAGCAGCACCCATTAAGAATGGAATGGGTGGAACACATCCACACAGCGTACCCATTAGAGCCACGTCTGCACCTATCTGTCTCTAATGTGTGCTTAATGGGTGTTAAAAAAAGACTACATACAAGGTAGTCTCAATGGGTATTTTGCTGTGAAAACACATCCGTTTAGGATGCATCCGCACAGCGAAACTGTGCCTACCCAGGGCCCTCCCCCAGCCTGCCATGATTGGTTCCACCAGAGCCAAGCATGGCGAGCCAGAGGACTCCGCTGTCACAGATTGTCCTCACCCCAGAAGCAGTGGATCACCACTTCTGGAGCCAGGGGGAGCTTCTCTGAAGCCCTCCCTAGCCCCCCCAGGGGAGAGCCCGAGTGATCCCCTCCTTACCTCTTCAACATCACCCCGATTCTGGCTGCGGGGTCTCAGGAGGCTGTGCGCCTGCACTGGCCAATCAGGAGGTGTGCAGGTTGTAGGCGCACAGCCTCCTGGGACCCCGCAGCCAGAATCGGGGTGATGTTGAAGAGGTAAGGAGGGGATCACTCGGGCTCTCCCCTGGGGGGGCTAGGGAGGGCTTCGGAGAAGCTCCCCCTGGCTCCAGAAGTGGTGATCCACTGCTTCTGGGGTGAGGGCAAGCTGCGACAGCGGAGTCCTCTGGCTCGCCATGCTTGGCTCTGGTGGAACCAGTCATGGCCGAGATGTTGCAGTCTGATTTCGTAAGGGACGTGTTCCTCCCTTATATTTCACAGAAATATGACTTAATTTGGAAGATATCACATAAAGGGTTAGGGTTGGACTTGCTTGATAATCAGCAGTGTTGCCCATGTCTGATCTGTCTGCCTTGCCATCCTTATCAAAAACAAGAACATTTGCTGTACTAATTTCAAGGGTCTCCCTGCCCTAAATTTTATTGAACAATATCCAGTGAACAACCATTGTCAGTGAAAAGTTCTGGGTAAAGTATAATGTACCACAAAATATCACATGAATTATAGCTGTCCTCGCTTTCCTAGGAAAATGGATCCTTTTCTTCACATGCAACACACTTTTCTTGTAAAGATCAGATTTTTCAAGGTAGAAAGGTCCAGTAGATAAATTATGGATTCATGGGACTGAGATACTGCTGTGCCTACAGCCTTATTTATATCTCCATAAGGACTGGATTAACAATACAATAGCAGTAAATGATTGTGTTGGAACGCCATCAGATCGTTACCTGGTTTTGCCTTTATATTGCAGTGCTATTAGATTCCAAGAAAACTGCTTGTTAATTAAAAGCTAATCCCGATAAAGTGTGGCAAAAAACGAAATGCTTAAGCGTTTTCAAAAGACCAACTCTGGTACAAGTTGTGCAACAGTAGGCTTCACACATATATTTCATTTGGTTTCTTTGCACCCATTAATTACAGAATATACGTGTTAATTGGCAGCTGAGGGAGTAAAGTGATTGCCCTGAAATGTGCAGCATTTGAAGTGATGTGATGTGTTATATCCGTGAAAGTCCATTCAGTTGAGCTATTTATCACATAATGTTGCCGTCTTGCTGCAGTGAGGATCAGGCATGTGAGAACTTTTTGTGTTGTGGTGCTCTTTTTCTGAATGGTCCACCCTCTGAGTGACACACTTAACACTAAAACAAAAGAAACTTCTTCTTCCCTCCCCAGCATTTTTAACTAGGTGCAAAATATAGATGATTAACTTGCAAATTCTTCACCTTCACCATAGTCTCTTAGGTAAAGATCAAATGGCAATGCTGTCATTTATTGACAACAGACCTAGCCCCTTGTGATGTTCTAAGACCTTAATGTCAAGGACTGGAAGGTTGGAGCCTTTTATCCATATCCTTCCTTTGCTGAATAAACCTACAGTGCATTTCATCTTGCAAGTGGAAACTGAAGGAACACACATTCTTTACAATACTTATGAGGAAAGACAATTTAGATAGCAACTCTGTATTCATTGCAGCTGAGAGACTTTAGTGCTTATTTTTCCTGATTGTAATGAGGGTCAAATAATTTAGGAAAGATGGATTTAGAGCAGTTTTCCCTCCCTCTAGTGCACATGCTAACATATCTTCATGGGTATTTTTTTTGTACTGGATATTTTTGGGCAGGTAGGTTTATTTATATGGATTTGTTCCTCTCCCACTTTCTTGGTGTGAGCCATCCAGTTTTATTTTTACATTCCTCGTACAGCACTGAGTTGTTCTTGCATGTCAGTAAAATAAAATATTCCCTGGCGTAGCACCGTTTTGAACACAAAGCTTTTGTTCGTACAAGGTTAGTAAAATGTGAATTTCTGCATGAAATACAACCATGAAAAATTGCATTTTAGTAATATGACCTCCAATTATTTTTATTTATTTTTATTTTTTTAGTCTAGTGGCCTTAGAATTCCCCTAACCCCCTGGTTTTCTATAGGCAAGAATTACTTACACACCACAAGGAGATTTGTAAATATCAGATCACAACATTATATTAGGAGCAACCAGAAAAAGTACCATTTGAGTACTTTTAAGATTTCAAAAGCAAAAGATAAAGGATTGCTTTGGGTACTCCTACTCTTGTTGATTAACACAAATAATGCTTGGCATTTGGGTTGAAAGACATGTCTCCTGTTAGTAGAGAAAATTTGTATCACAGAGAGCTACAAGAGGGTGGAAAAGAGTGGCTGTTTTTCTAATACGTATATCAAAGTGGGGCTCCTACTGTGACCTGAAATTTAATCCTGCAGTTCAGTGAATACAAATCTAGAGTTGGATAGAGATGGAAAGGATACAGAAAAGACAAGGGCTTTTACTCTGAATTTAAGTATTCACTGTAGAAAAAAAGGGAATATATTCTTGAAGCATGGTTGTATTTTGTTTTGAAACATCAAATGAAGTTGTAAGATCTACTTCAGTTACAGAAGTTTCTAAAAATCTATTATGCAGAATTTTCAGAATTCAGCTTTTAATTAGACTTCTTAAAAAAGGAAAGATTCTCCTTTCCCCCCTTGTACAACAGCAGTGTTTGAGAGAAAATAGTCCCAAAAAGATAAACATCATAAGCTTAGAGTTAATACATGCAACCAGCAGACCTATAGCAGAAGTGGATTCATTGTTACAAGAATATAAATAGAATATCAAGTAAGTTGATAATTACCTTAAGTCTTAAGGTCCAGGATATCACCCATGAATGGATTGAGTATGTATGTATGTATGTATGTATGTATGTATGTATGTATGTATGTATGTATGTATGTATGTATGTATGTATGTATGTATGTATGTATGTATGTATGTATTGTATGTATGTATGTATTGTATGTATTGTATGTATTGTATGTATGTATTGTATGTATGTATTGTATGTAAGTATGTATGTATGTATGTATGTATGTACGTTGCAGAATCATTAAATTTTGAAGGATCATAGGTTAAGCGACTGGGAACTTCTTTTGAACTAGATATCACAAAATTGGATTCATGGCTCAATAGATTTCCTTCTCTCTCTCTCCTCTTTGGGGATGGCTATACAACATTTTACCTTTTATTATGCCAGTTTCCATGGTGAGAAAGTGTGTCCAATGCATGGTATTCTCCTTCATGCTTTCTCATAGTGATTTTTTCACATGTAAAGATCTTTGCTGTTTCCAATCCAGATCTTCTTCTTCTTCTTCTTCAGGTATGCCCATACTGTAGATTTTTCAAACTGGGATGTGAACGTTCCAGGGAAACGGTAATGGGACATTCCCTCCTTTTCCTCCCTTATGGATGTAATCAATCAGTTGTGGTGACAGTGGATTCCATCCCAATGTTAGCAGGAGATAACAGTTTCCTGCCTATAAGCTTTTGTTTGTTTGTTTAAGATTGCAATTCCTTTAGACCTTCTAACCAAGCTACATAAACCTGCCAAAATTGATCTCTACACAGCAAACTTTATAGTTGCATGAATAGGGCAGGATAAACATGCAACAAGGTGGGACTGAAACAGATGATGCAGGAACATTCCTGCTCAGAAACAAATCTGCATAGGACCATTTTGTACAGAAGCAAATATGCCCAGGACCACTTTTGCTCAGGAGCAGAGAACAGAAAAAAGGAAAGTTTTTTTTTTTAAATGCAGGAAAAGAGAACAGAGAAATGGTGGAGAACTACAGGAGATTGGTAGGGTGACTAATCATTCTTAGTGGTAGAGGCAACTCACATGTGATGTGTAACAAGACAGAGCAATAAATCCTTGCATGTTAAATATACTATTTCTCTTTGTGTGTCAGGAAAATAAACACACTGGACATGCCTTATCTATTTCTTGCTTGTTCTCTCTTGACACAAAATTCAGATGGATTTCTTTTTAAAGCACTAGAACTGTAGCTCATCTTGAAAATGAGGTATACCCAAATTTGCCCAGGATTTCTTAACCACATAGACAAACATTGATGTTTATTATTTTTCCTATACTATAGATCCATGTTTCGTGAGTGAGTGTCAAAAACTATGTCTTGATTTTTTTTGCCATTTGATTCACCTTTTGAATTTTCCACCTCTGGTGCTTGCCCACTGCATAATTCAAGAGGTATATCTCAATACACGTTCCCCTAACTAAAGGCCTCTTCAGATTTCACTGTCTTCGACCTTTCTGTAACGTCAGTCATCTTTGAAACCTTGTCCTCCTTGGACATCTGTGATGCTGTCTTCACTTGGTTTTCTTCCTTTCAAAGTAACCCACATGATGACAAGACAGTGTGAGAAGAAAAAATGGACTGTCAGGCTTTGGATAGTTCGTGAAGCACCAGAAAAGAATGACAGGCCCATGCATCCTTGACAAATAATTTGACTCCTTATTACTTGCTTTTGTGTTTTTTCTTGCTGAAAGTACACTCATGAAATTCATATCGCTCTTTTTGTGCCAACTCAGTATTTTTATCTCATGGTGCCACTATAAGTTCTTCAGAAATGTTACTAAGACTTCAGAAATAGGCTCAAGCTATACTATGTAAATAGACATTGACATAAACAAGAAGATCCCCTTTGGAAGAACTGAGACATTAATTGAGAGATTAAGAACCTTTCTGTGGTTCTTGGCTTCCACCAGCAAGTGTACCCCGGGCTTCTCTTCTTCTTGGTAGTGAAGATTACAGAGGCCACATCCCCTGGATAACGCAATCACAATGGAGTGCGATCCAAACTTACTGGCCTACTAGCAGGGCCAAATTCAGATCATGGAGACACGCAGAAGGTGCATGCATCTCTGTTGATTTACAGGGGTAATCATTTTAGAGGTGCATCTTATTGTGCTGCTGAAATAGATCCTTTAGAGGCTCAGTTCCTGGCCAACAGAGTTTGTGTAGGCTGGTCAGAAGCCTACCTCTGGAGCAGCAGCTCAAGTAGAGTGACTGCACCCTCCAGTCTTGAGCAGCTCCAGAGAAGCAGTCCTGGAAAGAAGAACTGTTCAGTCATGGCCATGCAGCCACAGCTAGGAATGCGCACAAATATTCTTAACATTTGTTATTCATACGACTTCATATGAATTTGGACATTTGTACACAAATTGAATGTTATGACATTACATTAACATTTGTATTAATATGAATGTTTCAGAACATTCATATGAACAGTTTGGACATTCATTAAATTGGGGATACTATCTGTATTTGGAATGTATTTGTACAAATATATTCATATCAAATAGAATCCTACCACATTTGAAGGTGGTCTATTTGAATGAATGCAAATTTTCTAACATTCGATTTGTTACAAATAGAATGTCAAAAAACACATTTGTGCACATCCCCAGCTACAGCCACTCAGGACAGGAGCTGGCTAAGTTCCAAGTTGAACATCTTTGGTTGCATCTTTGGTTGGGATGGGAACCGGCCAAATCCCAACTTGAGTGGCTGTGGCTGCATGGCCATGACTGAGTGGCCCCTTTTCCAGAGCTGTGGCTGTGGGCAACCCTATTTCTTAGGACTGCAGTTGGCCCAGGAAAAAGGATCACTATGAGTCATGGCCACACAGCCACTGCTGGCTAGCTCCTGTCCCAAGCAACTGCAGAGTGAAGTGAATTATGCATTGATGAACATCCTTAATACCCTCTTTTTGTGCAGGTATCTGAGTGACCTTGTTTTAGTCACTATGTTTCCTTCACAGGATTGTCAAGAGAAAATGTGAAATCAACAAAAGAAATTCCATAAAAATAAACTAGAAGCAAGAGAAAGCTGATTTTGACAATGAAACAATATAAACATATCCATATTCAACATGCTTGTGTTACTTTTATTCCTTGCCCCTCTACTCTCCCTTATCTGCTTCAATCTGTTTATTCAGTGAAATCTAATCATTCCAAAAGATGCTGTAGATTTTGTTGTGTTAGCTTCCTTCCTCAATTGTTTAGAAGCAGAAAAAAAGTTGATTCATTGTTATGTTGCAAGGTAATCCTATTCATCACCATCCATGCTTAGGTGTCTTTTCTCTCCTTTGAAATTACTGATTGAAAAATAAGATATTTTCCTTAATGTAAGTGTGTAACACTTTAGATAATATCATAGTGGAAAGTCTTCCATAGTATTGGAGACAAGCAGTGTCTCCTTTCATAAAATATACTTGAACTCTTCTCAAGTGATTGAATTACTTTAAAAACCCAGTGTTCTGAGAGGTGTACACTCCATATTCATATTGAATACCTTCATAGGAATTTTTTGTATCACTCAAACCTAAATTGACTTTTTCCTTTTCTAAGCAAATACACTTTCTTTCAGCATGTCTGCTCAACGTATAGTACCACCTATGAAAAAGGGCATTTACAACAAAAATGAATTTAGGCTGTGTCTCCATTATGTAGGAAAGGCACCTTAATTGAGGCCAGATTCCATGACTCTTATTGGACACCAGCTGCCTAAAGGCCTGATTAAGGCCTTACTGCATAGTGAGGAGACAGCCTTTCAGAGGTTTTGCATCGGTGTATCATTTATTTCAGTAACATATTCTACATTTTAAGGGCACTCAAGGAAGCATACAATATTGCCTTCATTTCTATTTTGTACTCCCCAAAATTCTTCAAAAATTAGGCTTATGCTGAATTAAAGTTCAGCAGAAATGAAACATGCAAAAAAGGTTGGGACCCTTCACCTAACAAATAGAGGGTGCCTCCAGGCACCCTTAACACTTCACAGCCACTGTTCTGCCACTGGTCATGAGACTAGAAATGGGACAATCAAAATACCCAGATATGCATGGTATGCTATCTCAGGTGTAAGCATCCAGGCAGATTAGAACTAGCACTTGTCCCATGATGTTGCCCTGTCATCCAGAAGGAATGGTAAGAGACAACTGTGGGATCCAAACAGGATCCTGCATTTTCCTCTTGCTGTCTGGAGAAAACCTGAATCTTTTTGCAATTTAGGTGACTATATGTCAAGGGATGTTTTTCCACGGTCACTAAAAGTACACATTAAGTACCCATTAGTGGGTACGAAATGGCATTTTGGTACCCCTTAATGGGTACTTAATGGGTACTTCTAGTGACAGTGGAAAAACACCCAAGCATTACACTTTAGGAATTGGGACAGTAAGGATAACAATTGCACGAATGATGGAGTGGTCCCCTTTAGCTTATCATGTACATGGTTGTGAAGACCTCTGATACAATGGTGCCTTCCACATGTGGATGTGGACTATCACATGGGAAGCCTTCCTGAGTCCAGCTGTCTTTAACAAAAAGCATTTAAGCATCTTATAATACCTACTCTGGTGCATCAAAAATTCACAGAAATACATGAATGGCAGATAAAAAGACTTGGAGAAGATGCATGACTTTCATATTAGGTCTGCTACTATGATCTAACAGTCCATTTTTACACTATTTCCCCCTGTCAGTTAGTAACACGTATATTTGACAGTTGGTTGGAAGAATATTCTACTGAAAAAGATCGGGATACTCCTCAGTTGCACCAGTTTCATCAGAATGTTAGCTGCCCCACTCTCTAGATGTCATTGTACAGGGACAGGATCAGTCCAACTCACAGAGTTGACATGTTTAAGTGGTATTTCAAGTACATGAATGATGAACCTACATATTACACTATGAGAACTGGTATCTCCCAACTTTCCAATTACCACTTTGTTCTGAGTTCCCATTTATTGTCTGAATACGTTCGTTATAAGCTGAGCTACGATTATTTAGACAAAACGACACATAGTCTTGTGTGCTCAATGGCTTGACATATTAGTAGCAAACAGTTACTTTTTTCTTCTGATATATCTTGGTATTTCCAGCTTCCTTACAGCACCAATAATGCTAGCCAAGGTCATGACATTTTCCCAAAACAAAATGATATTGATCCCTGGCTCAATTTTATTTTGAAACTTTACCAGCACAGAAGTCATTCAATATCAATAGAATGAAAAGTGGAAACCAGCAAGCAACAGCTCCCTGCAACTTTGCCTTCTGTTTTAAAAAGCCTAGAGCCACTCAGATATTAACCAAGGGTATAGAACTTTATGACTGTGATCACATCTTCACTTTAAACTTTTGTCAGTCTATCTTCAGATCTGATTGCTCACATCTTTTCATTTCTGTTTGTTTTATCTGTGGACTTTCCATCTTCCATTTGGACTTTCCTGAATGGAAAATCAATAAATCAGACCCGGAGATGGACTGAAGAAGGTTTAAAGTAAAGGTGTGACCACAGCCTATGTATGCTGCTAATGACTAAGTTTTATTTAGTGGAAAATAGAATGCAGTTCACATTAAGTACAGCACATGCCATCGTCCCATCATATACAGAAACTGCAAAAAAACCCACACTGCTCAGGTCTGCATACATTATATACTGATATATCATGACATCTCAAGTTCTTAGGAAGGACTTGATGTATGATGAAGAGCAACTCCAAGTAGTGATCTGGTAGTTGCGCTACACTATTATTTTGTGTGCTATACAATAATAATAAATATCATACTAGATCAGTGTTGTTTCTGAGGTAATTATGAGGCAATTAATAGTATTATATCTCTATTTTTAGAACACCTTTGTGTGTATACCCACACATTCTCAGAAAAAGCTTTGAAAATAGAATGGATGAGGGGAGGAAGCCCAGCCTCTGGCTATCACACCTGCTCTAGGAACACAAAACCCCAGTTGCACCCAGCCCTAACACCTGCATGGACAAGGGGAGGGAAGCTCAGGGGTCAGCTGTCCCACCTGCCTTATAAGTTTATTTATTATTATGTAATGCATTATTTGTGATTCCATAATGTATTATTTATTATAACATGTGATGTATTATTTGATGCTGTATTTTTCTGTATTATGTAAATCAGTAGAGGTGAAAGGAGGAGGACCTGGCATTATTGCCCATTTTCCCCTCCCCCAATGTTTTGTATAATTTCATAGTGTATTATTTTGTTTATATAATTTTAAAAAATATATTTATTTAATGTATGTTGTATTACTTTGTATTGTACTTTTCATAGTTGTTGTAAACTGCCTTGAGTAATTTACGAAGTGATGCCTAGATGCCACGTCCAGGTTGGAGTGACAGGCAGGATGCTTCTAAAGGCCATTTGCAGGGAGTTAAGAGCTGGTAAAGGTTTTTCCTTTGTCTTCCACTTGAGAATGCCCCAAAGCAATGGATGGGTCACTGTATGAGACAGAATGCTGGACTAATTTTTTTGTGGCCTGATCCAGCAGGGTTCCTCTTATATTCTTATGTTTATGAGCAATTAAAATCATGATCAAAATGGGAATGCACACTACGTTAGTGGGGGGCAAGCAGTGTAGCAAAGAATTACTCAACGTCAGCCTAGAAGGGAAATATCAGAAGTCATGGTGCTTATGTCATTTCTGAGCATGGTATCATTCCACGTGTTCATTATCTACTTGGATATAACTTACTACATTCATGCAGATACAAACTATGAAAGGTTGCTTAAAAGTTCAAAAATGCCTTGATAAACCGTAATGATGGGCTGATTAAATATGACATTTAACTAGGACAAACGTGTTATAGATAATGCAAATCTACTAGCACAAGACAGGAGACAATTAGCTAAGTTGTAGCCTTGGCAAGAAAGATTTAGCAGTAGTGAAATGAGATGTGTCTACCAAGTCCTACTCAGTCATATTAACAGAAACATCATATTAAAGCTTCAAGCACTTACTAGCAGGAATGTATTTGGCATACTGGAACCAATAGATAGAAGAATTCCTAAGTCACATTTATAAGATGCATCTTGACAGACTGGAATAAATTCCAAGACTGAAAACAAAACTTCCTATGCTAAGTAAAAGAGGTTTGTTGCTGGCAAAATTTAATTCTAGGAAGGTGTCAGGAGGAGAAGTAACAACACTATTAACGCAGTGTAACATTGGGTCGCAAAGCAAATTAAAGGTAAACTAATCAAAAGTTATCCTTGATTGGAAGTTGTACAAAAAGGTTATCTGAAATGAAAGTCACCTGAATGAGATCCAGTGGACCAAAGTGATGTCTAAGGGCACAATGACACTTCCTAGTACTGCCAATGATACCTGTGATGTGTCCATGGCATGCTATTAATATTACAGATGTGTACATATACGTGAAAGATTGATAAGCTCTGAAGAGGATCCTAATAACATGTTCTAGCATGTAATGTGATACTTCAATATTGCTTACTAAGAAGACCTTTCATTCTTAAGATGTATGCCAGTCTGGCAGACAGAGTGGAAACAAAGATAGAAAATGGCATGGTTAAGTTAGTAGTCACTGATACACTCTTCTGAACAAACCCATATAAAATTGATTCAACCGAACATTTAGGAATAGCACATACTAGTCATCCTTGAACTGAAATCTATTTCTCATGCATGGACAAGAAATCCTGACCTACTGTTAATGGAGTATGGCCCAGTTTGCTCTTTTGGAAAAGCTGGAGAGCTCTTTCTCTCCAGTTCAGTGCTTTCAACCTGGGACTATTTGCAGAGCACTGGAAATAGCCATAGAAGTTGGCCATTTTTCTTAGCTGTCTTCTCCATCAACCAATAAGCACTAGCCACTGAAGAAAGTTTATTTTCTACCAGGAATTGCAAAGCCTTTGACCTCTTAAGAGGATAAGCACATTGCCAAGTCCTATCCTGAATCCCTGGTGAAGTGAAGAAGGCAGCCTAGTGTCTGGCTCTGATAAAGTGCCTCCCTCTTTCAACACCCACAAAATGTTATGTAAGTTGCTCTTACTATTGCTAATTCTCCAGCCAAAATGCCTTACTGATTACATGTCTTGTGCCCTCCCAGTCCTTAAAAACAAAATAATGGTCTGCCCAGTCACACAGCCTGATCTCATTGTAGAAAACCTGAATGGAAGCCCATAAGCAGAGTATAATCACAGATAACATATCCTGTTCGCAGTATCCTAGCAGCTGGTTTTCAGGGTCCAGCTGTCTCCTAACCATAGGTTTTCAATTGTTCTTGAAATTAAAAATACTATAGACACAAAAACATAAACCATAAACTGTGGACATCCCCTGGAAAAACGTATCTCAAATTTGTCACTGAAAAATAACATCATTCTAGACATTTTGTTTGCCTGTTCAGAAATTGTCTAAACTGGACTTTGTGTGGAAAATCAAAGTACCATGGATGAGCACAAATGTTTGTAACATTCAAAATTCATACTAATTCTGCCAATTCAGGCATTTGAATTCGAATTGAATGTTGGCACGTTTGAAGATTGACATTTGAATTTGAATTAAATATTTTGATACATTTGTACGAAGCTTTGTTATGGATTCTTATAGGATTAGTATGTAATTTGTATCTAACATTTGTATTGAATTCATATGGAACATTCGTGTTGCATTTGAATCTTACCACATTCGAAAGGATTTATTCAAATGAATAAATGAATCAAATACAAAAAGCCATTTGTGCCCATCCCTAAAACTGAAATTTTCTCCTTTTTTTACATTCTTTATCATTTACTAAGAAATCACATTTGATAATTTTTAAGATAGAAAAAGTTGGTGTAATTCTTGTGAGTGATGTGTATAAGCTTGATTTTGCTTACCTTACTTTCAAGAAGGTCAAGAGAGAAAAGAATTCACTTTCATTCTGCAAATCATATCCCTGGAGACCTGGATCTGGTTATCTTCCAGAGTTCCTGTGCTTCTTCCAAGGACCACGGTGTCCTCAGCTGTAATTTTAAGTGCAGAAAGCAAGATTTCTGCCAGTCACATATCTATGTTTGTTGTGACCTGTTCTTTAATATACATATATTAAAGAAGAGATTTCCATAATATCATAAATTCAGCAAGTGTACTGGTTACAGATAATAAGAAGCCATCCACATCAGCTTCCTGGGTCTTATTTAAAACCGAGTAGAAAACTCACTGAAGTAGCTATGTGCACAAACAAATTCACATTCAAAACTGTGATCAAATGTTCAAAGTTACAAATTTTTACATTGAAGCAAAAGTATGGACATTCGAATGCCCTGACTTTTGAATGAACTGAACAAGACTCCCTATGTGTGGATACTGATATTTGATTGAATTTCCATACTTTTGTGGCATTTTACTGATGAAAATAGGTTTTTCAATGTTAAAAAAATACCATAAAAATGTTTGCCTGCAAATGCAAATGTTCAAACTTTCAAACACATGGTTCAATGAATACACCATTTTTTGGATGTTCATTTCAATTGTGAATTGAACATGATTTTTTTGTTCTTGGACATCTCTGCTCTGGAGTGATGAGTTCATAATAGTTTTTCAGATCAGAAAGAATGGAGCAGCTGAGGAGGTGGCAGAACTCTGGATTAATGCATGATAAGAAGAAATATTCCCATGTACATCATTGCCAGCCAGAGTCCTTGACAGCAAGAAAGTGAGTTCAGTCCAAGACCAACAAAATTATGGAGTATTGCCAAAGAAGCAGAAATATGAAAGCCTTTGTCAGAGGTAAAGAAAATATTTACAAACAACAAGGCCAGGTTGGGTCACAGCACTGGTTTGTACACTGCAATTATTTTCACTTTCCCCTTACTATTCTATTGAAGTCATGTCTTTAGCAATGAATTAATTTACAGTATATGAAGTCTATCTTTTATCATTTCATCTGAATGTTTGCTACAAGTTAAAAGCAATAAAAGTGCAACAAGAATTCAGTACAGGGAAGCAAAACCAGAACCAATGAAAATAGCAAATTGAACAAAAGTCCAGGTAAAGCAAACTAACCTGTAAAAATTTAAGTGGGTGTCAAAATGTAATCAAAGAAGCCCTTGTTTTTGATGGTTCTAAAAGAAGAAAATAGAAGACAACATGAATGACATGAGTGGGGCACATCTATCATTACATTTTTAGTGAACACCACAATTGGTCTGCCTACACCTGCCAATATCTGGATTAACCAGCACAGCCTCCCCTAATTATTCCATCTTGTGCACTGATGGAGAACAAATCATGACTTCTTCCTCTGCCACATCCTTTTAAGTATTTAAAAATGGCCATTGTAACTTCATTTGGACTTCCCAGTCCTAACTAAAGCCTATTTATACATGCTGTGGGCTATCCTATGGGTCAGACTAGGCACAGAATGTGTTAAGGACCAGGCCAATATTTTGAACCATAAAGGATGTGCTATCTGCACACTCATTGTGGCCCAGGAGACAGATATTAATCTGACTGTGGAGTACTTTAATGAAGTCAACCGCAGAGCCAGAATACCCCACCATTTTGCACCCCATCCTGGTCCATAGCTCAGAGTGGTGTGGATGAAGCATGCTGTTCTGCACTAGTGTGTGGAAAGTAGTCCCCTCACCTTCTCCATAGGTTAGGATAAGTGACCCCTGTGGAAAGGGCCAAAGCTGTTGTCTGGCTGCATCTCCGCTATGGAGTAAGGGAGCCTAAATAATCTCTCAGGGCAGCTAGTCTCCATTGGAAGTAATGAAAACTGGCATTGCTTAAGATATCTAAACTGCATAACAGAGACACAGCCTAAATCTTTTCCATAGGACTTTGTAATAATTTGAGTACTAAAGGAAATAATACTGGTTGACTCTCAGAATTTTCTCTTTCTCCTCTCATTCTACAGAGCAATCAAAACGCCAGTAGCCATATCGTTATGACATGTTTAATAAGCATACTGAACAAAACTCTTTTAAAATATGATACAGACCAGAAAGGATTAGCTGTTTCAGACACATGCTTAATGTGAGGTATCTGAAAGAGAAGCCAATGTCCTATCTCAATATTGCATTTTAAAGAAATTATATAGGAGACTAATTTTTAAAAAAGTGTACCAAATTGCTCTCTTGCCAGGAATAAAATGCAGTGAATGCAGATCAAGGAAAGCTGTCCATTGCTTGGCTGAGGATTTTTTAAAAAACTTGATACCTCAGGGCCTGCAGATATGGAGTATTGTTCATCATAAGAACCGATTCATTTTGCCTAACTACGTCGTGCTAGTGAATCACGAGGTTAATATGTTAGATTATTCTAATATTCATCAAAGACTTTTGGACATTCCGAGTCTTCACAGTTGAATGTGCTCATTTACAGAGAACAGGTAGGAGAAATGAAAACTAATTAAATGATTTATTAAAAGGCTTTTAAAATTCTACTTTTCCTCAGCCTCATTCATTGGATCAGAAACATAGGAAAAAGTGCAAGGCACTTCTTGCAGTAAATCCTGAAGCCAGTGGTAGCAGTTACCAATTTTCAGCTTTTAAATAACAATAGAGGGCAGAAGACCTCAGTGGTAGGACTCTGTTTTCAATAGGAGAACCTAAATGCAAAGATAGTGAGAACTAATAAGCACTTGCATTTTATAGTTCATGGATGTTTCCCCCTTTATCTTCTGAGGTGCCCAATGGCCAATGAAGAAGGTACTTCCTGCCAAAGGGAGAGAGAGAAGGTGCTTGCTACCACTGGTAGAAGGTGCCTCATGGTGATCAGAGGCACCTTGTTTTCAGGGCACGATTTTACATCCTGTGCAGGGGTGCTGCTGGAAATGATACTTGAGCTCTCCTCCGCCATCCACCTGAAATGAAACTGCATCTGATTTGAAGTGGAAATGTGGTGTTTATAGGAATGCTAATAATTAAAATAATACTAATAACTTAAATCGGGAAGCTCATTTTTAACAAGAATCAATTGTGGTTCTGATCAGGGTTCTGGGCTCAGTTCCACATTAGAAGGAAAAAGCAGTTTTGAATCTAGAAGGAATCATAATAATATTACAGAGAATGGTTATATTTTTACAGTTGTGATATTTACAATGGGGAGGAGGAAGAGGAAGATAAGGAGACTTGGCTTTAGACTCTTGTTTGATGCAGATATTTATTGCAAGATCAGTACCTAAAGCTTAAATGAACCTAGGTTTAGCAAAACTTAAAGCAGTGGATATTGTGAGTTGGAGATAAAGCATCTCTTCATTGTCTGCACATGTTCATACTCTCCAACAGAATCTACTGAAATCATACTCTCCTCACTAGGAGTGACTGGACAGTGTCCTACAGATCTTGTTCCATACACATCACAGATGGTGACTGGCATGCGACTGCACAGTCTCAGCCATTATGTGATGCCCCCCACTGTCTTCACATACAGAGTAATGTGAAGGCTGAGTCTGACAGTGCCCTAGGCATTCGCAGACAGGGTGTGGAACAGTTTTTTCTGCTCTACAGCTAGTAGTGATCAGGATGTCTCTTGGCCATTCTGGGATGGTATGCACACATTCCATGCCAGAGCATGCTGCATTGCCTCCTATCTGGGAATACCAGGTTTGATTCCACCCTCCCCCATGGAGCCAGCTGGGTGACCTTGGGCTAGTCACAACTTCTGAGCTCTCACAACCGTCCCCTCCCCACAGGGTGTTCTGTTGTTGGGAGAAGAATAGAAAGCTTTGTCAGTCGCTTTCAGTCCTCTTAAATGGGTGAGAAAAGCAGGGTAGAAAAGCCAACTCTTCTTCTTCTTGCTTAAGTGGCCACCACTCAGTAGTAGCCAAGAACAACAACAATTATGTGATTTAGAGTGATGGAAGACAGAGACATTTGGGGACATTTCTAGTCTCTCACAAACATCATAGAGACCAAATCCTCACAGCCAAGGAACCTTCATTACACAGCTGTGAGAATTCTGGAGGCTGAGAGTCATATGGCTAGCATGCATCCTGCCTTTGAAGCCTAACCCTGACCTCCTGCCCTTGAGATAGTCATTTTCATGGGCTATCTGGATGCTACCTTATTCAACTTTTTCCATCTTCCTTTTTGTTTCATTTACTTTATTCAACTTCATCTGCCCAGAAGTTTTAAAAAATGTCTATTAACATTAAATTGGTTTTAAAAAAATCATTACTTATTTGGAAATCCTTATATTATAGATTTTGCTATTTAATAAACCTTGGATACTACTTTTATATGTGGTGTTGAATACGAAATTCACTTGTGAAAAAAGAAGAAGAAAGTCATTGGCAGATTGACTAAAACCCTCCAAACAAAATTTAAATGCAGCCCATGAATAACACTCTCAGATTTGAGAATGCTCTCAAACCCACAAAACACTGAAATTTGCTCATATTTTTTGACACCCCTAGCTGCAATTCTACTACATGAGAAATTATTTAATATCAAAATTCCTACATCTCAAGAAGGAAACTCTAAGATGAATGGCACCTTGCAAAGCTTTCAAATCAAGAGACACTTCAAGTAAACCAATCTTCTCATCATAATTCTTTTGTGCTGTGTTTTGCCATTCATGATTTCACTGGGGTTATTCAGCAAATGCTTCTCACATATTGAGGTCCAAGTTGACTATCTTTGATTCATATTTAAGAAGCGCAAATTAAGTTGCTTTAACAACTGCATACAGTATACTTTCCACTACTTTTATATCTCCTCTGTGGGAAAATTATTTTATTCCAGACCAGCAGAAAAAAGCTATTTCTAGGCACAGATTGGATAAAATGCTGGTGTTACAATGGATACAAAAACCTATTAAAACTAGATGATATGCTTCCAATGTGTAGGCTTGTAGTCTCTTTTTCGGTAGGGGTAGCCTCGATGAGAATAATATAAAGACCTGACCTGTTCCCAATTGTCCAATATCTCTCCAATGTCCAAAATAATAATAATAACCTTGTGCTAATGAAAGGCTCTCTCTGAGACTTTTATGTACACTGTACTCCTTCTTGCCCCACAATAACTGAAATTTTAGCTGTGTTACTTACACTGACAAACCATGCATGCTGGGCAATAGGGTAACATATAAACAATGAACAGGTAAAGTAGATGTTTTGTAACCAATGAAAGGAGACTGGACGCTAGATTATGGACCACTTACCTTTAGAGGCACCTGCTGATGCCACATGTTCATCCATGCCAGCAATAGATGCCTGATGACAATCACTCCACCCCCCCCTCCTGTTCCAGGCACGATTTCTGACAAAAATGCCATTGTTGCAGCACAAACTTTTGCGCCCTGAATGGAGTGCTGAAAAGACACCTTCTTGCTTGGAAGCAGAGGCAGAGGAAGTGTCTTTTTTTCAGTGGTGATACAAATTATTCTCTTGCCCCCTTCCTCAAAAGCAGCCTTAACAGGTACCTAGCATATGCTGGTGGCTTCTGGCCACTTCCTATAGTCACATTTCAATGGATTCATTTTTATTTGTTTCTTCCTTATCATAAAATGTACATGGGATGATGGTCTACTCTGTTTGGAGAATGAATCTCCCTGTCTGCCTGATCTTTCTAAAGGATGGACTGCCTGGAATTGTTTCTCTACCTTGCAGGGTTGCTGAAAAGATAAAATAAAGGAAGGAGAAGAATGTGTGCCATCTTGAGCTATTCAAAAGAAAGGTAGAATAATCAGTCAATCAACATGACTCTTGCTAAATATATTGGGAATTGCCCCGTCCAGTGAAGAACTGCTTGAAGCAAATGATCTGTAGAGATAGTACAGCTATTAGAAGGAGCAGACAGTGTAACTCAAAATGCCTGGTAGCAGCACGTTAAGGCTGCATCCAGACATCAGTTACTGATTCTGCTATATTGGAATATTCCAGAATAAAGCATGGATAACTGCAGAATAAACTGTGTTAGCTGCCATTATGCTCCATCTTTTGACAGTTAGGATGAACTTTTTCACTTTGGTTGGTGTTTTGTTTTTCTTTTGGTAAATTATATATCCCTGTGATATACTAGAATTTTAAAAAATATCTATTTATTTATTTTGTTTGTCATGATCATTGATGTTTTTAAATATTTTATTGACTTTTAAAATTAGTTTTTATCCATTTTTGCTTGGCAAAGAAGACATTAATAATACAAACTGGTGATTAAAAGAAATACAAAATAAGCAGAATGGCCAGAAAATGTAGAAAAGGAATATGTCTGAAGAATCAAAGGAAAAGACCCCTGTTATGGTTCTGCTGCCCTGCCCCAATTTGCTGTTTAAAGCCAAAGTTCCAGGGAGAAAACCCCTCAGTGTAGTTTTTAATGTATTGGTCCTGGCTGGGCGGAGCTGTCAGAACAGCCCCATAGCTTTGGTACATTCCAAGTCTTCTGAGGAGAGTTTCAGAGAGATAGGAACGTCCCGTGTCTAAGAAAAAGCAGTATAGGCCATCCTTATTAATGTTGTGGGTATTTTTACTAGGTATACAAATTAGGCAACAACAAAATAATAGCAAGTTCCATCAAAGCAACACACAAAGGCACAAAGACAGCAGAACCTTTGAAACCAAGACAAAGTACAGAGCCAGAACTTCAAAGTTCCTGTTAGAGTCCACCTTGTATTCAACTGAGGGACATGTAAAGTATTTGTTTTGTTTGCCCTACAGAGAACCTCAAATTGTGTTTTGTTTGCCAAAGAATAAATCCAGTAATTTCTCTTCAAATAAAGATTCAGAGTGTTTCTTCAGGAATTACTTGGAGATACACCTATGATGTCCCCTCAGGTAACAAAGCACAGGCCTAACTCATTAGAGACCTGAGTGGCCATCAGAACCCCCTCTGATGATTATTCACAAAGTTGACAAAAAATATAGCCACTTACATATTTTAACAGGGGGAGAAGAAAGACTACCCCATGTAATCTTATATATGTTTATCATTTCTTTGGAAATAAGCAGCAACATAGTCATGCAATATTCGGTTAACTTTCTGGTTTTGAAGTTCTATTCAATTAATTTTATTTATCTAGCATTACTACTTGCAGTACAGCTTTGTAGAGGAAAGTATCACAACCTGGGATTGCTTGTTTCTTCTTGACTGGTTTCATGCATTTGCTATAACCAAACAGAGGTTGTTTTCCAAAATTAGCCACATAAATTTTTTTCTGAGGCTATATTAGCATAACTATGTTGACCCAACCATACCTGCCATCTCCAATTCTTAACTAAGAAGAGGTTAAGGAGAACTCTCTGACCAAAACAGTCAAGTAACCTGTAGACCTGAATGAAATAAGCCCTGGAAATAAATCTGCCTCCCTGCTTAGGGAAGGGAATAGCGAGTAAAAGCCCTATGGGTTCTTGTGTTCTGGTGGAGGCTAACCTGGGGCTATGAAGGCCCATGAGTTTTCTACTTGAATGCTCAGCTCTTCTTCACAAGCAAGCAGCAAAGCCTCTTCTTGGCCTCCCACGTTCTTAAAAATTTCTGCTCCAGTTGCTTTCCTTTCACCTCAGATGTGAGCAGCCCATTATCTTTATGGATTGTAGATGCTAACTTCAAATTCATGGTCTCAAAGCAATGAAGCATATCAGACTCTCTTTTATTTATTTGGATGTTTTAGCTGCTAAGAGATATAAGTAAGCACAGCATTCTGTCAATCAGAGTTAATTACTGTGGCAGACCATTCTTAAAATACGTTGTCTTTCATCTGAAATCTTGTTGTTACCTTGTTGCTTCCACACTATGCAAATCATGCACTTCCATTTTTAAAGTAATAAGAATCACACCAATTTTAAAAAACAGTTTGCTAGACAAAATATCAGACTTTTTATAACTCTGAAAGTAGCTTGGGATATTTGGCTTTCTGTAAAATAATTTAGTTATGTCATATTTGTATATTAAATCTGTTCCCATTGTCTGTATTTTTCAACACAGGAAGCTTTATGTTGAGTAAAATATCATTCATTATCCTTGTAACAAAGATACCTTCGAACACGTTTTAATACCTTTTATGGACATACTGAATCCTGCAAAAATAGAACCCCTGTGAAGAGAAGGATACCAGAGAAATGAAGGCTAGATTGGGGGGGGGTGGAGAGAAAAGCTGAGCACACTGGTGCTATACACAGTCTATAAAGGTATATCTTGTATTCTGTCCTCCAACAAGACCCCACCTGCGTACACCCTTCTGATGCTTCCCCTTGTTAATCAGAATGGAGATTATACAAATCAAGGTAAAATAAAAATAACAATTTCAAGCCCCCCATCTAAATAGGCTTTGTCAGGCATGCATTTGCCTAGGGAATTGCTTTTTTGTCCATTGTGAAGAAACTAACCTGTACTGACTAAAGCCACGTTCAGACATCTTCCTCCTCAAGATGTTTTCAGGAAAGAACCATTGCTGGCACATTCCTACTACCTTGTGAACAGTTCATGTGGCCAGCAAGGGTGTGATCAGACATGCTTAATTAGATGATCTCTGGCAAATTTAAATCTGTAAGGACAGACATAGGATTCCTAAAAGTGCCCTACCAGTTCTGAAGCCCAAGAATGATCACCACTTTTTCATATAGAAAATAGCAACACCAGGAGTGACATTTTCTTTCAGCTGCATTGGGAGGGAAACTTCCTAAACACAGAGGAGGAAAATTTAGTCACTCACAGCATTAGAACAAATGCTGCTGGTGTGCAACTAATAAGGCCCCCAGAAAGCTGGACAAATGACTGGTCAATCAGACGCAAGCACTTGTGTCAGGAAGGTGTTGCCAGACTCTGGGGTGAAGGAAGAGCAATGTGTGTAGACTAGAGGTAAGCTTATTTGCTTTACTGTTTGAATACCTGTTTTGTGCATGTCTATAGAAAAGATGTGTTTTCTAAAAAAGGTATGACTGAAAAAATGTCCCTGGCTAATTTTCCACCATACCATGAGACCATACCACAGTATGCAGGCTCAGGCAACCTATCAGTTTGGCTTGCATCAGCTTAACAGTTGGTGAAACAACAGGACAGTTGCATCAGCTTAACAGTTGGTGAAACTTCAGAATGGGGAATTTCGACTCTAAGGTCTCTTTCCAGGGTGGCTTTAGGAACTTCAGAAGGTGGGACATGTAAATGCTTCACTCTGAGTGCTACTTCTCTAGTCATAAAGACAGCTACCATGACTTTCTAAAGTGTAGTACATTAGAAGAAGAAGAAGAAGAAGAAGAAGAAGAGTTGGCTTTTCTACCACACTTTTCTCACCCATTTAAGAGGACTTAAATCAGCTGACAAAGCTTTTCTATTCTTCTTCCCACAACAGAACACCCTGTGAGGTATGTGTGGCTGTGAGAGCTCAGAAGAGAGCTGAGGAGGTCACCCAGCTGGCTTCATGGGGGAGGATGGAATTGAACCCAGTATTCCCCGATAAGAGTCTGGCTCTCTAACCACTAGACCAAATCTTTGTATTGTGTCATGATATAATTTAAAGTCAATCACCACATAGGAAGACATGGGTAGATTGTGGGTAGATCTGCAGATATACAAGCCAATAAGATTCCATTCAATATAAATATCAGAGCCTTTTCACACTTGACTGTCTAGTCAAGGTAGGGGGGAGCTCCCATACAGTACATCTGCATTGCATGGAACAGTTAAAACTGCTATGCACCTATACTAGCCATTGGGCTGTGGCAACCCAACAAGCTCCCATTTACACCTCTTCCAGGTGGAAGAGGTACAGGTGAAGCATGTGACCAGTGGCCTGGCAATGGTGCCACACATTGTCAGGGAAGCCATTTGCGCTGTGAGTAAATTTAGAATGCTCTAGCCAGCTGCAGTAACAGGGAGCAAAGTGCACAATTCACTCTCAATTTCTTTATGAATGCTTTCTCTACTAATCACTTATGTGTTGTCCATAATACTCATCTGGCTTTTGGTAAAAACAACTCTTCAATGTTTTTCTTCTTCCTCTCTGAACTATTTTTTGTATCCTTAGGAGGCAGAAATAACTTATAAGCAGTAGAACTTTAAATCAGGAGAAGTATATTTGGTATCAGTAGCAGCTTTTGAGTTGACTCATATTTCATGAATCAATATTCCTTTACACTAGCTAACATTTCAGGTAACACTCCCTTGCTGGGATCTAAACAGGAGGTCACCCTTTGTTTTGAATTGAAGCAAAGAAACCAAATACCACATAAACCCCAGGTATGGATGCTAGAATGTGCTTTCAGAAGTCTGTTATTAATCTATAGAACATCTTTTTGATTTCATTTTTAGCCTAATCAAAGTTATTTCTGTGATGCATTAAAAGTAACATTTACATTTTGAGCACTTATTTCAGAATATTAGTGTTCACAATTAACTGAGCTTTGAAAAGACTTTATTTTAAAAACAAAACCAGACAAAACCTTCAGCCTCACTGTTGTTACTCATTCTGTGCTATTTTATTTTCTCATCATTTGTAAGAGAAAGGGAGAAGAGATAAACACCCAGCAGTTTCCCTCAACCAAGGAAGGAAAGGAAAAAAGAAAACTTTGTTCTTATCCTTTTTCTATTGGAGAAATTCATGATAATTATTCTTCTGCACCTGCCTAATGGGGCTGAAGTAATTCAATTGTCATATTGGGGTAGATTGTTGCTTTGTGTAATGTATCACCCCTGCTGTTTCTCTTTTAAAAAATTCTATACTCTTCCATTATTCAGCAAGGCCTAATGACTACTCCAACATTTGCACAGGCTGCACTATTTTGATTTTAATTGACTCTAGTCTTTTAATTAAATACATTTGGTTTTTAACGCTGTTGTTGACATGCTTGGTTTTGTCTTTATCTGTAGTTTCCTCTATTTGTTTTGAGTGTATTAGTGGCACTGGCATTTTATTCAGACTCATTTTAAAGAAAGGTTCACATGATATCAGCATTTTCACTTAGAAAAGTCACTTGAAATAACTTACAGTATATAATGCAAACCAGTGAAAATACTGATATTGGAGGAGTTTGATTCTGGAAAATTCAGAAATACAAGATCTGCAAGATAGTGGCCCGGTTCCCATTTCAAGCTTAAAATGGCTTTCCTAAACTGAAATAATAGAACTGGATGCTAACACAAATTTCACTGATCCCATTACTTTCAACTTAATCACGTTCAATCCAGATTCTGAGGATCGTACGTGGTGTACGTGACTCAAGGAGGGACTCAAGTGGCAACTTTCTAAAAGCCCCTTTTTGGGGCTGCCCTGCCCTCTTCCTCCTGGCATGAATGTGCCACCCATAAGGGACCCCTTCATGGAGTCTAGCTGGGTGGCTGGCTGGCTGCCGCTTGCCTGGATGGATGAAAAATGGCATAGGGCAGCCAGCAATTCTTTCCCCTCCTCTCCCCATTGCCCAGGGCACACAGCAGCAGCGGCAACTCAAACCACCTTCGCCCGCTCACCTCCACAGCCTTTGCCAACATTCACACATCTCCCAGAACCTGCAACTGCTTTCCTTTCTTTTCCCTTTCTAAAGGTCAGAACTTTCAAAGAGCCAGAATTGTGCAAATTGCAACATTGTTATCAGGTGTGAAGTGGGTGGATTGCTACAGTGTAATGGCTGCTTACGGGTGGATTTTTTACAGCAAAATCACTATCTTTGGAAGCAAGCTATTGGGGGAGGGAAACCCTAAACATGGATTCTCATCCCACTAAAACTGTACCGTTCCCACAGCAAGAAATGTAAAACGTTTGAAGCGCATGAACCGGAGCAAGACCTGTTGAAATGAGTGTTAACATTTACAATGCTTTGGGGTGATTTAACACGTGGAAAGCGTGTTAAGCCAACCTGACGTGGGGACTGCGAGGATCGAAACCATTTCAAAACCGTTTTAAGCTTGTAATGGGAACGTGGCCAGTGTCAGTTATTTGTAATTGTATAGAAATCATAATCAGCTGTTTGGGAGTTGGTCTGAACATGGACTGAATGGGGAGGATGTATCTTGTTGGTTTGATTCCCCACATCATGCTCTGGCTTTCCCCCTTCCCATCTTGTCACATCAAGCCCTATATTATGTCTTGCCATCCTCCTTCTTCTCTTATTGGAGCCCTTCAAGCATTATGTGTGTCCTGCCATCCTGCAGGATCTTACCTGTTCCCCACAGGCCCATGGTGCTCCCTTGTCACTGGCTGAACAATCTAAGAAAAACCACAGCTAAACCTTCTGATATGGATGACCATGAGTTCCTCCAGAAGGCCTAACAGATTAACGTTCATGTGTTCGCTTCTTCCAAGACAACTGGGTTACATTTGAGGCTTTGCAGGAAGTTTATGGATTCAGGTCCTTGCACTAGGGCTTGTGGGGACAAACTAAGTCCCTGTGGACATTACGAAGAAGGAGAAGAGTTGGCTTTTCTACCTCGCTTTTCTCACCCATTAAGGGAACTCAAAGGTGGGTGGGGCTGTGAGAGCTCAGAAGAAAGTTGTGACTAGCCCAGGGTCACCCAGATGGCTTTGTGGAGGAGTGCAGAATCAAACCCGGTATTCCCAGATAAGAGTCCAGCTCCCTAACCACTAGACCAAACTGGCTCACTCTTTTTTAAATTTCTGTCATAAGAAACACTTTGAAATTTGTACATCAAGCTTTTTACAAAGTGTCAACATTAGGCTTCACCTGCTTCTATCTCACTGTTGTCCATTCATACCATGCAAAAATGCTACATCTGCTTAAAATTTTTAAAACATTAGTATTACAAAGATACAAAGGTTCACCAGTCAATTAATATTTTTAAGACATATTGCTTTTTTCCTAAGAGAGTTACAAAAATAGTAATAATTTAATTCATGTGGATAAGATGTGGGACTGCATTCCAGCCTTGGGTCTGTTATTCGTACCTAAGATGGCTCCATTAGTATAGCAGGGCCGTTGGCCGCAGAAGTTCCATGTGGTCTTGACTTTTGTAAGATTCATAAAATTAGAAGATGCCTTCAAGGGTCATACAATTCAACTTTCTGCAGCAGGAGGGGCAGCAAGATTTGGTCCCTCCAAGACAGACGCTCACCCAGGCTCTTCTTAAGGATCTCCAAAACAGACACCCTCTTGTTTTTGAGACCCAATTATTCCATTCTCAGATATTAGTCTCATTTACAGATTGGCACATTGGTAGAAAACTAAGAATTAATTCTGGTTGAGCTTTAAGAGGGACCTAATGCCATTTCAGTGGAGCACAATCAGGGGCTTTGCATGGTTTGATCAGGGAGAAGGGAATGGTTTGCCATGATCTGACCTGGCAAATTGGGAGAAGGTGCGATTGACCCAGGACTTGCTGTGGTGTGATGAGGCAGAACGGGGGACTATGGAGCATGATCCAAGAAAAGGGGGAATAGCAAAGTGTGATATGGGAAGGCAGATCAGGTTAGGGTGATATTGGGAGTGTTCATGAACTGTTTAGGTCACCCAGCTGTAGAATTGGTCTCCCAGTTCTAAATTAAGGGCTGTTACAAATCAAGCCAGCCATTTTGCACTGAGGCACAGCCATAGTGAAAAAATAGTAATTTGTAGATACCAACACTGCTTTATATCCCACCTTATATCTGCAGCCAAATCATAGATAGCATAAGAACATAAGAACATAAGAGAAGCCCTGCCGGTTCAGGCCACAGCCCATCTAGTCCAGCATCCCGTCACACATAGTTGCCTGCCAAATGCTCATGGGCATCTCAAACACAGACAAGGACAAACCTTTTCCTGCTCTTGAATCGCAACAGATGGCCTTAGAAGCGTCCTTCTTCCACCACCACCCCAGCCTGAAAGATGTACCTAGGTATTCATTCTAGTAGCCATTGATACATCTGTCATCCATAAATTTGTCTAACCCTACCTTAAAGCGATCTAGACTGGTAGCTGTCGCCACCTCTTCCAGCAGCAAATTCCATAATCTGATGGCCCTCTGGGTGAAGAAATACTTCCTCTTGTTGGATCTGACTCTCCTACCCATCAGCTTCATAGAGTGCCCCCTGGTTCTAGTGTGGTGTGACAGAGAAAAGAAATTTTCTCTATCTACCTTTCCTATACCATGCATAATTTTGTATACTTCAATCAGGTCCCCTCTTAAACATCGTCACTCCAGACTGAAGAGGCCTAGACGTTGCAGCCTGGTTTCGTAAGGGAGGTGTTCCAGACCCTTAATCATTCTCGTTGCCCTTCTCTGCACCTTTTCCAGTTCCACAATATCCTTTTTGAGGTGTGGTGACCAGAACTGTACACAATATTCCAAATGTGGCCTGGCCATAGATTTACAAAAAGCCAAAATGACACTTGCTGACTTATTTTCTATTCCCTTCCTAATTATTCTCAGCATTGAATTTGCTTTCTTCACTGCTGCTGCACACTGGGTTGACACCTTCATTGAACTGTCCACCAAAATCCCAAGATCCCTTTCCTGGTGTGTTGCAGAAAGCTCAGACTCCATCAGTTTATAGACATAATTTGGATTTTTGATCCCAATGTGCATTACTTTGCACTTGTTAAGATTAAAGCACATTTGCCACTTGGTTGCCCACTCACCCAATGCTAAGAGATCCCTCTGGAGCTCTTGGCAATCTCTTTTGATTTTTTACTTCCCTAAATAATTTAGTATCATCAGCAAACTTTGCAATTTTACTATGCACCCCTTCTTCTAGATCATCAATGAATAAATTAAAAAGCATTGGTCCCAACACTGAGCCGGACCCCACTTTTTACTTCTTTCCACCCTGAGAATTGGCCATTTAATGCTACTCTCTGCTTTCTGCCCTTAAGCCAGTCACAAATCTAGGACAGAACCTGTCCTTTGGCTGATGAGTTTACTCAGTAGCCTTTGATGTGGGACTTTGTCAAAAGCCTTCTGAAAGTCCAGATAGACAATGTCTACTGGTTTGCCTTTATTCGCATGTTTATTGACACTCTCAAAGAATTCCAACAGGTTTGTCAGGCATGATTTAAGCTAACTGGTCTGTAATTCCCTGGATCATGCCTGGATCCTTTTTTGAAGACTGGTGTTACATTTGCTACCCTCCAGTCCTCAGGTACAGAGCATTGGTGTGATTTCTTCAGTAAATGTTTTACAGTGTATCCTTAAAATTAAAATTGTAAAATGATACTACATAATCTTTTGTAAAAAAATTTGCGTACAAAAATAAACCTACAATTTATATCTGCTGGGGGAAATTTGTACATTCACACACCATTCATACTGATGAGGACTGAATAGGGAAGTGCAGATGCCTAAAGCATTTTAGTGCTTCACCTTTCAGGGATGCATGCGAAGTATGAATTCACCCTATGTCTTCCTCCAGCTAGGTTATGTTTTGTTTTTTAGACATATTAGGATAACAAAAAGAGCTTCAGTAAAGCCCTGTATGATAACATCCACAGTCAACATCAGAGGTAAGTGCATCAGAGGTAAGTGTATCTGGGATGCAATCCATGTGAGGAATATACTGTGTGTCAAATTTCCCTTGTATTTTCTATAATAAGGAGCAAAGGCTGCCACACTTCTATATGGTTCAGAGTTTGGTTTTCCAATGTTGCCAAAGGAAGCATCATGTTACATAGTTGTAGCAAGCCAAAATTAACAGAATTAAACTAATCTATACCAATTTAGAAAATACATACAGCCTGTTCTAATGAAGTGGTTCAATGGCTGAATTCTCATCCATAATCCATTTAAGCAAAAGTGCTTGGATCAATGCAAGCTAGACTGGGCCCTCGATTTGAACAATACTAAGTTGTCTGACACACAACTACTTCAGCATAATTTATTTGTCTATTCAGCTGCCTGTCCTGTTCACTATTAAAGGAGTAAATTGGTATTTGTATCCAAAGTTTTCTTTAGCTTAACTAAGACAGGGAACATGAAACCCTCAACTGGCTTTCTGCAGGAAGTACAGCTCCAGTGCTAGGAGACTTCTGACTTTAGAGGAAAGAATGTCTATGGCGCATGGCCAGTGTGCTCAATAACTGTGAACAATCAAACTAATTTCATCTGCACAAAAGGAATGAATCTATAACAAGAATGCTTGGCAGGAATTGGCAGCCAGCCAGCAAAAGATGCAAGTAGGATGAATTGTTCAGGGCTTGTAAGAGGGGAGGTGGTGTCAGGCATGAGATGTCTGGACACAATGAATGTTTAAAGGCTCCAAACTTGTGTATTTGGAAGTGCAAAATTAGCACTCCAAATAAAGTAACTCTATAGGGAAACAGAGAGCAAAAACTAGTAGGAATCATCTTATCTTTATGGAATGGAATAGGAATGAGGAAAACGGGTCATTTTGGGTGCAATCACACAGGGTTTTCAGACTATCACCTCATCTATAGATGCACTAAAAAACTGTGTCCCACAGTTTAAAAAATTAGCATCTAAACCCTGCCTTGCTTCCTTGCTTCCTTGTCTTCACCTTCTGTACTTGCTACTGATATGCTGTTGCTGGCTCAGGATTCTGTGGCCCTGATTGGGCAGCCATCATTAGGAACTGTCCCCAGACTGGGATTGAGTAGGGGAGTCTCTGTAGCTTCTTGTACAATCTACCCCAAACAGTAAGTCACTCTGAGAGCTAGAATGACTCATCTGAGACAGGAGCACAGAATCGGAGGCTTTGGTACACTGTAAGTCATATTTTCTATTTTATGTTTGTCCCCTGTGTCAATTCACCCGGGGACCACCATTTCTGATTTTCTTTGTTAGGATAACTGTACCTTTTGTCTGCTGATTATAAAATGGAACAGACATTCAGCAATTATTATTATTATTTTGCATTATTATTATTATTTTTGCATGGATAAAAATCTGCTGTGCTAGTTAGGTTAGGACTAGGAAACCTCATATAGTTTTCCATATGCTGTTAGATCTCAATTCTCACAAATTATTCTGCTCAGGAATGATGGATGCTATAGATTTGTGACACTCAGAAGGGCACAGTTTTTCTTCACACTGTAAGATCTGAAGAGTCCATAATTTTTAAAGAAATTTTGGCATCTAACTTTGTAATTTCCTTAGAAAGTACTCTCAAGTCCTCATCTCATTCTCTCTTAAGTTACTTTTCAAATGTGCATTGATTTTAACCAGGCTTTTTTGTTTTACCCAGAAACAAAAAAGAAAGATGAACTGGAATGACTTTTGTGGACATGGCTTCCCTTTTTTCTTGCATATTTATAGCAAAGTTATAAATATTATTCATAGCATTTGTGAACCACTTTGAGATTTTTCAATATAAAGTTATATAAAAACATTGAAAATAAATAATTTTAAGCCTTACCTAATGATCAACTTCAGTTATCAAAGAAGAGGTGTTTAAATGATCTTCTAAATGGGGACATAGGTGGAATGACAAAAACAGTAATGTAGGTCCCTCACGCCTTGCACACTGAGACCAAAAACATTTACAATATTCATAACATTAAATAATAATCAGCAAGCTCAGCAGCCATACAGATGTTCCAAAAGAAGTCTTCTTTTGCATCCTAGGCTCTTAGAAAATATTGGCCTTGTTCAAGCTTCTTAGGGCCTATCTGCACCATGTCTCATGACATGTAATTTATGGTAGGTCAGACTGCCAATGGAGAAATATAAGGGCCATCAGCTTTATGTGTGCCAACTTCAAAGGATGGCACCACTTCTGGGCAGCCAGGTGTGGTATACAGGAATACAACATCATGTATAAGCTAGAATGCTGCATAGACTGTATGGCAGACTGTGGTGCCATTTCTGCTCCATAGCCCACTCCAGTGCCTTGCCCGTGTGAATGAATTGGTCTACTAGGGTGTGTTACCTTCTGTTAAACCAATTCATCATATGTATTTAATGTTCCTAGATGTCCTGGTATGCAACTAGGACAGCTCTAGGATTTGCATAGCAGAAATCTAAGTGCGAATAGGCCCACTATCCTATGTTCCTGCTTCACAGTGATTTCTGACTGAATTAGCAGAACCAGAGCTACATTTGAGGGGGCTTTTTTTATTTTTCCATCTTCTCATTCCAGATTTGGGAAAGAGTACACTTGAACAAGTTCTTAGATAAAACCTTTAAAATATATGGAAACAGTCTTTTAGGTATTTGATTTTTCAATCTATACAGGCTGATGCTCAAACTTCTAAAATAACCTGAGAGTAAGGATTGAAATCACCAACTGAAAAAATGAGGGTTTGTTTTCTTAATTTCTCAAATGTTGCCCAAATTCCATCTTCTATCACATTCAGGCCTATCAGTACAAAATGGATCAAACTCACAAAATTCAAGGATTATTTTGAAAAGAATTAATTGTACAAAATGTTGATCAAATTTTGAATTTTTATCAAATCTGGAGCTCATTCCTGGTTCCAGTTCCTGTTCTAACTATTGGGAAAGACATAAAATTTATTTTTTTGTACACATCCTTTTTTCAAGCTTTTAAAACCATAATGTGTATCATTAATGGATTTCAGTGAGTCATGATAACTGCATTCCATTTGTAATATCAATCAGGGTGAATCAGTTTGGACACTCAAAACAATGTAATCATAATTAATAGCCTCATCATTCTTTTTTGTTGTCTAGTAAAAATATCAAAGGAAAGCTTTTCAGCTGTTCTGTTAATGCCTATTTATAAATATTTGTACAGTATATCTAAGCTTATAAACAAATATCCACAACCTGGATTTTAACCATAAGACTCCATGAAGCTAGTAAGGGCATACGATAAAGAATTGCAGTAAAAATGTTAAAGCAGACATTAGAAAGATCAGAAGAGAAGAGTTCAGAAACAGAAAAGTGATTAGATGATGCTAAAAGCACAATATATGTTCCAAATCCTTCTACAAGTGCACAAGGAGTTGCGTTAACAGAGAGGCAGAAAAAGATTCCTAGTTGGGATTCCTAAACCACTTTTAAAGGCAGCACTTTCTCACTGCAAAATGACTGTGACCAGATCTTGGTGGGTTTTTTGGTTTTCTACTGAGATTGTTGCAATTGGCAAACTGCCCCCATCTAAGTACTCAAGGTACGCAACCACGAGAGCATCGAACTGCAAAGCTGATCTAAAAGCATTCTTAAGCCATGAGTCTGGTGCTTTAGGAGAATTGTAACTCCATCCAGAAGAGACTAAGTCCTCCTGATTTGCTGGTCAGCCATTAATTGTTATTATAGTATATTGGGATTATTATTGTAAAAGGATAGCAGTGATGGACTGCCATGAAAGACTCACCTTTTTATCTCTTTAGGAAAAGATTAGAGTTATATCAAGAAAGTAGTATAAAGATGGCAAAATTCTCCTTTTCTTCATTATATGAGCAGAAATAGAACATATAATGGCAATTGTATGATTGCAAAAATATAATTACAGTGAAGGTTGTAAGTGGATATTGTCAGAGAAATAATTATTATGCTGTACTAATATAAAATTATTAAAATGATAGTATGAATATGTTAACCCTGAAGCTAGCTAAAGTAGTCATATTGACCTCTGGGAACAAAAATTCAAGGTGAGGAATAAAGGATGGCACAGGGTAATCCTTATGGCACAATCTTGCTCTTCTTATCTGCAAGGAAAAACAATCTATTGGCCTAGATGTTTAGTCAGCACTGATAAACCAACAAATTGATAGCAAATGACACTGAAAACCAATTGTATGTGTGGCAATATCGTTGGTCTTCAGCCACATCTCTGGCACTGGCAGTGCTGGCCTTGGCATTGCTACAGTTGAAGAAGGACAAAGGGAGCCTCCAATTGGAGCCCACCTTCTCCTGCATCATCCTCATGGAAGAACATTATACGCTATTGCTGGAAAATAGTAAGACTGCTTGTTAGTCTTGGTATGTGCAGTGAGTGGGAAAGATTTCTAGTCTAGTCATTGTCAAATAGCAATACAATACATCTAGTCATTAGGCTGTTGGTAGATCTTCAGCTTCCACTACAAATATATTTTGTAACTGCCCTGTAATTGCAACTAATTGTATTAGCTTCAGCCACTAGTAGGATCCAGGAAGGACTCCAGAGCCTCCCTTCTACACACTGGAATGGGCTATGAAAATCCTGCCTCCTCCTGGAATACTTTGTCTGCATTAGAAGAGACTTCAACAATGAGGTCTACTAGCTTACTAGTGCATCCATGGGACCCTTGTTGATACTCCAGGAAGTGCCACTGGAAGTTGCATCAGAAGTAATGCTTCTCACAAAAAAAGGTTCTTCTGGAAACTCCAAAGGCTAGGAATGAAAGGTTCCTGGGCTTTGGAGTCTAGGTGCTGGCTCTAAGGGCCTTTGAAGCCTTCGAAGCTAGCAGCCAGAGGTAGACTGGCATAGATTATCCAAAATGTGGATGGCTGTATCCACCAGAAACCCATCCCAGTGTGAGATGGGTTACATACACCTGAAATCGATGGGGGTGAATGCAAGCTGAGAGGGTGTGAGTGCAGAAATGGCCTTAGAGATATGGATTGTTTGATTATCATCAAGGGTGTGTTCCCATAAAAGATTAAATGTGAATCCAGTCCATTTTCAGGATCATCCTATCCTATTTGCATTTTTATTCCCAGACTTTATGAGGACTATTTTGCTAAAATCAGCAGCAAAAAAGTCCTTGGAAAAACTGTTCTTGGTCTAATTTAGGCAGCTAGCCTCCCCCCCCCCCCAATGGGAACACTACCAGACTATCCAGGGAGATTGGCCTTTCAGGCTGTACCCCCCCCCCCATATCCTTCAGGCCAATGCCTGCCACCGCTGTTGGCACTGCATTAGGTGGGTGACATTACACATCTGGGAAAGTCCACCCCTGTCCTTCCCATCCCTGCATTGCTAGAGTCCTGGAGGTCAAAAAAAGTGTTGAATTGTTGAATATAGATTTCCCCTTTCTGGGAATGCAACTGTAATTGTGAGAGATACGTTTCATTGTTACAGCAATCGGCAGAGGAAATCTTTTTTTAGCCCCACTCAGTCCTGAGTAGCTCATTCAAAGCAAAGAAGAAGGAAGGGAATAATAGAATCATAGATTTGGAAGGGATCTTAGTGTCATCAATCCAACCCCCTGCTCAACGCAGGTTTAGGAAATCCTGCATTGAGGAGGGTTTCCTCTCTTCTCCCTTTGAAACTGTGCAGGAACAACGATCATCCATTTTCCTGTCACCCCTTGCTGATTTGAAAGGGAGAGTGATCTCTTTGCCCTGTCTGTTCTTTTGCTCAGCTGATTTTTGAGTGGGGCAGGGTTTGGACAAGGGATGGAGATGAAAAGATGCTGTTTCTCCATGCTGGGGATTTGGGTGGTTTGAATGGGAACTGCAGTATTTGAATTGAACCCACATTATTGTCAAGCAGATGGGAACAGCCAAAATAAAATAAAATAATAATTCATGCACATCCCTACTTTTTGCATCAATGAACTCAACACATTTGGAAAGATGAATGTATTTTTATTTAAAAATATATTATTTTCATCATGGATGATAATATGTTTCTAAAAGGCAATGCTACCATAGTGCACCCAGACCTCTTTCTCAATTAATGTGAGATTCTTCTAGTTGCGGTAGTTTGCTGAAGCATCCTTCAAGATAATGCTATGGCCAAGAGATAAACAATCCCATTATTGTCTGGCCCTTTCTGCACAGACCCTTAATCCAGATTAAGGATTCATGCAATGTACATTCTAAATCCTTAATCTAGATTTCTGTACCATTTAATCAGTACTACCAGAAAGGCCATGGCTCTGATATAGAACATGGGAGAAGTGCAGACAGCCGCCTCACATGTTTGGGATTACCAAAAAGTGCTTTTTATTCCTAGAATTTGGGAACATGGAAGTGTGCCTGTGAAGCTTGTGTGAACTTCACAGCCATAGCATGGATTAATCCAGAGCAGGTTCATCAGTACAAAAGGCACTGATCCCATCCATGTCTCCCTGTGATCTGGATCAGTGAGCTATTCCGGTGCAGAAAGGATCTCTGGCTCCAAGTATACTTGGGTTTTCCTTGCTCCCCAGCAGCTGATTGTTTTCTCTTCTGGATGTTTGCCAGTGGAGTAAGGGCAACCTGACAAGTTATCTGTCACCACACATTGTAGCAAGGAGCCAGGAAGGATTGCTTTCGGGGTCCCACCCAACATATTTTCTCTGAGTTGTCTTTTGCCCAGCTTCAATTCCCAAACTCAATAGTTTCATTCGTAATTTAACATGGTCCTCTGGGTTTGAATAAAGTTGCTATCTTGAAGCTATATCACACACACACCTCTCTAAGCGGAATAATTGCTTTCAGATGTTTCTTAACGATTAAATTTCTTTAAGTTTCTTAGATAGTATGGTTTTACAGAGACAAACATAGCCCAAGTTTTAAACTACATGGGACAGAATAATTAAGCTACAGCATCTCCTGCTAAATCCATTTAATCGTCTACAATGTATTTAAGCAGGAAAATTACAAATTGCATATTTTTTTAAAAAAAATGCAGCTTATGAATTCAACTTTCATTTGCACTTTAAATCTTTTTTGTGGTGCCTTTTTAATGACTTAATCTGTTACTTAACAGATTACTGTTTCTATGATATTGAAAGCAAAATATCATGTTAATGCAAATATATCAGTACCTCATTTGAAACTCAGAATTCTTTTGAAATTCACTGCACTCTTACCTCCATCTCACTTTTCATTGTGATTGTTTTCCTGGACAAAGTACCCACCCACTGCCCTTTGTTGTTTTTTCCTCACGTCTGGCTGACATTTGGGTATTTTAACCAGGAAAAGAATATCAATGAAATGCCAGTTGGAGGTAAGACCCTGCATCATTGCTAGATTTTCCATTATGTCAATTTTTTTATTTTGCAAAAAGTACAATTATAGAAATAAAAAAGTGCATAGACATAGTATTGCATACTTATATATCATATTTAATACAACTTCCATGTACATTGTATGCATTGCTCATATGCTTAAAAAACCCTTCCCTCCCTTAAGTGGACCGATGGTACTTGAGATGTAATAATTCTCTTGTTCTGTTTCCTAATCATGGAGAATAAGACTGACAATGTTACACAGCTTCTGGGTACTCAGTTCTGCTTTACTGTCTATCAACTTCTTCCATCTATTTAAAACTTTACCTGATCTTTTCTGTGGATTAATTATCAGTGATACCATTTGGATATTTCCCATTTGCTTTTTATCTTTCCAGATGCTTGTTATCACTGTCTGTATAGTCACAATTAATTGATTCCGTAAAGCCAATCTGAATTTTCAACCAAATAACTTTAGACTATATTGGGATTGTTTTAATTTTGGGGGAAAGGGGAACTGAGTGTTGCTTTTAACTTGTGTGCTGTTTAATATTGTTTTATCTTATTTAAAAAATGTTGTGTTTTGTGGGAAGGGAATCATGTGGCAAGGCAGGGTTGGAGGGGGCATGTTTCTCAGGGGCCTATCATTGTGGTGGTTATGGGCAGGGGGAGATACAGGCAGGTAGAAAGAAGAGCCAGAGCTGTATGAACGCTGTTAGATGTGTTAAAGTTATCACTCCTTCTGTTCTGCCTCCCAAAAAGCAGAGTTTGTAGAGGCCTGTCAACTGACCCACTGCTCTGGCAGTGCTGCTCTTGCAGGTGAGTCCAGAACATCATCTGACAAATTTACTGAGACCAGGGTAGGCAAACTGGGTGAGCCTAGTCTTATCCAGCTTTGTCTCCCAGGCTATTAGATGCAGCACTGTTCCAGACTACTGGGAAGGGGAGGGGGCATTGCTATAGTCCATAGGATTTCGTCTCTCTTACCAGGTGACCAGTTCACTCTGTGACTGAGTTTGATGGACTGATTTTGCTGTTGGGCCAAAGAGACAGGTCCATAGGATTTTGTCTCTCTTACCAGGTGACCAGTTCACTCTGTGACTGAGTTTGATGGACTGATTTTGCTGTTGGGCCAAAGAATGTTGCTGGTGTACTACCTACCCTACTACCCAGCAACCCCTCAGTCTGGACTGGCTGAGCTGGTTTCAGATATGGTGTTAGAAGCCCCTGCAACGGTAGCATTTGAAGATTTCAACATCCATGCTGAAGCTATGCTCAGTGGGCTACCTCAGCACTTCAAGGCCTCCGTGACAACCATAGGGCTGTCTCATATAGCATCTCATACACTCAATCTAGGGATGTGCACGGATATTTGAAGACATTTCAATTTGAATCGAATGACTATAAACTCGAATTTAAACATCTGAACTAATTTTGAATTTTCAAATCTATTTGTTTGAATTGTTCAGACATACATGGGTGCATCATGATGTGTATTTGCAGGTACACATATTTCCCACATCCGTACACATTTGTACGGATTTGTACAGGATGAAAATGGGTTGTATACAGGATAACTACAGGATGCATACGGACATGGATGGATGTGTACAGGATGTGTAACAATGTGTACAGGCACATACAAAAGTTGATATTTGTAAGTGCAAATTCGAATAAAAAATTCAAATGAATAAATTCGAATTTGCTTAATTCGAATTGAATTTGGTTAAATTCAAATTTTAAAGATTTCAACTGAATCAAATTTTTGGATATTCAATTCAAATCGAATCCCAAAAAATGCATTTGTGCATACCCCTACCTCAATCTAGTTTTCGCTTTATAGGCAATTGGTAATAATCTGTTGATAGGTGGGCTGGTGGTAAGCCCATTGTCATGGATGTATCATTTGCTGGTGAGATATGGACTTGCAGTCTCAGCTCCCCTCTGCAGGGATGGGGAACCTATTGAGATGGTTTGCTCCTGGAGACTTATGGAATCTGAACGATTCCTGAAAGTTCTTAGGGTTTGTCTGGTTGGCATGGATGGTTATTATGTTCCCATGTGCCCTTGTAACACCACTAGAGCTCACAAAGCAACTTGGTATTCCTTGGAGCTACAGGCGATTAAATAGGAAGGTCGACAGCTAGAGCACAGGTAGGGTAAATCCCATTGTGAGCCTAACTGAACCCAAGCCAAAGCAGACTATTGGGCTTACCATCTGGCAGTGATGGCAGCAAAAAAGAGAGATTTTTTTCTCTACAGCCATTGGATCCTTGAGTAGCAATCTAACAGAGCTCTTCTGAGAGATAAATGGCCTTATACAAGATCTAGCATAATGAAGCACGGGGCAACAGCCATGTAATATCTGCTGTGACTAATTTGAGGACAAAGTTTGCTCAGATTTGTAGGGCTTTGGATATCACAATTGGGAATAATCCAGAGGAAGTGTCCAGAGAACAGTCTAGTCCAATTAGTTTGGATCAGTTTTGATAGAGAACATGGACAAGCTGCTTGCTGGGGTTCAGCTGACAACATGTCCTCTGAATCCTTGACCTTCTTGGCTGACAAAAACTAGCCAGCAAGGTATGCCTGGGTGGGTCTAGGGACAAGTGGATGCCCCTTTGTGACATGGGGCAGTCCTGCCGGCTCTTCAAGAGACCATGGTATGCCCTCTCCTCAGGAGGGTCTCTCTGGATGTAGAAGATTTAAACAACTATCACCTAATGGCCAACATACCTTTTTATGGCCCTAAGAAGTCAAATAAGTTCTACTTTTGGGAAATCAGGGCAGCACTGCCTACAGTCAGAGCTGGAATAATTAGCCTCAATTGCATCCAATGCAAAATAAAAATAAAATCTGGATTGAGTTCTGCCAACTGTTACACTTTTGCTAGATACCACAAAAACTAAAAAGTTAAGAACTGTAATAAGAGATGACATTTACAAGATTTATTTTCAGCTAAAACTGTCATTTAGAAAGAAAATTAGCATGTACCTTCTGTCAATTATTCTAAGCAAATAAGAATAACAACAACAATATTGTTCACAACCACATGTGGCTCTATTAGACCATAGAAGCCATGAAACTACTTCAGGCAGCAACTGCAGATGGACAGGATCTGCAGCAGTCTCTCAGATATTCTTCTGTACCTTATCCTTGGCTGTCCTTCTCTAATCTCTGATCTCTAATCTAGCTTGCTACCTTCTGAAACAAGGGCCATGGTACGCCACAGAAGTAACCTTCTGATAGAAAGGATAGATGCCATTGGGCAGGGAAAGAAATCTGTTCACTTTTTATTAGAAATTCAAAATCAATTATATTTGAACTTTCTGAAGCATCACACAAACTGAAACGCAGATATCCTCTGAAATTCACACATTTTAGAGTAAATACTACTAACAGATATCAGAAACAAAAATGCTTTAGCGATTGTATCTTGTGGACTTTTCCACATGCTGGCACAGACTACAGCAGGCCCTATGTGGAACCTGTAGCAGTCTAGGTGCCAGCATGCTGGTGGAAGGTCCCTATTCCAAGATATAAAACAGAATCAGGCTAGTGCAGAAAGGGCCTGAGATTGATCAGGCTCTATTATCTCACCTTACTTCACTTATGGAATGCCCTCCTTTTGGAGGCCCAATTAGAACCATCTCTTCTAACTTTCAGGTGCCAAGTAAAGACTTGTCTCTTTATTAAAACCATTGGGCATACATTCACTCAAGCACTATTTTAACTACTTGTAATTTTTAACTAACTACGCTGTTTAATATTGTTTTAACAGCATCTCTATTTAATGTTTTGTTTGTATATGGGTTTTTTATTCTAAGCCGTCCAGAGATCTTAGGATATGGGGCAGGATATAAACACTTTAAATAAAATAATAAATAATAATAACATAACAATTATCAAAATACAGTAAATCTGAAAAAAATGTGACTGTTTTCACAGCACCTGAGACTCTGTATAGCTCAAAAACAGCTTAGAGACACTAATGTCTATATGCTAGTGCCTTAATCCACATTAAAATCCAGAAAATGCACTTAAAATGCATTATCTAGCCTGTAATATGGATTAGAGATGGTACAGGGACTATAGCGCCTGCATATTACCACCTCTCAGTGACGCCAAACTCACCTTTCAATCCTGGGGCTTTTCTGCACTTTGCCTGGTAGTTGGCTTCCAGTGTGCTCCCAGACAGAGCATCTGCATGGGAAGGAGCTCCAGTGCACTCATCAGGCCTTTCCCATCTCTGGTGAGCCCATCTGCACCTCTATGGTGCTGGGCATGTCAGCTGACATGCCATTCATTCAAGCATGCAGGCATGTCAGATGACTCAAAATGCAAGTGCATGTATGTGGCTTGTCACTGTTCTGATGGTGATGGTGCAAGCACATTGATGTTGCCATCTGAATGGAAGATGCCAGCATCTGGACACACGTACACACTAAGATAAGTGTCTGAATGCATGGGCGGTGGGTCCACATGTACTGGCATGCATGAGTACAATGCTAGTACATGAAAGGGCATGTTCACTGTTCCCATGCCCTGGACAGACCGGGAAGTACAAATTTGCCCCAGAAGTCCTAACAGCATCCTGCATCCTCCCCACCAGTTTCAACACATTTCCCCTATAACCAAATAAAAAACCAAAAAGGTTTCAAAAATATGTGAATTGTTATGCTGTTCTCTCCTGGATGTGTAACTGGACATCTTCAGAACGGAGGCATATGTTACCATTTTTCATGTGGGTATTTTGCCACATGACCTGTGGTAGAATTTTTGAGCAGATACTTTTCAGTGATCACACCAGTTTCATGGCTGGCACTATCTCCATTGGAGGTGCCTTCTAGGCAGAATGCTTTTTCTTGTACAGCATGGAAACGCCACTCAAAATGACACCACCATGTTCCAAAACGGAGATGCAGAGGACTCTGTGGATTGGGGCACCTCTCCTATCCACCAAAATGGATCTGCCTTTATTGGAAGTGAAGACATAACCTGTTCCTCATATTGAATTTTGTTTAAACACCTGAAACAATTGTGACAAATATGCAGAAACAGAAGAAATCAGGAAAGAGGCAGATACTTTTTCATGGCATTATTTGTGGTAGGCAAATTATATGCTTTTCTGTGTAAGAATGTTTCTGCTCATGGTCTCCCAGCATTCCACCTTCTACTGTCATCAGGCTAATAGACACTGAGAGACCTGACTTCCATGTCTGTCAAAATCTTTTTTTGAAACCATCTAAGCCATCTCATTGGAATGAATAGCAAAGTTCATGTGCTGTGTTTAAAATAAAAATTCCTTTTGTCTTTCCCAAAACATTATCCATGTTGGCTGCAGGTGGTGGCAGCTGATCTGCAAACGTAATTTTTACCTATGCTATGGAGTATGCTTGACTGAATAGGTAGTACAGCAAGTAAAGCAAGTGAATCCCATGTAAATCTTGATAGAATATCTTGTTATTAATAGATAAATATTCACTGGGTTGAAAAGCTACAACTGTCTTGAAACATTTTTTAAACTCTGCCCCGGGTTGAACATATTTGGCTCTTCTAAGATTTCTCAGCTGATTCAATGTGAAGGATGGTTTTATTGAAATGGCAGTGATGCCTTCTGGACCAGTGTTTGTTTGTCTTCTTCGCCCATCAACTCATTTGATTTTCTTTTTAACAATGCTTTTCATTCCATTGGCAGATTGCATGTCATAAGTATAATAAAACTGGACCCCCGTTTTAAGTAATTAACTTTACAGGAGCAATGCTGCTTATTTGTCAGTGTAGCAGATAATCAGAATGCTGTTGGCTCAAGTGTAAAATGCTGAAAGTAATGATTCCATAGGGATAGACTGAGATTAGAGCTTTTTGTTTTCACTAATACAGGTAGGGACCCTAGCACTACTGCAGAAACATTCTTAACATCTTATCCAGAAAACAATGGACTATTTTTATACTGTGTTTTTGATATGCAACCAATACAGTACTATATTTTGATTCATTTGTAATCAGGAGAATTTTGCATGTGAGAGAAATTTTGCATGTGAGTTGAGAGAAATCGCCGTGGAAGCAACAGCTCTCTGCTATAACTAACCAGAAAATAACTGGGATTTTGATAAAATAACCTGGGAAAACTGCTGCTGTGCTGTGGTAAGTTTGGGTAAGTTTGTCCTCTGGTTTTTGGACAGTTTTGGGGGACCGTGCGCCATAAAATATTCAGAAAAGTTTATCTTAAAGAAAGTATATTAGAGTTTTTTAGGTAATTTTTCAAAAATAACACAAATCCATTAAATAAAATGAAGGTAGAATGCCAGCAGGGGAAGGGGGGCTTCCCAGTGTTTTGCACTGAGTGTCATATGTATGTCTACCTGCCCATGGGCCAGCAGTCGTGGGTATGTGTTTGGTGCAATGAGCGACATCTAGATAGATTAGTAGACAGTGCCGGGGAGGAGCCAGTGGTCATGGTACATGTCGGTACCAATAATGTTGGGAAGGCAAGACCGAGCGTCCTGGAAGCCAAATTTAGGTTGTTAGGTAGAAGACTAAAGTCCAGGACCTCTAGGGTCGCATTCTCAGAAATGCTACCTGTTTCACGTGCGGGACCAGCCAGACAGGCAGAGCTCAGGAGCCTCAATGCGTGGATGAGGCAGTGGTGTCGGGAGGAGGGGTTTAGATTTGTAAGGAACTGGGGAACATTTTGGGACAAGCCAAACCTGTACAAGAGGGATGGGTTACACTTGAACCAAGAGGGAACCAGATTGCTGGCGATTAACATTAAAAAGGTTGCAGAGCAGCTTTTAAACTGATCCCTAGGGGAAAGCCGACAGGAGCTGGGCAGCATCCGGTTCGGGAGAGTGCACCCTCAAGTGAGGAGATCTGGAAATATGCAGCAATTGCTGAGCTAAGTGCGGGATTAGTTTCACATGTTCCTCAACGGCTGAATTTGGACAAGAAGAGTGAATATAAATGTATATATGCAAACACCAGGAGCCTTCGAGCTAAAATAGGGGAGCTAGAAAGCTTAGTTATGGAAAATAGGATTGATATTATTGGCATAACTGAAACCTGGTGGACCAGCGAAAACCAATGGGATACAGTCATCCCAGGTTACAAACTGTACAGGAAAGACAGGGAAGGGCGACATGGAGGTGGTGTAGCCTTGTATATTAAAGAAGAGATAGAATCGTATGAACTGGAATGTTCAGGTGAGTCTGACCCTTCCACAGAAGCAGTGTGGGTAAAAATACCAAGCCAAAAAGGAAGTCTAACAGTAGGGACATGCTACCGTCCTCCCAACCATACGCCTGTAGGAGATGAACAATTGGAGAAGGAGGTAAAGGAGGTATCGCATAAAGATAGGGTAGTTATAATGGGGGACTTCAATTATCCTCACATAGACTGGGTGAACTCCTGTTCAACTCAGGATAGAGAGAGAAAATTCCTAGACCTACTAAATGACTGTTCCATGGAACAAATGGTCATGGAATCAACCAGGGGAAATGCAGTCCTGGACTTGATCCTAAGTAATGCTCAGGACCTGGTAAAGGACGTCACTGTAGCTGATACAATTGGGAACAGTGACCACAATGCATTAACCTTCAACTTAAATACAAGGAGTAAGTTCTTAATAAAGTCTAACACAGAGACCTTAAACTTTCATAAGGGAAACTTCCCCAAAATGAGGAAATTAGTAAAAAGGAAATTGAAAGGGAAAGTCAAAAGAGTTAAATCACTTCAAAATGCATGGAGACGACTTAAAAACACAATAATGGAAGTGCAACTAGAATGCATTTCTAAAAGAAGAAAGGGGACTTCTAGGTCCAAGAAGAAACCAATGTGGTAGATGAAGTCATTAAAAACAAGAAGAGTTCATTTAGGAAATGGAAGGCTTGTCCGAATGAGGAGAACAGGGGGGAACATAGACACTGGCAACACAAATGCAAGACAGCCATTAGGAAAGCTAAGAAAGATTTTGAGGAGCACATTGCTCAAAACATCAAAAGAAATAGCAAGAACTTCTATAAGTATATCAGAAGTAGGAATCCAACCAGGAGAGCAGTTGGACCACTAGATGGTAAAGGACAGAAAGGGGTAATTAAAGAAGACATGGAGATTGCAGAGAGACTAAATGAATTTTTTGCTTCCGTATTCATGGAGGAAGACAGAAGACACATGCCAGTAGCTGAGCCTGTATTTTCTGAAGAGTTAAACTGTACAGGAATAACCAAGGAAGAGGTCCTTACATGTCTTAATAAACTAAATGTGAACAAGTCACCGGGACCAGATGGTATTCATCCAAGAGTCCTTAAGGAACTCAAATGCGAAATTGCCGACCTTCTAGCAAAAATATATAATCTTTCCCTAACATAAGGCTCCGTACCTGAGGACTGGAGGGTAGCAAATATAACACCAATTTTCAAAAAAGTATCCAGGGGTGATCCAGGCAATTACAGACCAGTTATCTTAATGTTGGTTCCATGTAAGGTGATGGAAACCATTATTAAAGACAAAATTAGTGTGGATATGGAGGAGCAAGCCTTGCTGAACAAAAGCCAGCATGGCTTCTGCAAAGGTAAATCATGCCTCACAAATTTATTGGAATTCTTTGAGAGTGTCAATAAATACGTGGATAAAGGTGAACCAGTAGACATTGACTATCTGGACTTTCAGAAGGCTTTTGACAAAGTCCCACATCAAAGGCTACTGGGTAAACTCATCAGCCATGGAATAAAAGGACAGGTTCTGTCCTGGATTTGTGACTGGCTTAAGGGCAGAAAGCAGAGAGTAGTAATAAATGGCAAATTCTCTGGGTAGAAAAAGGTAAAAAATGGGGTCCCTCAAGGCTCAGTACTGGGACCAATGCTTTTTAATTTATTCATCAATGATCTAGAAGAAGGGGTACATAGTAAAATAGCAAAGTTTGCTGATGATACTAAATTATTTAGGGTAGTAAAATCTGAAAGAGATTGCCAAGAGCTCCAGAGGGATCTCTTAGCATTGGGTGAGTGGGCAACCAAGTGGCAAATGTGCTTTAATCTTAACAAGTGCAAAGTAATGCACATTGGGGCCAAGAATCCAAATTACGTCTATAAACTGATGGGGTCTGAGCATTCTGCAAAACACCAGGAAAGGGATCTTGGGGTTTTGGTGGACAGTTCAATGAAGGTGTCAACCCAGTGCACAGCAGCAGCAAAAAAAGCAAATTCAATGCTGGGAATAATTAGGAAGGGAATAGAAAATAGGACAGCAAGTGTCATTTTGCCCCTTTATAAATCTATAGTGAGGCCACATTTGGAATATTGAGTACAATTCTGGTCACCACACCTCAAAAAGGATATTGTGGAACTAGAGAAGTTGCAGAGAAGGGCAACCAGAATGATTAAGGGTCTGGAACACCTCCCTTACGAAACCAGGCTGCAACGTCTAGGCCTCTTCAGTCTGGAGAGATGGCATTTAAGAGGGGACCTGATTGAAGTATATAAAATTATGCACGGTACAGAAAGGGTGGATAGAGAAAATTTCTTTTCTCTATTGCACAACACTAGAACCATGGGGCACTCTATGAAGCTGATGGGTAGGAGAATAAGGTCTGACAGGGGAAAGTATTTCTTCACCCAAAGGGTCATCGGCTTATGGAATGTGCTGCTGGAAGAGGTGGTGACAGCTACCAGTCTGGATGGCTTTAAGGTAGGGTTAGACAAATTTATGGATGACAGATGTATCAATGGCTACTAGAACGAATGCCCAGGTGCATCCGTCAGGCTGAGGGGGGGGAGGAACTGGGGCGCTTCTAAGGCCATCTGCTGGGACTTGAGAGCAGGAGAAGGCTTGTCCTTGTCTCTGCTTGAGATGCCCATGAGCATTTGGTGGGCGACTGTGTGCAACAGGATGCTGGACTAGATGGGCTGTGGCCTGATCCAGCAAGGCTTCTCTTATGTTCTTATGTAATTAAAAACATAGAACACATTTTATTATTACAAAGAGACTGATACCCTTTGCCAGCAGAACACTGGAATGTTAAAAGTTAATTGGGCTTGCTTTAGAGTTTGCCATTAGAACTGTCAGAGACCAGATTTTGAAGTAAAATTGTAGATTTTAAAAAAGTGCTCTACATGTATGGCAATGAAAAGTTTCATCATTTGCAATGAAATGGCAAACAACCGTTGCAAGTCCTACTAAGGTAAAGTGCTGAAGTGTGTCGCCAGAAGATCATATTATGAATTTCTTTCTTTTTTTAAAAAAAACTACTTTAAAAACAAAAGAAACTAACCATCACTGCATCTGAAAACCAGAAGGTACCAGTTCATTTCACAGAAAAGCCCTCCACCCAACAATATTGGGCTACAGCTCTTGATTATAGATAAACTAAGACCCTTTCTGGACATACTTCAGTTAAGCTGTGTTAATTAGATCTGAATTAGCTATGTCTGAATCGACAACAAGCAAAGGCATTAAGTGGGCATTAGAACAGTAAATGTGTGCTGAAGACTCAGAGTGCTAGCACCAATGTAGACCACATTTCTGATCTGGATCTTCTCTACTCCCATGCAGCTGATTTGTTCTTAGCAGCTCCTTATTCTGGGTTAACAAGTAAGTGTAGAAAGGGCCTAAGTATTATAGCACTTTTGCTACATAGGAAATAGAATTCCTGCCAGTTTTTGGAGCAGGAAGACACATGTTTTAGAGTGAGAAGAAGTCTCCAAACTGAAGTATTCTTCTGCTAGATTAAAAAAAAAAGTGAAGATTTTTGATCAGTGACTGGTAATGCCTCTAAGACTGTGTCTGTTCACTGGAACAGAAAAACATGCATCCAACAGATCATTTAAATTAGATAGTCACATTTCCAGGGACTATTATTTGAATTTAAAAATGACTGTTTCCTGTATTATACTCCACATTAACTATCTTCACAAGTTTTTCCTTTCTTTTTAAGAAGTGCTACTGACAATAAGCATCAGTCATGCAAGTTCCTTTAGAGCAGAGGTGTCAAACTCAATTTTGCAGAGGGCCATATATTAAATTTAGAATGTGTAGGCGGGCCGGATTCAAATAAAAAAAATGTACTGAATTATTATAGGGAGCAAAGCGACCTCCCCCCCCCGTGACCCCTCCCCCATCCCTCCTCACAGGGTGCTCAGCCATGCGCCTATGTGTCCTCGTGCTACTCGGGAGCCCCTGCCCCATGTTCCCTGGGGCATCTGGGCACGTGCCCTCCGCCGCCGCTCAGGTTAACCCGCTTGTGCTGCCTCCTGCTGGCGTGGAAGGAGAAGGAGAAGGAAGCCGTGGAGATGACGCACGAGCGAGGCCTGCCCGCCCGCTCGCAGCGGCTAAGCTGGCTGCGCTTGACCGGGTCGCACTGCCCTGCTCACCTGCCCCTCACCAGGTGGTGCCCCAGGGGGCGGGGTTTGCCCTCCTTTCGCGCGCTGTCAGGTAGACAGCACAGTCAGAGCTGACGGGGAGGGGGGGCTTCTCCCATCGGCAGCGGAGGCGCGAAAGGTGCCCCATGGCTGCAGCCCTGTGGGTGGGGGAGTGGCGCTGCAGTTCCTAGCATATTGGGCCTTGCCTTCACTTCACGGAGGAGGCAGTGGCTGAGAAAGAGCGAATTTCTACAGGCGCCATTCTCTGCTCTTCTGCTGCTGCTGCTGCTGCTGCTGAGAGAATTAATGTTGCTTCTCTCGGCAGCAGCAGCAGAGCCGAGCGCCGGCGCCTGTAGAAATTCACTCTCTCTCCAGCGGCAGCATGCACGCAGTGCCTCCTCCTCCTGGGCGATCGCAGGCCGTATCAAATCAGCCCGCGGGCGGCATCCGGCCCGCGGGCCGTATGTTTGACATGACTGCTTTACAGCCTGATACCTAGAAACAATCTTTATGACAAACTTCTAAGTACCACTTCCTTTTGAAGGACAGAAAATAAACACAGGTGCCTTATAACAATGTTATTACTGTTGCTTCTATTACTGCAATAAAGTTGCTCTCAGGAATATTAAGAATTTCAAAAACAAGTTGATCAAGTGATTAATTCTGGAAGTTTTTTCTAATTTCTTGCACTTGTCACTCACATCTGCTTGTATCCAAGGGCATCCTAAAAGAATAGGTGGGAGAAATCTGGAAAACTTGGCTATTAAAAGAACTAAGGGATGGTCATACTAGCAGACCAGGAAGAATCTGCTTCTGTATTACCACTGACTATCCTGAACTACATGAGAATGAGACAAGAAAAACTAGTTAGAAATTGAGAAGCAAGTGTCAGAGAAAGACATAGTTAAATTGATTTGGTTTCAGGGGAGGGGGAATTCTTCCTATTTTACCTAAGGTTTTCCAAAAAGAAGGATACTGAACAGGAAAGAATCCTATTTCTCTCTAGTAGACATCAATAGTATGTGATATGCACTACAATCGCAGCAGACTCATTTATTTGGAGCAGAATCAGACAACATATTAATGGTGGGTTGGTGAGGAATGCGGAACAAATAAATACCATATTTGCATCTGGTATATTGACAGTAAACATGCATTACTCACACAGAAAGATCACAATTTTAGAAAGTGTCAAATTTTTATATTTCAACAAAACAAATTGTTTGTTTGCAGCAGACAACGATGAACTAGATGAAGATGCAATGATAATTTATAATGGTGGCAATGTCAATGGAATTCAGACAGCAGTAAAGGTAAGCAGCCTCTTTGACCCAGACATTCTCACACATAATTTACACTTTTTTTGCGGGGGGGGGGGACTTTTCTTTTTTGCTTTCCTTCTCTTTTATTTCGTTCAGACATTGCTTCCTGTGAATCTTTCACCTGTTCCCTTCCCAGTCAAAAGAACCTGGGTATATGCACTACAAGGTGAATATACCAATTGTTTTGCACTAGTGTCCAGTGTAAAGAGCGTTAATTCAATGGGCAAGATCCTACAATGAATTGCTTCAAATATAGAGCTGATGATACTCATTTCCATTTAATTTAACGAACTGCAGGGGGAAAAGGGGGACTTTAATTTCACCATTCCTTTGTTTCTTTTGTTTAGAAAATATACAAAATGTAGGCAAGCATAAATGGTTGACAGATATAGCATGTTTATTTTAGGGTTCTCTCTTAAGGGAGACAGTATGGTAGACAGATGGTTTAATGAACTATTTGAATTGTGGGACGTGCTTTTCCAAAACGTGCATCAATTTGATCTGGGGGGTTATGTATGTGCCATCAAGCTTTAGGCACTCCTCTTTTATCTTTTACATGAGTAAGCTGCCTCCAGGTGTCACTTATTCCTCTATCTCTGGATATCCTGGAATATCCATGCTTTATTCCAGAATACCCAAATATCATGGAATAAGTAAGCAATGTCTGAATGCAGCATCCTTCTGTTTTCGGAAAAAAACATTCTGGAATAAAACATTGCTGGGAGTGCTTTATTCTGGAATATTGGTGCCTTTTTTCTGGAATGTCCAAAAATAGCAGAATAAGTAAACATCCAGAGGTAGCCTTATTAGAAAGCTTTGGGGGGAAGGCTGTAAAACTAGTTACTACATTGAGCAAGGTCTTATGGTCCAGGCTTTAATTTGAGATTTAGTTAAATTTTCTTTCAGCTGTAATATAGCTGTAATGGGTATTATAAGAAGAAATTGGTAATAATTTAGTTTGCCATTATAACCACAATTACAGAGCAGTTGCAAGGAAAGGATTGAACTTTTTATTTTTCTTCATTATAATAATTAGTGCAGGGGGCGTGCACTTCTGGAGCACTTGATAATTTATAGTCTTTCCATACCTGTCTTGTAGTTTTTGGTAGTTCTCCTTTGGACAGTCTTGAATGTTTGTTTGTTTAATGGAAAATAAACTTATTAATCTTATTTTCCTAATGCTTTAAAAATTGTGAGGGGAAGAGTAATTGGTATTATTTAAAAGTAAAAGAAAACTTTTGGTTAAATGTTCATTCAAACTGTAGCTATTCTTCTAATAAGCTAATTGGTTTTGTAAACCTCATTTTCTACGAATTTTTAATTTTATTCCCAACTGAATTGTAGTTCATTTAAGAACTGTATTCTGGTTTCTAGGTATTATAATACTTAGGTATTTTATACTTCTGTAAGACATTTTTATTGCTGTTCTTCTCCCGATTTCTAGTTGTACTTTGGAGTTCACTTTGTGAGGAGAATGTTTGACTTCTTGAGATTAATACACAGTCCTGATACTTTTTCTAAACAAGCTCAGTTCAGCTCATAATACTTCTAAAGCAAACATTGGTGAGTTGGCAATTAATAATTATTTTAAGGTTTTGTCTAGGGTTGTCAACATTTTTATGGCCAAACTGAATTGCATAGATGATAAGGGGCACTCTTGCTTTGTTCCCCTAATGATGTTAAAGTCTTAAGAGATGGGTTGATTGACTTAGATTTGGGCTGTAGAGGCCAAATAAAATCACTGTATAACTGCAATTTTTTCCTTGAAAGTCACACTCTCTCTCTTTTAGTAAATAATCATGACATTATATACTATGCATACGATCAGCAATATTTCTCCCATATTGTTCCATATGGGTCCATATGAATCAGAAATGATAGTTGACTTGCCCAACTTTTGTCAGGGAATCTTTCCTAGTATTTGGAACGGGGCTGCTGTTAAGTACTTAGTCAAATAGCCCCGTTAAATGTGGCATTTGTACACATTGAAAAGTTATGTAAAAAGCAGGTGGAAGGCCACCAGGGTCCAGAGCCTTGTTACCTTTTAAGTTTTTTTTTAAGTGACAATTTCTACCTATGTAATTGAGGAGATCCAATTACTAATTAATGATCTGAAAGTTCTGGAAGGTTAATATTGCCCAAATACATCTCAGCCAAATCTATACTCCACCACAGTATTCTATACAGGTGTGGGACACACCAGTCCAGAATAAGCAATCCATCCCAAGTTGGGACAGATTGCTTCTGGAGTGGAACAAGAGTATCTCACTGGGATGGCCTGTTCCATGCTGGTCCAGGGTGCATCTGAATGCTCTGAAAGCCAGGTATGAATTTATGCTGTAGCTATACTATTTTCTTCCATTAAATTTTATTTTATTATTTCCCTTTTACTGTACAACTGTTTGTACATTTCTGCTATTCCTTGTATTTTCCTGTAGTGCTTTTCCATCTATGGACCAAAATAAGCTAGAAGCCGTCAAACATGAGATTTCAAGAGACTGAACACTGATATCTTGGGAGACAGTGTACTAAAATAAACTGGAATGGACAAATTTGATTCAGATGACAATTACATCTACAACCATGGGTAAGAATTCCTCATAAAGAATGGGGTAGTCCTCACAGTCAATAAATAATTAATAATATAACTAATATAATTTTGTAACCCACCCTGAGACCTTTGGGTATAGGGCGGGGTAGAAATACAAATAAATATATAAAAGGGCAAGAAAAGCAGTACTGGAATGCAATCTTAAAAATGACAATGATTTCCAATCAGGTCCAAAACAAACCACTCAGCATCACAGTAATCCAAGAGTATGGTCCAACCACTGATGCTGAAGAGGCTGAAGTTGACCAGTTGACCACAGTTCTAGAACTAAATAGGAGACTGAAATGATTCAAAAAAGAAAATCAAAAAGTAACTGGCTTTGAAATACAAAATAAAGCAGAGCAGAGACTAGTATAGTTTTGTCAGAAGAACTCACTGGTACACAACACACACTATTTTCCAATAGCCAAAAAGGCAATTCTACACATAGTCAATATTAATATCAAATTGTATATAATTTGTAGTGCAGATGGTGAAGCTCTATTCATTCAGTAAAAACAAGTATGGCCCTTTCTGCACTGGGCCTTATTCCAGATTATATCTCAGAATAGAGACCTGTCATCAGTATCCTGGTCTAGACTATGACAGGCCCTGCCCAGAACTTCCTGCAGTCAGCACTAAGGTGTAGACAGCAAGTCCTTATTCTGAGATGAAATCCAGAATAAGGGTCAGTGCAGAAAGGGCTCTGGAGTTGACTGTGGCTCAGAACATAAGCTTCTTATTGAAACAATTCAGGCTTAAACTGAAGAAGGTAGGGAAAACCACTAAACCATACAGATATGACCCAAATAATATCCCTTATAAATATGCAGTGGAGGTGAAATTTAAGAGATTAGATCTGGTAATCAGAGTGCACAACTATGGACAAGTTTGTAATACTGTGCAGGAGGCAGCAACAAAAAACATGCAAAAGAAAAAGTAGAGCAAGAAGGCAAAAAACACACACCCATCTAATGAGGCTTTGCAAAGAATTGAGATAAGAAGGAAAGCAAAAGGTTGGGAAGAAAGAGAAAGGCATACCTAACTGAACGAAGATATCCATAGAACAGCAACGAAAACTAAGACAGCCTTCTTAAACACGCAATGAAAGAAACAGAAGAAAACAACATGAATGGGGAAAATGACAGATCTTTACAAGAGAGAGATTTCAAGGGAATGTTTATACAGCAATTGGTACGATAAAGTTAAAAAAATGGGGGAGACACAACAGAAACAAAGAAATAAAAAGAAAGAAGTTACAATAAATATGAACATCACTGGTGACCATGATGGTGTCACCAGCCTAGATAAAGACATCCTCAAAAGTACAGTGGGTCTTAGGAAGCATTGCCAGCAACAAGACTGACAGGGGTAATGGCTGAACGATTTTAAATTCTAAAAGTTGATGCTAGTAAGTGCTACTACCCCCAATATGCCAACAAACTTGGAAAACTCAAGAGTGGTCAAAGGGTTGGGAAATGACAGTTTGCATTCCAATCCCAAAGAAAGGCAATGCCCCAAAATGTTCAAACTAGCAAACTACTGCACCCATTTCACACACTAGCAAGGTAATGGAACCTGCTCATTAAAGTTCAAGAAAATAATATGAATGTATTTTGTCAACACTATATATAATACTTTACTATATAACTGGTATTAATGCTGCACTCATACATTTATTTTGTTTATCTTGATTGCATTCCTGTGTGGTTATTTCAGAATTAAATGTAGAATATCCTCAGTTTGAGCAAGGTCACTTATCAAATATCACATTTGATCATATCCATTGGGAGACCCAATCCCCAGCCATCTAAGAAGTGTGCCTGTAGAAATGATCTCTCTGTTGGACTGAATTGAAAAGCTTTCATGCATGTGAGCTTTGGAAGTTTTGTGAGAACTTCTGTATGTCAAAAAAAAAATCTGCAACAATGCATAAAGTTTTGTAAAAACTCACAGAAAGAGATCTATTTAGAAACCTTTCAATGACCGTATTAATATATTTCACTTTGCTGAAGCCAAAAAGAACAAAGTCAACTTTGTCGGCAGCAGGTTTGGCACTAGCAGGGCAAAGGGGCTTTCTAGGATCTGCCGATAATCTCAGTTAGGCCCAGTCACCCCACATAATAATCTTTACAGGCTTGCAAACCATGGTGCCACCCAAGTTGTTAACAAGCTGGCATGGTTTGAGCATCAAAGGCAAAGAGGAAACTGTGTTTGCATGTTTGGCACACCAGCTAATGAGGAAAGTCAATTGGCCCTTTGTCTTGAGGGTCTGAAGAGCTTGCTCTAATGTTTGGTTTCTTGGTTGGCACTTGTTCAAGTAATCGCTCATGGCCTGACAAAGCAGCACTTGTGTTTTATTAGTAGCCATGCTGAACTCTCCCGCTTGTGCTGTGTTGTCTCTCAATAGAATGCTGCACCAAAGGGCACACTTATTTGAAAACACTAAATCAAAGCATGATGATCTTTGCCCAGCAAATGAAGCTAAAAGGCAACAATAAAAGAGTTTACAGCAGCAGGTCTCCTTTTGTTTGAAAGGGAGTGAAAAGGACACAAGATATCAACGGACATCTACAATATGGGGAAGGAATAATAATAATAAAATAAAAACCTGTATGCATACTGAGCAATACCCTTTAAATTAGAATGTGTTGTTGTGCAAGGTAGCAAGATGATGAAGAAAATCTTGGGCATTTTACCCACTGATGATGAATTTCTTAATAGCCTGCTCTGCCTTTGTAAAGGAACTTTATTTTTTACTCAAATAAATAAATAATGAAATACCACAGCTTTTGCATTAAGGGGGTTCTTATGTAACTGCAAATCTTCACAATCCACTGTTTTGTCCTCTAATGTTTGTTCAGACATTAGTACTCCTTGATCATTTTTCTTCCCACTTCCTCCTCTAAAACACAATTGCAACACCAAAGCTTATCAACTTTAGACAGGTAAAATATGGGTGCATTTTGTAACCCTCTGGCTGTGATAAGGCACAGCAAAAAAAAAAAAAGCTTCTCTGAGGCAGCTCAGAGAAGGATTCAAGGTGAGATTCTTCACATATCAGTCTGTCAATCCCCCTTTCATGGGCATTTTGCACTAGAAAAGGTGGATTAGAGAAGGTTGGGAACACGAGGGTCACACACAGTCTATCTGAGATGCCTCTGAGGTGTAATTTTTGTTTTGTATGAATACAGCCTATCTTTCATGTTTCTCTCATGTCTGGGACTGATATTACATTTTTTGCTTTTCATTATTGTCTTTGTGCTAAGGATTTTAACCCTCTGTAACTTTCTTATAAAGAAAAATCAAAGAGAGAACATGGAAAGAAATTAATAATTTAATATGAAACACACCTCAGGAAAGAAAAATCTTACAAGACAAGGAGTAATTAAAAGACAATTAACTGCTAAGTTCCAAACCTCATGTCAAAGGATAATATTAAAATGACTGTACATCACACAAACAGGGCATTTTCGATCAACATTAAAGACTGCTTTTGAAAACAATCTTATTGCAAGCAGGGATTTTATTTTATTTTTTAAAAAACCGCTGAATACTATTGTGTTATATTACTTTAAAGAAGTATTCTGTTGAAAATTCCACTGCCATTTGACTGTAGAAAAGAAATGCTTGAGCACCACCAAAGGCGCTGATGTGAAAACAAAATGTGGTAATTTTATATTATTGTCATATCATCAGGCAAGAAACTTTCACTGCTTTCTTGGTTTAATAAAATCTGTAAAAATGGAAATGACACACAATGTTATACTGTGTTTGCCATCCCCCCAAAATTGCAAAATAGACTTACTAGCAATTTTGATTTTGTCTCATGCCAGAATTGTCAAAATTTAAATCTTACTATAGTACCCTCTATGTTTATATATAAACCTTGAAAAATAATATGGAAAATTTCTGCTGGAGATTGTTTTAAAGCCACAGAGAGGAAAGAGTCACATGCTAGAAACCAAAAAAACTACCTTTTTAACAGTGTGGACAAAATTCAGAAATGTGCACACATAGTCTTCTGATTTCTTCTATTAACTTCCATTTCTATTTTATTTTATTGACGATATTAGAGAGAAGCTGAAACTGAAATAATTCCTACTATAAATTTATTTAAGGTAATGGTAGAAGCTGTCTGCTAATACTGTAAAAGAGATTTCCACCTCCACAGCAGTCCCATACTTTTTTCTCATCCTCTAGACTCCCGTGCAGATATTCAGAAAGTGAAGCAAATTTGAGGAAAGAAAAGGAAGTGGTGAAAGGGAAATCCCATTATATAAGCAAAGGTCTGTTGACTGGATACAGAACATTGCCTCAGATCTTTAGCAGGAATGCTCCATGTTGGCAAAAGAGAGTTTATTCAGAGAATGCACCAGAAGGACCAGAACTTTAACATAATCAGGGAATAATTCTCAACAAACAATCAACAGACGGAATAAGTTTCAAGTATATTTTTACTTTAAAAAGTCAAAGTATGTCCTGATCCATATGGCCAACTATTTTTTTTTTACCAGCCATATGGCTTACTGCTTTTCAACAGCACAGACGCTATCCTCGGCTTATTTTGTTCATTTTCAAGGATTCTTTAATTGTACTTTACAGCACTGGATACAAATTTAAATGGACATAAAGTTTAGACAATATGTATAGGATCTACTTGTAAACTGCTATTAAACATTTTTCTTGTTTCATGTTACATTAAGAGTTGAAGTGAGCAGTGACCAGGTGACTGCGCCATTTAAAAAAATTATGTATAATCTGTTGATCTGCAAATTTACTACTGGAGCAGTCCATAGAGGAATCCAGGGCCTGCCTTCCTCATGCTAGAGAACCAGGTCCCTCCCACTCCTAGTATGCTACATCTGCACTGGGCAAAGGTAAGAGTGGGACTCACCTGGTCTTGCTGTTCTACCAGCAGAATAAGCTCTGTATTTCAGACTATGGAGGCATGTGGCCGGCACACCTCCACAGACCAGTATACAATGATTCTTAAATTTGTGAAATTAATTGTTAAACCACAGAGAATAGCAATTCATTTTTCTGTCCGATTCTTAAAATAGGAAGTCAGCTCTGCTATTATTATTATTTTTATGGAAGCATGATAAGCTGTACATAAGTAAGTAGAATTTAAACAGAGTTTCCTTCCTATTAGAATATTCTAAAAACTGACCAATAGGTTGCTCACTAGAGTTGCAATTAAACAATGCTTTTTTAAATAGAGAACTACTAATGAAAGCCCTTTTGCTGCCTCAGTATGTTCCACACACCTTAAAAAGATATATATGATTCCTTCCCCTCCTAAAAAACCCTATTATTTTCTTTAGCTGTTTGCATCTGAAGTACTTAACAGTGGCGGCCAAATAATGTAGTTTAATGTCACTTAAACAAGATGGCACAAAGTAGTCAAAATAAAGTGGCCACTTGAATATCGCCAGAACCAACCAACTGAAAGATAGTGACTGAAAAAAAGAAAACACAATAGATAATAGACTTGACTATATTTTTATAGGTGAATTTAGAGGTAATGAGTAGCATTTCCATAAGAATATACCTCATAGCAGCAAACCAGTGAGCTGCCCAAGTGCAAGGTCCAGTCTAAATATGTTTCTCAAGGACTCCTTTTGAACTAGGGTAGGACTGAATAGTTCTTCTAATAAAGAACTGCCCTCCAACAACATGTAGCTTTTTCGCATAGAGAACAACCAGTCCCCGAAGGGGGAAATTGCGGAAAGTATTGGGGAGCCTCAGAATATTCCCCTTTGAAAGAATCCCCTCCTTCACTATAACAGACCCTGTCTGCACTGGATCTTATTCCAGATTACATCATAGAATAGGGACCTGTCATCTGCCTTCAGAATGAGGGAACATCTCAGCAAAATGACTAGTCATTTTCTTTCCATATTTGGATTTTTTGAATTAGATAAAGCCAATGATTTATCTACTTGCTACTTTGCCAATGTTATCACACTCTGAAATATGGGTCATATGAGAACTTAGAATATAGAGTGGGACAGTGAAACAAATTAATAATATGGAGGCTAGATTAAGGGTAGACAAATGAGTTACTTAATTAAATCTAAATTTAAAGTAATTCCAGATTTCTTTTTGTGAATCATGGAAGTCTGAGAAAGTTGTCACTCAATTACAGTCCTGTTTATTGAACTGGATAGAGCAGTTGTTGTAACACTAAACCTATCCCTTCTGTAAAGCTCCATTGTCTTGCCAAGCATGCAATCTTGAGTCTGGCCAATTAACTAGTTAATAGCTTCTGCAATTCCTTATCCAGAGATACAGGATGTGTTCAGACATAACAAAAAGTGTGCCTCAGAAGCATCTTGGAGAGACAGTGTGTGCAAGCCTTCTCTAATCCACCTTTTCTTGAAGAGAATGTTTAGGAGAGGGTGAGAGCAGCACTGGCATGTGAACAATCCCACTTGAAGCCTTCTCTAAGCCACCACAGAGATGCTTTTATTTTTTGCTGTGTCTGATCACAGGTACAATGAATGCACAAGGTGATACTCAGCAATCTATTATTTTGCATGAGTTTCAGCTTCTGAAGCAGAAGCAAGGGGAGCTCCACATGGAGAGTACATTTCAATAATCTAAAAATAAAAATACCAAGGGCAGTGATGGTCAGGGTTTCCTTTATCCAGGTAGCATTGTAGCTAATACACTATCTGAAGCTGCTATCAGACACTGCTAGTCACAGATATCAATAGGCCCTATTGTAATGTTCGCAAGGCTACCCTAACCTAGGTAAAATGTTACCTGAGATGCAAAATAGAAGTAACTTTTGCAGTTTTTAATAAAAGAAGAAGAGTTGGCTTTTCTACTCCACTTTTCTCACCCATTTAAGAGGACTCAGAGTGGCTGACAAAGCTTTCTATTCTTCTCCCCAACACAGAACACCCTCTGAGATAAGTGGGGCTGTGAGAGCTCAGAAGAGAGCTGTGACTAGCCCAAGGTCACCCAGCTGGCTTCATGGAGGAGTGTGGAATCAAACCTGGTATTTCCAGATAAAAGTTTGGCTCCCTAACAACTAGACCACACTGGCTAGGAGAAAAGGGACACAATTATTCCATTTTATGCTTGCACATTGATGTTTTTCAATTTTCATATGTCTAGAGCAGGGGCATCAAACTCAAATACACAATAGGCCAAAATTAAAAAATTAGACAAAGTAGCAGGCCAACCTAATTGAGAAAACGCTGAATCTGGAAGAAACAAAGCTTAATACTATAAACACATATTAAATCAAATGTTAAATGAAAGACATACGAGGGGCATTCACTTTTCTAGAAAGCTGTTTTCCAACTTTCATTTGGCCATTTCTGGGAAGGGTGGCCCAATGTGATCGGTAGCATGAAGTCTTTAATGAACGTCGACAGAAGAGGGGCCTTCAGCAGAGCATTCTGGGATTTGTATTATTAGCCGTGCATGCCCTGACTACTAGCAGGCCAGCTCTAGTAGACATTTGGCATTTTCTCATGGGCCAGCTATAATTTCACTCCAGGCCAGATTTGGCCTCTGGGCCTGAGTTTGGCATCCATGGTTGAGAGAATTCAGGATAAGTAAAAACAAACAAACCTTTAAATGAAAACACTTGTGAATCACTCACACATGCCTACAATAGCAATACTACATGAACCTACTGTTTTGCCACGGTAGTGTATGTTATTGTCAATTAGGCAACAGTTTCTACAAGGAGACATTTTTTGACAGGGAAGGGAAGGGAAAGAGAAACTGCTGAGAGCTGTCGCTGGAAGTGTTATCTGAGAGAAGAGATTGGAAGAATATTGCAAGCATTAAAGATAAGTTCCAAACCAGTTTTGATGCTTGCGGAAGTCACAACTGGAAGGACATTGGTTTGGAACTTTTCTCCAATACTTGCAATCTTTACGCTTGCAGCGGTCATAGCTGGAAGGACATTGCAAGCATTGGAGAAAAGCTACAAACTACTTGATGCTTGCAATAGTCACACTGCCTTTCCCTTCTCCAACAGGAGATTTTGCAATTACATTTACACTACTGTTAAAGGACATCTCCGCACTTGCATAGTGTACTGGAACAAGTTACTCACTTGCACTCTTCTTCCACATGGGATTAGTGCCATTCTGGTCCAGAACTGTTCCTATCCCAGTTTATTGGTAAACCTGTTTAAAACAGCCCACAATTTTTCCAAAGCTGTCCAGGCATTAGTGCCACCGCAGACCCATCCTAAAACTTTGCATAAGCTTAGACGATGGAGCTGTGACATTTCCCATTGTTCTTTATGCAGGCTTTAAAGATAACTTCATAACCCTGATACGGATGTAATTCAGCCCCACGCTCACACATGTGATGTGACATTGGAGTGATGAAGACATGGGCCAATCACAGGGAAGGGTGGGTGGTGCTTGTGGTAGAAGTATGGTTTACTTGGACCAGAACAGAGAAGGCACATTCAGACTGCCTCTGGTGTTGGATCAGGACAACAGCATCTATCCTTTGCAATGTGCATGCTATTTAGTGGGCTTGGATTAGGACAGGTTAGAGCAGACTAGTTAAATGACTCAAGTGTGGAAACAGCCTAAGAATCCAACAGGCCAGCTTAAATTAAGCACAAGAAGTAGCTCTTTATATGAATGAGCAGTAGGCAATGCTGACATATGAATGAAAGAAAAAGCTCCAGTTTACTTCCTATGAAGAAAATATTTTTTAAAGCAAGGTGCTGAAATGAAATTTAATGACAGGACAACCTTTCTAAAGCTTAAATGGGAAAGAGATTGCCTCCTCTTGGCTACTAAAGCACACACTATTGTACTATCATTCTATCTGAGCTTCAACACAGAAAAGCATCATCCTCAATTTCCAAGGCTGTGTTTACTCTATGATGTCCTGCATTTGTGACCAAATGAATCTGCAGAAAAAACAGACAGCTTCTAAAGGTTAAACAAAAACATAATGCAGCACAGGGCTTCCTGTAGCTTGTATCCATTTGTGTCAGAGGAATTAATCTAGTTTTGCAAAAACAAAACAAAACAAAACTGAACATGTTCTGATTCCCAATGGTTTCACTGGGATGATAATATCACTGACATTACCAGTATTATGAAATGGATATGCATTATTTGTTCATTCTTAACATGCCAGAATTTGATGAGAATTCTTTTCATTAGTGTCCACTACGGGATATACCTTTAAAAATAATTAGTCACAAGGATGATAGATGAGATATTTCTCCACCTTTAATTCTTAACGTTTTCCAGTGCCCCACAGAGATGTAAGGTAATGCAAATGGAACGAAACATCAAGCTCCGATTCAGCATGGAAAAGCAACAACCCGTAAGTTCAAATAAGCCAACTAATTTCCAGTCAAACAAGGTAATTTCCAGCCAGATTCTTCTGATGTTTTTCTGTTTGCAATTTGCATAATTAAATAGCTTGGTGTTTCAAAGCAGCCACAGCAGTAAGGTCACAGGGTTATATGTTAAATAGCAACAACCTCAGCTTTTAAAAAAGAAAACCAGAGAGCAGCTGATCTTCTGTCACATAATTTTCTCTTTCTCGCCTTTTTTTCCCTTTGGGGTGAGGGATCACAGACATTTTACTCTGGCAGGGAAGCTGTCGGCCTTTGTGCTTTTGCAAGCAATGCAGGATCACAGCTGTCCTTGATTATTGAGAAACCTCTTTTAATGATTTCTTCTCTCTTCCCTCCCCAAACAGCAGGTCATCTTTTTGACATGAACATCTCTTTTTAAGAGGTACAACACTGGGGTTTTAAAGAACAGAGAGTACAGAGGCAAATAAAAGAAGGTCATTTGATGGATTTTTAAGGCTAAAATTAAAATTTTAAAAAGAATAAACCAAGGTTTTTAGGCACTCTGAAAAGTGATGTTGAACCAACAGGTTCATACAGAGAAGTGTATGTCATGAATGTCCCCCATACCAATTTTCAGCTTTTGAACACCAACCTTAACGTCTGTAGCATGAACAAGAAGTTCAGGTACGCTAGTCTGTTACCTAGGATTTTTGCTCTAAGCAGTGGAAGGAACTCATTTTTACATAGGGATGATTGCATTGATGGAAGGATACTTTCTGTAGACAGGAAGTGTGGTTGGGAGTCTAAGTCCTGTCCTGTTCACTTACACAAATGTTGGTTATGCATAAATTGCCACAGGAAATCCACATCAGGGCTCCTATATCTTTAATAGATAGACAGAAAATAAATTTTCATCCTGTGTAATTTGCAATGAAGGCAAGATGTGCTGAAATCCTCTTTTCTTCACAACTATTAAATGTGCAGAAATCCTGACCTGGATTCCATATAATAATTTCAGTCATAATATATTGGATGATATCGGGCATTGCCTGACTGCTGGTTGGATAAAGCTCTATTTCTCCGTTGTTTTGTTTTTTTCTCAATGTCTGCTGTATTGGATTTAAGGCTTTGCCTTGCATCTACTCGTGAATTGCTCCAACAATTGAATCAGGCAAATGAAAGAGAAGTTCACTGTTTGATCCTACGCTGTGTTCAGGCAGCGCTTAAAATATGGAATTACCACCAGGCTATACTGGGATTGCCACATGTATGCATGGTAATCCCAGCATAGCCCTGGGATATACAAGGGAAATCCCATGGTATTGCTATTCCAATAAAAAGAACTTCCAAAATGGCAATATGGGCTTACTTGTCTGCTGCCACCTTGAAAATGGCCACTGACCATTGACATATGGGAAAGTATGTGGCACACTACCAGTGAAACAAGCACTCAGACAGGTAATGGCCTGCCCTTGCCCCATGATTTTGCCCTATCATCTGGCAGGGATGGCGAGAGGCAATTGCTGGGTTTAAATAAGATCCCACATTTTGCCATCTGGAGGCAGCCCAACAGGTGTTTATTATGGCTAGTAGAGCAGAGGTCAAAATCAAGAATAATTAGGGCTAATGATGAGATCAGAGGGCAGCAGGAGATTCCTCTTTGATTTCACCCACTTTGGATAAGATTAAGGATGAAGATGAACCAGCATGCAGCAGTGCTGTACATTTCTAGGTGCACCCTGCAGTGCTGGCCTCCACTACATGGGGCACAGTAAGGTCCATTTCTGTGCACCCCACCAAAAAAAGAAAATTGACGCCACTAAATCTAATCAATCACATATTCATTAGACAGCTCTGAGATTTCAATTCAAGGTTAACTGAAATATCTGAACACAAAGTTTGAATTACTTGGTATCTGATGTTGCCCAGCTTGCCCTCATGGGTCAGCCACCAAACCATTTTACTTCATCAGATAGATTTTTCCCTTCAGGAACCTGTCTAACTTCAGCTGAATTCATACAGATACCATGTTCAAATGTTACGAATATTCATGCCCATGATGAATATTCTCTACTAAGCATAAATGATCCAGATATTTGCTGCATTAAACCTAAACATGCTCAGCTTTTTCCTGGGACCCAGGAAGCCAAAGAAAGCCTTTGGGGAGTACTTGCCTGGCTGCTGAACTTGGCATTTATTTTTTATTATAAAATGTGTCTGTTGAGAATTTCAGTCTGCCCCCATTTTGCTTTCTTTGCCAGGGGCCTGTTTACACTAGCCACAGCCTGCCTGTGAGATCTACTTAAAAACAAACAAACAAACAAATAAACCCCTAAAACTAAAAATCTAGAACTAGGTCCAAAAAAGTATTAAATAAATATTTTTTTAAATATATTGCATGCCGTTCTTAATATTACAAGTGAACGATCTCACTTTATTCATTTCATAAATAAAATTACAAATCGGAGGGTTAGTTGCACTGTTGGACCAAGTGGGACTTGGAAATCTTTGCCAATGTATTAGGGATGTGCACGAATGGGTTTTTTTGCGTTTGAATTCAAATCAAATAGAATATTCAAACATTCTCTTCGAATATGTATCTGTGCACATTTTGTATGCATCTTGTTTTATCCTGTATGCATCCCGTTTTCATCCCACACTATCAGCACGAATGCGTAAAGATATGTATGAGATAAATACTTCAGTTTGGAATATACTGTAGGGATTTGCAGGAATGTTCTAAACATTCAAAACCACTCAGGGAAAGGGAATCCTGCCTGTATATTCTGCTTCCCCCCACCTTTTTCAGATTTGCGCTGGATCACTCCAATGAGGGTATCCTTTTAGTATGTCAAAATCACATGTACACAGAATGTGTTCTCACCTGAAGCATAATGCATATGAAATTGATTATGAAGTAGGGATGTGCATGAATATTCGAAGACATTTGAAATTTGATCGAATTTGTCCAAATTCAGATATCCAAATTCGAATCAAATGTCCATAAATTCAAATTTACACGTTCAAATGAATTTTTAATTTTTGAATCTATTCATTTGAATTATTACGACATTTGTACGTGTACGGGTTTGTACATGATGTGTACTTGCATGTACACATCTTTCCTCCATCCATACGCATTTGCATATGGGATAACTACGGGATGCATATGGATGTGTAACAATGTACAACAATGTGTAACGATGCATATGGGCACATACAAATGTTGTTGACATTCATAAGTGCAAATTCAAATCAGAAATTTGAATGAATAGATTCAAATTTGCTTAATTTGAATGAAATTTGGGTAAATCCAAATATTAAAGACTCAAATCAAATAAAATTTTTGGATATTTGATTTGAATCAAATCCCAAAAATGGCATTTGTGCACACCCCTATTACAAATTGAGAAAAAAGCCTCGTGTGTACTTGCTGTCTACTGGCAGAATAAAGATGATTGGAGGTAGGACAGACGCTTTTCTTTTTCCCAGTTAAGCTTTAAATATTTCTTTCTGCATTTATATAGCATGTGAATGTGGGAGAGATTTGATGTCCGGTCACTTTTAAGATCATTTTAGGAATCTACACGGTGCTGTGGTGTGGATTTCCTATCTATACATATTTCTTTCCAAAGCAGAGTCGCTTTTTGGTTTGTTTGCTTGTTTTCACAAATATGAACAAACATGGGGAAATACATTTCCACAGCTCCAACCTTGTGTACATTGAGAGCAGGTACTCACTTGAGTGTATGGCTATTTTCAAAAGTACACTTGTACTCATTTGCACAAACTTAGAACTGCAATACTCATGCTGCCTCTCTTTAGCATGAAGAATGGTCCAAAATACTGATGGGAGTCATGACATTTTCCTTGCAGACAGACTGCTGAACCTACATGGCCATATAGGAGTCGATGTGGACTATGTTGCAGCTGACTCAATATTTTCTTCTCAGTGTGTACCATCTCTGTATAACCTCTGAGGAGAATTAAAGACTTCTACAAGCAGTTAAAATATTTAAGGAAAATATGCTGGGGTGCATGAAAAAACTAAAAGCTCCTCAGTGAAAATCAAGTTGATTCAACGACTGATTCAAGTGAGAAATTAAAATGAAAACTACATTTAAATTCAGAACATTTTTATCATCTCCTCAATAGAAAGCTCCAGGGCAGTTCACAAAATACTAATTGAAAATCACCAAAATAAAAAGTAAACATTGTAAAAACAGAATAAAATCACTAATAGGGAAAACAGTCAATAGCCAACAAAGGAATCTGATCAACAACAAATAATATTTTGTCATGCATTACAAATTTTGTTCAGTTATTTACATTGCAGGGGAGGAAATGATTCTATAACAAGGACCCCAAACTCATTTCCGCAGTGAATTGCAACCAATGCAGTTCCTTGAGCCAGTGGCATTTAACATGCTTGTAGTATTGCATCTGCAGTAGCTGCAGTTCAGGTACACCTCCACTAGAGGGAGCGATGAGGGATTTCAGTGTTGATTCACTCCCGATTTCTGGTTGTGCTGAGCCATCCTTTAATCTGCTACAGATCAAAGCTAAAATCAGCAGGGTCAAAGGCTAAATGGCAAACACTGTCTTCCAGTCCTTATATCCCTCTGCAACAGTTGTGGCTTACATTTTTATCCTGCCTAATTTCTGAGGGTGGATTATAACCAATTAAAGCATATAAGATATATTTTAAACATGAAAATCTCTGAACAGAAATCACAGTGTGCTGCACAGAGGAAACAATAAACTACCCTTTTTTGCGATCACTAAGGAAGAATGTAAATGAGCAGGGAGGTCTGGCCATTTTGGTCTTCCAGAGATGGCCCCGCATTAGGATCTTGGCATCCCCCCCCCCCAGTCACATGAAGTAAAAAGATGCTGGATAATCAGCATCGTTTTACCATGCACTGGGGGGAACTTAGCATGTTCCTTCTGCCTCTGGCAGAGCTTCCCATCAGGTTGATGGGAAGCAGCTTTGCCAGAAATGTGAAGTGTCCAGTCCTCCAGTTTGGAGATCTGGAAAGAGCTTTGCATTTAAGGTGGAGCAAGGGGCATCTTGGGAGGCACTCTTAGGCTGCATCCCCATGGTCTCCAGTTATTGCAATACCGAATCGGGGCATCCTTAATCTGCATTGTAGTTCGAAAAGATGTCCCCATGCCATGGAGCAAATGGTCATGGAACCAACCAGGAGAAAGGCAGTCCTGGACTTGATCCTAAGGAATGCTCAGGACCTGGTAAAGGACGTCACTGTAGCTGATCCAATTGGGAACAGTGACCACAATGCATTAACCTTCATCTTAAATACAGGGAGTAAGTTCTTAATAAAGTCTAACACAGAGACCTTAAACTTTCATAAGAGAAACTTCCCCAAAATGAGGAAGTTAGTGAAAAGGAAATTGAAAGGGAAAGTTAGAAGAGTTAAATCACTTCAAAATGCATGGAGACTACTTAAAAACAAATAATGGAAGTACAACTGGAATGCATACCTAAAAGAAGAAAGGGGACTTCTAGGTCCAAGAAGAAACCAATGTGGCTCACAAGTGCAGTAGATGAAGTCATTAAAAATAAGAAGAGTTCATTTAGAAAATGGAAGGCTTGTCCTAATGAGGAAAACAGGAGGGAACATAGAAACTGGCAACACAAATACAAGACGGCCATTAGGAAAGCTAAGAAAGATTTTGAGGAGCACATTGCTCAAAACATTAAAAGAAATAACAAGAAAGTCTATAAATATATCAAAAGTAGGAATCCAACCAGTAAAGCACTTGGACCATTAGATTGTAAAGGACAGAAAGGGATAATTAAAGAAGACATGGAGATTACAGAGAGACTAACCAAATTCTTTGCCTCCTTATTCACAGAGGAAGACACGCCAGTAGCTGAGCCTGTATTTTCTGAAGAATTAAACTGGACAGAGATAACCAAGGAAGAGGTCCTTACATGTCTTAATAAACTAAATGTTAACAAGTCACCAGGACCAGATGGTATTCATCCAAGAGTCCTTAAGGAACTCAAATGCAAAATTGCTGACCTTCTAGCAAAAATATATAATCTTTCCTAACATCAGGCTCTGTACCTGAGGACTAGAAGGTAGCAAATGTAACACCAATCTTCAAAAAAGGATCCAGGGGTGATCCAGACAACTACAGACCAGTTAGCTTAATGTTGGTTCCATGTAAGTTGACAGAAACCATCATTAAAGACAAAATTAGTGTGCACATGGAGGAGCAAGCATTGCTAAACAAAAGCCAGCATGGCTTCTGCAAGGTAAATCATGTGTTACAAAATTGTTGGAATTCTTTGAGAGTGTCAATTAACATGTGGATGAAAGCAAACCAGTAGACATTGTCTATCTGGACTTTCAGAAGGCTTTTGACAAAGTCCCACATCAAAGGCTACTGAGTAAACTCATCAGCCATGGAATAAAAGGACAGGTTCTGTCCTGGATTTGTGACTGGCTTAAGGGCAGGAAGCAGAGAGTAGTAATAAATGGCCAATTCTCAGGGTAGAAAAAGGTAAAAAATGGGGTCCCTCAAGGTTCAGTGCTGGGACCAATGCTTTTTAAGGGTACATAGTAAAATAGGAAAGTTTGCTGAGATACTAAATTATTTGGGGTAGTAAAAACTGAAAGAGATTGCCAGGAGCTCCAGAGGGATCTCTTAGCATTGGGTGACTGGGCAACCAAGCGGCAAATGTGCTTTAATCTTAACAAGTGCAAAGTAATGCACATCAGGGCCAAAATTCCAAATTATGTCTATAAACTGATGGGGTCTGAGCTTTCTGCAACACACCAGGAAAGGGAACTCATGATTTTGGTGGACACTTCATTGAACGTGTCAACCCAGTGCACAGCAACAACAAAAAAGCTAATTCAGTGCTGGGAATAATTAGGAAGGGAACAGAAAACAAGTCAGCAAGTGTTATTTTTTCTCTTTATAAATCTATGGTGAGGCCACATTGGGAATATTGTGTATAATTCTGGTCATCATATCTCAAAAAGGATATTGTGGAACTGGAAAAGGTGCAAAACAGGGCAACGAGAATGATTAAGGGTCTGGAACACCTCCCTTATGAAACCAGGCTGCAACGTCTAGGCCTCTTCAGTCTGGAGAGATGGCATTTAAGAGGGGACCTGATTGAAGTATATAAAATTATGCATGGTATAGAAAAGGTAGATAGAGAAAACTTCTTTTCTCTATCGCACTACACTAGAACCGGGGTGCACTCTATGAAGCTTATGGATAGGAGAGTCGGATCCCACAAGGAGAAGTATTTCTTCACCCAGAGGGTCATCAGTTTATGGAATTTGCTGCCAAAAGAGGTGGTAACAGCTACCAGCCTAGATAGCTTTAAGGAATGGTTAGACAAATTTATGGATGACAGATGTATCAATGGCTACTAGAATGAATGCCTAGGTACATCTTTCAGGCTGGGGGGGGGGGAAACAGGATGCTTCTAATGCCATTTGCTGGGATTCAGGAGCAGGAAAAGCTTTGTCCTTGTGTCTGCTTTTTATTATTATTATTATTTGTATACTGCCTTTCCAAAAGAAAACTCTGCCCAAGGCGGTTTACAACAAACAGAATATATACAATTCAAATACAATCATCACATAAAAAATACAGCCAATAAATACAGCAAGTAAGAAAATAAATTTCAATAACAAAAACATCAAATATATATCATAAACAATACACAAAATTCTAATAATAAGCTATGTAATCTAAAAAACTAGAATACACAGTATCAAATAAAAAATAAACCATAAGACCAATTCATGCAAAACAATTCAAATATCGAAGGAGAAACTGAACCAAAACCGCACCACCAACCCAGGTGTCCATCCATTCTTCCATCTTCAGCTGGAACCCACACCTAGAAGCACAGACCTTTGTTGTTTCTCCTCTCACCCCAGCCAGAGTCAGCCATAGTTTTTATATCTATCCTGGGGGAGGGCGTGGTGCAGGTTCCAGTCCCACAGGTGCAGCACAAACCTTCCTTGTTTCCTTTCCTTGCTTGAGATGCCCATGAGCATTTGGCAGGCCACTGTGTGTGACGGGACGCTGGACTAGATGAGCTGTGGCCTGATCCAGCAGGGCTTCTCTTGTTATGTTCTTATGCGGTTGAGGAGAGCGCAGGTTCAATTTGAATCCACCTGTCCCAAAGCAAACGCTGTAAACCCCGGCATCAGAGAAACCGCATCCTTTTTTCTCCACCCCCTTTGTCCTGATAAGAAGCCAGGCTGACATCGCCATGCCCTGTCCCACCTGGTGTAGCTATGAGAGGGGAAATCCCTGGGAAACACATCCAGGTTGTACCTCCAAAAATACAACACACAACATAAATAAGAAAAAAAAAAGACAAAAGGTGGCATAATAGGATGGCAAAAGTGCTGATGGCTTGAAGCCGCTGCTCTGACTTTAGCAGATGTGTGGATGTCCGCATGACAGCAAGCACACCTCCACTTGACAGCGAGCCTTGTGTTCACATCAGCCTCCCTCTAAAACCTTGCAGCTTGGATCCATTTTCTTATCTTCTGTTCAACAATGCCGTTCTGGTCCCCTCCTCCAGCTACTACCATTAGCAGTCTCAAATCCTAGCTTTGAAAACCACAGCTTTTTGGCAGAGAATGAGTGATCTACTGCTCATGCGGAAAATCTACCACTGTACCCGCGCGAACCATGTCAATTGGGGATCAGGCAAGGTGGGTGGGGGGGATGCTTTTAGCCGGAGTGACACTTGCAGGGCAAATGAGAGCTCATTTCAGTTTAATTTCTTTGCTGCTTTATTTTCTTTCCCCAAGCAGTTGCGATCGCAGAGCACACGGCAGGGATAGTGAAATCCTGCCCACTAATGCTCCGATCAACAAACCCTTCCTCCAATAACCCAGGAGCATCCCCATGAATCAGGATAATATGTCCTTGCCTCCTAATTCAGACGGGAACAGTTGGAAAAGGGGGGTTGCCACAGATTTGTGCCATTTGCCCTGAATGTAATCCAGATTAGAGGCTGCTCATGGGGATGGTCCAAGGCGAATGCAGGTTCACCTCACAGTATTTTGATCATGGGGACGAGCCCTTAGAGTTCTATGCAGCAATTTACCTTTATAGAATTCTATACTGAGCTAAGGACTTTAGCCAGCACAACTCTGTAGCAACCCCACAGCAACTGTATGGTCCCATGCAGGTCACAGCACTTTAGGGCTACACCAGCATATGTCAACAAATGGGCAAATCTGTGTAAAAGGGGATCCTTTAAAACTCCTATATAGACCCAATTTTGGCTGTGTTTACCTAGCACCATGACAGTACACTGGGGATTAAGATATTGCATATTCCCAAATCAAATTGTGCAGTTGGGTATGATCAAAGACTGCATGATCTGTACAATCCCATACGCAACATGTGCATATCTGTAGAGCACTGTAAAAAATTAGCAGCTGTACTTACCACTCTTAGTCACTTTTATGTGCTACCAACAGGCTACATTGCAGGCTAAAGGAAATGGGCCACTTTCGGAAGAAACATCCCAGGCTGGGAACATTGCAGTGTTTGCATGGCTGGAGATGGAGGCAGCCACAACTGCATGCCACAACTGCAGTGCTCATCAATGCAGCAAGAGAAAAGTGCTATAGCAACACTTTCTGGCTTTCAGTGTTGTAACAGTGTTGTCTCTGCCATTGTGCAGATTCTGCTTTTGTGTTGAGACTTTGATCGGCAAGTTCTATTCTTTCCTTTCTTCTCAAGTTCAAACGATTAAGTCTGGCAGTGAGATCAGACAAGGTTTGTTTTCAATCATCACTTTAAAAAAAGTGTTCCTTTAGATGCCCAAAAAAGGCACTGAAACAGTTAAATAAGTGTACCTCATTTTTCTTCATTTTCTTCACTTCAAAGTCTGGCAACACCTTCTTAACAATAAGAGCTCACCACAGCTGCCTGGTTTTCCATGGCCCTGCTTAGTCACTCATCTGTAGCAGCCATTTCACATGCTATGATTGGCTATATTTTCTTCTTTTCTGTTTCATTAGTTTCCTGTCCAATCTAACTAAAAAAAGAGGAGATGCTCTTGGTGTTATTTTAATCTATATGAGGAAGAGGCACCCATTCCCAGGCTTCAGAATTTGATAATGCATCTTAGGTATTTACACCTGTCATTACCACCTTAGATTTGCCCAGGTGGCTTCACATTAAGCATATCTGATTGCACTGAGTTCTACAGGTCCACCCATATGCATTTCATGAAACTTCTGTGAATCTTCTTAGTCCATCAATTCTATTATGGCCATGTTTAGATGGAAGGATTACAGGACCTTTACTGCATCATCCTACAATTTAGGATTCATGGGGTAGATTCTGTGCTTTGTTGCATAACTTGAAGCAATGTGAGTAAAATACTCTCCTTATACAAGCTTAGTCACAGCAGTGACTGTTATATAGTGCTCAGCAACAATTTACCATAATGGCTTCTTGAATTACACAATATGCTGGTGACAAAATGTGCACTGCTATGGTCTCACGTAATGCCTTTGACATCTTTGAAGGACAACAAATGAGACATTGATTCTATATATTTTAGAAACAGTAAAAAGCATCTATTAAAACAATTTTAAAAACTGGTTGGGACAGAAAATATTTGTGTACTGAATGCCTGAGTAAAGTAATTGTCTCACAAAAGTCATGCTTTGGGCAGCTGCTGGGAACAATATAGAAGAGGAAAGGAACTGTTTGGGAGATCCTGATCTCTTTCCATATTCAAAGAGAAAACAGGTCCAATTCTGCCTGTTTACTCTGAAATAGGGATGCTGGACTAAAGATGTGCCCATATGCTTGCACGAACTCCAGAAAGGCTTCTTGAGGCTCCTGTGATCAGTCACTGAATTCATTTTCTCTAATCCCAGGCCACAGGTTGCCTCCACTTTTGAAAGTCCCTTCTGTAGGCAACCAGCAGTGACCAGGAACTCCTTCTTCTAGCTTTCATTGCAAAAGGTGAAAATGAAGAGCTGTAGCCTGTAGATAAATCTGCCCCAAATACTGCTGTCTTTCTCTCTTTCTCAGTGGGAGTGTTGGAGACAAATTGTAGTTACTCAGTCAGGGAAAACACAAATGGAATAGTATTCATCATTATTTTATTCCAAGTGGTTTAGGAAGAATGGGGATATGAGTTATTTGTTTAATTACTTAGAAATGTAATAGATTCTTTATATAATCAATATAGTTATGGCTGTATGAGTAACTAAAGAATTTAGTCTTTTCTTACTTGACTCTGTATGCAGTTAGTCTGCCTTGAGGGTGAGGGAAGAAAGTGTGTAACTTGTAAAAAAAAGTAGAGTTTTAATGCTGTTCTTATATTTGTTAGCTGGAATATGGTTTCTAAATTATAAAGCAGTTAAGGAAACACCAAAAACTCCATACCATCAACACCAGCCCTATTTCATTGAAGATGCAATTCCACAGGCTGGGTGCCACAACAGAAATGGTTCCACCGTTTGTTACCAGTTGTGTCAGACAATGTATTTTTAAATTAGTTCTACAAATCAAAGTACTCTGATAAGAATGAATCACATATTTCATTCATAAAGTGATTGAAGCTCCTTCTGTACTGTTGTTAGATTGCCTTGCATCCTCAATCTAACAAATCTGATATAAAAAAACTCTTGAAATCTTGACCAATCCAAGCACCAATACTATACTGTTTTTTATCACATTCAAGTTTATTAAGAATCTTGGACTTTCAAACTACCGTAGATTGATTCCTGATTCCAATATACAAATATATGATCTTTTAAAAAAATATTATTATTTGACCAGGTACAGCATTCCTATGTAGCCCAGAACACACATTTCAGACGACTTCAGATTCCAGGGGCCTATTCGCACTTGGCCTTTTTCTGGAGTATATCTCTGGATAGGGGTCTGTGGCCCACATGCTAATGGAGACTCTGGCAGACCTCATGTTGGGCCTGCTGAAGCCTGCACTACATATCGACAGCAAGTCCCTATTCCAGGATATATTCCAGAATAAAGCCAAGTGCGAATAGGCCCCAGTTTGCACCATAGGGCAGAGGCTCCTTAGAACACATTAATATGCGGACGGGATGCCTCTGGTTCAGTAGACCGGCTGATGTGGAGTAACCAATATTCACAGCCAAGAAAATGGCCAGTTTTGTGGTGGACTTATCTGGACTGAGCTAATTCACCTCAGGAGTAAATTGGTCAGTGAGGGAAAATCCATCTAGAAGGCTGGATATAGGCATGATTTGGGAAGCAGCATGCGACTTCTGGTCCTCAGAAGATCATACCAAACAGACTTTTTACACCACCTGGATGCAACCTTAAATGAATCAGGCTCCATCTTCCTGAACAATTTCCTTTCTTCTTTGAGTTTGAGCTACTGCTCAAAATTCATTTAAATCAACTCAGCAAATCATGTTATTTTCCTAATGGGTGTTCCAGCAAATCTAGGCTTAAATAATATTCTTGTCAAATTCTTAATTTTTTAAACAAGCAATTTTTATGCATAATCCATTCTGTAATAGGGCTGAAAAAGGCTGCCACAAATGTAAGCAAAAAAGGTGGAAAGGGAAGGCAATTTGATTGTCAGAGTGCCATTTTTGTTATCACATGGTTGTTATCACATTCTTAGAAAACACAAAAGATGTGTACATCTACATGAGCTAAAAGGACTTGATGCAAGGAATACTATGACCTTCATATCTGAATAAATATAAAGATAAATGCCAAATTCTAGTTGTGCTTCCACATACTGGTATTAATTTGGAGAAAATGACAGTTGGGGCTGCTCTGCAATTTCCCTTAATCTGCTGTATTATTTGTTGAGAAAAAAGATCATTATAAAATAGACACAGTTTAATTCTGTATGTTTTTTCCATTACTTTGACACTGCTTGATGTAATAAAAGCATATGTAAAATGCCTGTTTTGTCAACAAAAGACATACTAACGTGCTGCACCAAAGGCTGGAAGATCATGGAAACACTGAAAAAGATTATGCATTACGGGGACATTTTGTTCTGAACACCCATTCTATACTGTGCTCTGCTGCACTCGGCCCTCTAGGAACATGAAAAAAGCAAAATGATCTCTCTCTCTCTCTCCCTTTTTCTTGTCATGTAGATTCTATAAAATAACAAAAATGTAGTTCAAAAAAGCAAAAAGATCCAATGTCAGCATATTGCAATGCGTGCAAACACCACTCATTTAATTAACATTACTCTTTTTATACCTCACCCAAGCTTTGAGACTGTATAATTACCTTTGAATAGTGTACAGTGACTAAATTTTCCAGTTAAATGGTATCCAGACCACTTCACAAACAAGAGTGTTGCAACTACTAGAGGAATTGTAAATGTCAGATTGAAGAATATGTATTTATATATGTGTGTAAATGAGAGTGAGAATTGCTTTTTATTTTGTGTTTTTAAGGGTGCATTTGGAATTCTTAAAGATAAGCAAGGCCTGGGAGTCTCACACCTATGTAGTAATCAAACATGATTAAAGGCTGAACCAACAACCAAAACCAGCATTAAATAGATCATGGAATTGCTTGTGGGTCTGTAACAGATGCTTTGTTTATCCAGTTGCAAGTCTGTCAAAAAGAATCATTCCTGTGATGCTGCTTATCATGCATTTAATTCTGCTCAGGAAGAATGGTTTACCATGGAAAAAAGCAATTTTTGGCCCCATTCTATCTGGCTGCCCAGAATTTTCAAAGCAACAGAATCTTTTTCTTTCTTTCTTTTCTAATGCCCTTTTAATCAGATTACCATTGGCGAATGTCCCAAACTCAGGCTGAAGTGCAGTGCTTGTGGTTTCTCAGCAGCTTACACTAAGCCTGCACCATGGAAATAATCTACTTTTAAAACCCAGGAAACAAATCAACTGCACTAAGGACATAAGTCAGTGTCATTAGGGAATGATTAGGCTAAACATTTTTATACACTCTGTAGCCCAGTTTCATGTTGCGCATGTTCTTTGTATGCAGGGCTTCCACCCTCCCTCCCTTGCTTGTTTGACTCCATGACACCAAAGAACAACTTTGATCTTTGCACAATTTCAGTGTTCTTCATATATATATATTTCTGTGTATTTATCAAACATCTTCAGACCTAAAAACCACTTAAGCAGATATCAAGATAGACGCCTGTGGAGAACACGTAGCCTTTCTAAACACCAAGCATAGTTTAGACTGCATCAGAATGCAAACATTAAAAAAATCACTAGTGTAGTTACTATCATGAGGCGTTCTAATGTTTTTGGTCAAGAGAACAAAAATAAATAACTTCATACATTCACATTCATTCATTCCTGCTAGTTTTGCATATAGACATTCCCCCCAGAAACTCTCTCAATCTTTCCTTTTAACATTTTCTTTTCCTTGCTTGTGTGATGTCGATTCCTGCCCTTCCTGACACTAATAAAATTATTTATCTGAAAATCCTTCTTCCTGCTTCTCTTAAAATACATTTAAGGAAGCACAGGAGAAAAAAGGAACGTCAGAAGTGACTGTCTAAACTAATGAGGTAGCACATAAAGCGAGTGAGCTGTTTTCCTGCATTGCATACACCAAAAAAAATGAACAATTGAGATGGCAACTAGTAATGAATGACGAGCAGCCTTATTTTTTCATCCACATGAGTGACTTCAGATCTGACATAGATGAGATACCGAACTGGGTCAGGGCATCAGCCTGGCCCTGGTCGGCTACCAAGGTTTAGTTTGGATGTTGTGCAAAGAGGATCATTTTTAATTTATGAAACATGTCATTAATCCTCAGTTTGTCATAACCTTCTTGACAATAATGCAGCCTGAAGATTGAAAGATTAATATTTATTAAATGCCCTCGTCTTTGGATATTGCAGCAGCAATTCCTTTTCAGGGGGCAAATATCTTCCTCGTCATCTACAGTCACTAGTGCAGGAAAGAAAGAAAAATCACAAGGCTAGTCAACTCGGTAAAGTAGTACAAGAGAAGTAGCAATACAATTATGTGGCATAATCCTTGGAGGGGAAAGACTTTGTGTTATAGGCGTATAAAATACTCCCCTTTCTAAGCATATGTTTTTGCACTCTTTCTATCCATCCCATTCCCCCCCCCACTTCTAAGCTCATAAATAATTCATTGGCTGATAAATATGCAATTTCAAAAAGTGCAGACACCGCAGCACATCTGAGGGGGGGGGGGGAATTAAAAAAAGCTTTGCGCTTTTCACACACAAGACCTGAACTGCACTTAACGGATGACACATTTTTCAGAATTCCAGAAGCTTTAATATCTACCTATACAACATACATATCTGTGCTGCAGTCCTCTATCTCTTCCATGTGCAAATGTACTTCTAGCTTCATTTCTTGCTCAACATATTCAGTATATATAGAATATCTATATGTACATAGAATGAAAGAACTCTGCCTTTAAAAAAAATGAATGCTTAGATTTCAAATATTATCCAAAATTTTAATGTATTGCATGGCTTTGTTGTTGTTGTTTTATAGTACATTTCTTTGCAGTCGCACATGGAAGACAATTTGGTGGATAAAATAGTCACAATATATTTCTTTGTGCTGTTCTTTTCAAGATGCATAATCTTTAATTAAATTCCTTTTGGACCTTATTTCTAAAGATACTTTAACAAGTTTAGTATATGGATTGATTTGCTGTTCTCAAACATACACAAATAGCTACAGTGGGGGGGGAGGGGAAAAAAGACAGAGCTCTCCTTCCATTTTGTAGAATAATTGTTTGATTAGGACACTGAAACAAAATGGTGGATCATTTTTTTAGCCTAAACCAACTCTGCTTGAAATGATAGAAGATAGTTTTTTTAAAGAAAGAAAAAAAAGTTTAGCTGATATTTGTCATAACAAGCAGTATAATTAGGAAGACAATATAAAAATCTAATTGTGCCTTCAAGTCCACTTACAATTAGATGTTTCTATTTTAGTTTTGAAACAGTTGTAACATAAAATGGTTTCCTTCTGGGAAGGGTAACCTTTTGGATGAATGCTTAAATTGAGAACACCATAGGTACGAAATAGATCACAGCATTTAATTTGGACTGGCTAGTTGGATGCCTCTATATGTATTGTACAATAATTTCAGATTTAATTAAATCACACTGCAGACGCCAGTCATCCCAACACTGTAAAAATGATTAATTGCATGCTTAAATAAAATATAAAGCTGCCTTTAAAAAGTAACATCAGTACAGAATGCTATTAAAGGCAACCTCTGATATGTTTATGAACAAGTGCCTACCTGTTCCTCCTGCTACTGCTAGAAAATGGACCCTGCGGAGGAACATTTGGTATTGCACCAAAATACACCTGCTTTTATGCAGTATCCTTACTGTAAGGCATTTTTGATCACCTTCAGACATACATCTCCTTAGATGTCAGGCATAAGGCTTTCTATTTTGCAGAAAAATTCTCACAATTTGCATTGTCATCATACAAAATGGCCTATACCGGTATGCAAACAAGATCTGACACAGTGTAATACTGGAGCTCCTCTGTCACACCAAAGCAGCTGGACTGTGATGTATTCCTCTTTGCTTCCTTTGTATTTCAATTCACAGCAGCATCAGGACAAAGGGCCTGACAGGGCTAACCATGGATTGTCATCTTGATTTGTCCAGTCCAGCAGATATGCAGAAATGAATTATATTCTCCTGCTTATGAACACAACAGAGAAGCAAATAAGCCTGCCCGCAACACTTTACAAATTATGCTATCTGAAAAGCATCAAGCAGCCATAGGATGCCAGCTGAAGACTTGCTCAACAGGGAAGAAAAGCAATGTGCTAACTTAAAGGCAACACCTCTTCAGCATATATTTTTAATGCTAGTTAAGAAACTATTTCAGGCTAAAAAGAGAAAAGAAAAAATAGGTATCCCACTTAATGCTGGTTACTGATTAATATTGTGCTACACGGAGTGAGTTTTCGGTAGTGTCTTTGGGCAAAGATCCTGGACACTATTCAAGTGACAGAAGGGATAACATCAAGTGCTTAAAAATGCTTCTTACAGAGCAAATGGATAGTGTTTTGTTTTTAAATTTATGCACATTCATGAGAAGGTACATAAAGTTAAGCATGCATTACCGCATCAGGTTTCTGAATCATAACAACACTCATGGAAATCTTTTCCCCACATGGGAATTACATTTTCTGGATGGCTATGCATATCTCCTATTGTGCCGTAGACTTGGTAGAATATTTATGGTTCTTTTTCACTATCAAGGGTTTTATGCACGGTGCCTAAATGCATGGTTGGTACTGTCAGCTTTGATAGGATGGGATATTCTTCAGAGGTAAAGACAGAACGGATACCCAGTGTCTGTTTCCTTGAACAACGCTAAAGCACTCTGTAGTAGTGCATAGCATAGGTGCAATGTTGGTACAGTATAGGCCCCAATTGTTTAAGGAAGGAGTTTTTAATTTTTTAAAACTAATTTGTATTTTTTTTTCTACATGTGCAGAATTGATGTAGTAGAGTACTCTGCACTTAGGAACCTATTATAATTCTCAGACTGCCAGATTTGGATCTAGAGTTTGGAGATTTGCAAGAACCCAACCTAACTCAAACAATTTACATTAAGCAGTTCTGCAAAAGAATTAGCTCACTGTGTGTGCATGTGCGCATGTAAGCTTCCCTGCACTGGTCTGTAGTTTTATGGTGCTAAAATGTATTGTTATTTTGAAATTTCAATTTGCAGGTGAGACTATTTGGTAAAGGAGTAAATAAATAAATAAAGAAATAAAAAGACCGTTAAAATGTTAACATACCAATAATTTTTTTTAAAGTCAAGTATAATTGTTGTTCTGTAATATTTCTTAGGAAATTAAAGGAAAAGATGTGTGTGTGGTGGTGGGGGGGAGAAAACTTTCTGTGAAATCAAAAGAGCTCAGCAGAATTGAAGAGACAGGTAGTTTACCCAGAATAGAATTTCAAATTTCGGGTTTCTGTGAGCAAGGCTTTTCTTTCAAAATGCAAGAAATAAAGTAAAAGCACATTGACACAGATTACATCTGCCTTCTGTAATGGCACCTAACGCCTTTCAAGAATCACATTCTTTTGTGAAATTTTGCAGCAACTTTCAAAAGTGAATATTTTGAGAATCATTACATGACCATTTATATTAGCCACAGATACTGGTGGATGAGTTCAGGCGAAAGCAGAGAATCACGGAAATGCCACTGTCTTGCTTCTTCTTATAGGGTTAAGGCAAGTTCTTGCCACAATCAGGACAAACCCCCCCCCCCCATAAATTAGAGATAACTATTTGGACTTAAATATTTCTAGTTAGATGTTTGAATACAAAACAAGTGATTCCTACAGCTAAGTACTTTTGCATCTGAAATAAAGTAAAAAATAAATGCTGCTTTAACATATAGTTCCCCTATATAATGGGCAAAGCACTCATCTCTTATCCAGAAGACACACTGTTTTGAATTACAGTGATGTCTGTGTTCGTTTCTGAGCGTGCAGGATTCTCAATGGCCATAGAAAGGTAAGCTTATGCAACATTTGCCCTATCTTAGTAATGAACTGTGAACTGAGTTAACTTGGAGTTGCAGGTGAGTCTGGTTTCTCTATTCTGTGTAGCACAGTGTTATTCACAGAAGCCAAACATATCTGAGAACGCTCCATGCTACTCTTGTAATTCTATAGAGCGTTTTTAGAGTGAAAATCATAGTAAAAAATAGACTTCCCAGGAATACTGATATGTGTACTGATATGTGGTAAAGGTTTCATCCTGAAGAAAATAAGTTTACTATGTTTTCGGGGGACGGCTCACAATAAACACCCTCATTATTTGCTTTCTATTTATTGTTTAGGAATATCTAAATGTACTAAAAGAATTGTCTAGTGTCCAAGGAGTAAATTGTACAGATGCGTCTTTGCACACAATTCTCAGCAGCCAACCACAATAGTCCCTGACAGTTCACCTGACTGCAACTAACACAGGGATATGATGGTTATGTTAGATGACAGAAAGGGGGCATTTGAAGTGTTATTATGCAGTTTATGTAAGATGATTTCAGCAGATTAAAGATAGAGTATCTAGATTTTGAAGAATTTGTCTAGCTGCATCTTCTCTTTTTTATTTTTATTATTTTAGTAGATTAATAGTTTATATTTAAATAAATATTTTTCTCTTGACTTTGGCAGTTCCTTTTCATTTCTTTTTTTTTTTAAGGCTAGGATATTTGTTCTATTCAGACCCCTTGATTTTGCGATTTCTCCCAAACGTCATTGTCAACGTGACATATTTGTGCTTACCTTAATCTGCTGGTTGGGATACAAGAACACATTACCTTGTCTTGAAAGCAAATGGACCTTATACAACCACTGCATCTAAGCAAATGATGAAGAGGTTATATTTAAATTTCACAAAGGAAGCTCCTGATGCTGGTTACTCCTTTACATTTAATTGGTTTGAGTAGAGCCTGTGGGACTCCAGATAAAAGTAATAACGTCTCAAATCATTTAGGGTTTGCAGAAACCAGATTATTAATCCTTTAATAGTCTAAATGACTTTTTGAATAACTTTGGAAGCACCTGTCCCTTACAGCATTGCTACAATATTTATATAAAAGATGGCAATTGTATTGTTTCTGACTTTTGAAAAATGCAGTACAATGTGAATAAGAGGAATGGGGAATGTGAAAGCCTCAAAGAATCCACAAAGCACAATGGTTTTTGAAGTTATGCACAGCTACATCTTTACAACATGCATTTCATACTCTAGATAGCTCTATACTGTATTCATTGTTAACCACCCATCCTGTGTCTATTGTCAGCCAGTTTGCCTGTGTATCAAGGCAGGAAAGGAAATGCTAGGGGTGGGGGTGGGCTGGGGGAATTGGAATACAGAGGAACAGAAACTGTTTTCCATTAAAGATAGGTATGACTGCTTCATTCTGCCTCACGAAACAGAATGCCAAGTGAGGCTGAAGCTTTTGCAAATTACAACATGAAAATGGACGCTTATTAGTCTTTTGTTTTCAAAATAATTATCCACAGCTTTATGAAAGAGCTTTGCTAAATAAATACAACTCTCTAATAGCTTTATTAAATAAACCCAACTTTGTATGGATTTCCATTTGGAAGACAGATTTCTTATGATGTGACTTAGGTATTGTAAATACATAGTTTTTAAAAGCTAATGTGAAAATGGTGCAAACATCAAGCTTTTTTTCAACTTGGAGGTTTTTCCCTCCCTTGGAATAACTGTCTGGACAAGATAAAATAGGATACATATATTTTACAAATCACATTTTGGAATACTCTAGTTCATATCAACATATATCTCTAAATAGAATAGTGGAACATGTTATTTGAGGCAAATATTTTGCATTTCATCTTTTCACCAATATTTTTGTATGAAAATGTCTTGCAGAATTTACAGTATAGGCAGCATGCATCTCCTATCCAGCTCTATCAGTAATAAATCTGATTCACATGATCTCATAAAATCTTACCTCAATTTAATTTTAAGTACATAGAAAATTATTTTAAAAAAATGAACTACAGCATTGAGGGTGTGAGGAATGATCTCAAGGACAGTGTGTCTGCAAAAACAATGATAAGGAGCTTCAAAGAAGTAACTGGTCTGAACCAGCCATTTGGACTTGTCTCTATTACGCATGTCAGACAAATTTGATATGTATGTCTTTTCTGTACTTTCAAGGCGTCACTGGGAATATTGTAATTACCGGCCGGGGTTTAGGTATAAACTGTGTCCTGGAATGTGGGAGGTCCGAAGTTCGCCTTGGTGGAGTTCTGGAAAGCGGACTTCCTATGCAGCAGCATACAAAATAAAATGAATCTTTTCTCTTTGACCCATCTGCTTATTAAGTAACTAATATGAGTAACATTTGCTGATAGAGCGGCAACTTGTTTTCATAGTGATTCTGGAATTTTTCCTAACAAGGGTACTCAGATTGATTTTGTTTATAACTAAATGCAGTCAAGTCCCCACATCAGCCTTCTAGGCGTGAGAAGGAAGTGCCCAATCCAGGAACCTCCTTTGTGACACTTGATGCATTATCTAAGAGTGTGATCACACTGGGCTCTTTTCAAAACAATTCTTTTATAAAATTCATCCCTTCAGTACCTGTCCAAGCATTCAAAGCAAAAAAATAAAATCCTATCATTCGTTTGCCTTAAAGCTTGGCAACCCTTCTGTAGCAAAAAGTGCTGGCCGTTCTCTGGACAAGGCTAGACAAATTTTTGGATCCCTTATTGGTTGGCTTCTAGCAGGACTGTCGTCCTGAGCTAATCTTTCCAATTTGCGGAATGAATGGATAATCAGAGTTTGGGGAATGCAGTAAGTGGTTTTTTCTTTTTTTTTCTTTCTGTCCCTTGGATCTCAGATTCACACCGGGGCTGATACTTTTACCCAGTGTGACCACACCCTGAGAGGGTGATATGTCTCAAAGATGATATGTCCCTTTACTGTATATACTGATGTGGGTCTGTGTAGTGAAAAGTAACTGTCGTTATAGTTTATTGCTATCTTGCATGAATGGAGTGTTCACTCTCACAAATGCCACCTCCATACTCAACTGGTGTGCCAAATTGGCCTTTCTTAAATTGGGAGAACTTAGCTACAGTGATCCATACTCTAGCAACCTCCTGGCTAGACTACTGTAATGTGCTCTATTTGGGGCTCCCCTTGAAAACATCTTGGAAGCTAGAACTAATGCAGAATGCAGCAACTCACCTGCTGATGGGAGTCTCTAGCCAGACACACATTATATTGGTCTAGATATGCACTGGTTGCCTATACCCTATCAAGGCTGATTCAAGTTGTTGATGTTAACATATAAAGCCTTAAATTACTTGGGGTCCAAATATCTAAAGCATACTTTCTCTCTTATAGACCTCCCCAGCTATTAAGATTCTAAGAGGAGGCCTTTCTTGTAGTATCACCACTTTCAAAGGTTCAAGGCCTGGTGACCCTGAGGCTACAATGGCCCATTCTGCACTGATCCTTATTCCAGATTATATCCCAGATTATATCCCAGAGGGACTTGACATTATCTGCACCAGCATGCAGATGGCAGGTCCCTATTCCAGAGTATAATCCAGAATAAGGCCTAGTGCAGAAAGAGCCAGGGTTTCTGCCACTTTCCCCCTTCCTGTATTGTAGGCATTCTCAAAATGTATTGGGGAAGGGTAAGAATCATTTAAATTGAGACATGCTGAATGTGATAATTGCCCCAGATTAGTTAAATTCTGCCTGAATTCAGGGAAATACCAGTTCTTCTGCCCTAATGTTTTACCTGTCCTGACCAGATTCACAGGAATGCAATTAGCTAAGAAAGGAGTAGGTGGAGAGCTCTCTTTCCATAAACCTCTTGTAGCTTCTTGCATCCATATATTCAAATTACAATATTTTAAAGTTTACTTAGAACTTGGTTACTCTCTCCTGTATTTTTCTTCAGAAATCTGTATCAAATACCCTAAGTATATTGTGCCATATTTTCACTGGTTATACCATATTTTGCTCTCACTCACAGAAGCATAAAATAAAAGCGATGTTAATAAGGTTACATCTTCACACAACTTTCAAACTGCCTTGGAGGGCCACTGAAATCTGCTCCTCTCCACAACTCCTCATGCCAAAGGGGTGTGAGAGTGCATGGAAGAATACAATCCCCCTTCAGTTGCAAAAATTCAGTACTTGAAAAGCAGTTCCAAAGCTTGTTTCTTGCACATTGAGCCAGCACTTGCTACAATGAAATGTGTCGCCACTTTCATGCAGATCTTCTGCACTTGAGCATGGAGGGAAAGGAGGCCCTTTGCAGGTGGCAAAGACTTCAAAACAGTGTCTCACTTTCTCGGGCTGATAAAGGAAGCCCAATCTGGTGCTGAGGTTGGTGTTCTGGTGACTGTGTTTTTAAAAATCCATAAACCCACTAAAGAAGATTTTTTTAAAAAAAAATGCATAAACTGCAGTAATGTTGCAAAACAATTATAGAATGATACTCTGGAGAAAGCTCACTGGAAAAATGCCATCTTTTTTTTTTCAAATAAAGCAAGAGGAAAAATAACTCAAATGCTATTGCCCTCCCAACTAAACTCCCAAAGGAGATCAACAATTGGAAGATGAGGTGAAAGAGATATCCCCCAAAGACTGGGTAGTTATAATGGGGGAACTTCAGTTATCCTCACATAGACTGGTAGTTATAATGAGGGGAGTTTAATTATCCTCCATAGAACAAATGTTCATGGAACGTACCAGGGGGAAGGGAATCCTGGGCTTGATCCTAAGTAATGCTCAGGACCTGGTAAAGGACATTACTGTGGCTGATCCAACTGGGAACAGTGACCATAATGCAATATAATAACTTTCAACTTAAATACAAGGAGTAAGTTGTTAGTAAAGTCTAACACAGAGACCTTAAACTTTCATAAGGGAAACTTCCCCAAAATGAGGAAACTAGTAAAAAGGAAATTGAAAAGGAAAGTTAGAAAAGTTCAATCACTCCAAAATGCATGGAGACTATTTAAAAACAATAATGGAAGTGCAACTAGAATACATACCTAAAAGAAGAAAAGGAACTTCCAAGTCCAAGAAGAAACCAATGTGGCTCACAAGTGCAGTACAGGAAGTCATTAAAAACAAGAAAAGTTCATTTAGAAAATTTCCTTTAGCTTGTAAAAGATTTGGTTTGTACAAATCTTTGGTTTCTGATTTCATTTGGATTCAAGTTATGGTTGGATTCAAACTAGTAAAAATGTGTCTTTCTGCATACATTTTCTGTATTTGAATTTAATCAGAAAACGAGGAAAAGAAATCTGCTAGAGTTGTAAAAACTAACTTTAAATTTTAGCCCAATCTTTAATTTTTCACTGCTATTATAGTTAGATAAGCAAGGCACAGCTATGCAGGTTTACATGATGCACCATAGAGCTAAGCTTACAATAGAAGACAGAGGCTTTTTATACAGTTTTATTGGATGGTCTAACAACATACTTGTTCAGGGTGGGTTTTCACAGATATAGTTCCTTTGCCATACAAAGGTTACCAATTCCTGTACTGCTTGACATAAATAACCAGGTTGACCCTGGGGGCAAGAACAAAACAACCTCTCTTTTACAACAGTACAAGCTTTCTGCTTAGGTTATTATTTCTTACTGACTTAGGTCAGTAGGTTGTTAGGTTGACTCTGCATTCTTCATGGCCAGAGTTTTTCCTTCAGTTTGCTCAATTATTTTTTCTCATTCTTGTTCAATTTCTGTCTTATTGTAAGTTTTCTTTGCACTTCCACACTTATATAAAACTGGTTAGTTGTGATACCAGGTAAACCTCCTTCCCTTGTGTGCTTGCTCTAGCATCTGAAAGTCATAGCTGCTGTCTGGTACACTGAGAATTTACAAATTCTAATCACTTTCTAATTACTGAAAGCTGGTGTGTTTAAATTGCTTACAGTTTTCAAGCCATAATATCTTTGAGTCTATTGCAGTGGTTCTCAATCTGTGGGTCAGGACCCCTTTGGGGATCGACCTACTCTTTCACAGGGGTCGTTATGAAGTAGCAACGAAAATAATTTTACGGTTGGGGGTTAGGGTTAGGTTAGGGGTCACCACAGCATGTGGAACTCTATTAAAGGGTCGCAGCATTAGGAAGGTTGAGAACAACTGGTGTAAGGGACCTCGAAACTGTTGTGCACGCACTGGTAACCTCACGCCTGGACTTCTGTAACGCGCTCTACTTGGGGCTACCCCTGTACTTGGTTCGGAAGCTTCAGCTGGTACAAAATATGGCAGCCAGGCTTGTTTCTGGTACATCTAGGAGGGACCACATTACTCCGGTTCTGAGGTCCTTACACTGGCTGCCTATTAGCTTCCGGTCCCGGTACAAGGTGTTGGTTATTACCTTTAAAGCCCTAAATGGCTTGGGTCCAAGCTATCTCAGGGACCGCCTTCTCCCGTACAATCCTCCCCGCGCTCTCCGCTCCTCTGGGAGGAACTTACTTCAGCCTTTAAAATCCAGGCTTGTGGCGACCTCCCAGAGGGCGTTCTCTGTTGTCGCCCCCAAACTCTGGAACGACCTGCTGGATGAGATCCGTCAGTTGATATCATTAGACAGCTTTAAAAAAGCTGTCAAGACGGATCTCTTCCGGCAGGCCTTTCCAGATTAACTTTTCCAGATTAATCATTCCTGCTCGGGCTCTCTGACCCCCTCACTCCTCCCGTAGCCTCATCTTTAGTGATGGTCGAGGATCTTAGAGGGACACTGGGGCTATTGGTCTGTTTAATTATGTTTTATAGTTTTTGATATTGTATTTTAATTTGTCATATTGTTTAATATACTTTTAAGGGGGGGAGGGACTATAATGTTTTATTTTTATATGATGTTTTTATTATATTTATTGTTGTTAACCGCCCGGATTGGGTTGCCACAGGGCGGTATACAAATAAATATTATTATTATTATTATTATTATTATTATTATTATTATTATTATTATTATTATTATTATTATTATTATTATTATTATTATTATTATTATTATTATTATTATTATTATTATTATTATTATTATATTTCACTGATATCCCTGGCTCTCAAATAACCTCCCCATAGAGGTACAGTATGTCTGATGCCAACTTTATGTGCTTTTTTTTAGTCACTCAAGCATTTAAGAGGTCTGCTGGGCTGTTCTGGCTTTAAGAAGAAGAAGAGTTGGCTTTTCTACCCCGCGTTTCTCACCCATTTAAGGGGACTCAAAGCAGCTGACAAAGCTTCTGTGGGGCTGTGAGAGCTCAGAAAGAGAGCTATGACTAGCCCAAGGTCAACCAGCTGACTTCATGGGGGAGGGTGGAATCAAACCTGGTATTCCCAGATAAGAGTCTGGCTCCCTAAACACTGGACCCAACTGGCTCACATAAAATAATTACTTTATTTTATTTTTTGTAGACGGATGGACGGACGGATGGATGGACAGACAGACATAGATAGATAGATAGATAGATAGATAGATAGATAGATAGATAGATAGATAGATAGATAGATAGATAGATAGATAGATAGATAGATAGATAGACGGATGATAGACAGATGATAGGTGAGTTTGTATATTTTAATACATTTTTCCTGGAAGCTACAGAGTTCTACTAAGTAAATAAGTAAATAAAGTAATTTATATACAGTTTGTCCCATAACGCTGTTCCAAAAAGTAAGAAAAACATCAAATACTCCGATAACTGAGGGCTAGCCTGAAAGGAGGAGGAGGATTGCGAAGGATATAAAAATACAAAAAAATAAAGACTGTAGAACTGAAAAGCAAATCATATCATTTTATATTTTCAGATATATGCCAACATACCCCTGAAAAGCTTAAAAATTACAGTTCTTGTCAACTTGGATATAAGAGCAAAACTTCCTTGCCAACTGAAATCTAACCTAACTTAATAGAACAACAAAAGAGAATCCTCAGAAGGGAAGTGGGGGAAAGGATAGTGTAAGGATGGTAGAACCACATAATTGAGCAACCGAGTGATAAAAACGGCCTTTTGTGTATTTGGGTTTTGTGGATTTCTGGGGTTGAGTTGAGGGCATGCAGCCATAAAGAATACACTGTAGCAGGTTTGAGACCAGCTGAGGTGCAATGAAATGAATAGGCATCAATTCACTGCTAGGCTGTGATATCAGCAAATCAAGTTTTCTTCCACAATGTGTCAAAGCCTGGTTTGCTGTAGTTTGTCAACCTTAAAGAAGTGCCATATATTATTACATAGTACTTCTTCTGGACCCTGTTACGTAGGCCAGAGCTATTTTGCAGATCTGAAACAAATCAGAAGGGTAATGAGTGGAATAGCAGAGAATCTGCACTCCCCCTCCCACTATTCTGCAAAAAGCAATCTGTTTCAAGCTTGGAGGGTTCAGTCCTGGAGGCTGCTCACATTGGTGTGCCTGTTCTATGCCAACCCCTGTACCAGTTCCAAAGCTCATGCTAGCTTCTAGCAATGGGTAAAAAATGTTCATCAGCTTCAAATTCAAAGTTTCAGTACTTTGTGCACAAATTGAAAGGGTCTACATTTGTAGCTCCCACTTCATAGGCAAAGTGGATATATCCAGGCTTCACCAAAGTTTTGTCATGGTCAGATCTGCCCCTCCCCCCCACAGCTTATGACCAACCCAGGCCTTCCAGAGTCATGAAACTGTAGAGGCTGCCCCATTCAGGAATCACAGAAAATCTCATGTGATTCTCCACAATTCCCGAATGGGGGCAGACACTCCAGCTGCACGTGCAGCTCCAGGAGGCCCGGGATTGAGCCTCTGAGAAAAGTGTGATGGTGGTGGTGGCAGCGTCAAAAGATGAGTAACGGGGAGTGAGGCAGGATGCGAAGGAAGGGATGGGGGTTCCCTTCATGCACAAACATTTGTTGAATGTTTGCAAGTGAAGGTAAAGCTCCCTTCATTGGTGGGGAATCAGATCAAAGGGGGGAAACTTCATGCACATCTCTACTTCTGATCCAGTGTGGGACACCTCCAAATACTTTAAAAGTCAAGTGCCCAGACAACCTGTGGTTTATTGGGCAGTTACAGAGATCTAGTAAAATAAATAAATAAATAAATAAATAAATAAATAAATAAATAAATAAATAAATAAATAAATAAATAAATAAATAAATAAATAATAGTTTATCTCATATAGCTTTCCCAGTAATATGAAAAACTTCAAACACTCCCATAATTGAGTAGCAAGAAGCCTGAAATGAGAGGGAGGTTCCTGGCCTTTGGATCTCCCATTCTCTTGTCTTTTTGTGCCACTGCAATGGGTTCCCCATGTTATAACAGACTTAAAAAAGAACTCTGTTTATAGACATGATCAGGACACCATTTCGGGCATCCTGGGCCAGTCTATCCTGTCTTGACAGAGATTAAGAGGAGGAGGCAGAGCTTCTCTGATCTGCCTTTAGGTGTGCGTGAAAGTGTCCTAGAAGTGGTTCATAGTCCAGTCCAGGAAGAATAGAAACGACTTTAAGCTGACTGCTTTCATCCTTTCTTGAGAGTTCTGGTAGCACATCTTTCTTTGAATTAGAACTTGAAAGGTACTTTGTCTTGCTTTTCTAGCTCTTATTTGGAAGTGCATATCTTCTTTCTAGTTATCAAGTATCCAAAATATCTGCAGATCATTCTCATATGTCAGCTCCAGTTACACATTCCTATGCCTACAAAGAAAATAACCAAATGTAAGCAGGTTATTTCCCATTTGTGACTTGCAGAGAAAATTATCTGGGCTGCTGTACAGTTTATAACGTCTTAATATATATGAAAAAAAAAATTGCCTAACCAAAGGGATAAGGATAGGTGTGGCAACCCAGCCTACCCCTCCCTTCCTTGTCCTCCACAGAGTAACGCGGGTTGGAAGCGAGTTGCTAAGCACCCCAGTTTACTGCCAGTTCCCTAGGGCTTTCAGTACAAAGCTCCACTTCTGGCGTCCTGCTTTATCTGCCTATAAGCAAAGGCTACCCCAAAGCAGCAGACTGACACTCAAATGTTGAACAAACTTAAAAAGGTTTATTGTTACAACAAAACTGAAAATAAAGAAGCAAGCTTATTTCTCAGCTGTCAAGTCCTTTTATTCCTTAAAAAAAGTCCTTTCTTGTAATGTAAAACAGTCCTTTCTTGTAGTTTCAACAGTCTTTCCTTGCAATCTTAATAGTCTTTGTATTCTCCCTTCCTTCTAACAATCCACTGCAAGCAAGCAGCTCCCTTTTTACTTTACTCTCAAGCAAAATGCCTCCATTTCCCTTTTTTGTGGGCTTTCTCCCTCTCTGACACCGAGATGTGAGACAGTTACACACATGGGGGAGAGCCTCCCTGATCTCCCCCTCTAAAACTGAGCTGGGAGACAAACAGTCCTCTTTTAGCATTGTCCTAAGGCAAACCTAAACATCTCCCCTCTTCATGGGCTCTTCTCCTCTCTGGTACTGAGAGGAGAGGCTAATACGCAGACACTCAGAGCTGCACTCCCTGATCCCCCTCTGTACCTACCCGAGAGACCTTGAGGCTGCTTCGGCTGCCTATTTTATAGTCCGTGATCCAGCACTGCTGATTAGTCCATTTTGGCAGGCTGGTGTGGCGTCTCCGGGTTGCCACACCCCTGCTGTCACTCCAACAGGCTGTTGAAAGCCCGCCAAGCTGCTCCATTCCTGTCTAACCCTTGCGAATGCCACAATAGGTAAGTTGCCAAATTTCCAGATAACTGATTGATGGGTTACAAATCACCATAGTTTAATTAAACTTGTTCTAGATGTTCGAAGTTAGTGCTGAAAAATAGGCTTGTATGATCAAATGGTGATAAAGAGAACCAGCACTTCTAGGTGCTTCACTAGGCAATTCTGCCCCCTCCTTGCCACCTAAAGTAATTAGCAAAGAGAAAAATGCCACAAAAATCACAATTTGCTCACTCCATCATATGAAGACTGTCATCACATATGTGTCCAAGGCATGCTTTATATGTTGTAACCCGTGCTGAGACCCTTGGGTGTAGGATGGGATAAATAAATAAATAAATAAATAAATAAATAAATAAATAAATAAATAAATAAATAAATAAATAAATAAATAAATAAATAAATAAATAAATAAATAAATAAATAAATATGCATAATACAGCTTGCCTTATGAGTAAGCTGATTGCAGAATTTTGATTTTACTGCAGTTTCTAGTATCTCCTTCAAAGGCTAATCCATGAATAGTGGAATACAATACTCAAGAGAAGGACACTGTGTGAATGATGGACAACACTGAACATATGCAATGGTATAAGGAGAGGAAAGTGGCAAGATCAATCACCTTTTAGAGGTAACATATTGTACCTATAGCCATGAATAGAAGAATCAAGATCTGATTTTTAAAAAATCTTGCACCCTTTAAAAAGCCCACAGTCATCATAGAACTGGAAAAGACAAATTGGGGCTAGGTAATCAGTTGGTTCTTCAGACAATATTGGCCTTAAAGCCATGGGTCTGTGCTCTACTGATGGACTTAAAGTTAAGCAACATCTGTATGACTACAGGTTTCTTCATGCACAATAAAACTGTTCAAAAGGCTGAAGGACTCGGCTCATAATGTAACTGTATCTTAGGCTGCTTATGCACAGTGGAAGAAAAGCACTTCTTCTGGACTTGATTGCTTTCTCCAGCCCTGGTTCAAGGAGGAATGGCATCCTAATGCCACGCAACTCCTGACGTTTGCAAATGTCAAAGCTAGGGAGGAAAAGTCCCCTGGTTTTGACAGTTTTGATTGACTTTTTTTTTAAAGGACAGACAGAAAATGGCCCCTGGAATTGTCCCATTCTCTATGACGTCCGAGTCTAGCTAGAAAATGGAGCAAGTAAGTGTCTTCTGTTGCCATTATCCCACCACGTAGTAGGAATGAATAAATATGGCAATGTGCTTCCCTGCTTTTGTTTTTTAAAAAAGACTTTCTAGGTCACTTTCACCCTCTAGAGTGGGCTATAGCCCGAGTGAGTGCTGAAATGATGTGCAGACCCTATACCTGTTAGGTCCTTTTGGCCATGCAGATACATCCTCCATCAGGAAAAAAAAAGTTTGTAAGTAAGATTCCTGCACGAGAGTGTTAAAAATCCAAAATTTACTCTAATCTTTATAGCTTTGAAAAAGAAGTTGCATGTAGTCTATGAAGCTGTTCTTTACCTATGATCTGATCTCTAGGAGGTCATTTGAGCTGATTGAAAGTTGTTCTAGCAGAAGTATGCATTTTGTAATACTTTGAAAAAACATGTTCCTTGGACATGCTGACCTAATTTAAACTGTTTAAGGACCTGTAGATGGAGTTTAGGAAAGTGTCCCTGCAAAAATCTGTAGCAAGTTTTGATGATATTCTCTCCCTTCCTTTAATAGGGCACAGATAAATCTTTCAGGTAATGGCTCAATATCATTACAACAACAGAGAAAATATTAGCAAATAAACCTGTAATTATTGTAGGATTTTGATCTATCCTGCAGGGTACATAAGGTGGGAGAATTGTGTGTATTATTAGAATGAATTCATTAAAGAGAGTCTTGAGTCAGGTGCTTAAGTTTCAAGGTAAGAAGAAAAGAAGGGGCAAAATGATGAGGAAATGCATATTTGTATAGGAAAGTCTGGGTACTGAAGCTTGTGAATATGTATTACAAAGAATCAGCACTGCTTGCCAGGTAGTGACAAGCCAAACAGAGAAAGGTTATGGCTGCATGATGTTGTTGGGTGATGAAGTGTCCTACCCAGGATGGGGCATTTACACATACAGAGAACAAGATATCCCGCTCTCATGTAGCCCTGTCTCTTAATTTTGGCTTCCAGCAGTCATTTGACAGCTTGACACAAATGAAAAGGGGCTGCATGTTCCTTTGTGGCATGCCTGGCTGGTGTGAAGACCAACCAATCATCTGAAAGACAAAGACACTGCCTCTCCAAGCTGATTTGGGGGGCTGCATTTAGGAGCCACCTGAGATGGCAGAGGTGTACCTTCAGTGACTCCTCTCTCAAGATGTCTTGAGGGACAACGATCCTTTCTGCACTTGTCCTAATTCTGGAACATATCTGAGGATAGGGTTTTGTTGTCCATGTGCTAATGCAGACTATGGCGGCCATTGTCTGGGACCTGCCATAGTCTGCACTAGCCTGTGGACAGCAGACTTCTATTCTAGGATATATTTCAAAATAACGCAAAGTGTGGAAAGGCCCTATTTGTGTAATATTGCCAAAGAGAAGCATAAAGGTTCCTTACACATTTTGTCCACTCTTATTGTCCGTACTAGTGGTCAATACAAGACAGAAGCTGAAGAAGAGTTTATGCATCAGCTGTAAAGTCTGTGACAATTACAAACAATGTTAAAAGAGAGAAAGGAGAATGGTTTGGAAGCCTAAAATAATAAAAAAAGTAAGACTATGACACAAAAGATGAATTTTCAAGAATATTTCAATTTCTGAAAAATTACAGCATTGGGCGAAAGATATTTTACATAAATTTAAATACATATTAGTAGGGTTTTCTTCAGCCTTCCTTTTGCACTTGTTATTTTTTTTTTCCCATATCAAACTGATGTTGTGTCTCCACTTCTTTCCACAGGTACCTGTGGGAAGTGTCTTGGGTGTTGCACCAAAGATTGTGATGCCTGGGAATGGAGGCATAAAAATAAACTCTTCAGAGAAGGGCCCCTTCCATTGCATCATACAAGGAACTGACCAGCAGTGTAGTGGGGAAGGTGCTTCCATGAAGACATCTGCTCCCAGGTACTTCCCATCATGGTGCAGTGCCCACCCTTATTGTTCTAAACTGCTTTGAGATTATTTGCTGATTATCAAACAACATATAAATGTTTTGAATGAAGAAGAGTTATTTTTCTACCCCACTTTTCTTACCCATTTAAGGGGACAATTTGCATCATTTTGAACCCTACCACATTCAGGAAGGCTCTATTCAAACTAATGTGAATTCCTTTGCATTTGGTTCAATTTTAATCAAACACACAAAAAAATTGTGCACATCCCTAGTGTTTTTTCTGTATTAAAGAACATATATTAATATGATCTATCACCTTAAAAACAAAGACCCATACAGCCAGAGCTATGGTTTTCCTAGTTGTACCTATGGCAAGGAGAATGAGAGATTTTTGAGAATTCATGGGCTGCTAAAAGATAAACCAGTCAATATTCAAGGAAATAATTGCAGTCTGCACAGTGGAAGGGACAAATAGTGAATGAAAGCTTAAATACTTTGGCCACATAATATGAAAGCATGATCACAGGGTGACAGAAGCTAAAATGGACAGATGGTTTTAAGGAATTAATAAATATATGGACTTACAGAAAGATTAGCTGTAGATAGACTAGCATGGCATGCTAAAGTCCATGGGACCATGAAGAGTCGGAGTTCATTAAACAACTGAACAATGAGAAGATTGAGATAATTAGTTGTGCTCAAGGGTGCCTCTTAGGCCTAAAGCACATATTTATGTTAGTTTGGCTGAAACCCAGATATTAAAAGCATGCTTTAGCAATATCTGATTGTATATCAGTATTCTCTAAAATGAAGACACCTGATCTTTAAACTTGTCAGTCTCTTTAGGTGATGCTGGGGAAGCCATTTTCAACAGCTCAGGAGTAATTGGAACTTTAACAGTTTCTTTAGTATAGGTGTGTTGTTCAGTATAGGGCCAAGGTCAGCCAGGGCTGTTCTGAATGGGTGTATCAGCACTGCTATCAAACAGGAAATGAAAATCGTACTCCTCCAAAACGTCTGATGAAGGGCAAAGTGTAACTTCACCAAAGGCTATGTTTACTAGGGATTCTGATGGAGTGAAGTTCCTCAGTATTTCCCCATATTTAGTATGAAAGCACAAAGCTTCAGATTCTCAAATGCGGACAGACGCTACCTTTCCCTTGTGCATCTAAACAAGGGTAATGTCAATTTCCCTCAAACACTACAGCCTCAGATTACTCCAAAGTGGATTTATGTTAAGTAATTGCTTTATTTCTTTGTTTATATTTTTCTCCCACCCTATACCCAAAGGTCTCAAGGTAGGAGACAACAAAATTATAATAAAAACAGATTTAAAAGCTTTACGTTGAAGAAAGAGCAAGCTCATGTATCTGGGTCATGGGTGTGTGGATCATGTCTCTGGGCACCCAAGAAGATGCCTTCACCACTCATGTGGGTGTGCCTGAAAGGCTTGGGTTATATCTAGATGCCAGTTATTTATTCTGCTATATTTGGGTATTCCACAATAAAACATAGATATTACAGAATACTCAAATATAGCAGAATAAGTAGCTGACATCTGAGGCCTATTCGCACTACGGCTGCTAGTGAAGAATTAGTGAACTTCTGGTGAAGAGCATCTGCATGTGGAATAAGCTGTTACAGCCTCAAAGCATGCCCGCCTTCACCAGATGTTCACTAATTGTTGATTAGGTGTGGAACACAAAATCGTGCTCCACAGGTTAACCAACATTTACAAGAAATTATATGAAACGTCTGGGCAGTGACCGTTTGCTCTTCTTCTGGCACTCCAGGGTCATTTGAGGTGCTATGCAAGCTGCATGTACTGTACAGTCGCGGAAGGCACCACAGACAAAATGGTACCGCCCAGAAGAGGACCAGCCTCAGGATCAGTCACAGGTGAGATCACATGTGGCTTGGACTGCAGATACCTATTGCTCACAAGTGCAAACACTAGTTAACATTGGGTCCTCATGCTCCTTTCTCATCCAGTGGATGGGAAGAGAAGTGCAAAAATGCCCCTGCATGCAGCCTTTCCTTTTCTTAATTTAGGGGCATTCCTAAACTTTCTGATAGCTCTTTTTTCTCAGCAACATACAAAGCACTTTCAACATCTAATGCACACCAAGTTTTCTGAGCAACATTTTAAAAAAATGATTTAACTTATTTTTGCTGAAATGAATATGCTACAAGTTCTGCCTTTTTAGTTTTCCTGCTGATATATTTTAATTTGAAAAATCTAATCTCTGCTTCTAAAGCAGATTATGTGCTTATTATATTCTTTAAAATTATAATATATTTATTGCCACATTTGTTCCAGGCATGCAAATAGGCACCTAAACAACAACAAAAAGAAATTTTATTCCTGGGTTTCTATTTTGACTCCAATTGTAATTTGGAGAAATAAAAGGATAAACTATCTACCATTTAATGAAAAGCTGTGAAGATTTTCATTTTCCCTGCAAATCATCAAATAAGAGAATTAAAATAACTAATTTTTAATAGCTTGGAAAAGCAATGCATTGTTCTGCATTTATCTGCCACCTCCATTTTGGTTTATGGTAATTATAGACAATGATTTCTAAAATGTGGCATCTCTGATCATAAGTAGTCAAACCCAGAACTCAGTCAATAAATTAATACATTCAAAATATTTGCAGTACTTATCAAATAGCAAGTAACAACAGACAAGGACTTTCTCTTTACTTCTCTAACAGGCTAACCTTTCAACTTGGTAAGATACAGACCTAAGAGTAATTTTCCTGTGCCTGGCATAGTGGAACAACAAGTGTGCAAAAGGCAGATTTCTACTGTCCAGATACCAGCCAATGCAGTATTATCCTTATCATATTGAAGCCTGGTGAATCCATTTTAACGGCAGGCATGGCAAGACAAGGGGCAATTTCACACTTCCATTCCTTTCCCGTGGATGGGAAAGGTGTGTGATGAACTAACCTTGACTAGTGCTTGCACTTGTTACTGACAGCCCACCTCCGGTGTGATCAATAACTCACCTGTGTTTGATCGCTGGGCTGCTCCTCTTCTGGGTGCCACCTGTGACTGTGTGCATCAGTGCCTTCAGTATGATGACGCTAACGCTCTGTGCAGTTGCAGTCACACTGGGGTTATCAGAGCTGCCAGCGCACTTGCACGGCAGTTCCTATGACCTCCCCAGCTGGTAGAGGTGTGAATGGTCACCAACTGGACGCTTGCAGGCAAGTTCTGGTCACGTGGGGGTAAGGGTTGGTGAGCTTGTGGTGCACGATTTTGTGCACCACATCAAGTTCATGATAGGTGAATATGTGGGAAGGCAGGGGGCACTTGTAGGCTATAAGCGCTTCTTGCAGGTGCAGATGCACCTGCCCGGATGTTCACCTATTGTGAACTACAGACCAGTTATGCGAATTGGCCAAAGGTGTTGAAGCAGCCATGTTACAAACAAGAAATGGTGACTGCCGATTTTTTTTCACAGTGCCACAGAATCAAAGTGAGGGTATAACACCCTAAATTAAATTTATCCCAGTTTTCATTCATGGAGCTCAAGGTAGCGTAGATAGCTGCCTTCCTTCCTATTTTATTAACATAACAACCCTATGTTGTCATTAGGCTGAGAGGTATTGACTTTCCTGAGGCCACACAGCAATTTCTCAGCTCCCTGGAGGGCTTTAGGAACTCAGTTACACTTTTCTTTATTTCTTGTTAATAGATAAGGGCTTGATCCAGTCTAATTTGACATTTGCCATGTAATAAATTTATTGTCTGTGTTTTCTACTCTTTAATAAAAGCAGATTTTGTATTCAAATCAAATTGTGTGGTCTATTAAGCAAAACTTTTAATCCTTTAAATATACTGCTAGACATGCGTCTAAAGTTGTTTTTGCAACATACTACAATTGTAGCAGTATACTGCTAATGCAAAAAGGGAGGCACTACAGTTTTCCCACTACTTATGATAATCCTGCCTCTATTAAGACTGAGGTATCCTTGGCTTCCATCTTGATCTATATCCCAGTCCTGATCATCAAAGATTTTATTGTCATTCTTATAGCCAGAGGGGAACTGCAATTTCAAAGCTGCGCAACACCATAGAAGTTCTGCACTTATACAGCAATGTGAAAGCTGGGCAGGGGAGGTTGCCACATAGGGTGGGAGCCTGACAAATGCCTTCTGCAATAGAAGTGAATAAGGCACAAGCATTAGAAATGTAGACGTCCAACAGAGCTGATAAGATGATGCATGGGGAAGAGAAGCTTGAAATATGAAATTCTGCACCTGCACAGCAATTGGAAAGCCAGGAAGAAAAAAAAGGGGTGGGTGGGGAAGGGGAAAGTAGTAAATTACTTGATTAATAGAAGTGAAGGTGGGAAGAGTGAGGCATGATTAAACAAGAGAGTGGACAGGAAGAGGTTCTCAGGAGAATAGTTGTGTACAAATTGGAATCAACACTGCAGAGAGTAGGCCCATCTTCCATTTCAAAGTACCAGAAATGTATTGTGTGTAGCTTGGCCCTAAGTGTTAGCTTCACTGTATATGCCAGGAATCTGTGCAAGAGCTTCTGCAAACAAATAAATTAATATCCAATTCCAGAAATAGTGTATCTTCCTGCACTCATGGCCATGTGTTCATGGTGGTAGACATCATTACACGGTTTCTTTTAAGAAAAGCTGTGAAATATAACTCTCATTCCAAATGAAAGAGCCACATACAGGACTGTTCATTTTGACAAGTCAAAATCCATGATGTTATCCCAGCAGGGATTCCTTTAGTGTCTATGTAAAATGGAAGGGTGAGCAAGGAAGTTATAAAACAGATCTCTTTAATATGAGTCATTTCAGAGAACATATTTAATTAACTGCTATCGTACAGTTTGAAGTCTTCAATAGAAATATGTTCCTTACATTTTGGAATGAATTAATGAATTAATGATACAAGGTGTAGAGCAAATACAATTCCAGTCTGAGTTGACTAAAGAGAAGAATTACAGGTTCTTTAATAAATTCACTAAGTAAATCAATGTGCTCAGAAAAAAAAGGAATTTTGATCATAGGATAAATAGCAGGGCTTCCTTATCAAATTCAGCAGACAAAATCAGACGCTTCATTCCTACTATAATTCTCATGCATTATAGCAGAATGCTGGGGGAAGCTCTATTGGAATATGTCAGCTGGAGTATCCCAGCAATGGTGGACGGCTGTTCGCATCTCAGCTCTGATTCACATTGCAGGCCAGGAAATTCATTTTGGAACTGCAGCTTCTGGTCTTGTAAGTGTAATAAGGGCTAGCATGTAGATGCTACCACTTCTAAGCTGTTTTTGAGCCTCTGGGTTTTTTTTTTATTATTTTAGCTATGTATTGATGCATTCAACGTGTTTTTGAGTCAGGCAAATTCCTACTCTGTATTGCAATAAAGATTCTGTAGCAACTACATGGTGACATCATAACACCAATGTTAGTAATTTTACAGTGCATTTGCAGAGAGTAATTTATTTATTTTTGTGGAGGGGGAAATAATAAGCAAAGGAAAACCAATACATTCTGGGAACTGAAATATAAACAAAGCAGGAGATAAAATTCAGTTCAAAGATACCTTTCTAGTTTTATGAGCTGAACAAATGACTTGGCTAAGCCCAATAGTATACTAAGACTGTCAGAAAATAAGATGATGGAATACTCAGGGCATTCTATCTTTGATGAGGAAATAGTGAATAATGATAGCAATGTTCAAATATCTCACTATAGGCCTTTGGCTACTGTCTGCATCTGAGATTGACAGATAAAAAAAATTAAAGTGATGTTTTCCTATTGCAATATGTGGAATAAATGAGCTTACTTGTCTTTACATTTTTGTGGTCATGGTATTCTAATGAAGCTTTTTAATTAAACTAGAGGAACTCCTTGCAATAAAAGGGTTAACACCAGTATAAGCTCTAAAATCTAAATAAAAACCTTCAACTATTAGTACTGCAATATGCTATGTTTCCAAGTCTCCATGGACAATAATATTTTTGTGAATCAAACAGTGTTGTCCATTTTTATCACTACCTTAAATATGAAATCATAATACAGATTCCACGATTGCTTCCACCAGAGAGGCAGAGTGCATGTCATCCACTTGTGCTATGCCTCACTGCATCTCTTCTTCTGAAGCTGAGAACCTTCAAACCTTGGAAGTTACTCAGCTTTGTAGAGAGGGCTTCTTAGTCATACTGGAAATGACACTGGAAAGAGTCTCTTTTTTTTACATGTTGCTTTCACAGTTGCCATGTGTCTACATGGTGGGCACATGAATGCCTGAGGGTGCTGAGTGTCTTCAGAATAAGGACAGTGAGCAAATGGAGCCACTCTGAATGGGCCAGGCTTTGAATCCCTGTCACACTCCTGTGCTGCCTTTCTGTGACTGCACATGGGGGACAAGGAGGCCTGTCGAATGCAGGCACAAAGACTTCAAGACAGTACCCTCAGGGATGGCTGTGGAGATAACCCACCCCTTTCTGAGGTTGCCTGAAGTTGGAAAGGACCATCAGGTAAGTCCAATCCGACACTAAGGCTGATGTCATGGAGATAAAGCCTCACTTGTTTCTTTGCATGGAGCACAATATTGTGCATCCTGTCTGTAAGAGGACATAGTACTATTGTGGTTTTCATTTTTAGATATTTGGTTTGGGCTGTTGAGATTTTTGTATGTTTATCACGGCACTCCATGGGCTTTCTTGACCTCCATCTCTGTATAATTTGTTGCCTAATGAAACTGATTCCCTGCCCCCACTTTATGCATGTTCTCTGCCTTAGGATATGTTTCACATGCTACTCAAAATGCGATTAAGGGGTGGATTTTCATGATCACAACCGCAAGTTCCTGTGTTAAAACCACTTCTCTACTATTTTTAGGCATGGATAGACATAGTTCAGGATAGGCATGTCGTACAGCTCACAATCCATGGTGTAGCTATGCCATCCAATGGGTGAGTTATTATTATTTTTAATTCTCTCCAGCAAATCATAACTGCAGATTTTTGGATACTTATGTCTTTGGGGATTTCCTAAAGATCATTCTGCAGCACGGTTCTGCTTAGAGAAGACTCTGAGCTGGGGTTGTTCACACACCAGTCTGCCCTTGTCCCTTTCTCAGAAACATTCTGTGCTTGAAAAGGTGGATTAGAGAAGTTTTGGGAACACAAGGGCCACACACTGTCTCTCTGAGGATCCCCTTTTGTTATGTTTGAACAAAGCATAAGTGTGCATCTAAATGCTATTTATTTATTCAGCTATATTTGGATATTCCAGAATAAAGCATGAATATTCTGGAATACCCAGATTTAGTGGAATAAGTAACTGGTGTCTGGATGCAGCCTAAGAAACTTTTCTGAGTTTTCCTAAGAAACTCTGGAGGAACTCCTGAATTGTCCATCTGCATTGTGGACCCAAGTCTTAACAAGATGTGCCCCACACATGTAGAGGTTCCCCTGGTGCATGTAGATGTAGAACATTTTTTACTGTTCTACATCTATGCCTCTTGCCACCTGGTGTGGCTCCAAGTGCACTTCTCCTTGCGGAGAGAGGTTCAAACACAGCCTGGGGAGGGGCAATGCAGATGCAGTTAGTGTTGCATTGCCCTGTCGCTACAACAACAGCACCACACAGGTGACTTGGCACTGTTGTCACTGTTCCATGATTGCAGCCATAAGGGCTGCAGTTTGCACCTTGTCAGTGCTTAGGGAAGTACTGGCAAGGTTTGGCATCCCAAAGTGCAAACACTGGAACTATCTCCCACCATCACTTCCCTGGGATGCTATCCCAAGGAAGTGAAGGTATGTGGCATTCAGCTTGGGTCATTTGCCTTTCTGGTTGTCAGCCGAGGTAATCCTTCCCCTCCTTAGCTCCTGGACTGAACTGAAAACAGAGTTTTGGCACCTCAAACGGTCTCAGCTCCAACGCCCACTCCTCTCATAGATCAAGCTGTCAAACTCCCCCTCGACGCTGTTGGCTGCTATACTCTCCGGCTTCAGCTTGACATTTGTTTCCCTTGGCAGACATAACTGCAGTCAGGCAACAGGCAGTTCAGTTTTGTAACTGGACGATCTTTGCCAGCCTTCTTTCCTTCCATAAATTCTATCCTAACCTCAGGATGCTGTCTAGCCTCACCTAAAGGACTCAACAGGACCCAGCTCATAATCTGTCACCCACCCACCCCTGAGTAGCAATCAGATTAAGAACCTTTACCTTCTCCAGTCCTGTCCTTTTATATATTTCCTCCCAGGTCTCTCTGTTTCCTCATTGGCTGATTTCTCAGGCTGGCTCCACCGTCTAACCTGTCAACTTTCCCTGTCTGTAAGCTACTTTCTTTCACATTATGTTTCACTACCTGGGGTCATTACAAGGTGCAAAAAGGCCCTTTGTCATGTATGTTGCCTTGGATGTGCTATTTTTAAATTTTTATTTTTACTGTTTGTAAATGTTGTCAGATCCAAAAGAATTGGAAGTTGTCAACTCAGATACCCATGCTCAGGAGTGAGAAACAAGCCAGAATCAAAAGACAATAGGGGACAGGAATATAGGCCCTGTTCACAGTTATCTGGCTGATATGGCATACTAGTATCACATCATTTAGGTGAAGACCCAGCATGGCAGCAGTCATCTATACTTCAAGGGCTGAAAAAGCCCCATATTGGCAGGCTGGATAGCCATGACAATTACTACAGCACCCAAATGTTGTCTTGGCATGTGACTGCACAGTTGCATCACCACATCTACTTGCAGTGTGAATCCAGAAGACAGCATAGATGGGGTTGTCTGGGAGAAACCTAGGCTGCTTCCAGACCTACGGAAAAATCTGAAGTTAAAGCTAAAAGTGTAGCTTACCTGCTGCACAGTGACAACCCACCGTCCCAACTAAAAAGTAGCTTTGTAGCTTCCTCTTCGGAAGCTGTAAGAGCCGAGTTGGTACACATGGTCATGTGGGCTGAGACAGCCAATCGGAGTTGAGCTGCTCTCATTCGTCTCTTCTCGCCATCCTGCCTGAACTAGTGAGAAGATTCAAATTTTCTTAATACTGCATAGCAATTGCCCTTAATCCAGGATTAAGGTAAATGTGCAGTAGTGATGGGATAATGAGTTGGAACAACAAACCATCAGTCATCATGTGTGACACCCCCATCATGACTGCGCATTCTGCTGTGCAGTATTAATGTGTCTGGACACACCCCTAATCTCTCCTAGTTAAGCTGTGGATTGCTTTTTAGCAGTTCACAGCTAGTTAACTCCAGGAAGGGGCTGGTGCGCTATAGGGCCACAGCAGTGGCAGTGGTGTGCAGAAGGACCTGCCTAATAACTGAACTGCTACTCACTAGTAGATAAATGTGAACAGGGCCATGGAACTATCTGTTAATGACAAGAGATGGAAGTAGAGTGAAAAATGTGCCCCACCCCAACAACAAATGCATTTACAGAGACTTTTCTCCCTTCAGGAAATGTGAGGAAACTGAAACTACTAATGTCCATGTGTTGAATAAAACCCCTGTAACAAATCCCTGCTGGTGCTTGATGGTGCTACAAATGGGGCCACCCAAGCAAGAGTCTCAGCTAACTCTGGACTTGTATAGGCTGCTCTGATTGGTTTTTATGTTTCATGTGAGCATCTTTGACAGGACACAGAAATTGTCAGAATTTATTACATCATCTATGATACTCCATCCCTACAACATCATTCTCTCATAAATAACAAATTATAATTTAATTGATTATTTTTAAAGACAGGTATCTACCACACTGTAGAGCAGTGACTGGATTGTTGATGAGAGCTGCATTCTACTTAGTCTCCTTTCTCTCTCTCCCCTCATTCTATATATACATCTATCAATCAATGCAATAAATTTGTTTCTCATATTTGTAGTCCTTTTTGTTCTTCATGCCTAATTAATACATCAGTGTTTGTTTTTAATGAGCCCAGAGACATCTGGAAATGAACTGTATGTGGAAAGAGAGAGACGTGATATATCCTAGTCAATTTTGTGGGCTTCTGACAATTGTAACACAAGTATCTGCAATAAGAAATCTGATTGTGGTTTTGTGGTGACTTGGAATATGTCATATTCTTTTAGATGAAGAGAAAGTCTGTTAACAGCAGCATTTTCAAATTGGAATAAAGCAACAATGCTTTTGAATAGTTAAATAAAGGAAATATTTTTCATTGGAGTTTGTAAAAAAGAGGGGGGAACTAATTATGGGGCTTTTTGCACTGGCCACCAGAAAACGGATCTTTTTAGATCCGTTTTCCAGCGATCCATTTTTTTCTGAGGATCTGTTCCCGATTAGGAGAGCAGCAGCCACATGGTGAGCTGGGGGCAGCCCCCACCCTGCCATGTAGTTGCTCCAGTAAAGAGGCTTTGATGACAGGTGGGGCGGAGGCAATCTCCACCCCTGCCTGTCATTGAAGCCCCATTGGCACATGGGGGAGGGCGGAAGGAGGCAAACCAGCCTGCTTCCGCCCTTCCCAAGATAGCGGGTGCCGGGGCATCGGTCTTCACTTCTCTGTGTGTGGAAGTGTCCTGCTTCTGAAACAGATTGTGGCAAAGGGCCAGATTGACGTAATTTTTTAGGTCTTATATTAGGGTAGGATTTCGGTGACAAGACCAGTTTTAGAAATGCGGAAGTGCCCTCCCATTAGGGGCTCTAATCTGGCCTCCAATGTGGAAGGTAAGTCTAAATGTTGTCTTAATGTGTCCTATATGTGTGTCTATTTCCATTTTTAGGGCCAGTGCAGAAAGGCCCTATGTTACACCTGTCCCACAGAACTCTTGAGGGTCCTATTCCTTCATTTTGTTGTTTATAAAAAAATTCTTAAAGTCACTGCAAAGTTACTTTATTCATTTGGTTCCAACATGAGTAAAGACTTGTGAGATTCCAGATGCTGTGGAACTACAAGTTTCATGAGGAGCAAATAGTCCAGCCTACAGCATGGAATAAAGGTCTTTGAGTTCACTAAACTTCTAAGTGACTGAAATTTGCCCTCTTCTTTTTCTATTTATTCTATTTACTATTATTGAGCATTATAAGAATTAACATAATTAAAGATAAAATTTTAACAAATATATACACATAGTATTCAGAGAACAGAACTTTGGCCAAAAGCACAAATAAAGACATAATGAGGTATACAGAATATTCCTGTCTAGTATGCCACCCCTCTTCGTTAATTTATTTTCCTATTTTATACCTGATGTTCAGGCAGCATTCTGAAGCTCCCGAGGATCTTCATAATTCACTGTTGTTGTTTTTCTTCAAAAGGTGGGCAATAGGTCCTCTCCTGATGGAACCAAAAGCATGAGACACCTTAACTTGACTTCTTCCCTCTCCATATTTTTATATGTGGGGAAGGTGAGTGCTCTTGACAATGTATCCTCTGAGTCGTACAAGTGGTTTAAGGTTAGGATACATTGGTCACAGTCTGGTGTGGATTTGGGAACCAGAAGTGTTTGCCTGTCTCCTGGAGAGATCTAGCCAACTAAAGTATATACATTTCACTGTTTTTATGCTTTTCGTTTTTATGTAGGCCTGAGTACGACAACAGGTTCACTGACACATTACAGTATCTCAACCCCTCCAGAACAAAACATTGCATCTAAAAATCAACTATTTAAACAGATGTGGAAATCACATGACTCAGTCAACAGATGCTATTAATAATTGCATCATTTACTTCCATAAGTTCAATGATTGCCTAATCCTGAAGGATAGGTCTAAAGCAACTTCCTGTTGTCTTTCTCCTCAACATCTGAGAAAAGTCTTAAAGTAAACAGAAAGAAAGAGAGAGCAGGAATCTCTACTGCAGAAATTAAGTAGAAGGCAAGGATTAACCTCTAGTCTTATTTGCTTTTATCCCTAGAATGACTTGCAACCAAAGGGACACAGTTTAACCATTAAAAAAGATTAAAGGTATTAATTAGACCGTGATAGAACCTATCACAGGGTCTAAAAATAAACCATCTCTCTCTCTCTCTGTTTATATGTGTGCATGTGTGTTTGTGTGTTGTACCATGGATTAAGCTTTTCTATTCTTAACACTGGAGAAAAGATTAAACTTAAATTGAATAAACATTGAGATGCATTTGTGTATGATAGGCAAATTCAGCTTTTCCTCCTTCCTATCCAACCACTTTACAGCCCTTCAACCAACAAATATAATCACACTGGGATTTCATAAGGGTATGCATACAAAACAAAGGGGAAGATGCTAGTTACTAAAATGCTAGTTACTAAATCTTGAATTACCTCTTCTCCTAAAAAGACTATTATAAACTATATTTTAGTTTTACATAAACTCTTTAAAATGTTATTATGGAAAGAATCGGATAATATATTGGCTGCAGCTGTAAACCAGAATCTAAGGAAAGGTAAGATGAATTTGGCCCCAAAGAAAGAGAAATAAATGAATAAATAAATAAATAATAGAAATGACAAAATATTATTCAGAACAAAGACTCCTTGGAGAGCATGCTATTTTATAATTTAAAAAGCCAACCAATTTTGTGTTTTTACACCATGGAGGATTTTGAAAGTTATTTCTTAAGGATTAAAAAAGACCACCTGAATTTGTCTATTCTTGGCTTCAAATTAGACAACCTCATAAAAAGGATGAATTGTTAATAAAATACATTAATCTCATCCTGTGCTAAAGGTGACCTCCTTAGAAAAATAGATTATGATGAAGCCGGAGAATTACAATGGACTGTATTAAATAGCTCTATCTGAAATATGTTAAAGGTTGCTTCTAAACAGCAAATTGAAAAAAAAGGCAGTAAAGGTCAACATAAAATAAATACTTTCAAACCAAATTAAGAGCTAACCGGGTCAAATAGCTTTTTCTTTCCTTTTTTCTTTCCTTTTGCAAAGGGAAAAGAAAAGGTTCAGGTTTGTGCTTTTTTTCCCCACCAATATGTTTATAAGGTAGGTCATGAAGAGCTACCATATGGCATCAGAGATCATATCCCAATCCAGATTTGGCTAATATGTAAAATGTGCTGCAGTCTCCATTGTGCTCAGTAAGGACAGTTTTCATATGGCTTTAAACAGAGATTCCATGCCTGTTTCTGCAGGAGGGCTTAGATCTTCCTGATCCAGGGAAGCCTTCTTCAGGAGGGGGCATACTACAGCTTGTTTAAGGGCCAGTGGAACCACCTGCTCCCTCAGGGAGGCATTCATCACTTCCTGAATCCACCTGGTTATCCGTTGCCAGCTAGCTTTTATCAGCCAGGAATGGCAAGAGGTCAGAGAGCATGTTGTTGGCTGCATCCCCGCAAGTAGCTTGTCCACATCTGTGGCGACTCAGCCCAACGCCTCCTGTCTCAACCTCTGCAGAGCTGCGCAGAAAGGAAGCAGCTGCCAAGCACCATGGCCCAACTGCCAGCAATGGGATTCAGTATAAGAACTAGACTATGTACCCCACTGGCGTCCTGCTTTACCCATCTGTAAACAGACTCCCCTTAAAGCAGCACATAAACACTAGTGTAAACCAAACACTGTTTATTAATCAATCAAATAGTATGTAGAAGCAGATATTAGTTCAAATGTAGATTCCCTCTACCATTCAGTGTGATTACTCTTCCTAAACAGTACAGCTCACCTCGTGATGATATTAATCTGCTGCAAAGTCCCCTGTTTCCCTCTGGTTCCGAGTAAACAGTTCTCCTGTGTACCCACCCTGCTGTGAGTATGCGTTCTGATCTTCCTCTGCTCTAGAGGCAAGACCTCCCTTCTACCCCGTTTCTCTAACCCAAGAGAGGCACGCCTAGAAGTCTTGAGGGTGTTGCAAACCCTCTCCCTGATCCCCCTCCTGCACAAGTCACACAACAAGAGACCCTGGGGAACTCCAGGTCCTTAAATAGTCTGAGATCTGGCTGCTCCCATTGGTCGATTCTGGCAGGTTTCGTTGCTTCTCCTCTCTTGTCAATCAGGCCGCTGAAAAGCCCACAAAATGAGTGCGCGGCTGTAGCCTGGCCGTAAGAACATCACAATGTCCTCAGGCTGCAATAATTGAAACTGATCCAAAAAAATTGAACCAGACAGTTCTCTGGGTGCCTCTCCTGGACTATGTCCTCAAAGTGCCTTGCCAAACTGTCACAGCAGATATTGTGTGGCCCTGGCTCACACTTTCTTCATCCTGGTTTTATAAGGCCATTTATTACTCTAAAGAGCTCTGCTGGATGGCTGCTCGAGGATCCAATGGTGGTGGAGAAAACACTCCTTTTTACCCCCATCATCGCCACATGGTAGGCAAAATAGTGTGCTCTAAACCCCATTCGGTCATACTCACAGCCAGATTTTTGCCACCTGCACTCTTACCATTGACCTTCCTCTTTCATGGCCCATAGCTCTGTGGAATACCAAGGAGCTTTTGGGGCTCTACAAGAATATTGAGGACACTTGGGAGCAATCGTGTCAATATCCCTGCTCATCTCCCAGTTCCAGAGAGAGTACAGAGCTTCAACAGGAGCACCAGTCATGGCAACTGGAAAATCCCCCAGACCATTCAGGAATTGCTCAGATTCCATAAGTCTCAGGATGCAGACCATCTCAATAGGATCCACATCCCCACAGAGGGGAGCTGCCATTGTAAGTCCAAACCTCACCAATGAGTGATCTGTCCATGACAACAGGTTGACAGCCAGACCTCCTATCAACGGATACTCATCAGTCTGCTCTGTGGCAAAAACGAAATTAAGGGTGTGGCCTGCTATATGAGTAGGACCAGATACAAACTGAGCCCATGGAATGAAGAGGAATGAAGAGCTGAGCTGGTCCATTGAGTGCAACCTTGGTGTGGATGTTGAAGTTCCCCAACACCACTATGGCAGGGGCTTCCAACACCAGATCCAAGACCACCTCAGCCAGCTCAGATAGAGAGGATGCTGGTCAGTGGGGCGAATGGTACACCAGTAGCATCCCTATTCTGTCTCTCTGTCCCAATGACAAAAACAGGCCCTCGACCCCCTTTACAGAGTGAATTGGCCATCTGGTGAGAGAGATGGAAGTCCTGTGAACTACAGCAACACCCCATGTCAGGGGGTAGTGGGGTGTCAGGTACCCCCCCCGTTGGTAATACATCATTTGCAGAGTTGCGCCTCTTCGTGCTAGGGAAAATCCACGTCTCTGTGTCTCTCAGCTTGGCTGTCAGATTCCTTCGGAGCTGTCCGTTTCAGCACCTTTCACCCCTCCTTTCTCCAGCCCACAGAGTCGTAAATTCTCCAAAGAGGTTTGTTTATTTTTGTATCGGTTACATCTTAGCATCTCTCTCCCTCTTCAGTCTCGATCAGCTAGGCAAGGGTAACACACAGCCGTGTGTGACTACTTTTATACCTTCCCACTATCAGAGTTGGTGACTCACATCCTGGTATTTCACAATTGTTACACAGTCTTACTCAACTCTTGCACAATCCCTGTGTTGTAGTCCTTACTTCATTCAGCCTTCAGCAACTGGTGACAGTCTGGTGATTCTTGACTGTTAGTTACCTGTTCTGCACACATCACTACATTTTTCCTTATATGGGCTTTTTCAGCCTAACACCCCCTCCCCTCCCCTCTGGTCTGGAACAGTGCTGTACTGAGTGACCAGGAGGATAAAGCTCGGTCAGACCAGGCCCACCTAATTCATCCAACCAGGTCTCAGTGGTGCATGCCAGATAAGCCCTTTCCTCAAGAATTAAATTGTGGATAACTGATGTTTTACTCCAGACTGATCTGGCATTCAAAAGCAGCATGCTCCGAACAAGGGGCTCATTGACAGGCCTCCCCAAATTCTGCTGGCTGGGGGGGGGGGGAGAACAGAAGAGATGATATCTTCACCCTGTACTTCTGTGGCACTATGCACAAGATATCATCCTCACCAATGACCAGCCCCTACTTTCCTCAATTTGATAAATATTTTCCCTTTGTGAACACACATGCTCCTCCCAATGGTAAACAATGACCAATGACCAGCCCCTACTTTCCTCAATTTGATTAATATTTTCCCTTTGTGAACACACATGCTCCTACCAATGGTAAACAAACAAACAATTCCTTTTATGTTCAGTGAACAAAATCTATTTCCTTCCACCCAGGAGCAGCAAAAATGTGGTTAAGCCATGCTGATCTACAGCAGAAACTGACTAGGAAAGCATTTTTATCGTTTCTGCTCAGCCTTTCAATGGTCACCATGATTTTCAACCATGATATTTCTGTACTGCCTTTTGATTTAAAGAAATATAGTGTTGTTTTATCATGGGCTGGTCCTCACCTTACCTGGCATACAAGTCAGCCTCCAAACAAGTGTCCTAATCTCATCTTTTTCTTTGACTACCATCTTCTTCTGTGCTGCTTTAGAATCAGTAAGAAATTGCAGGATGAGAAGCCACGGAGCAAATCAGGTACAATTATGAAACAACTACAAGGGTTTGCCCTTGTCTAGATGCAGCCTTAGAGAAGACTCTGAGGCGGGATTGTTCACATGCCAGTCTTCATTTGCCCTTCTCCTGAATATTCTGTGCTAGAAAAAGTGTGTTAGAGAAGGTTTGGGATTGCAAGTGCCACAAAACTGGGCATTTCTGCACTTGCTTTCCCATCCCATTAGAGACTAACATTGACTAGTGCTTAAACAATAGCCTAGCCCACATGTGATTGGTCACTGACCTTTGTTTGGGCACATGTCCATTCCTCTGCAGGCACTGCCATGTTGGTTGTAGCCACCTGCATGACTGCACATGTGCCAACACCATCGCTATGGTGATGTTGATTCTCTGTGCATGCACAGTAATGTCAGGGGTTATTGGAGCTGCCAGCGCACTTGCGTGATAACTCCAATGACCACTCTCACTGGAAAAGGTGCAGATGGTCACTGCTAGACACTACCAGCTAAATTCTCAGTCACGTTAGGTTAAGGTTAGTGTGCTTGTGGTGCACAATTTCATGCACCATAGCTAGTATGCAGTTAGTCAACCTCTAGGCAGGCAGGGGGAGCTTGTAGACTGCAAGTGCAAATGCACTTGCTCAAATGTTGACTAATTGTATACTACGGAACAAGTGCAGAAACCCCTACTGTCTTTCTGATGTGCTTGTAAGGTATCCCTATTATTTTGTCTGAAACACAGCCACAGACAGTTAAGATAAATGGAAAATACTGTTTTTGACAAGACACTTTAGGGTCATGTGCCTCTGTGTTCTCTGGGACCATGTAGTGGTCCATGTAGTTTTCCTGGCTTTTCTTTCCAAATATTTTCCCATAGCAAAAAGAGGAATGTGGAATATCTGAGGGAAGAGGGAACTTTTACAATTAAGGGGTGCACTCAATTGCTGCAGGAGTGGGTTTGGGCCTTCTCGCCAACCCTCCAAACCTGGCATGTGATTCCAGGGACATCCAGGAAGGCTCCTGCTGACCTCTAGGACAACTAGACGCTCCTCTTAATTTTCAGGATTTTCTTTTTATCTTCTAGGTGCTCATTTGTAGATCAAAGATGTGTCCAATCATCCAGGGGTTGTCAGTGGCCTTCTTGCAGGCCCTACTGTCCCATATGCCAGTTTTGGGGATTCCACCTCATCCTTTGCAAAACTTTGGTCCAGCCAAAGGGCATGCTGCCTGTCAAGGCAGTTGTTCCTGGGATCAGTTTTGGAAGCTCCAGCACAAATTTTACAGAATTTTTGACCCTCTCTGGACTATCTGACAAGGTGGCTGTTGCTGCAGTCAGCTTTGAGCTAAGGCTTCCAAAAAAATGAGGAGTGCAGGAAGTCCCTTGCTAAGTGGCACAACATTTGGAAGCTCCCCTGGGTTTTTTTTTTCAGGATTTCTAATCTTCCTCTGGCCTTCCAAGCATCACTTCCAGATTTCCAGTTCTAAAGGTCTACAAATTAATTAACTAATTTCTTGATTTTCTTCATATTTTCACTCATAAATTCCTTTCAAATCACCCACTAGCTCCAACAGCTTTACAAACTGAAGAGCATGATTCTCTTGACTTTCCTCCTTTGTTTCTTACGGCAAACAGTTGGAAGAGCTTTTCAACTTCTTTGAGATGTTCAAAGCTTGATTCAAACATATTCAAATTTCTTGGAATTCCAAGAAAATTCTGTTTCTGCACATCTCCACAAAGACAGGACTGAAATGAACTTAATTTGAACCATTAATGGAACACTTCTATCAAACCATTTCTGAGCTCAACTCTTGGCCCGACTCTTTTTCTGAAAGGGCATGACTGGCATCAAGAGCAAAACTGATACCAAAATCACTTTCTGAAAATTTGTGGGAATATAACAACTAAGCTCTGGGAGGATTTTATACGCAGTCTTGAATCTAGGTCAGACAATTCTACAGCATACAAGTATTCTAATTTTACTCATATAATATACATGTATTTTCTTATCCAGGGAAAATATTAATAAGCACCAGGGATGGATGTAACAGTGTATTTCAGAGAGTTCACTAATCACATTTACCAAGCAGAACAGATTTCATTCAGTTGTAGGGAGCAGACTATGTTTCTCCTCAAAATCCCCATTCCACAGCTCTGCTGAAGATTTTTGGAGCCTTACAATTTCAATCTTGGTACAGTCAGTCAAAACAGAGAAACAGACCCTTGGCAGTAAAATATTCTGTTATGCAAAGACGTTTTACTTAGCTCCATTACCGGCATGACAATATTTTCAGTTTCTTAAGACATGAATTCTAACTATGACAGCGCCTCTTCTTGTTTACATAGGTCAAGACATATTAATGCATTTTTAACAAGTTTTAGTATGCCAGTCATGTGCGTTGATGATAATTCTGCTTGAGAAGATTCAAAAGAAGCAACGCACAATCCTCTGTTCTATGAACACCATTCTGAGGTTCCACTTTAGGGATGTTTTTAGTGGTAAACTATAAACCAAATGTTCATCCCAGGCAAACAGGGCATGCCATTTCCAATTATCATGAAGACAGAATAAGCACTCTGTCAGCTTTTTCACAACAGCAGCTTCAACAAATTAAGGCAAATGGTTGTTATTGCCATCCTAGCCTTTTGACTCCTGGGATTCTTACACACTTGTCAACAGTGGACCAAGAAAGATTCTGCAGGCCTTTCTTCTGCACAGTGGTGTGGTTCAAGAGAAACTGCTTCCCCTCCTAATATATACTGACTATACAGGACAGAGTGTAGATCAGGCTAGGGGCCTCAAAACTGCATTCTGGTACAATCTACTATTTTCAAGGTCTACCAACATACTAGGAGGCGTTATGCTGAACCTCACACGTGTGAAGAGCATGCCTCCACGATGCAGTACCACTCTTGTCCAGTGTACCATAGGGCACCCATTTTGGCAGTACCAAGATATGCCACTGATATGAACCCCTCAAGAGCTCCAAAGGCCAGGGAGCTGACACAGAACAAGCTGTCCTGATGTCGATGGCCTTGTTCTGAACCTATATAAATCCTTCCCAGATTCAGATGCATTGCTTATTCCAGTCAGCATCTGACTCTGATCTGGGGAGGTGGCAGAGAGAGCAGGGAGCAGAGAATGCAGAGAATGCAGAAATTGCTCTACTTCTTAATGTCAGATTGAGTCAGGCATTTTTTTTTTAAGCACAAGCACTTAACACACAGAAATGTTAAGCAGAATTTTAAAAGCTGAGTATTATAAGTGCTATAATTTGTGGATCTATGAGACCTGGGGCCAATACACACTTTGGCCCATAGTTTACAATTATGGCAGTGAAAACTGTTTGCCACATTCCATATAAGGTCATACCATTCTTCCATGCAAAGGCAACACAATACTGGCACAATACTGATGAAGCTGAATCTTTGAAGAACCATGGTGAACAAAAAGATATATCTTTTCATGCAGAACTTTGGAATTCACTTCCATAAGACATGGTGTTTATAACTATTTTGGAAGACCTATTCTTGATGGGCAAGGATATCAACGACTGCTATCTCCCCTGACAGCTCTGTAACTTCTTCAAAGAAAACTGTGAGCAGAATAAGGTTTTTTTGGTACGTGAGCCAGTTTGGTCTTGTGGTTAGAGTGTCGAACTTATCTCTTGTTGTCACTGGATTTCATTCCATACTCCTCCACAAAGCCAACTGAGCGACCTTGGGCTAGTTACAGATCTCTTTCTGAGCTCTCACAGCCCCACCTACCTCACAGGCTGTCTGGTGTGGGTAGAGGAACAGAAAGCTTTGTCAGCCACTTTGAGTCCCCTTAACGTAACCCCCACACCCACCCACACACACCTCTTCCTCTTCACATGCACCTGGCTGCAAGTGTAACAATAGGGTGTTGGACTAGGTGGGCCTGTAGTCTGACCCAATAAGGCCTCTCTTATGTTTTTATGTTCCAAGTGTTTTCTCAGCTGTGGTACTCACACAGAATTTGCTGCCTTGAGGGGCCTTTGAGCCAATTTGGTCTTGTGATTAGAGTGAGGGACTCACATCTCATATTCACTGGGGTTTTTTCTATACTCCTCCATGAAGCCAGCTGGGTGACTTGGGGCTAAACAAGTGGGGTATAAAAGCCTACTCCTACTACTCCCCCTCCCTGTCTCCTCCTCCTCCTCCTCTTCTCTTTCCCTACACTTTGGGATCTTCTTAAAGCATCATTGTACGGTTAACTACTTTAATAATGCTTAATTACTTTTGCATAATATCGTGTTGTCTTAGTTATGTTGGAAGGAAAAGAAAGTCATTGAGTAAGCTGGTTCAGACCAATAAACAACCAGTCACCCAATGAAATTTCTCACTGAGACCGCGTCCCCATGCACGTTTGGTCCTGAACCAAAATTGGGTTCGGGAGGGGGCATCCCCATGCACTTTTTATTTGGTCTGATTTTCTTGGGCCAAATCGCCCAAACCAGGACTAAATTTGGTCCTGGAAAAAACTGTTCTTGCCACAGTTTTGGCGATTTGGTCTGAGCTGAGCCTGTGCAGGGGGATGGTCCCAGGCATTGGGTTTACTTCCTTTTCCAAGCAAGCAAACATGACCAAGGCTTGCCTGGGAAAGGGAGTAAACCCAAGCCTCTTCCCTGCCAGCAATGAATGTGAACCCTTGCTGGGCATGGGGCCGGGCAAGATTCGGGTTCAGTCCCGCACCCAGCCACATGCAAGCCAGTCCCGCCCCAAATCTCTTGCATGGGGACGCAGCTCTAGTGTGTACCGTTCTTTAGTTACACTCTTAGTAAACAGCATTAGAAACAAAGTAATAAATACGTAAAAAGTTCAGTGGTATTACCTCTGAAAAACCAGCAGTGGTTTCAGTTATTCTTTATGAATTAGACTCTTCTTTATGCCTTTCACAAGACAAGATTTAAGTCAATGACACTGTTGCTGCCCTTTAACTATTGTTCTCAGGATTATGCAAATTGATTATAAAAGCTCAGTAGTCTTTTAAATTTAATATGCCCTCTTTAGTCTCTCTGTGTGTGATCAATTATCATTTGCAAACAGAAAATATGATTATTTTTAATTTTCAGGAACAAGAAAGTAAAATGCAAAATAGTTGTGAAACAGTTTTATTTTCCTTTTAAGGTTAATCATATTTTGTCAATCATTTGTTGCATTCCTTTGAATATTTAACAATACATTTTATCTGCTTATTCTGTCCATAATTCAACAATAAATGTTCATTGTCATAATGCATGCAGGTGTTTACAGTAGGTAGAGAAAAAATGCTTTTGGTTAATGATTTATTATGTTTGGTCTACAAACACTGTTGTCTCCTTTTTAATTCAGAACTAACTTAGCACCATCTTTTAATCCTATTTTTAGAAACATAAATATAATAACATTATAGGACAACCCTATCTACCTAAGTAGGCATTTGGTAGGAATGGGGCAAAAAAAAGAAAAAGAAAAAAAAGATGGGACCATACAAACTGTTTTGATCCTGTTTTTTCCTCTTGGTTCAGTGAAGGAGTGGGGGAACCTCTTGCAGTAATTTTGAGCAAGCTGAGCCTATTGCTTAACTTCTGCCGACAAAATAATTGGTGTAACCAATTGTACCCATTCTTCACTATGGGATGTGAAAATGAAATTGATCAGTGACCCTGCAGCCATTAGGTGCTTGATGCAAAGGAGATTTTGATACAGTTTCCTTTCAACTAAATGGGGTGAATATGTGAGAATATACAAAGTTTGTTTTAACAGATGGCACCCTACATTTAATATTTTTCTAGTTTTCTTCTCTATTTACTTATTAGAAAAAAATGCAGTCACTTTAAAGTGGACTTAGTTAAAGTTTGCTTTAACAGATGGCCTAAATTTAATATTTTTCTAGTTTTCTTCTCCCTTTTCTTATTAGAAAAAAAATGCAGTTTAAACTGAACTTAGTTTTCACCTACTTCCATATTCTGGGTTGGAAAACATTGGACTGCAGTTGTCAAATTTGCACGTTGAGACTGCAAGTCAAAAAGATCCCTTCCTGGAAAATAATGAGTTTTCAAACTAAAGATAAAAGAAGCTGCACTGCTTAAAAGTCTCCCTGTAGACCTATTTGTGCTTTTCAAACTCGGGTTGGGTGCTTTTCTTGAAAGTCAGATATATGTGTCCAAATCTGTAACAGAACGATTAGGTTTAATTCATACTTCTTTTCACAAGGTCATAAAATGAACTTTAAATGACTTCTTAAGTGACAAAAAAGAATAGTGGATGTTGTCCTGTCATCAGATATACATACATTGTTTGGTTCTAAGGACAAATGACCTACTCACATTCTATTTCTTATATAAACTCTCCTTGTGCCGTAAAATACAGTAACATTTCCCAAGACTTAGGCCTTTTCTGCACTTACTTTGTGTTAGTCTGGATCAGTGGGTCCAGAATAACTAGGGGCGTTCTCGCACTTCTCATCCCATCCACTGGATGGGAAAGGAGTGTGATGACCCAACGTTAACTTGCGAGCACTAGTCACTAACAGACTAAGCCCCGTGTGATCGGTCATTCACCTGTGACCGATCCGGAGGCCCATCCTCTTCTGGGTGCCACCATTTTGGTTGTGGTGCCCTCCGTGACTGTCATGTATAGTTGTCTGAGGTGCCAGCACACTCAGATGACCCCGGACCATGGTAAAAGGTGTGAATGGCCTCTGCCTGGATGCTCCAGGTGAGCTTTTGGTCAATGTTGGTTAAGTTGTGGAGCACAATTTTGTGCTCCACAACTAATCAACAATTAGTGAACTTCTGGGAAGGCAGGAGTCACCTGAAGGCTGTAACAGCCTCCTCCAAGTGTGGATGCTCTTCCCCCAGAAGTTTCCTAATTGTTGACTACCACCTGCAAATCAAATGCAAAAAAACCCATTTGTGCACATCCCTAGTAGTTAGCTTTTGGTTTAGATTGGGCATAGATTGAGGATATTGCAATACAGCTTTCATTTGCATTTTCTGCCTTATTGCTGAAGCTTTACGTTAACGAAATTAAAAACTCACAAATGTGCAGCTACAACTGAGCTGCCTCAGGAGCTTATTTGCAAAGCTCCCTGGGACATTTTGTCCCATTTTGAATAAGAAGACTTCATATCTATTAGAACTATTACAGCACCACAGAGGTAAAGCTCTGTCCCCTTGCACATGGCATGGAGCCATTTTGGCTCTTCCTCTCTTCCTAGCTAATAATAATAATAAAATCTGTGGAAATGCAAAAAGGAAGAAAGGCATTAACAACTGTGCATACGGTTTGGATCTTACCTGAATCCTTGCATTCATTAAGTGACCTGGACACACAGCCCTTATGCATTTTGCAGTGTTAGGTGAAATAAGCTTTGGCACACAGTATTTGAATGGCAGCCTCACTATAGAGTTTTGTTGAATGCTTGCTTAAAACATATTGATGGACTTGCAGGGTTTTGCAGGTCCTTAGTCCATAGCCAGTGAAGGTTTCCTGCTCTGGTTTTTGCATTCTGAATGGTTGCTTTTTCAAAATTGTGCATTGCTGTTGGCTCTGTTCAAGGGCTGTAAAGGAGTGATTTAAAGAAACCAATAAATTAAATCAAACAGCTGTTAATTGCACAATATAAATGCAGGAGATGAAAATTATTCACTCACCAACATTTTGTATGGTTGCAAAAAAGCAACGCTGCTGAGCTGGCAGTAGAAATTTGGAGTGAGGAAGAAGAAAGGCAGAGATGCTCTTCAAAGAATTGTCCCTAGATGACCCTGTAGATTGTCACATAGAAATCTGATCCACAGTTAATACAGCTTGAAGCAGCTTTAGCTTCTGCTGGGTGCTCCCTGCTGCTAACACAGTTCAATAGCAGGGGGCTCAGTCAATGGCAGCATGGATCCCTCGGGACAATGCTCACTGCCAGGAGCTATAGATTAACAATAAGTGGTGGAGAGCATCAGTTTAGTAAAAGAAGGGGAAAAGGGGGAGAGTTTCTGCAGCAAGTTGTTCTATTTGTGTGTTGTACTCCTCTGGAAAACCTTATATTTACCAAGTAGGGATGTGGATGAATTGGGTTTTTTGCATTTGCTTTATAACAAGTCAACTGTAAGAAAATTAATATCTGTTCAAATAGATCCCCTTCAAATGTGATAGGATTCTGTTCGATACAATGCATTTGTACAAATTTGTGCTAATGCATACGTATCTGATGTGTCTCTGATATGTCTCTGATACGGACGCATACATATACAATACGTATCTGATAGGAATCCAATACGTATCCTGTAACATTCCCACTCTGAAAGCATCAAATCCACCCTGAATCCACTTTGAATCTGCTCTCAAACCATGTCAAATTCCCATTTCCCCTTTTCCCGAATGTTTTGAAGCTTTGTACAAATGTTCTGAAGCATTTGCATTCATACGAATGTCGATGTATGAATGTCATAACATTCCATTCGTATATGAATGTCCAAATTTTTATGAGCAATGAATGTTACAAATATTTATGCAAATCCCTATTACCAAGTTGTCAGTGAACAATTTCAGTTTTCTACTGATGTTTTTATATCTCAAGCAGCCACAGTTTACCTCATAAGAAATTCTGAAGGACCTGAAGTCCACCATCTACAGTTTTCCAACCCTTCTTATGGTAGCATGACTATACATGTCATGGTCTCCAGGCAAATGTGAGGAAGGCCTGCCTGCCACAGGATATCTCTGTCAGGGGTTTTAAAATACAACTATCTCTTGTGAATAGGGATCTCAGTAATTCTATTTTCCCTCTGGGCTCTACATGAAGGTTTAGTTCTGCCCTCAGTTTTGTTTCTTGTGAAATTGTGTTGCCCACGATTGAGAGGGACTTTTAGAGCAAAGAAAGGAAGAAGGTGGTTACAACTAACAGTGGAAGATGCAAGGGATAAGTGTGAAAGTTTTCATCTATGAGTACGGCTACAGCTATGGTTGCACCTTTACACTCTAGGGATGTGCGTAAATATTTGCATTATTCATTATTTGTAAGAATTCATATGAATTCGGACATTCAGGTTCAAATAGAATGTTGGTACATTAGAAGGCTGACATTCAAATTTGAATCTAATGTTTTGGAACATCTGTACAAAGCTTTCTTACACTCATGAACCTGGGAAGTGGGAAACCAGCTGCCCCAGTTGCATTTGCAATGGATCCAGAGTGGATTTGAAGTGGATTGAGAGCAGATTCAAATCGGATTCAGAGCAGATTTGGAGCTTTCCGAATAGATACATATGGGATACGTATTGGATATATATATGGGATACATATGGGATTTGTACCTAACATTCGTATCAAATTTGTATAGAACATTCATATCGAATTGAATCCTACCACATTTGAAGGGGATCTGGACGGTAAAGGAGCGCTAGTCACTAACAGACTAAGCTCTGCGCAATCAGTCATTCACCTGTGACCAATTCAGGGGCTGGTCCTCTTCTGGGTGCTGCTATTTTGGTTGCAGTGCCCTCCACAACTGCATGAGCATCCGCACCATCGCCATGACAATGCTGATGCTCTGCACATATGCAGTCACATCTATGGCCACTCCAGAGCATGAGAAGAGGTGTGAATGGCCACTGCCTGGACAGGCCAGGTAAGCTTTTGGGCAATGTCGGTAAAGGTGTGGAACATGATTTCGTGCTCCACACCTAATCAACAATTAAGGAACTTCTGGGAAGGCTGGGGGCACTTGAAGGCTGTAGCAGCCTCCTCCAAGTGTGGGTGCCCTTCCCTAATTGTTGACTTCTAGCTGAAGTGCAGGTAGACTTCTAGTCTGAGAGTGATTTCTTACTCATCAGCACAACCTACACCCCCCTAACCACCCCGGGTCACACACGCATTCCCCTCTTACCTGCAGGCAGCCAGGCTGATTCTGGCTGCCGGTGCCCGGTGTGCTTTGTGCATGTGCACAACCCGCCTTCCCATTGGCAAGCTATGTGAATGGCCACTGCTGAAGCCAGGCCCTCTGCGCAGGCGTGCATGGCTGGCCAATGGGGAGGAGCTCTGCGGGCATACGCAAAACACGCCAGGCCTTGGGAAGCCAGGGGGAGGGCCTTGGGAGGACGGATTGGGGTGGGTGCTGTACATCTGCACTGCACCCACACCAAATCCATTTCCTGATCTGTCCTCCCCATGTGTGCACAGACGCAAGGGGTCCGGTAGATCCGTCACAAATAGTGACGGATCTACCAGCAAGGACGGATTGCCGAAAAACAGATCCAATAGATCCGTTTTCAGTGGGCCAATGCGGAAAGGGCCCATGACTACTCCTTTCTACCACACTAGGCATGCCCAACCACACCACTCCAGATGTTTCTGAATTACAACTTCTTGAGTGGAGAATTAAGGACCACACTTGGCCACCCCTGTACTACACCAATGAAAGAAAAAGAGGGGGAGTTAGCCATTCCGCACAGGTTCTAGAGATCCCAGTTCTGTCCATTATTGGTATTCTATGACAACCTTTTTTTGATAAAAAAGAAGAGTTTTGCCCATTTGGGCTTCACTGGAAGCTCCCACAAAAGAAGCATGACTATAATTCTCATCATATTTATCAGTTGTATGTTTTTTAACTGTTCCCTTTCAGTGATTCATAAGTGATGAAGATCTTGTTCTATTAATTTCTACATACAGATTTGCTAGGCTGGAAGTGAGGTAGCTTCCCATCAAAGCCTCAGTCCACCCTCTAGCAGAGAAACAAGCACATAATAATTATTGCTGAGTTATGCTGATGATGTTTATGTCTAATTATGATTATTAACTACATTGTATATGTACAAACACATACTTCCTTCTGTGACTGAACACTGAAATTAGACACATTATAGCATAAGATATATAGACCCTTATTTGTCAATAAAATGTACAAATGTGTATTTTCAGACACACTTAGGAAAAGCAATACATATAAATACCTGACTCATGATTCTAATAACAGGCAGGGCAATGACTACAGAATCTTTTCAGCTGCTATTGATTTTTCTAGGTAAACTCTGAATTGCAGCTTTGAACGCATCCTGTTATTTCCAGTTATGGAATGTGAAAATAAAATATGAGTTCTGTCCTGTTTTTCTTTGCAATTAAAAGTGCATTGAACCATCCAAAAATGTTTTGATGCATTATTTGCTTGTAACAAGAAGTTTTTTAAAAAAAGAAAACCCATAAAATCCTCACATTTGGCCCACCAGTCTGACAGTCTCTTTAATTAACTCATATAATAAACTTTCCTCTGCCAGCTACTTCCTGCTATCTTTCTCCTTGTTCATGGAATTGTTGTCACTCTGCTCTGACGTGCTTTGCACAGTTGGCAGGGCACTGATAGTGACCTTAATGCCTGACACAAATCATTACCGCTAGCCCATTTGTTATACGTATTTGTAATTGCTCCAAATACTTTATCTGTAAACACTAATCATAAGTATATGAAACATCATTTTCTCTTGTAATGGTGGCATACTTGAGGAAATTAAATCTTTTAAGTGCAGCAGCTTACAGGCACTATAATTAAAGGTTCAAACAAGAGTTGGGCAGTTTCATGTGACTGAGTGAAGAACAGTGAAAACAGTCTCACTTCCAATAAGGTCAGGATACAAAGATTCACAGAGGAGAATGTATCACTATCAATATTTCAACAGGTCGGAAAAAGCACTATTTATCCTCTGTGCTACCACCTTTACTACCATTAGTACCTACTCACATCTACAACAAAAATATAGCATAAAAGGATATAAACTCTGACTGTGTCAGGAAGAAAATCCAAACTGTTATGGAGAGAATTCTGAAAGTTGCACAACACAGCAAAAATTAACTAAAAAAATGTATGGTTCAGCCCTCCAAAATCTCTGATTTGAGACAAGGAGGAAGAAGAAGAAGAAGAAGAAGAAGAAGAAGAAGAAGAAGAAGAGTTGGTTTTTCTACCCCACTTTTCTCACCCATTTAAGGGGACTCAAAGAGGCTGACAAAAGTTTTCTATTCTTCTCCCCACAACAGAACACCCTGTGAAGTAGGTGGGGCTGTAAGAGCTCAGAAGAGAGCTGTGGCTAGCCCAAGGTCATCCAGCTGGCTTCGTGGGGGAGGGCGGAATCGAACCTGGTATTCCCAGATAAGATTCTGGCTCCCTAACCATTGGACCAAACTGGCTCACAATAAATTCAATACAATAAATCTCTGATTCCATGAAATTTAGTGGATACATCTGTTCTAGATTATGGAGTTGCTGAAACTAGAGATATGCACTTTTTTTTTGTATTCGATTTATATTGATTCAAATGAAAGAAAATTCATATTCAGTTGAATAGACCCCCTTTGATCGTGGTAGGATTCATATTTGATAAGAATGTTCAATCTCATACAAATCCCATACAAAGCTTCATATGAAGCTTCATACGAACATAACAAAACATTTGATTCAAATTCGAATGTCAATCTTTGAATGTGTCAACAGTCATTCACATTTGAATGTTTGAATTTGGCTCGATTCGTATGAATTTGAAATGCTACAAATATTTGTGTACATCACTAGCTGAAATGTTTTCAGGTTCCTTTAAGAATAGTATGGTGGGAAACAGCAGCTTTCACTTTTGGCCTCTGGAGGTCAGAGCCTTTAGTAGTACAATGTGGCAGGGAAGACTTGAAGATGGCTAGTGGTCAAAAACTAGAGGAATGTTGCAGTGGTCTATTTTTACCATATATATATATATGGCACAAATTTAGGCATCTGAAGAATGAATGATAGGATACACAGAAAATGATGGGTACCTGCAGTATACCGCCTCACAGGAAATGATGGGTAGTTGCGGTATTTCCACAAAACATAGTGTAAGATCTATTGCTAGGGCCACTGTAATTTCCTGCTAGAGTTCAACCTTGCCTGCTTGCAGTCCTAACAAAGTCTGTGCTTCCTTTAGCCTCAGCATAGATAATGAGGCCATGAGAATAGCTATCTTTGGTAGTGGTAGAGAAACCTTAAGTAATGGTGCGGCTGAGGGAAAACTTGCACACTGCAAGCCTGCATACTTGTCTTTTGTTATCGACAATAAATGAACTTTGATATGAACAAAAACTGAGACAAGAAGACAGAGATATAACAAATAGCTCAAAAATGAAGAAAATTATGCATGCATTTTATCAAAAACTATATAAAAAGAGTGAAGTAAATGAAGATGAAATTCAAAGATACCTGAATGAAGGGAACCTACCACAAATCTTGCAGCAACAAAGGGAAATATTTAATGAACCAATAAACCTGAAATAACTGATTGAGACAATAAGGAAAATGAAACCGGGCAAGTCCCCAGGACCAGATGGACTATCTGCAAAATATTATAAGACTTTTCAAGAAGAGATGACACTAATACTAATGGAGATAATGAATAATATCTTGAGTAGAGGCAGAATACCGGAATTGTGGGAGAAGACAATCATTAGATACTGAAAGGACAGGATTTAACACAACCAAAAAAATTATAGGCCTATTTCGTTGTTGAATAATGATTATAAACTATTTGCAAGTATAATGGCTTCAAGACTTAAACAAGTATTAAGCGGAATTTTTACCAAACAGACAAATGAAAGATAATATAAGAGTAATACACTGAATATCACTGAATATTTGGAAAGACCATAAACTATGGTGTTATTGTAAGAAACAATGAAGTTTTAAAGTTGTTTTAAAAACCTAATAAAAAGTATTTATAAAAACAAACATACACTTATCCTGTAACTGATTTTGGAGCCCTGAGTGGTGATTCTGACACATAGCTTACAGAACAGAAAATCTGATGGTGAAGCCCTGGAGGCTGATGAAGATGCTGTAGAACTAATTAGTTAAGTGGTTCCCAACTTATGATTTACATGCTACACATGGTCTATGAAAGTATAGAAGAAAAGGATTTTACTTTATGTTGCATACAATGGTAGCCAGCACAACAGGACACGATACAGGACCCGGGTGACAATTCATTGATAGACTTTGAGCTTGGTGAATAATACTTTTTTAACAATATATTGAAGTGCCATTCGCTGATGCCAAAGTCTAATGGCAAATCAGTTAGTACTGCTTGCAGATATGAAATCATTACGTTATTATTTGAAATAGATTTTGTTTCACAAATTTGTACAATATCAAATGCTATTCTCTTAAACTAAATACAGTAAGAATTTTGTGTGGCAGTACTGTGAACTGTTATATCAGTTCCACAGGGTGAATCAATGCAGAAGTTGAACATTTTATCTTCACCTTCCCAAACAAAACATGATTCAGACAAGGAAATGCAAGACTACTAGCCATCCTCTTTCCCAGATTACTTTTCTTTGATCTGTGAGCTGCCACTTATGAAATTGCTGCATTTTTAATACCCATTGAAATGTAAGTTTGACTGCTGGCAGCCATAGGTTAAACATTAAAAATTAGTTTCAAATTGCTTTCTTACACTGTGGCTTTCTAAAACGTCTTATAACCACCTAGTCCTCTGCATTACAGATGAACAAAACATTTGGGTATGAATGGAATTGAGCAGACACTAGACTTTATCAAAGATATGGACATGACTATCAGGTGGATGGTCCTCAAATGAACAATTCCAATATAGAAACTGCAGAAGTGTGGATATGATTTGTGAAATAAAAGACTGGTCACTAGGGGACTGAAAATGGTGCTATAGCCCAATGTCAAGGTCTACAACTGAAAAAAGGGTAGTAAACCATACCACAGCAGCATATGGACAGCATATCCCCATGGTCCAGTATACTATAGGGGATATTTTTCAGAAGCACTCCAGGAAGATCTGTCAGAAATGGATCTGCCTTGCCAACGTCCCCAAGCACTCTCCAGAAGCAGTGGTGAAGACTGGAACAGAATTGGCTATGCAAACATAGCATCCCTGTTCCACTCCAGAGACAACCCAGTCCAACTTGGGATGGGTTGCTTGTTCTAGGACAGGGAAGGGCATCCTGTCCTGAGTGTGGAAAAGAACATGCCACTTGACTAAATGGATTGTACAAGATCTGGATCTTAAAGGAAGCTTTAGAATTTAACTTGTACCAGCATCTATACACTTGAACCACAAGTTTATAGGAAAGATTCTTTCTAAGGTAAAACAGAGTAGCATTTTCCTCTTGTCGGAGCCAGACACTGGTGTTCTGAGAAGATTGTCTAAGAACACAGGGCCATATCATTAGAATAATTCTATTTCAGTAAATCAAATCTATTCTAAGATTGTTGTACAAGAAGATTTCAGATAAAGAACTGTGTAAAAAACTTCACTAGTGTTCCAAGAAATATCCGCATAACTTCATTGGCCCTATTAATCACTTCAGTTTAGAAACTTGAAGATGCTTCAGATTGTACAGAAAACAGTTTATTTTTTCTTCATTTTTTAAACAATCATGAAAAGTTTCTTTAGGGTATTTTTATATGTCAATTCTGTCCTCCTTAATGTTAAATGAAGTGAAACCAGTGAGACCTCAGGCATCTAGCTGCATCACTAGGCAAGTATTGAGTCTTTTCTCCTCTAGTTGTTGGTCTATCTATTCCTCTATCTATATATCCTACCGATAGATTTTATAATTAAGGATACGGTCTTAATTTCAAACTGGGCCATCATAAAATAAAATAAAATATTGAAGAGTTTTGATTTTTGGGTGAAAAATAGCATGGTTGAACTAATGGATTAATGCATGTATTCTTTTCTATTATTCCCTGTTTTGGCAGCTGAAGTTAGGTTACAGTTGAACAGAACCTTGAATTAGTAACAGGATAAAAAAGACTGTACCATTTTGGTAACTATTTGCTTTCCAAAGCCGCAGGCATAATTCATCTTCATTCTTCAGAATACAGGAAATGCATTTTTGTAATGAACAATCTGCCTGGAAAATAGAAGACTAGTTAATAAAAATGCTCTTTGTAATTTGCAGAAGGTTCTGTTGACTGTAGTACTGATTGTAGGTGATATTTCTCTTAGATTTCTTTAATTATTTTTATGGTCTATTCTGGCATTTGGATACAGGCAATGAAGGCAAATCCTTCCAGTCAAAAACTAATTTTACAAAATTAATCTAAAAATCATAGATGCAAATATGTGACAGTCTAGTTCTCTTTTGCTAGGAAGCATTTTTTGGAAGCTGTGCTATCATGTAAGGGTAAGACATAAGCATAGAATTCATAGAACAAAATTAATTTCAACTGGGATTGTCCAGAAGCGTTGTTTCATGGTTTGTGCTCTGAATGAATTCATGGACAGGAGATATACAAAACTGTAGAACTGTAGAATTGTCTCCTACCAAAAAGTCATTGTTGAGGTCAAATTTTGTATACAACTGTTTATTTCTTCTTTAAATTATAGTGCTTTTGTTTCACATATGATTCATATGTTTCCTTTGTAAATTGTTATTGGATGGTAACAGATATCTAGTTAATTTTAAAAAAAGAAATATACAAGATAAATGAAAGATAAAATCAGATAAGAACAATAGATCTAAAACAGTTGTGGCCAACGTAGGCATCCTTCAAATGATGTGGATTAAAACTTATAATCACTCATCTGGTTGATTGGAGTGGTAGACAGTATTTGAAAGATGCACCATTAGCAACCTTGGTTTAGGAATCCAGATATGGAACTGCATTCACCATTCCTTAATTTAGGGTCTTTCATCACTTACACGATCTGGACAACTTCAAATGCTCTGGGACCCTCCATGGTACCACCTCTGTCCCAGAATACACAGGGGTGTCCCAGTTCTCAAAAGCTGTGGAGCAATAAAAACTGCTGCACAACTTGACTGGAAGCATCTACTACAGTCCCAGTCACTCCAGCACACAAGGCTGTATCACTTCTGGATGCATACACCACATGGGAGCAAAGTGGTGCATTGCGGCTGTGACTTTGCAGTTGTGCCCCCCACACACACATCATAAGAAGCTGCCATAGTCATCCATCCCTTGAACAGCCATGAGTAACCACAGCCATGTTTCTGAACTTAACTTCAGAGAGATATCTCACTGAAGTTAAATGCTGAAAGGCCCTAAGTCTATAACAAACTTCCAATAATTTTGCCTACACCTTAATTAGTCCTATTAATTGCCCTAGAAAAGCTGAAGAAAGTTCCATGCCCTCCATCTTTTGATGAGCAGTATAAAGAAGAGAACATGAAGAGGAGTTATCCCTTCCTTTCAAGGTCTTATCCCCCAAGTACTCCCATGAAAGAATGCCTGCAATGACATCCACAGCATAGTTGCATTGTGCGTTAATAAAGCCTCAGGGCAGTGAAAAGAAATAAAGATTCATAAACACTTTATTCAGGTAACAGCAAGAATTATAAAATGAAATGTGCCTGAAAACTCCTGTGAGGAAGATGTAACTCAGCTGCATCTTCCCCCCCGTAATTACAAAAGATCTATCACTAAAACTCACCCTTTTTTCCTTTCCAGAGAAAGGAATCAGTGATGTGATAATAAAGACTGACCTCATTATGTAAGCAGACAAGATGCACTCAATTTATCACAAACATCCAGAGGGCAAAAAAAGAATGGGTGGGTTTACACTGGAATTATTTGCTCTTAACTTTTCATGGATACAGTTTTATTTTTCTTTGTTGAAATGTTCTAAACAAAATATTTCATATCTGCTGAGGAGGAGAACTCTGTGGGTTTTTTAAAAAAAGCTTTTAGACTGATCAGATTAGAATCTCACTGAACACCTTTCTTTAGCATATATTGTATGTAACAGCACTGCATAAAGTGTAGAGCTGATGATGTTATTTTACTACATAAGGTTGCAAGGTGGGTCAGGATCCCAGGCAGCTCAAGCTCTCTTTAGAAGATGAGAATGAGATACATATCAATATACCACTCCAGCTGAAAACTGGAGAAAGCTGCCATTCTCCTGAAGCAATCTGGATTCCTGTGCTGGGCATCTGTCACATTCTGACTCCAATTCCTTAGTAGCATGGTGTAGCTTACTTCATGGGAGCATCATATGCACAGGCGGAGGACTCATGTGACTATCAAACAATACTACAGTCGATTGGGTCTCCTATGGCCTTTCTGCTCGCATCATGATGGCCAGGTTGCCACTGGAAAACACCAAAGACTACTCCTGGCATGCACCAGAGGCCATCTGGATTGCAGGCAACTCTACTTGGCCCAACTTCAGGCCTCCAAAGCTGGGTCTGTTTTGTCTTCTAGTACTGCTTCCTGGTGTGATATATAAGATCATAACCGATGTGCTGTCTATACATTGGCTATGGCACAGGCTATAACATCATTTTCTCACTGTAGCCTATTCCACTGCTTTATCTGGGGCAGGCAAAGCAGTTCACTGAGAGGTGGGAATGACTCATATTAGCAGATAGGCATACAGAAAGGGATTATTTTCTTTGTACCACATTTCTGTTGGATAACTAGTCCTACTGCTATGCAGTACATCTGCCCAGATGTTTGCTTTTTGTAAGATTCCTTGAGGGTCCCATGAAAAGGGTGAAAAGTTTTGAAACAATTACTGTTACATAGCACGCTTTACATATTGCTCAGTGACATTCTGGCCATAATGCTTCATCCAACATGCACTTAAAATATACACTGATATAACAGCATGTTCACTGTCCAGTTCAGCTTTCTATATTTACATATGGGGAAAGCAAGATAGAAAATGACGCAGACTAAACAGAGAGATGCAGCATAAGGGAAAAAGAAAGGGTGAAAAAGGTTTCTACTTCAGCCTTTAATTGCTCTGTAACAGGCAATATTGTAAACTGCAGTACACATTAGCAATGCAGCAAAATTTTGTCCTGCTCTCAACTTGAATCATGCTCATAAAAACTCCAGCAACAAATGGTACACTACAATCAAATGAATTCTGCAGAGTGGTTAGGGAGAACTCAGTGGGCCAAAGAATTGCTTTCTTCTGCCTACTACAAAGAGTAGAAAACAAAAGCAGAACAGTCATTCACCTGGAGTGGCAGCTGGAATTAAGATTCCATTGTCTCTATCATTCATCTCAGAAGATGGCAGCTATTATTGGGGCCACAAATATTGTACATACAGGAGTCATAAGAGCAACAGGAATTGGGATTGAATGAATGCACAAGTAGTATGCTGATCTCTTCAGGTAGCCAGACCCAATGACTAAACTTTAAAACCACACTCATTTTGGCCCCATTCCCACTTGACTTTTTTAGTCCTGGTTGGACTATTTAAACAGGATACAGGTCCGAATGTGCATTTTGGGCTGTTCCCATTTACCTGATGGTAAACCGAGCTGAACCCAAATATTGCTGTTCCCACTCACCACCCAAATCCCTAGCATGAAGAAACAGGACATTTTAATCTTCATCCTGCAACCCCCCAGTGCAAACCCTGTAAACCTATGCTGGCCAATCAGCTGAACGGAAGAACAGACACAAACACGGCAATCACACTTTCCCTTTTTCACACCCTCCCTTTCAGATCAGACGTTCCCAGTAATGTTACCTCCATCCACATTACCAAGAAGAGCACATTTGTGCTCAAGCAGATCAGCAAAGGAGTAGAGTGCAATCAGAAAGCCGACAGTCCACGTGGGAGAGAGCAGCTTGACTCACAGTTTCACTTTTAAAACCTTTTTGCTTGATACATATATATCCCTCTGATGATTGTTAGCAGCTACTAGAAATGTAGCTATGAGAGATACATTCCGAGTAGCTGCTAACAATCAGAGAGGGATATATATGTATCAAGCTAAAAGGTTTTACAAGCAAAACTGTGAGTCAATCTGCTCCCCACCCCATACAGGGGAAACCTTTGCCTTTTCTTGACTGTGGTTTCTGGCATTGCAGGCATGGCAAGGGAGGGAGGAGACCCTCACAGCTGTGAAATCCCACCCACATCTGGCAGACATTGGCCAGAAGGCTAGATCTCCACCACAAGTAGTCTGGGAGCATTCCCATTTGGGGGGGGGGGTAGTGGACTCGTTTCCAAAAGGGGAGGAAAGTCCAGTTTTCCTCAGGACTTCTTTTTCTCTGAATTTTTGCTTGATAGTCCTCAAAATCTGGCAATAAAAACTTAAATGGGAATGCTGGATACTGAATTTGAATTCTATTCGGATTTATAGAAAATTAAATGGGAACTCTAGATACCAAATTCAGATTCCAATAGATACCAACAGATCCATTTTAACAGGTCTAACAGCAGTCCAGGAGCCCCAGGAACCAAACAGGGAGGTGTGCAGAGGGGTTCACACCTCCCTATTCTGGTCTGGGAGGGGTGCAGTCAAAATGAGTGCTCCAGGAGCTCAAAGACTAGTTTTCATTCCCGGCCCTCAGAGACCTCACAGTAGCCTCTGAAGTTCATGCAACCTTCAGATCCACACCGGATATCACAGGATGGAATAGCATGGGGCGGGGCTTATGGCTGAACTTGTTCTGGAACAGCTGGACCTCTACAGCACAGAAGCAGTGCAGTTTTAGGTGGAGTGGCCCTGCACTCTCAAAAATTGCTTTTGATATGTTAAGATTGGTTGGTTGGAGCTTTGCTTTCATTGTATTAATTTCTCTCACTGGCTGCGTCCCCATGCAAGCTGTTTGGATCTGATTGGGCATGCAAGAGTTCGGGCGTGGGTCTGAGAATGGATGTTGCCTATCCCCATGTCATACCCAGTAATGCAGGCTGGGGGTTGGCTGGGTGAGGATTCAGCCATCCCCATGCAAACCATGCCAAACTCTGGCAAGGGGAGCAACACCACCTCCTCTCCACCCCCTTTTCCCTCATTGGAAGTTGGATTGACGTCATCCCACCCCTCTGCCACCCACTGCAAAAGCCACATCCCCCCCCCTTTAGTGGGTCCGAATGGGGAAAATAATAATTTTAATATGGTGGCAGTTGAGAGGTTTAGCAGTTTTGCACCCCTCCTCTCTTCCCAGGAACCATGAGAACACCCGGCAAGTGGAAAATCAAGCCATTATCATGCCTGCCTTGCCAATCGGGGAGGAGGGTTGGAATACTTGTATAATTTGGCACATGTCTGATATGGGTTTGGGCAATTTGGTCCGCGGAAATTGGACCAAATCAAAAGTGCATGGGGACGACCCTTGCCGAACCCGATTTCAATTCAGACCAAAACATGCACGGGGACTTGCCCGCTGTTACTCTTCTTGCATATTTAGGGATATTCTGAACTAGCTAGTGTGCTGGACCAATAAGCATATTAGAAGCCTCCTTTATGCATGCTGGTGTGTGGTTTAAGGGACCCTTACTGGATGTACTTCCAGTTCAGAATCACCCTTACTGTCAGACAGGACAGGGACACAAGCAAACATACTGATGAAATGAAATTATTTCATAATTTCAAGCATAACCCAAACTCACTAATAACATCAGATGAAAGAAACTGAAAACAAACTACTGTACTTACTGTTAATAATAGTAGCTGTGTTTTTTGTTAGAGTCAAATCTTTTCCTGCTTGTTATACTAAAACACTCCCCACAACTTTTTACATGCAGCTTAAAACAAAGTCTACGTTAAGAAGATTAACTGACAATTTAATAGATTGTACCAAAGATTGTTTTAATTTGCAAATAATCTCCTAAATGTAATGAAATCTCTAAAGCAACATGCAAAGTATTCTGGGTCCACAAATAAATGAGCTATTGATTCTTTTGTTATGAAATTGTTCAGCTGTGTGGCAAAATACCTCTAGGCCACAATGTATTACATGAGCAAATTATAGTACCTGATGCTGACAGTGAAGAAATGACAGCAAGTTTTTCTCATTATAATCTATCTATCCTGGAAGGGGGTGGGGAGGGAAGGATATATATATTTATAAACTATAATCATGGGCTTCACTTTCACCTTCACCAAATCCTGCACATATGAAGTAATAGTCTGGGAAGAATAGCTATCATAGAGAGGATGAGGATAAGAGGTAAAGTTTATAAAATCATGCATCATGTGGAAAGTACAAGAAACAGGGCACTTTATGAAGTAGATGGGCAGGAGAGTTAAAATTGACAAAGAGAAGTATTTTTTCACCCAGAGGGTCATCGGTCTATGGAATTTACGATAAGAAAACTTGGTGACAGCAACCAGCTTGGATAGCTTTAAGAAGGGGGTTAGACAATTTTATGGAAGACAGGTGTATCAATACCGTCGAGAAGTAACGCCCAGATACCACCTCCAGGTTGGAGAGGTAGGAAGGATGTTGTCATGCCTCGTGCCCTTTCTGACTCCTCATATGAGGAGTGCCCCACCCCTGAAAGCCCAGATGAGGGACTCATGCCACAGGGGCCTGCCTTGGAACCTGCTCCTGTCTGCCCAGACACAGACAGCTCGTACTCAATCTCTGAGCCACACCCAGAGCCGTATTCACTCTGGTGAGAGGAAGCACACCTGCAATGATCTGCTCACCTTTATGCAAAACAGCTGTGCAGGAGGGGGTGGGACAGCCCTAGCCCTTCATAGGGACACCCAGCCCAGCAGCCCCTGTTGCAAACAAAAGTCTTTCCTGGCAACCCCCAGCTTGTGCTTAGATTCCTGACCCTTGGATTGGCTTTTGATGGATTCCTCTGGTTGATCTGACTACATTTGACTCACTGGCTCACCAGCTAAACTCTTTGGATTGATGTCGTTCTCACTGCTGCTAGGTGTGTGTGAACATGTGCTTCATTACTGCTGCCCACTCAAGGCATGACAGATGTCTCTAAAGGCCATTTTCAGTGAGTCAAGAGCAGGTGAATGTCTTGAAGCAATTTGTGGGTGACATTTTGTGAGACAGAGTGCTGGACTAGATAGGCTATGGTCTGATCCATCAGGGCTCTTCTTATGTTCTTATGACGCTGATGATCATAAACTAAGGATGTGCATGAATATTCATAACATTTGTTATTCAGATGAATTCGGACATGAATGTTATGAATGTTTGTACATTAACATTTGTATGAATACGGATATTTTGGAACATTCGTTTGAATAGTTCATACATTCATTAAATTGGGGGTAAGTATCGGATGCGTATCAGATACTTATCAATATGTATGCATTCATATAGAATATGTATCTAATACGTATCCGATATGTTACCGATACGTATCCGATACATATGTGTTGGTATAGGATACAAATGGAACATAAGAACATAAGAACATAAGAGAAGCCTTGCTGGATCAGGCCACAGCCCATCTAGTCCAGCATCCTGTCGCACACAGTGGCCCACCAAATGCTCATGGGCATCTCAAGCAGAGACAAGGACAAACCTTCTCCTGCTCTCGAGTCCCAGCAGATGGCCCTAGAAGCGCCCCATTTCCTCCCCCCCCTCAGCCTGAAAGATGCACCTAGGCATTCGTTCTAGTAGCCATTGATACATCTGTCATCCATAAATTTGTCTAACCCTACCTTAAAGCCATCCAGACTGGTAGCTGTCACCACCTCTTCTGGCAGCACATTCCAGAATAGAATGTGAAAAAATTTGGCTCCAACTGAATATCCCCCCCCCCCCCGGATGTGGGGGTATTTGTATCCAAGCACGGATATTCTATAGAATCTCCCCACCCCTCCTTTCCCATGACACCTTGATAATGCTTCCTCTACTACAGGTGTTTTTAACCTATATTGTTCCACAGACCCCTTTGCTAGTCAAGTGAAAATCGTGGACCCCTACTCAGAATGTAGCAGCGGATAGTTTTATGGCAGCATAAGCAATTCAAGCTGATGGAGCCCTAAACCCTTTCCACAGTATTTCTTTAAAAGTATAGACAACACCCTCAGAAAATATAACTGTAGCAGAGATCTCATGCATGAAGGGATCCATGTACATACTGAAGCACAATATATGCATGTGTATTTGTGATCAGTGGCACAGGGCACAATAGAAAGTGCCAGGAATTAGTCCATGCAGATTTGTTTTCTTTGAAAATGACAGAGAACAACAAATTTGTTTTTGATCCAAGAGTCCTCTAATCCAGTTCACAGGGAGGTGTGGGGAAGATCAGAGACATTTGCACAGGGCACTAATCTGGATTAGCCTACACTAAGGGTGCAAAATTTGTAGGAGCTGGGGGTGTGTGCTTTTTGATGCAGATCAAGGCCCTGAGATCCAGATTAAGAACCTCCTTAGTCTGAATCAGGCTCCATCTAATGAAGACAAAGTCAGTCAGTGAGGACTGGGGCCTCCAAGATCGACCCTGACACACAGATATGAAGACCTATGCAGAAAGGCCCTCTTTTTTCTTCAAAAGACATTTATTTTTATTTATTTGTTTTTATTTATATTTATTTCCTGCCCTGTATCCGAGGGTCTCCGGGCGGCTAACAACCTTTAAAATCAAACATATCAAAATTATATCAAAACAATAATAACCAGTACAACATTTTAAAAATCCAACATGATAAAAGTGATACCAAAACAGTTAAAACAGTAGTGTTTGCAGTGGGGGAAGCGTAAGCAGCATTTAACCAAAGGCCTGAGTGAAAAGGTGCATCTTCACCACCTTCCTGAACAGAAACAGAGAAGGGGCCTGACACACCTCCAGGAGGAGACCATTCCATAACCTGGGGGCCACTACCGAGAAGGCCCTCTCCTGGGTGCCCACCCAGCTAGCATGCCTATCACCAAATGGAATACCACAGTAGCTTTAAGTATAAATATAACATTGCATTACATTACGTAAGATAACACAGTTATGTAACTTACATTGTTTTGTCTGACCCTGCTTTCCACTCTTTATCTGGCATAATTTAACTTTGGATTTTGGATTTGTATAGAATCTCTGTAGCCAGTTTGCCCCTAAACAATCTTATCTGATCTCAGAAGCTAAGCAGCCTTTGTGTCATAAAAGCATCTCAGAAAAAAAATCAATGAAAAGCTGTTACTGTATTGTTCTTAAGAGAATTGTACAGATACAGCAATGCAGTTACTGGGGCCCTTTTTGCACTAAAGCCAGTAGGCTGTAGTGCTCTAAGCCCAGTACAGTTCAGAGATAGCAGGACCATACACACTTCTGACAGGCTAGAACTCTCCTAGGCAGCCAGAAATGCAAACAGTGCTCCTGTACCCAGAGCATACTGGCCCACGCCACTGCTGCACCCTACACCCTGGCTGTCACTGCCTGCATCACATGTTCCATTCCGTGCTGGCTGGCAGGCAGCTGATCAATTGATCTGGGAGAGAGGGGAGACCACTCTGACCTGGCAATGTGCTTCACCAGGCCTGGATCAAGCCCCCTGCCAACCTGCCTGTGCAGGGCATTGCCTGGGGGGCATGCCTGGATGGCATCCTGCTATCCTTCCTCCCCCCTCTCCACAATTGATCATGGGCTGTTTCCTCCCCCCTCTCCATGATATTGTGGACAAACACCTGCCATATCACAGAGAGGGGGGAGGAAACAGCCTGTGATCGATTGCAGAGAGGGGGGAGGAAGGATGGCAGGTCAGTGGGGGTCTTGATCCAGGGGTGGCTAAGCACGTCACAGGTCAGACTGGTCTACCCCCTCCCCCCGGATCAATTGATCAGCCACTTACCAGCTTGCATGGCACAGAATGTGTGACACAGGCAGTGGCAGTCGATTGCACCAGCCAGGGGGAGGGACTCCTGCAGCAGCCCTGGAAGAAGAGCGAATGCTGTCCCTGCTGGACACTACAGGTAAGCCCGGGGAATAGGTTGGGACAGGTGTGGAGCACGATTTCATGCTCCACACCTCAGCCATAATTAGTACAGCTCTGATGATGGCAGGGACACTTCTAGGCTGTAGCAGCCTAGTGAGCATGTGAATGCTGTTTATCAGAGCTCTCCTGATTGCATACCGGAGATCTAAGTTCGAATAGGCCTCAGGAGTTGAGATCAACTCAATAACACCTTTATCTTAAAACCAAAAAATACACATCCCATTCTACATAGGCACTTCTGTGGTCCATTTTCCCCTTGGAATGATGTTCACTGAATTCAGTGGAGCTTGTTTTGAGTAGAGGAGATGTACTATATGTCCTTATTGCAATTAGAACACAAAATACTAAAGTTTTTTTTTAATATAAAAGAATATTAAAGCTACTTTTTTGGACAGAAAGAACATCCATCTCCCTTGTTATACAACCACTTACAGGGCATCTAACTCATAAGGGCAAAGTAGTTAGTGACCCACTGTTACAGGCATTACTCTGGACACATGTTTAGCAGGTTTGCAGAAATGCAATGTGCAAGAACAGGTATCAATGGACTCTATATAGACTATAACATCTCTACATGCAGCTATGTTGGTATCATCAACTAGATGCAAACTAGATGCTATGCTTTCTACTCTATTATTCTTTGAACAGTAATACAATGCCTTCTTTAATGTTACAGCTCTGTGAGTGCCCAATGCCTGTAGGAAGACACAGATGATATGCTAATATATTTTGGACATAGGAAGGGAAATGTAATGTAAGTCCCTCCAGGTGGACAGGAATCCTTGTTGAACACATGGCTAAAGTCCTACATGTGTAAATGCTGACCAGAGAAATTCAGATTTCACATCATCTAGGTGAGGAGTATTCAAGTGTGGGTACCCAGATGTTCTCAAACTACAAGTCACATCATTGTGTACCGACCCCAAAACTGGTAGGGCTGGCATGGAGTGATGGAAGTTTTCTTGAGGAACATCTGAAGGGTGTATTTGAACATCCCAGATTTAGGCAACGTGACTGGTAATACTTGCAAGGAAGTAAGCTACTTCTCATATATTGAATTTCTATGGTTCTGTGGATAGAAAACATTTCAATAAACAAAGGTCAAGTAGGCCCAGTGTTCTATCCCTAAGCTGTTGCTGTCCCGTAGCACTTCATTAGAACTCATTAGACATGGACTGCCATAGTCTGCATCAGCAAGAGAATGGCAGGTTGCTATTCCAGGATTTATAATAAGGCTCAGTGCAGAATGAGTGTGTAGCCTTCTAAACAACAGTTTACCAGTATATTTAGAATGCTGTTCCTTGTTTTCTTTTGTTCCTTTATTTCTTCCTACTAAAAAGCTCAAGTGCATGCTACATTTGCATAGATTATTACAGAAACTCTGTCCTGCATACTAAGATAATAAAAAAGCTTTAATATAAAGCTGTCCTAAATCAAGGGACTTTTGTTCATTTTATACAAAATGCTTTCTGCAGAAAATAGAGCAGCCAGAGGCTGTCGTTTTCCCAGTGTCAGTAAACAGGCGCTTTGATACAGGTGATGTGAAGTACAAGCAGAATGCAGGTGATGAAAAAGACTTTTTAGTTCCATTTGCTTTGTTTTGGTGTGATGTTCACAAGAATCAAATGCATATTTAAAAGAGGAGAGAAAGAAGAAAATCATGAAGAAACATAGGCTTTTTCTCCACTTTCCAGCTTTAGATCTGGACCAGTAAATCTGGATTCACCAGATCTATATTCTGACATAAATCCAACCTTTCTGCGTCAGAACACGAAAGAAGCACATTATCCAGATTTGCAGATTCAAAGAATTGGTTAAAATAAAATAAATGAATTATTGAGGGTTCTCTCTCTTTTAAATGTCCTCAAGGATTATAAGGTATTTTGGAATATAGTCTGAGGTGCTGAGGTGAAAAGTTTGCAAGGACTGTCTGTTTTGCCATCTGTCAACAGCATGTGACACCAAGGGCTGCCGCTCACATGGTCCGTGGGCATCATGCATCATAAAGAGCTTCCATTTCAGGATTGTTCATATTTTTACTTGTTTGATAATTCTTCAAAAGAAGATGGAAGGGAAAGAGACTGAGATTTATTCTTTAAAGAAGAAAAAAAGAGGACTGCAACTGTATCACTCCCCAAATACCTAAACTATAAAGAAAGTAGTTTTCAAAGTCATTGTGAACATCAAATCTTCTATTAAAGAGAATTGTTTGTTTAAATCAAGTTGGCATTGCTGTTATGCAGGATTTTAGAGTAGGCTGTTCACTATGGTGTTAAAATCCAAAGGTTGCCACCCACCTAGTTCCACCTAGTTTCCACACCTAGACACACACCCTTTTTATACATATATTTTAAGAAAAAAATCTGCATTTCTCCTGTCGCTACCTGCCATCACACAGACCAGGAACAAAGGTCCCTGCTGCCTCATCCCAGCACAGTGGTCAAGCAATTCTCCTCTCTCTCTTCTCCTCCCTTCAGCTGTAGATGTTTTTCATGTGGTTCACTCCACTGCTGCTGCTGCTCACCACAAAGCACCCCCTACTCAGCCCCATCCATATTTGCTGTGGCAGTGGTGGCAGCAGTAGTGCATGGTGGGGTCTCGGGTGATCACATGGGCAGGCAGGTAGGCATTGCACATACAGTACACATGGGGAGGTGGGCAGCGGCAGTGGCAGAAGCCATGCGCCAAAACACGCCTGTGGCCAAAGGGAGGAGAACATAGAAATTGTGCGGCTTGCACTACCGCCACCACCACCACTGATGCCCCTTTCTGTCAATTTCTATCTGGCAATTACTGGCGCATAAGACACACCCCATATTTTAAGGGTATTTTGATAGGGGGAAAAAAGTGTCTTAGGCCCTGTCCCCATGCAAGTTTGGTACGGTTCTGAGCATGGGATTGGAGCTGTCTGTCCCCATGGGTTTTGGATTTGGTCTGCAAAAAGCATGCCAACCCCTCCCAAATCATGCCAGAAAGGTACCAAATTTGATACCTGAGAAAAGAAGTCTCGGCACACTTTGGGGGACCGGTACGCATTGCTCAGTGAGCTGGAAACGCTCATGGGGACACTAGCGGGCTAACGGGGAGGAGATATGCGCTCACATCATTGGGAGGCGGGGTGTGCTTGCTGTCCCTGCCCTGTCCATTGAAGAACATGGCCGCTGACTTTTTAAAATGCCAATTGCAAAGGCAAGCTGGAGAATGGCTTGGTTTTTAAATTTTCTGTCATTTCCACGGAGGTAATTCCAACGCCGTTTCAAGAATGCCAAGGCAGGCTGCATAATGGCTTCATTCCTGTTCCATCTGCAACCCCCATTTCCCCGATCTGCAAGGCTATAATAAATAAAGGCTTGATTTTAAGTTTATGGCTGTTCTCGCAGTCCCTGGTGGAGCAAAGGTGCACACAACAGCTCAAGTGCCTACTGCCGCTAAACCTTGTAGCGGCTTTCAATGTTTTTTTAAAAAATTAAAGTTATTTTTATGAATGAAGCTTTATTTTAACTTGTTTCTGCACCTCCTACCCCAGTCCTGTCTGTCTGCACTGCTAAGGGAGGGGTGTATGGCACAGGGGTGGGCTGATGACAATCCAGCTGCCAATGAAGAGAGAGGGGGCAGAGAGGAGGTGGCACTGCTCCCTATACCAGGGTTTGCCACAGTTCTCATGGGGATGCTTCCATCCGTGCCCAACCTGTACCTGTCTCATGTTGCTGGGAATCTCATGGGGACACCTGAAGTGCATTCCCAATCCCGGTCCTGGTCCATGCATGCCCAAACAGCACCCAAAGTGTGCCAGATGGCCAGCATGGGATGCAGCCTTATACACTGGCAAATATGATACTTCTACATGGAAGTAAAGCTCCATATACTCATTTTGGGGGACTGTGTGGATCTGGCACGGGGGTGGGTGGCTCCCTTCCTTTTTGTGTTACCAAGAGTATTTTTGTAAATACAAACCACCCACAAGTATATGGTCCAAAATTCTAGGTCTTCAGCTTGCTTAGCATAGATAGGTTAGGGCAGCCTCAGAGTGGGAAAATCTGTTTGAGCTTGAATTCCTCTTGAGTCATGATAGATGCTGAGCCAGAAGACAGGTGCATCTGCTGTGCAACTGTATACCACCCCCTGGCCAGTTGTGTGTCAGCCAAAAGGTAAGGTGTAGATGATGTCAAAGTCTCCTCAAACACTAAATATGCTTTGTTACTAAAACTGTTGGTATGATCTAAAACTTAGCAAGATGTTTGGCATTAAAATTAAAGTCAGTTTTCAAACATTTCATTCAGACATATCCTTTCTCCATCTAAGGCTAGGTAAAGAAATATAATGATTTGTGGTGAGGATGATGGCCTGTCCTCCTCCTTCCCTCTGTCCTGCCCTTTGTATCAAAACATGCAGACATGCCCACCAGTATGGAATAGGGGTGTGCAAGAATGCTTTTTTTGCATTTGAATTCAATTCGAATCGAATGTCAAAACGGTCAATTCAATTTGAATGCTTAAAATCCAAATGCAACAAAAAACGATTTGAATCCATTACATTTGAATCTATTTGTTTGAATGTTGGATACGAATTTGAATATACAAATGTCAACAACATTCATATTTAAAGATATGAATTTCGACATTTGTATGTGTTGTATGTGTTGTATGTATCTGTACACATTTCGTGTGCATCCCGTTTTATCCCATATGCATCCCATTTTCGTTCCGTATTATAAGTGCAAATGTGTACAGATAATATAATATTCATACAGATACCTATGTAATACATAGGTATCTGTACATTTGAATGATTCATATATACCTAGTATGGAAAAAGGAAGAATCTAGAGTTTAGAACAGAGTATGCATAAGAAAACACTGAGACATTTCTTTAGAGAAAGGGTTCTCTGCAGCAGCAGGACAACTTTCCTGATCAAGTTTTCCATACCCTAATTTTAGACCTTCTACATTCCTTTAGGGCCTGGACTGGGAGCTGCTGGTCTGGCCCACTGGTAGACCTGTTTAAACAGGTCAACCGGTAATCCTGGTCAGGGCTGGTCTGATTGGGATTGCACTCTGTCCAGCATGGACAGAGCATAATAGCAGAGGGAAGGGCTTCAAAGACCCACACTAACATGGTGACAGATGAAGCCCAGAAGAAGAATTCATAAACCCTTATTACAGATCAATGGTGAGTGCAAAAAGGACCTAGGCAATTATGTATTCATGTGATATATGCCAGCTCAAAGAGAAATTGACACAATAATTGGAGTGAGGCTGAGATATTGGTGAATGTGTTTTTTTCCTAAGAATAAACCCTATACTGTACTGTATTTCAATCCATATAAGATATATTTGAACATAAGGCACTCTTATAATTTGCCAAGAATTATTTAGGAAATTTTTAAAAAAGAAAATAAGACTCAGCGTGGTTTTAGGATAAATTATTTTGAGAAAAATGTGGGTCTTAGATGGCTAAAATACAGTACGGTAATTTGAATCCTGGAAATGTCAGTTTCCTACAGCAGATTAAAATATTTTGGATCTTTCAGAGCAAGTAAAACTATTTTAATGCAACTGTATGCCTCCCCAATAAAATGATCATCTTGCTTTTACAGAGATTCCAATAATGAAGTCAATGTATTTCAGAAAAAAAGGTTAAGTTGCTCTTCTCAAAAGCCAATATCTAGACAAGGATGATACTACATAATGATACTGTGTTCTTCAATCTCAGAATATTTTTAAGGAAAACAGAAAATATGTTATGCTCTTTAGCATCTGTACTATGAAGGGTAAGACACATACTATTCTTTCTAAATATTTCTTAGCAGTTAGCTTGACCCAGGGCGGGGGGGGGGATCATCACATAGAGAAAACACCTCTATCATTTTTTTTCCTGCTAATAAACAAGATTTGAAATGACCTAAGGGTCAGCTCTTCCCTCACAAATACCCTTGATGAGAGAAGGAGTTACTTATATAAGGAATACTGAAAAATTCCCTTGGGGTGTAGCTTCACTTTCAGCCTTGCAACTCATCTCAAGAGTAAGTCAATCATCTACATGGCTCACTCTAGCTTCTCTTTCAGATGTTTAATTCCAGTTAGGTATTTGGCAAAGCATAAATCCTGAGCCTGCAGCTCTTGATTTATATATGCAACTCCAAGAGCAAAGAGACCATAGGAGACTGGTTATATTTAAAGCTATTCTTGGAAAAAAAAACACTATTAGCATCTATTGATTTTGGTGAAAGATAAGGGAATTATAGAAAATCAGCTCTTGTATGACTAAGTTGCTTAATTTCCATTTTGACCCCCTGGGTGGATGAAATAACTCCAGTGCAAAATGCCAGTAGCAAATGTTGATTATAGAAGGCATAAGCAGACCTTTCCCCCCTTGTGTATTTTTTGCAAGTATCAAAAGGCATGGCTCTTCTTGCCCTCAACGGGTGTTTTCCCACTGTCACTAGAAGTACCCATTAAGTACCCATTAATGGGTACAAAAATGCCATTACATACCCATTAATGGGTACTTAATGGGTACTTTTAATGACAGTGGAAAAACACCCAATATCAAAATTGCAAGTATATTTCACTTTAAAAAGAAGGCCGACTAAAGAGTTCTCAGTGTACTGCTTCTTCACTCTTACAGAAGTGCAGCATGATTTACCACTGCAGATCGGTCAATTAATCCATAGCCATGCGAGCAAAGGGAATCACGTGGAGTCTCAAACCAGCACAGGAGGGAGATTGTACTGGTGAAGCACTTGGAAAATGTGAAATCCTGCACTCTCCCTTACTGTATCTCTATGTGTTTCCAGGACAGAGCACAGATGGTGCACAAACATGTGAGTCACAGGTTGTGGGTGCTTATACTTGTTGCTTTAATAAGGCCATCTGAATATGGGAAAGGTGGAGAGGGCTCCCATATCTTTAATAGCTGAATAGACTACAGGGCTTCAAGCCACATTACATACATCATAAGTTGCAGTTGTCAAAACGCCCATTTCTACCCATCTCTTAAAGACACAGTAACTCTAAGTTGGAAAGTGCAAAAGAAGTTCATGAGAAAGAGCAAAGAACAACTCTGCTAATTAGAACAATGACAGTTGATCCAGCTATGGCAGGCCCTGCCTAGTGTCCAAAGGGCCTTTCTGCACTTACCAGCACAGTGAAAGGTCTATACCTCTTCTGGGCTCTCTCTGCTAGAACAATGTAAATCCAAATAACTGCAACACTCTGGTAACTTTAGCGGTATGGACAAAGCTGTAATCCACTGAAATGCTGTTAAAGTTTAGGTAACCCTGAAATGAATGAGAATGTGTGAGGCTATGTTCAGTACATTGGTCAAACCTTAGTATGTTTCCAAAAACAGCGCTCCCAGTAAGGGTCACAATCATGAACTGCACACAAGGGAAGAGCAGGAAGTCTGTTTTATGCTTCAAAGGCCAACAACAATAACTAGAATAAAGAATTAACCTACTTTAAGCTATAGGTTTATAATGCTCTGAACACTAGTCGCTTATTTTTCCATGGAATGGTACCCAGCATTTCTACCTAGGTCAGAGCTACAAGCAACAGAAATTTGTGCAAACTCCAACAAGGTATAATTTAGCAACATTCCCATTGCCCTTGCACTGCTCTGTAATATGCTGAAATTGCCATCTTAATAGACCCTTTCTTATAAGAAGCAGTATTTTGTCCTAGGTTTCTTCCTGTACATTAAACTTACAGATGTTAATGAGAGCTTTCTCACAGCAGAAAAAGAAATAGGCAAACACCCAAAATGAGACCACTTCACATATCCACAATAATATGTGTGTTATTTCATATTACAACTGCTCTGTGATCTTCATACCACACATTTAGAAAATGTATGGTTTGAAGGAATCATCAATTGTTCAGTGGCAGCACGTGGGCTCTACGTGTGCGGTGTCCAAAGTTCCCTCCCTGGCATCTCTCTCAAAAATGACAATGGCAAGAAATCTGCACACATATGTCAGTGGTAGGCAGATCTGGCTAGATCTGATCTCAGGTAGATTAGGCCACATCAGCACATACTGCTAATCTACATGAAAGGCAAGAAAATGCACTTTGGAGGTGAGTTAAGGGACTAGCGCGAGGATACCACCACCTCTAATTTTGAGCCACTGTTACTTACTATGTGAAAATTTAGCCGCAGATGCTAGATCCGATTCAAAGTGAACTGCTGAGGCCATTTCTATACCTACCAGCCCACTTCTGGACTTCTCTCTTCTACACTCCAGTGTGGACTAGAGAGGCCTCATCACTTGCTAGCATGTTGTATCCATGCTGGAAATGGTGTATTCTTTTCTAGGAGACCAAAATGGCTGCCTAGGTTGAGATACCAGTGGACCTTTCTACACTTAGGCTTATTCTAGATTATATCTCAACATAGGGGCCTGCTGTTAGCATGGACAACAGACCTCTATCCCAAGATATGTTCCAGAATTAGGTCAAGTGCTGAAAGGGCCCTGTTTTTATATTAGCATTCCAGAGGTAACTAGACCAACCCAGAGATGCATGTGGAAGGTGCATGCCTCCCTGGTCTAGTTTAGCACAGGGAATCAATTCAGCAGGAAACAAAATTGTGCCACCAAACGGGTCCCCCTAGGCCTCCAGGGCCATGACCCTTAGTTCCTGGCTGTTGAAGCCCTCACATCAGGTTCCAAAGTTCATGATGACCTCTCCCAGAACATGCCATCAAAGTATGGCTGGCCTTTTCCCAGTCAGAGTGGTTCCAGCTGGACTCTTCCCTTGCCTGTAGAAGTGTGGGAAAGGCTCAACCTAAGTTCTATTGGATAATTTGTTCAGTAGCAATTTTCCTCTAGCAAATGCCCAGAAAAAAGGAAGAGGAAAATGCATGATCCATGCAGTGTCAAATGGTGCACTATCAGCTGTTGTGCAGGAAGCAATTTCACCATTTGCCTCTCTTTTCCTCAGGAACCATCCTAATAGGTTGGCTCATGTTCAAACTGCCCTAGTCCATAAAGTTCAGTTCAGCTGAGGAGCTGAATGGTATAGCATCTGTTCTGCATGCAGAAAATCCCACATTCAGTTTCAAGTATTTCTTGGAAAAAGGCTATGGCAAACTGACATTTTTTTTTTGAATTTGCACTTACAAATGTCGACAACATTCATAAATGCCTGTATGCACCTTCCCCAGGTCCGTACACATCTGTACGGATCCATACACGTCCATATGCATCCCATAGTTATCCCATGTGCAACCCATTTTCATCCCGTACGGATCCATGCATACGTGTATGGACGCGGGAAAGATGTGAATCTTCAAGTATGTGTAGTGTACGAACCCATACACATACAAATGTCTGAATAATTTGAACGAATGGATCTAAAATTCAAAATTTGAATCAAAACTTTAAATTCAAATTTAAGGACATTCGATTCAAATTCAAATTTCAAAATTGGGTCGATTTGATCAAATTTCGAATGCAGTTGAATATTTGTGTACATCCCTAGTTCGGTGCAGACTATGTGGACTCTGGAGCTTCTTATTCCAGTTCACCAGTTGCAAAAGAGCCATGATTCTTTCTGAAGTTCCACGTCTTCCATTATAACATCAAAATACTTGTTTTTCACATATCATGGAAGTAACAGGATTGCTTCAGCTATTTTCACTAAAAGTGAGGATTTATGTATCCCTAATATATATAGTAGCACATCTTTCTTCAAACATATAAAATATAATGCGAAGGTGGCCTTGTTCCATGCCAGGAGCAATCTATCCCAGCTCAGGACAGATTGTGCCACTACAACATAGTCCGTCCTATACAGGGAATGGGATAAATCACATTTCTTATCCACAAATTTAGCAATTCTTATTTATGGTTTCCGTGCAACACTTACAAGACTCACCACTTTACCATTTGATACAATATAAATTCGGATATGCAAGTTGTTAGATATAGAATAGCCAGATAAAGTAACCTACTAGTCAGACTTTAAAAAGTAGAATACCATTGTCCAGCAGTGAAAGGCAATCTAGTGGAGGCCAGCCTGTTCTCTTCTGAGAAGGAAACAATACTGTTTCACTTCCCATGATCATTTTTATCTAAAATATCATTTTGTGAAATACAGCAGCAGTACTATTGACAGATGTTTCTGAACAGATACACATCATGTTGGTCTTGAAAGACCTGCAGTGGTTGCCAGTTGGCAACAAGACGGACTCACTAGATTGATGTTGACACATGAGCCATTAAATGATTTGTGACCCAGATACCAGAAGAAGTACGCATTTCTACATAGCTCTGCCAAGATCAGCAGGAGGGGTTCCCGAAGATTGTTGCCACTCTCAGAAGTTCAAAAGAAGCAGTGTATATAAGGGCTTTCTTGGTGGAGACTTCCAGATTATGGAATGATCTCTCTGCAGTGCATCAGTTAATATTGTCTTTATTGGCTCATTAAGATGCATCTTTTCTGACAGACCTCACTGTTATTTATGTTTTTAACCTGCCTCTCTTGCCTTTATCTCTTATAGCCTGCCCTGAGGCCCTTGGTATAGGGTGGGGTATAAATTGCCATAAATAACTATATAAATAAGACCGTGAACTATGCCAATCTTCTCAGCTTTCAGTTTTTTCAATGCTTAAAAGTTTTTAGTGGTAGTTTATTGATTTAAATTACGTTTAGATGGTTATTACATTTTATGCTCTTTATATTGTTTTTAGCTTGCTACCTGATCGAGGACACACAGGTTCAATAGATAGGTAGATAACTAAATAACGTGAGGAATGAAAACAATTTTTGTGTGTTTCTGAACAATGAAGATAAATCTCTTCAAGGGCATACCTGCACCATGACAAAACCAGCAGGCTATTAATATAAATTTGGGGACTCGTGTCAGAGTCAACTTACATATAAATCTTCCTTGATAAGCACAAGTATTATCTGCTCTGCAGGAGAAGACTGGCCAAAGATTCAGACTTACTTGTTTAAAATATACACAGGGATTCTGCCTCGGACTGCAGATAATAGTCTATAACATTACTATTGTTTTGTGAACTTTATTCATTCATTCATTCATTTTCCTTTGCAGGGGACATATAGAGTAGCTTTGTTTTGTGTTAAGGCTGCCCAACAGGAAATTCATTGAATCACATATGGTCTCCTGTAAAGGCAAAGGGGACAAATAATTATGATGTTACTTTTCTTTTAATCTATAAGTTTGTCTTTGTATGGTTTACATGATTTTATTATTATTATTATTTGTTAATTTGTAAATTTGGTATGGTCAAATGATTCACCAATAAAGATTGATTGACACTGTTTTCCTTCCCAGATAGAAATTCCAATCCCAAAGGGGCATAGATACATTTCTGTATATTTTCCTATAAAACCAGGAAATTCAACTTTTCTGGTTTTGAGAGATGCTGCCACCTGGAACTCAAAATCGCACTTGTGAAGGATGGGAGAAGAAGAACACTTCTGGTAGATGAACCCACTGAGGCCATAGCATCAGCAAGATTATCTCATGGCTGTCTTCTCATAGGAGCTGCTAATCTCAAAAGTGGACTCCTAGAGTGTCCACTACATACTAGGGTGTAGAATTGTTCTTAATGTGGCAGGGAGACAAGCTTAATGTGCTTAATGTGTAGGGTACTTGTAGAGGTCTGCTACCCTGTGTGTAGATTTTGTCTTTCTCTATCCCAGCCATCAAGATCTCTGCTAGCTGGTTGTCACCACATACTACTGCAGAGTAAGGCAGGCCCCAGGCAGAGCCTTCCATAGTCTGCACTAACATTCACACGGCAGGTCCCTATTCCAGGATAATCAAGAATAAAGCCCAGTACAGAAAGGGCTTATCATTTAATTCAAAGATGTGGGCCTCATAGTCTTCTTGCTGGTACAAGTCCAAACTCTCATAGTTCTACTCCCTGATCCTAGTTGGGCCAGAATCTTGTCTTCCCTTTGGTAAGCTTTGGTGCTTTTTACAATTTAACAGCTATTGGTTCCTTGATGTGGTGGGAGGCAGGCAGGAGATCTGGACATTGTCACCCTTCCTTGCCAAAACGATTTGCAGAAAAACTGCCATTCCCCAGGGTACTTTAGTCGGAGCAGAAAGACGGGAGCCCAAGCTCTAGCCAAAAGAGTTTATTGTGTTTGTAAACTCTTCTGTTGCATATATTTTCTGCTCTTCTCACAGGGCCTGAAGAGAGTTACAATCCAAAACATCTGGAGGGCACAAATTTGGTGAAGGCAGCACAGAAAAAAGTCAGATGTTATGTGACATACATATGGCCCAGAGTAATCCGTGTACTGTCTGTGTAGATAGATAGATAGATAGACAAGACAAACAGGCCCCTCCCTCTCTCCCCCACCAATAATCCTTTAAATTTAGCTACTGGCATGCTGCTGTACTGTGTCCTATCCAATGTGACCTCCATTGGCAGCCAGCATCTGTTGTCTCATTCAGTAAACATATTTATACGCTTTATGTTCAACACTTTTCTAGAAGCTGTGCTCCATCTTTTGACAAATTAATAGATTTTTGGATTTTTATCTTCCAGCCAAATCTTAAAAAATAAATAAATCAGGATGGCAAATGAAAAGCTGACTGGCAGGATAGAATAGTTTTAAGTAGGTGAAAAACTAGTGTACAGAAGGGAGACCCCCAGCACACTTACTCTTCTGATATATCAGCCAGTGTGGACTTTCTCTAAATTTTCCACCCCAGCATTATTAGCTTGCATAGAGTAAGGGCCTTTCTGCACTGGGCCTAATTCTGGATTATATCTTGGGACAGGGGACTACCATCCGCATGCTGGTGCAGACTAGAGGCCTTTTGGCACACGGGGTTTTCGAACGTGTGGAGAGCAGTTGGAGACGCAGCATACGCACTGCCGGGACAGCTAAGCCGCCCCAGCACGCTTCCAACTGCTCTCCATGCGTTCGAGATGTAGAGCACTTAAAAGTGCTCTACATCTGTCCGCACACATTCAAAGTGTCACCAGCTGTCCGGGGAGGGAAGCATTCACACACGCTTCCCTCCCTGACAGCCATGGGCACACACCCCTGCCGCCATTGGCCGAAAATCAGCCGAACAGCTGATGGAGAGCTGCGCTGATCACTTACCTTGCTTGGCCGAGGTTGCCATCATGCAGGCTCACCGACTCTGGTAGACGGCAAATGGAACCCACAGGCCCCGTCTACCAGGAGCACGTGCGCCTGCACGATGCCGACCCTGGCCGAGCAAGGCAAGTGACGGCCTTGTGCAGTGGAAGGTGGATCCCTCCCAGCTCCTGCAGTCCCATTGCGGCTGCAAGAGGTGGGGAGTCACTGAGATTGGCTTCCCCTCGCCCCTTTCTGGGGTGGGAGGAGGCCAATCTGCAGCTGCCTATGGGGCACGGGCTGTGAGACCCCGTGGTAGACCGTAGCCACGTGGGTTCGGTCTACCAAAGTCTCTTCCCCCCCCAAAGATGGTGGCCAATTGGCTGCCTCTGCGGGGTCTAGGCGCCTTGATCGAGGTGCCTAAGCCCCGCAGAGCCCCCTCCCAGGCACCCCCACCCCCGGGGCCCGGGGATGCGTCACATGCATGCACAACTACCTCCTTGCTGTCCAGGGTTGGAATGAGCAGAGGCAGCCAGGAGTGCGCACCACATGGACACAGCGCAGCCCCTCATTGGACAGGCTGCTCACATGGGTGGCCTGTCCAATAAGGAGCTGCACTGCGCCCATGTGGTGCACGCTCCTAGCTGCCTCTGCTCATTCCAAGCCCTGACAGCGAGGAGGTAGGTGTGCACGTGTGCGGCATGTCCCCGGCCCCTGGGGGTGGGGGTGCCCATGCCTGGGGGTCGAGGTGCCTACACCATGCAGAGCCCCCAGCCCCTCCCTCCCCGCGATCTGGGCAGAAGAAGGCTTTGCTTCCGAAGTGAAAGCAGGAGTAAAGGGACGTCTTCTTCGGCCCAGATCTGCCAGCGGAAGGGGGGGTGCCCTCCCCCTGCTCCAGGTGGATATCCCTAGTGCCTTCCAGGAGCAGATGGGAGGCAGCTCCCCCGCCCCTCCCCCCCTGTGATCTGGGTGGGAGAAGGGGTCCCTTTCCTCCTGCTTCCACTTTGGAAGTAAAGTAAAGACTTCTGCTGGGGATGAAAGAGAGATCTTGGTAGACCGAACCCACATGGGCACGGTCTACCAATGGATCTCACAGCCCCTGCCCCATAGGCAGCTTGCTCCGGACCCTGTGGTGGGTGGGAGGGTGCTCGCATGGGTTTGTGCCAGCTGTACAGGACTCGATCGGCTCCTGTACAGCCGGCACAAACCGGAGAAAGCCGTCTGACAGGGCTGCCCGCCCCTGGGTGCTTCCAGCCAATGGCAGGCAGGCCTGTGGGAGTGGCCCCACCCCTGGCTGGCCTTTCCCAGCTTTGCGCATTCACACACAGGCAGGCAGGAACACGTTTACACGTGTTCCTGCCTGCCTGTGTGCGAATGGGGAAAGCGTCCCAAAGTGACTTAGCCCACGTGCGTTACAGCCATTCCAGCTGTAGTGCGAAAAGGCCTTAGGACAGGGCCTGAGTGGAGTTTGGTGGAGGCTGCATCAGCATGCAGATGGGAGGTCGCTGTTCCAAGACAGAATTTGGAATAAAGCCCAGTGCAGAAAGGGCCTAGAATGCTAACATAAGTGGGTTCTACATGATAGTGTTCCTGATGCTTGGAGCAATATACCTGTAGCACATGACAAAAGTGGCAAGCATGCTGTTTGCATGCATGTCTCCACTCCTGACCATATAAACATCACAGTTGATGAATTTTCATTCCCTGGCTTCAGTGTTTCTAGCCTGGACTGTTTTCAGACTCAGTCAATGGCCCCAAAGTCAGCCATTTCCTCTGTTCAAGAAAATAGGACTGATTTGTTTACCGCAAAGAATATGATACAGGTAAGTCTGCACCTTCAGCAACATCAACAGTGGAGCAGAAGAATGGGAGAAAGTGTTGTGAGATAGCTTTCTTCTGCTCTACCATTAACAGTGCTTATGCCAGGCTGTTGCTTGATGGATGCAGGACCATGGGCACTGCTTCAAACACACCCAAGATACCATTATAGTTGGGGTCCTGCTTTAGATGTGATGAGCAGGATTGCAATCCTCACTGAGCCACAAAGCTTACTAGATTATCTTGGGTCAGTAGCTGCTTCTCAATTTAAGCTGTTTTGCAGAGTTATCAGAAGGATAAAAAGGGATAGGGAAAGAACCATGTGTTCTATATAATAAACATTACTGTAAAATGCTTACATATAAACAGAACTAGTGGTCAGGGAAATGCAAGAAAAATCCATTACAGAAGCCAATGCTTAATTTTACTAACTTATTGTATCTCTCCATTTTATAATGAAGCTCAGATCGCCGAGTCCTGCAGACACCAACACACAATTACTTAGTAACTTCCACTCCATAATTTGTTTGTGTTACATTATGGCAGATGGAGACTACATTGATTCAGCAAATCACACATATAAAGATGATTTTAATACAGTTGCATTAATCATTTTTTCTTATACAAGTCTATCTCTGTCCATTGCCACTTCTTATTTTAAAGCTTTTACAAATCTGAGCACAGTTGAGTCTCATAATCTGCTTCCCAAAAACAGAAGGCAAAGAAAAAGCATTCTATAGTGTCATGGGAGATGGTTATGATGTACTTTTGATCTCCCTGAACCAATAATTGCATTATACTTGATAACAACTCTTGGGTCAAGTAACACATTTATCTGAAAGACTGGTCACTGTATCCACCAAATGTGCTCCCTCAAATTCAAACACTAAATTCCAAACAAGTGAAAGAACTTTGAGGAACAGGATGAACCAGCTTCCATCTGAGCAACAGTAAAGGTGGCCAGAAGCCTAAGTTTTAATCTAGTTCTTTTCTTTTCTTTGGATTGCTCATAGGATCTACCTGGATTACCACCAGAGATCTGCATTAGTCAGGCAAAAAAACTCTGCAGTACATTCGAGTGCTTGGATATTCATATTCTATTCATGTCCTATTGAGTAATAAGACAACTGGGTTGGGCATTGTCCACCCTCTTCTGAGGAGCAAAGACATTTTTCTTCTGGCACCTTAGATTGAATTTACTCTAAGAAAAAAGGGAAATGGGTGAGTTACTGATGACTTGGCAGCTAGGTGAACCACGTTAAGAAAAGGACTTTGTTCTCCCCATGCCCATCAAGCCAGAGGTTTCCTGTGCATCCTCCAGCTGGTACATCCACTCAAAGGACTTTCCCCTTATTTTCCTTCTGGATGCCCATGGATCTGGATATGCATATTTTTTCCTGCAGGTTTAGTCTGTGCTTGCTGTTAGAAAAGGATGAAAGAGTGAGTTACAATTTTCACCTTTCTCCCTCTTTTAGGCAGGAGAAAATCATAAAAATTAGGCACCTTGATCTTTGACTATAGGAAGAGCTCTATATACAAGTATATGGAATTTTCTAAAGCAATGATCCACATATCTAGATATCCAGATGTTAAAATGTAGGTATAAAACATCCATTTATCCAGGCATTTGTATTTTTGTAAGGAAAAAAGCCAGAGGCTCCAATAATTTGATGGAGGCAAACAAGCTGCAGTCTTTCTAAGCCTTTCCCACAGACTTATTATGGCTCCACATTTTATCTGAGAGCAGTGTCTTCACTTTATGTGCTTGTCATTGTGTTCTTGAATCCATTTCACTCTGAATTTCCCTCTGTTCCTCCCACACTCAAGCATCCAATCTAAGAGAAGCAAAACAAAATTCAGCCATAGTTGGGGGAAGGGCAAGAACAAACTGATTGGTGGGAAAGGTGGCTGTGCAAGTCAATCAGCCAATCATAAGGGACCAAACCCACAGCACCATCAGTCAATCACACATCTGCTGCAGGCAGCCCCCCAAGAAAAGCCCAATTTTGCAGAAATACCTTGACTTATAAAAGCATTTCTTAATAGGGGGCTTTCCTTGAAAACGAAGACAGGAAATGACACAGAAAAGATCTCTCTCTCTCTCTCTTTTCTTTTTAAAAATCTGAATCTACCTTGCCTATATGTAACCATATCCTTAGATTTTTTTCCCCCCTGCCCCTTGTTTGGTGCAAGGCTTTATATTGTTCATTAATTTTAGTAAAATATATTTGTGGTCGGTTTGGCCTCTGTAAAGGTCCAGATGTTTTCAGGGCTGGCAACACAGGGAGTTCTAGCTGTATCCACTGAATTTAATGGCTAAAGCTACCTCCCTGCCACCTTTTCTCTCTTCCTGTTTTAATAACCTTATTTTGCCCCTTTCTTGCTCTAGCCATTGCTCATGACTGCATCATCACCAGCTGTCTTTTAAAAATAGGCTTGTCTGTCTGCGGCTCAGTGGAAGATCAACAGCCTGGGAGGCCCAGTGATGCTGGTTTTATCCCCAGCTTTTCCCTGAAAGAAGGTAATGTATCTGACCAAGGGAACTGCATAGATTTGTCTACAGCATTACGAGGATCCACCTAGCCTTGATGATACCAAGCAGCAAAGCATATAGGAGCCAGTTTCTATGTTCAGAGTATGTGACAGCTGCACCATTCCCCATTCTTTAACAGTCACCCTGAAAGGAAGGGGGGGGGGAAAGCAGGATTGCTGCAAAAGTGAAGCATACAGAGTGCAGTGGCAGCGGCAGGAAATGAACTCCGGAGATTTCTGCAATCTTTTTTTTTTTTTTTTTTGCACAGTGAAACATTTCTGATAAATTTTGCAAAGCAAGAGTGTACAGCCATCCGTATCTACTACCGAGTCTTCCCCCTTCTTGTGAAATAAGCAACTTCAATTATTAATGCATCCTGTCCTAGGGTTTTGTTTTTGTTTTTAAGGGAATTAATCATGGAGGTTTACAAAAAGTGCCCGGATAGCTATCAAAGTGTACAGAAGATGATGATGCACGACAGTCTGTAAAAACATGGTTTGCTCCCCACTGTTTTAATCTTAAACCTGCTTACAGCTGTGGGAGGTACTCTTGGAACAGCTGCTTATTGTGCATTATGGGTAAATGACATTTAAAGATTGGTTCCAGACAAAGAGCGTATTCGCTGCATGCCGCTAAATTCTGCATTGTCTATGCTGCATCTTACACCTCTCACTTTTTTCTCCCAATGTAATTGCGTAAAATATCAAATGTATAGGTGGCTCAGCTGTAACAAAGCACCTTAAGTGACAGCCCAGCAGGCAGAACAGCCTTTATTTGTCAATGAAAGCTAATGGCACAAATAGAGGTTCTCCTTAGCCACTGCCTTCTTCTGTAAAGAGAAACAGAATTCATTGATTAAGATGCGGTTCTATTAGTTACTGGAGGCTATGAAGGAAAGCAGGCTGAAGGGAGAAAATTAATGACATCCTGCTGAAGTTTTGTTCGTTACCTAAAAGGTGAAATAAAAAGGATACAAAAGACAACAGAATTATCCCATATTTTATACCAACCCCATGCATAGGACCATTGTCAAGACTTGGTTCAAATTTAATTTACATTTGTCTCACTTAGATTGACTTTTATTGCTGGTTAGAACTGGTACGTATATTTCTTCTTTCTTTCCTTGCTGCCATTATGTTATTGCTAGCTGGAATACAAGTAGGTTTTCTCATAGATAACGCAAAACCTTCTGCAAAAAGCAGAATAAGCGCAATTCTGCACTGGTCTATATACTCAACCAGCAAGCATACTAGGAACCTTCCTTCCACATACTGGTGCAGAGTATAGGAAGTCCTGCCCAAGACAGTCTTCACATTATAGGCATGTGGAATGGAGGGTCCTAATATGCTTGCGGGTTCAGCACACAGGCCAGTGTGGAATCGCACTAAGGCTCCTGTGGGAGGAGCATAACAATGCTACACATGTTTGCAAAATCAAAACAACTATGATAATAAGGTGACTTGGAAGATTCAGCTGGTCCAAAACTCAACAGCCCATGTTCTAGCCACAGAAAATGTGAAAGGATGGGCCTTTCTGCACTTGGCCTTATTCTGTAATATCTGCTATCCACATGCTAGTGCAGACTCTGGAAGCCCCCAGGTGAGCCCTGTCATAGTCTGCATTAGCTTGTGACCAGCAAACTACTATCCCAAGATACATTCCAGAATAAAGCCAAGTGCAGAAAGGACCAATGACTCTTCTGCTCCACCGACTGCATTGGTTACCTGTCTGTGGCCAGGTCTAATTCTAAGTGTTGGTTTTGATCTATAAAGGAAAGGCAACATAAGGATCTATCTGTAAATAGGTAAAGCACTCTAAAATGGCTTTGTCACTTCAGTGGTATAGATATATTTTTCTGGATATTTTCCCATTGGCAGGTATAAACATAAGTATAAAACTGCAAATTTATTTCCACAAATCTCAATACAGATTCAGGACCAAGCACGCATTCTGGGTGTCCCCATTTGCCTGAGTATTACACAAGCTGAATTTGAATACTGTAGTTCCCAATCACTCTCACTTTCAAATCAGACACTCCCTCCATTCACATTACTGAGAATGGTAACCACAGCTTGGCTTATGGCTTTAAAGCCTTTTGCGATTGTTGCTACAAATATATTTCTAGTAAACGGAGGCTTGTGGTTTTAAACCTTTCCCTCCCCTCTGCAATTGTTGCGACAAATGCATCTCTCGTAAACGGAGGCTCATGGTTTTTAAAAGTTTCCCTCCCCTCTGCAGTTGCTAGCTGCTACAAATGTATCTCTCATAATTGCAGTGGCATTCAAGGGAAAATCTGAGTGTTCAAAGATGCAAGCCTTCTTTTGATCTCCGGCTAGCTTTGCAGGGATGGCAAGGAAATTCCACCCATCTCTGCAGGCTTTGGCCAGAAGCATATGGGGGGCAGTCCAAAAGCCTGATCTCCTCCCCAGATAGTCCAGTAGCATTCTCAAAGGGGTAAAAAAAAAAAAAGAGCAGATTGGGTGCCAAAATGGGACCAAGAACAGTTTTTCTGAGGACATTTTTCAGCACGATAGTCCTCATAAAGTCTAGGAATAAAAAATTAAATGGGATGAGATGATCCCAAAAACAGACTGAATGCATCCCAACAAGCTAGATATGTCCAAGTCTATTCAGTAGCCCTCCTGTGTTGGTTTATTTGTTAGATCTCAATGTATGCATCCCTCATGCAGTATCTGGAACCATGGCCAGGAAGGGAGCACCCAGTTGCAGCCCCCACTCTCTACCAACTTAACTTTGAGCTGCTCCATCACCAAGGCTTGTTTGTTTTTTAACTACTAAAGACACAATTGTTGATATTAAATTTTAACAGCTTTTAAAAGTGAGTTTTATTATTTTTATTTCTAAATTTTGTCTTGTACCTTGTAAACTTCATAGAACCTTCAGAGATCCATGGTATAAAAAATTGTATAAATAATTATCAATAGTTCAATGTTTCTTATTATCAGCATCTCAAGAAGTGAATTAGCCAAGATTAAAATCAGTTTGTGGGGCTGGTATTAGATCTATGAAAATGTGTGCCCCGTTCTTAGTGGAAGTTCTAGTCTTGTGTCCTCATAGACTTGATTCAGTACAGTACAAAACATTTCTGTGTTCCAAGCCATCTGAATAGTTTTCAGTCATAACATTGCTTTCTTTCCTGGCCACAAGCTTAGTTCTAGCAGATGACACACTTGCTTCTTATTTTTTTCCAACTACTCATCCAGCCATTTTATAAAGGTGCATTAATATATGGGACCAAACATGTAATTTTTTTAAACATAAAAAAAAACATTTTAGCATTCTTTACACTGTTGTTAGATACATTGCACAATTTTCTGATGATGCAGATTACCTACAAAACATAGGGTTTGCCATTAAGGATATTGTGGAACTGGAAAAGGTGCAGAAAAGGCCAACCAGAATGATTAAGGAACTGGAACACCTCCCTTACGAAATCAGACTAAAACATCTAGGCCTCTTCAGCCTGGAAAGATGGTGTTTAAGAGGGGACCTGACTGAAGTATATGAAATAATGCATGGTATAGAAAAGGTGGATAGAGGAAAAAAAATTCTCTATCATACAACACTAAAACAAGGGAGGAGGGAATGTATGAAGTTGATGGGTAGGAGAGTTAGATCAGGCAAAGGGAAGTATTTCTTCACCCAGAGGGTTATCATTCTATGGAATTTGCTGCAGGAAGAGGTAGTAACAGCTGTTAGCCTAGATAGTTTTAAGAAAAGTTTAGACAAATTTATAGATGACAGATATATCAATGGCTACTAGAATGGATGCCCAAGTACATCTCTCAGGCTGAGGGGACAAGCAAGATGTCTCTAAGGCCATTTGCTGAGAGCAGGAGAAGGTTTGCCTTTGTTTCTGTTTGAGATGTCTGTGTGAGACAGGATGCTGGACTAGTTGGGATGTGGCCTGATCCAGAAGGGCTCCTCTTATGTTCTTATTCTAAATACTATTGGGAAAAAAAACCTCCCTGAAAGATGGTCCATTTAATGTTTTTATTTTTCTTTCTTTTTCTGAAAAATCTAGTATTTTATTCTGCATATTGGGCTACTTATCTGCTCTGTTCACCCATAAAAGGCTACTTGGTATCAGAAAAACTCATACATATTTGCCTAATAATGCCTTTTAAATAATCTGCCCTTTTGTTAATGGTTTAAAAAAAAGAAAGAAAGAAAAAGAAAAACATGCCATACTCTAGGAATCAAAATTAGCATCTAAATGAGGATGTTTTAAACACATGCCTAGGGATTACAGTTTTCACCTTTTTTATAGTTTGCCATGTTAAATTATGCAAAACAGAAATAGTATTTTAGTATTCAATGAGCTAAAGTAGACCTATCAAATCTTCTTTCTTTCATAGAGAAAACTCTGTAAACTGTTTTTGAAGTACAAAAAATATTATGAAACCTACTTTTAAGAGTAAGAAGGGAAGTCCATTATATTCTTCAACAGACAATATACCTTTGCCAAGTGCCATTGACTCTCAGTCCTAGGCTGTGGCTACGCCTAAGGTTTAATCCATCTTCAGTCTAACTTCAGAGCAAGAGAACACACCAGCAAAGTAACCAGTAGTTTTCTTTCCATGTTATCTATCACAAAGGTGAAATTTCTGAGTTATTCAACACTTAAAGAAAACAGCTTATCACTTTGCTGATGTATTCTCTCACTCTGAAAGTGGACTGAAGCTGGATTAAACCTTAAGGGTGCTTTCCACGCTTGCTGCTGAGGAACGGATTTAAGAAAATCCATTTCCCGGTGATCCATCCTCCTGAGAATCCATGTGAAATAGGGACAGATTCTTGGAGGTCCCACACGTCCACAAAAGCGTGGGGAGGGTGAATTTGGATGGCTGGATCCCCTGGGTGCTGGGTTCCTGTGCCACTGACGCTGCCCCCAGAGCCACAGGACTGGAGCATGCAGCTGCCAGTCACCGTACGTTTCTGCTGGCACGTGGTGCATGGGGAAAGGGCGGAAGGAGACAAACCAGCCTGCTTCCACCCTTCACAAGATGGCAGCCACCGACACTTCCAGCCCCTCACCTCTCCATATGCAGAATCATCCTGGTTCTGAATAGATTGAGGCAAGGGGCTGGATGGAAGACCTAATTTTTGAGATCCTCCTGGAGGCCAGATCTTTCGGTGGTGAGACCCCATTAAGAATGGGTCTCACCTGCCAGTGTGCAGAAGCAGCCTCTGCAACAAATCCCAGATCTGGCCTCCAGTGTGGAAGGTAAGTACTGTATGTGTCCTGTATGTGTATTACATGTCGTCTTAATGGGGTTTCCGCAGCCTGTACGGAAACACCCTAAGTGTGACCACAGTCCTAGTGACACAAGACTTGTGCAGTTTTATTGGCAGATACAGAAGCAATACACATTCTCTTCCTTTGAGGAGATTCCATGGATCAAACCTGCAGTCCTTTGCCTTCTGTGCAGTTGCTCCACCACTGGACTATGGTCATTTCTTGTAAAACAAATTGGAACACTTGACTTCCTGTTGAAGACATGGAGGAGTGAAGCTGTGACTTTTGCAGGGGCTTCAGCAAATATTCCCGGAGTACTGATCAGGGCTATCTACTTTGGTTGATTTATTTTCCTGAGGTAACAGGAAAACTAAGAGATTCTTCTTAATAGGGCTGTTAAATTTACAGCTCTCCAACATCAAGAAGTTTTTTCTGGATGAAGACAGAAGAACACTTCCACCATCTCAAGAGCTGGAGAAGTCCAATTAAAGTCCACACACACACACAACCCACACACACTTTTTAAGACTTTAATTCAAGCACGGAAATAAACTGAGTTTGGAAAACATCTAAGGACAAAAAAGATTCACTTCGGAATTTTGGCCAGCAGCCAAAAATTGTCGTAATGAACCAGAACCATTAAAGGAAAGAGGAGGGAAGAGAAACTGACTTTTTATCTCTAAAACTGACAAACGAGCAAAAGAGACTAAGATAAATGTGTTAAGAAATAAATCTTACCTCTGGAAAGCTTCAGAAAGGAAGTAATGTCAGATCATAGAGTGGGAAGTCCTAGAAAGATGCTGACCAAGCGGGACTTGTGAAACATCCTCGCAAGAATAGAACTTACATTCGATGGAATACAGAGGCAATGGACCAGAATGAATAATGGAATAAAAACATCTTGTTGAAATTGAAAAAGAAGAGTCGCGAAGCAAAGAGCAGAAAAAGCAGAGCTCTGTGGAAAGAAAGAGAAGCGAGCCAAAGAAATGAGGCAAAAGGAAGAAAGATTAATTGAAAAACTGCTACCTAGTGGAGATCAAGAGCCCAAAAAGAACAAAGAGGCAAGGATTTCAGCACAGAAATTATTTACAGCCAAGGAAAAGTATAAGTGACCTCGAAGACAAAGCAATAAATAGTCATGCAAAGATTTTCAGCCTGCAGCTGGGAGAAGAAGAAATAAGTTTACTTATGGAAGAAATATTTGATCCTGGGAAGTGGAACTTCAAGGACGTTTTTGAAATAGGCATTACATAGAGAAAAAAAATTATGAGAAATTTGGGAGGAAAGGGGGGGTCATTTTTAAGAAAGAAAGTATAACAACAGAGTAAAAACAAATACTGATAATAATATCAGGAGTAAAACTGGTTAACAGTAGTATAAGGCTAAATAAGATAGGTGAGTCAGAAAATTTTTATAAACTAGAAAAGAATAAGAACGGATTATTAAAGATAAAATTGCTATTATAATTGAAATTAATTCTAAAAGTGCATAGAAGTTTAAGGCAATTAGTGAATTTGGGACTGGTCTTGTTTTGTTTTGTTTTGTTCTGTTCTTTTCCTTCTCTTTTAAAAGAAATGTAGTGAATGTATGAACTTATTAACTTTAGTAAGGTAATAATAGAAATATAATTATATGAATAGAATAGATTATAGCTTCGTAAATGTTAATATAACAGCAATTTAGGTAAGGAGACTGCTTTGGGTAGAAATATAGAAGGTAGTTTAACAATAGTTAAGAGGGTAACAATAAAAAAATTACATGAATAGTAGAAATCATTGTCTAGGTAATGTTAATATGATATAAGAACATAAGAACATAAGAGAAGCCCTGCTGGATCAGGCCACAGCCCATCTAGTCCAGTATCCCATTGCACACAGTGGCCCACCAAATGCTCATGGGCATCTCAAGCAGAGACAAGGACAAACCTATTCCTGCTCTAGAATCCCAGCAAATGGGAAATATAAGACTGATGTTTCTTTAAGAATTAGGTATGATGAAAATTGGTTCTGTGAAGTTTATAAAGTTAGCTGAAAAACAGAAAGAAGAAGAGTGCAGTCAAAGCAGATATTGAGCAGAAAAGATGTTTGAAGAACAAGGAAGTCACCAAAAAACACCAAAAAGATGTATGGACACTATTAAAATGGCTTTTGGTGTTCTGTCATGTTATTTTAGGTTATTGATGAAAATTTTTAAATAAAAATTACTTTAAAAAAAACCAAATTGGAGCACTTGCCCTCAGCAACAAATTCACTGGGGCAAAAATGGCAGGGAATCAAAGTGGATTTTCAAAACTTTGTGTAGGGGGGTGGTAAGCTGGCAACAATAAGTCTCTCTGCCCCCTGTTCAGATTTTTTTTTCTCGTTCTACTGTTCTGTGCAAGTATTTAGATGAAGTTTCAGGCAGCTTGGTTCACATGGAGGACCACAACCAGTGCCTCACTTTTGACAGTACTAAACTACTTAACCAGCACTCCAGAGAAGCCATAGTTGGCTTCAACTGAAACAGAAAACTGCTTTTATTACTAAACATTTACTTACAATACATTAAGGGCAACTGTTTTTCACAACATGAGCATTGACTGTTAGCAGTGAAATTAACTTCCAGTTTAATTATAGAGAAAACTTAAAAAGACAAAAAGTGTATGCTGTACATGTGACAAATGAAATCTAACAGCAGATCTACAAGGTGATAACCAATGGTAGAAGAAGATCTCCACCTGCACTGCTAGGTCAGTGCCAATACGTGCTGGTGCCAACAGTGACTTGCAGGATATTTCTGCAGCAGGAATAGGCAAAGGGGCAGCTCAAGAAGCTCCCTTTTGATCTTCTCAGAACAGGATAATGCAATGGGTTTTTTAATCAGGACCACACAACCAACTAGTGTGTTTATGCATCTCATTAATACATAGCAGACTGGAGCGGGTTAACTATTCCACTCCAATCTGTCCACCTGCTGCAAGGACCACAAAAACCCAACAGCATCCAGCCCAATGCCGCCATGGATGAGGGGAGGAAGGAGAGTTAGTGCTCGGCCATTTCCACCTGCTGCAAGGACTACAAAAACCCGGCAGCGCCAAGTCCAATGCCCCAATGCCACCAAGGACGAGGGGAGGGAGGCTCAGTCCCACCTGTTTTATAGGGTTTTTTTCTAATTATTATTATTACTATATAATGTATTAGTTGTTATAACATATAATGTATTTTTGATTCATGTAAACTGCTTTGGGCAAAAATTGTCTTTGATGTAATGATTGAATTTTTATTGTATTTTGTTTTTCCATTTGTTGTAAACCACCTTGAGCAAATTTTATGTTTGGAAAGGTGATATATATATAAAAAATGGAATGGAATAGGGACAAAGCACAGCTGGTGTCATTCACATCGTGATGGTGGGGATGTCCATTCTAGAACAACGATGTGGAGCAATGTGCAGATGCCCTACTGTCCAATCCACTCAATTGACTCCCTGCCCAAGTCACTACCCACCCCTGCCAGCAATTGGCTCAGACCTAGAGGTGGGGTGAACTGGTTCTTGTAAAATTCAATCTGTAGTAAGCAGGAGTAGTTCAAAGTGTTTGTTTTCAAACCAAACTTCCCCTATTTTGAATGAAAGTGCTTGATGTCAAATCAAATCTTAAGTGTGTCAAATCAAATAATAAAGTCTGCTTTTAAAAAAATAAACACCAAGGAAACTGCTCTTGTTTCATGGACTGGGTAGTTTTGCTTTCCTAAATCTGTCATATAGACCATTGAACTGGCTGGTAAGGGGGAAAAAGCTCCAGTGAAACCAGACAAAGTGCTTCAAAGCCATCTATACCACCTGGCTGACCTTGGGTAGCATGCAATTCTGTTTAGAAATAATTTCTCTGTAAGAAACATTATCTTTCAGTAGAACTGCTGTTGGCTCTTCACAGCATGGGCTGCTGCAGTAGTTCGTGGGAAAATGAAATGAACTGCTGTCTTCACAGCCTGTTTTTCTCCACAAGTCATCATGGCCAAGGGCCAAAAAATTTGAATTTTATGAATCCAGATAGGAGATCCAATTGCCCACAAAGCCATCTATGCCATCTACCAACCTTCACCAATGGTGACAGATAGAATGATGACATGGGGTACACTCATCCTGTCCAGCTCAGGTAAAGTTATAGGGAAAAGTGTTTTTTGGGGGGGTGGAGGCAAGACACCTTGAGGTCATATCATTTTTGTGCGTATGTTCTTGTTGCTTGTAGGTGCGAGCAAAGGACAGGTAGACAAGCTTATTTTCTATACTCCATGGGAATAAATGCAACATTTCTTTTCAAAAAATCATTTTAAAAATGAAGGCTATATCTGATTGCCCCCACTGGAAAGAGGCCTTTCTCAATCCACCCAACCAACCCACCATTTTAGAAACTGTAGCTCAAATGTGTACAAGTTGGAAACAGGGAGCACTAATAGAAGAGCAGGATTTCCGAATCTCATAGTGCCTGTGGAGCCCACAGGCATGTCAAAACTCTTGGGGCTTAAATTTTATATGTAAAATTAAAGTGTGAAAACATGTTGTCTACACGGGAAAATGTGGAACCAAACCATTGTGAAAAGAATGGTAAGCAAGTGAAGGGAGGGGTTTATCCTAGCTCTCCAGAAGGGAGGCTTCCTGATGGAAAATATTGGGGAGGTAAACGGAATTGGCTCATAAACGCATGTAGTTTTTTGCCAAATTAGTTGCCCTGGGTGATCATTCAAATAGAGGAAGTGTAAACTCTTGTCTGCTAACACATATGACAAAACAATACAGCTTTTTTTTTCAAGCAAGTATTGAAAATAATCTGAGCATAATGTCTTGAACTCAAAGTGTTTTTCCCCATCAAGCAAAATATTAGGACATTGAACAGAAGAATAATTTTGATTTAATTTTTTTCCAGCATCTAAAAATATATTTATATCTTACTTTAAGAATAAATCTGTTTCCTGGACATGGTTTTACATGTCTTCCTTTTACTAGTTACTGAATTTATGTTATTTGAAGAGAAATAAAAACAATTAATCTTTAAGAAGTACTCGTTAAGACATTAATTGTTGAATCACACTAGTTTCTTCTTTAGCCAAGTTCCCGGAAGCAGTGTACTTCCAGAGATGTTTCTGGGAGCCTGGCAGAATGGCACTGGGATCCTTATGCCCAATAAACCAACTCAGCCACTCACTGCCATGTGCACATGAGTGCTGGCTTAATCTACTGCTGAAGAGCACGAGAGAGAATGCTTCACAGTGGTCTCCTGTTGGAGTGGGTTCTGGTATCATTTCATTATTTATTTATTTATTTGTATTTCTGTCCCACTCTATACCTGAAGGTCTCAGGATGGGTTGCAATATTGGTGTGCCCCAATATCACATCTAATGTGGATGCAGCATTCAACCAGAAAGCAATGTCTTCTTGTAGACCAGTCTGCAGTGTGGACATGGTGCTCCCCACCCCAGGGCTACTGCACAAGTCCAGCAGCAACACAGTTAAGATCCTGTCAATAGTCCTGCTGCAGTTGGTATGGAAGTCCTGTATTTTAGTAGCACTAAAACTGGAGCCTGCTATTTGCTAATCTGAAAAGCCTGATTACTAATAATGAGATTGATTGGTGTCAATATGTGGAATCATTTAGATATGCAATGCATGCACACATATAAACCTGCCATTATTTTTCCATATTCATACAAGAAAATTACAAGATTCATTTGTTAATGTGGACACCCAAGCCTAATAGTTGATTTAATCACTGCAACTTGTTTACCTTTTCTGGAAATGTTTACATATATTTTGTTAACCTTTGTTTCCTTATGGATTCATGTCGAATGTGATATCGGATAGTCTCTTACTTTCAGTGTTCTTGCATCTTCATAGATCAACCTCTGTGGAAGGGTGTGTGCATTTTTATCCAGTGTCGCCATCTTAAGTTCCTATGAAGATTCTTCAAGAGCTGAATTTCATGTTTCTTTCCTCCTCATGACCCAGTAAAGACCCTGAGAGGTATCTATTTCCTTTCTGCCTCCTCTTGCACTTTCTCTTTTGCTCTACTTCACTGTAACTTTGCTAAAATCTTCCTACTTTGTGCAAGTTGATGTTTGTTTACTTCAGAAACCTTGTACTTTAAATTGCTGCTACTGTTTGACTAATTTGCCCATCTTTAACACTGTTTCTACTTGCTGTATAATAAGATTGTTTCTTTGCATCTTTTACCTACAATAAAAGCAAACTTTGTGTCAAAATCAGCCAAATCATTTCCCCCTTTCCTGAGGATCAGCTTCAGCCTGGTCAATGATCAAACCAAACCTCTAGTCTTTTAAAGATCCTGCTTTGCAGGATACTCCTAAGCATGTATACAGACTTCCTTCATAACAGTCTTGGTGAAAAATGAGAGTTAGGCACATGTGAATTGGCAGACACAGGTTTTCACTCACAGGTTTGTCACTGACTGGCATAACTACATCTTTTAGATTAACAGCTTTTCCAAATTATCCTTGGGTAATTACAAAAGCTTGGAGAAAGCATGAAGTATTTAGGGCAAGTCTTAGTCACTGTATCTGACATTTTGCATAGATTATGTTGATGAATTAGAACAAAATGAAAAGGCTGGAGTAAGTCAAACTGTATCCCAGATTGTGCCTAAGTAGTGCAAGTTGAAATGATATCTATTGGAACATGGAAAGAATGTGTAGCAGACAAGTTGTTCTAAGTAGTCTGATCCTGTGCAACTCCCCCCCCTTGATTATTTTGACTAGTACTGTAGAAGGGTTAAACTGAGAAGAGAATTGAGAACCATGGTGGGCAGCAGATTTCTGATTCCTGTGCAAAGATCTGAATGATCTCTGGAAAGAAATAAAAACTTTGGAGGAGGAAAGAGGTAAAAGACTTGGAGGAGGAAAAAAAAGGGAAAGGAAGGTGTTAAGGAAAAGTGGGAGTCTGAGCTTGCCAAACCTTGAAGCTCTTTGGAAAGGGAAAGGGAAGAGTGGACTCTTCAGATTAGAGGCAACCAGAAAATGCTGACCTCACTGAGACCATTATAAAATTTAAGAGCATTGCAGATAAGGAGCAAAAGCCAAATTGGAAATGGAGGACTCTGTACACACAATCTCTGGAAGCGAAGTCAGCTCCTGCCTTTCTGGTAAGCAAAGTTAGGGAACAAGTTGCATCAATTAGCCACAAACACTGTAAAGAGCTCATACTTGCTGAAGAAGCACAGATCACTACCCCACAATGTTTGCTGCTGTGGGCTTTGATGAATGTTCTCTTTTTGTCCCTGTGCACCTGGTTCAGAGCACTGAACCTTCCCCAAGAGAAACCAGCCTGAGGTGATAGAACTAGTAGCTCAGTCAGCAGAACAACTAGGAGATGCTGCATGGAGCTCAACTGGATCTGATCAAGATGTAGGAAATTACAAAAGGGACACTAGTGGAAATATTTCCAGAGAAGCTGTCACCGAATACAACCAATTCAGATCATATAAGGTGAAGGCATGAGCAGATCAGCTGGGTACTTTGAATGAAGATTAAGCCCTGTGCAATTATGGAAAAGGTATGGCTGTTTGGATGATGAGAAACTTACCCAAGCAGCATGTCCCTGTGTCTCTCCTGTGAATGCCCAAACCCCGGACATTGGTCTTCTGGTGCTTGATGATAGGAACATTGTGGCAAATGACTGGTTAGCAGTGATGCTCGAAGCCTTTTACCCAAATAAGAGTTTGAGCAAATTGTACAACAGTGAGACAATAAGCCTCTGGGAATATCTTGAATCATATGCTATAAGGAAGTACTGACAGAGATCTGTCCTCAGGTGCCCAGTAGAGGATGTAATGAAAACTTTAACCAGCATATAAGAGGTTTATGAATGTCTGTCTGGACAATGCAAGATGACTCTGGAACAACTGGACCTTGCAGTGCTTTCTTGGACTTATTTCCTGAAGAAGTTGTTAAGAAGTTTCCAAAATGCTCAGAGACACTGGAGTCATCACAAAACTCAAGGAGAAAGTCACCGAAGAGCTGGTCAATGTGATTACTTCAAACCCTACACTGGCTCCCTCCCCCACAAGAAATCCCAGAAAGGTGAAATGAAGCAGTCTGGCCTAGCCCACCCTAGAAAAGGTCTTTAGGAATTTGTTGTAATTCTAGCTGAAGAATCTGGGTTGGGGGACATGAAGAAAATTCAAAATCACAAAGTTGCCCATGTTCCTGACACCCTATAGGCCCCCAAACCACTCCCATGAGATTTGGACAGGTGCCTCAGGCTTTTTTCCTGGAGCACCCTGCTCCAGTCGAGGAAGGTGGTTTGGTGATCCAGATTGTCACCATGCCTGGGGGAAAGACAAAAGTTAGTGAGTCCACCCAAATCCCATCTTTAATCTTCTCCTTCTCTCTATTCCCCATAGTGTTGTTGTTGGTGAAAATAGGAAACCACTGAAGAAAGAGGAGAGCAATAAGGAAAGTGTGTTCCTGTTGTTCCAAAGAGGAAGGTAAGAGGATAGGAAAGAAGACAATGGTTTCTTCTGAGCCTCTGCCCATTGGAGAGATTATTTTTGTTTCCCAGTGAAAGGCACAGAAGGCTCAATATGGCAACAAGAGTTTGCCAAACCTGAGGCATAAGCACCTGACCGAGGCATATAGAAATGATTTGCCTTCTGGGAGATGATGGAAAACAGCTTATGTTATGTTTAAAGGGTAAATATGCCAGGATAACATCACTCAATAAATCAGTTTTTAAATTTCCAACCTAGAATGAGCTCATTATAAAATGCTGTATTGACTGTATCATACAGTTATGAGCAGGGATGGAGATACAATGTAAATGATTCATTTTAGAAGGCAAAGTAGAACTCTCTAGAAACCAGCAGCTCCTTCTACTGCTATGCGGTCCCTCCAGTGAATCTTTCTTGAAGATTGCTTTGATATGCGTGAAAGTAAACACGCATTGAAATGCTTTGCTGACTAAACAAGAATCTGTGTCAGTGACAGATTTTGACCTTGTGTGACTTTGGCAGGCAGCCAGCACCAGAAAAGAATGTATTGCAATGCACAATGGAACATTCCCTACAATTACCAAGAGCATATTCTGAGTATCAGTGCTAATTCTAACTGCATAGGGTATCAGCACAAATTGCAATGGTTCCATTGGAACAAGAATGCTTGCCAGAAGGCAAATGCTGTAAGTATCTTCCTATTGGGGAGGCAAATGCTGTAAGTATCTTCCTATTGGTTGCTTTCCCTAAAATAACAGGTTATCTTGTCTGATCAAAGCAATGCATTCCACTGTCACAGAGGGATGAAGGTATGTGACGTAATGAGATAATTATGACCTACTTTCAATACTGAGTTCTTAGTTTTTGTTCAGTTGTTCAGTCATGCCCAACTGCTCATGCCCCCTGGACCACAGCATGCCAGGCCCTTCTGCCCTCTACTGCGTACTGAAGTCTTGCCCAAACTCATGTTTATTGCTTCCATCTCAACCTCTGCCATTCCCTTCTCCTTTTCTCTTCTGTCTTTTTCCAGCATTAGGGTCTTTTCTAATTGTGTGGCCAAAGTATTTGAGCTTAGTATTTGAATTCATTTTTAGAATTACAAAGCATTCCATATGTTGTTTATATATATCTCCATCCTTTGGTTTTGAAGCTGCACCTTGCTTCTGTCCCTTCTTCTGGAATAAGGTAGCAGGAAGTCCATCCTCAAACACAAAATGGCTTGTTTGCCCTAGAGAAACAAGATCTTCACAAAATGCCCTCCAAAGCTGAAACACCTTTTTGCTTCCAAAATCCCAGAGACTCTGTCTGAGCAATTTAGCAGCAGTTCCCTTGAATTTCTGTTAGCATTTTGAGCAGATAATCATTAGTTCTTCTTTCGACATTCTGCTGACATCCAAATGGCTTATATGATGACTAGGGACATTTCCAGAAGCACATTCCTGTCCCCAGTTTGCCATTCTGTAAATTGCTGACATCAGTGGGATCACCTAGGAACTGAGCCACTCTTACCCCAATTCATCATAAGCATTTTCAAGAACCTGAGTAGATATAAATCTTAACTGGGCACTGGGCACTAAATTCTTGTGGGACCTGGGAGCATTTTTTTATCCTGTACTTCTGCCCATCAGCATAAGAAATGTTACACCTGTACCATTGCGCTAATGAAACAGAAGTTCTCAGTGGTCTTGTGCCAGTATCACATACTGCAATGAATGGTTTTCAAATATCTGTTTTTAAGGAATCACCAAGCCCAATTAGGGGTGTGCACAATTTTGTTTTCATTCGAATTCAAGTCAAATCAAATATCAAAACATTCAATTTGATTCAAAGGTTTAAAATCCGAATGCAACAAAAACCGATTAGAATCCGTTACACTCAAATCTATTCGTTCAAATCTTGGATACAAATTTGAAGATACAGATGTCGACAACATTCGTATTTAAAGATATGAATGTCAACAACATTCGTATGTGTTACAAATATCAGTATGCATTTTGTATGCATCCCGTTTTATCCCGTATGCATCCCGTTTTCGTTCCGTATTATAAGCACTAATGCATACAAATATGTTTCTGTACATTCAAATGATTTGAAAGATGCGAACAAATGTTTTGGAACATTCAAAATGCATTCAAATGTCTAAATTCAAATGTGAAGACATTCAATTCGAATTTGAATGTCCACATTCAAATGAATTATATTGGATTTCAAAAGTTTAGAATGTTTGTATACATCCCTAAAGCCAATGTCTTTCAGAAATAAATAAATAAATAACTTTGTGACTTTGTGAGATACGATAAAAAATCAATTCCTTTTCTAATCTTCACAAATCTGTAGGGATCCAATGAGCAGATTTTCATTTGGGTCAATTTCTCCATTTGTAGAAGAGTCCTATGCGTGCAGATGGTTTTTGTATATGTATAAAAAAAACCTTTTCTAGCTCATGCAAATGCATTTTTGCTAATTCACACCCATTTCCCAAGCCATGCACTTAGATGTTTACAGTTTGTTTAGGTAAGTAGCCTGTAATGGTTTTTCTTTTTATTGGCATATAACACTGGCATTTGGCCAGCAAAAATGCTACAGAGCAGTGTGCAAACTTTTATGTTCCTCAGAATATTTCTTTAAGAACAAAAATGGTAATTGGCTGACATTGGAAATGAGTAGTAGCAGATGAAATGCTTTGCAGGTTTCAGGCTGTATTTGGCTTTTGGCAACAGCCTAAGACCAGACCAAAGATCAGCAGTTGGTTGAAACCTTCACTTAGCATTAGTGGCCCAAAGATCAGGTCCTGGATTTGGCAGATGAGAGTGAAACATTCAGTCATGCTGTGGCTCTACCTTCACTGCCCTATGATATTGATCTGTGGACCACTGCTATCTGTTCAGGAAAAGCTGATTGAGTATTTTTCAACATCTAAACCCCATTAGTTTCTGGGATGTGAAACAGACAGTTTCTTGTCAAAAATAAATGTTAATCTTTGATAGGCCACAAAATTCTACTTCTTTTTCTTTCAGAAATCTTGCAAGACAAAATTGTACCTATCCCAAAATAAGTATTACTAAGGGGCTGTACACACTTACCTTAAGGGAGTGGTTCTTGGTTGCTCTGGAGGGAGATCTGCCCATGCTTTGTGAAGTTGCTGCTATCCTGGAGCATCCAGAGCCTTCCTCCAGCAGTTCCAGTCTTTTGTAGCTGTGGACCAGTAAAAACATGGACAGTTTTACTGGGAGCAGCTGATGAGCTCCTCGTCACAGCATCTGCATTCTTTTCTGGCTGTGAGTGGGTGAGGTAGTGCCACTGCAGCTGCAGCTGTGGAGTGGCATAGCATAAGCCAATCACCATGGCAACATCCCTGTGCACACTGGATATTGTTGTGGCAATCAGCATGGCAATCCAGTGTGGCAGGACCAGGTCATCCACACTTCAAGTGCTGGTTGTCCAGTTAGGGACTGCACCATCACTTGAAGTGTGAATGTCTCCAAGCCTGATCTTAACCTCAGTGGTTAAGAGGCTATTAATTCAGTGTGCTTAGTCCAAGGCAGGACTGCAACCAGAAAGCATTTGGGAGGCATTTTTATGTAGTTCAAAATGCTCTGTGTTTATTAATAGATAGGAAAATCTAACAAAAACAGAGAAATTGTGATACCATTAATATGTCAGGGGCAGAATCTTATTTTTCAATATAAATCCCCATTCTATCCCATTTATCCATGTTATTTCTGTTCCTTTAATTATAATATACACTGCAATTATGGTGGTTAAGACAAGTGCTATGAAAAATAGATTGTATTCCATCTACTTCTTGATAGGGTCTCAGTCAGTACTGAATTCTACCTAATAGCAGAAGTTACTGGTCTGCAGTCATACTGATTAACAGTTCAAGGTGTGTATGCCTAGGGCCATTGCTTGTTAGGGAAGAAAACGAAAGCCAACTAATGACAATCTCAGCAGGAGGCAATTTCAGGGGAAAGACTCAAATTTTATATCCAGTTCTGCAATTTTAAGTCCATTTTCCTGTAAATCTCACTGTTTTCCATCAGTTTCATTTCCAGAAAGCAACTCAGACAATTTTCCAAAGTTTTTCTCTCATATATTTAAGCATTTCATATTTTGGTATACATGTGCCACCTGCCACTTCTTTATTTCTTCTTCTCAGATGCAACACAAGCTCTCGATGGGCATGCTCACCCATTTTATAGGTTTTATAAGTGACCTGAAAATAAATTCCTACAACTAAACAGTCAGAATTCAGTTTTCTGGCCCAAGTAGGTGTGGCAGCAGTGTAACCATGGGGAGGGCTTTGAAGGTTTTCATCTGGTAATGAGAAATAATAAAAAAAGGAAAAGATGGATTAAGGATGCTGCCCAGGCTGCTGGCCCTCATCTGTCCTTACTGAACTGGTAAAGGTGGTCTCACAGATAATATTGTAAAACCAATTGTTGTAGGCTGCTTTAGGGAGCTTGCCTGGGATTTCATGGTCTCCATGACAACAGGGAGGCCCTCTCATTCCCCCCCCCCAGCACAATATATTGAAATATACCTCCTTTCTCAATCTGTTCTTTCTTTTCATTCTGGATATGGGACGTTTGTATTTGTAAACATCCTATTGCCATGTTTTGATCACTGCTTGACTATGTGTAGCTTCATAGTGCCAGTCTGCCCCTGAAGGTACAGGAGACCCATTTAGATGGTCTGTAACTGGGGACCCTTGGAATCTGAGATTCCAAAATGTTCTGGAAAATTTGTGCATGCGTGCTCACACACACATTTGTTTGGAGGAGGTTCACTTTTTGGGGATGTATCCTGCTTACTCTAGGGAGCATCTTTATGTGTAGCTGCATCCTTAGAAAAGAAATGTTCATTTGCTTCTGCATGAAGGCTTTATTCCAAAGGACACTTTATGGTCCAGTCTTGTGGACAACAGGTTGGATCCTGTACTAAATGAAAAGTTCATTTTCTCCTGCCCAACCCATGTTGCAGTCTACTGCACGCTGGAATGTGGTTTGGGCAGGTGAAAATGTTAACTCTAACAGCACTTCTCTCCACCTCCATTGCCCTACAAGACCCAATATATGTAAATGTGAATGTTGACATCCAGTGAGAAGATGTCTGAGAGAACAGTTTTTTGTAGAGGAAGAATTCTCTTCTCCCACTAAAGAAGCTTCTATTTCTCTGTGATGTTCTATCTTCAAGGTACTATCTTCAGTGTTTCCATCTGTGAAGGACTGTGCTTCATTGCCTTTTCTCACAACTTAAGATTCCTGAGAAGAAGAGAAAAGCCATTCCCATATTGCTCAGGGAATGTGGAAATAGCTCTCAGGCCCAGCTACTTTCCTACCTCTATTCTTTGACCCAGAATTATTTTTAGGGCTTTTGTTCTTTCTCTGTTTCTGCAACTCTGACAGTCCTCACAGTCCCTCAAAATTCTAGCATTCAAAACATGCCTACCCTCCCAAGTATTAGTAAATTAGCATTCACTCAAGTTTCAAGGAACTCTTGAGTTTCCTAATCTTGATCAGATATCCACGATTGCTGTATTTGAAGATTATGGTATTTAATGACAATCCCATCATTTTCCTTATCTCTATGTAGCACCTTTATTTATCTCAAAACTACTTTATTATTCACAGTGGATTTTAAACCCATTGTGCTGATACAAGAACAGTCAATTGGTAATTAAAAAGGTCAAACTAGTTTGGTCTTTTACCCACACTGAGCCACAGTTTAGCAACATGTTCTGTTGTAGGAGCCTAACAGCAAATAAAGTATGTCGAGTCTGATTAAGGACAAAAGTTGATTGGCTATGCCTTTATGTCTTTACTATCATCTTGAATTATTCCAGAAAAAAAAAAAGGAAGCTTTTCCAGGCAGTGTCCCTGTTGTTTCTGGAGGTAATCTATTCAAGCCCTAAACAAATGTGGACCTATGTAAATTCAATGATATTGGAGGCTTTGCATGTCTTCTACAGCCTTAGCACCTGTTTCAAAAGAAATCCTCCTGAATTTCGCATCATGACACAGACCAAAAATAGATAATGCATGTTTGGTGTGTTTCTTTTCGTGAAACATCAAAAAGAAGTATTATATCCCATGCACACGATTGGTCAGCCACCTACCACATGCAGTACAGAATTCCTCCTTGCAGTGTATATGATTAGTATAGACAATCTGCTCCTGCTCAACTGTTCTCTTTCCTTTTCCCATTCTTTGCTTCTGTGCAAAAGTGTCTTGTGCAAAATTGTTTCTGAGCACAAATGCTCCTGCTTTATTTTTAGTGTCACAGACTGCATGTTTCCACTGCCCCTGTCTGCATAGCTGTACTTGAAGTTTACCACGTGAGAATCTGTTTTGACAGCAGGACTATGTAGGGCTGTGCAAAACTGCTAATTAAACAGAAAAAAAAGACTAAAGGTGGGATTGTGTTTCCTCCAATAACTGCCCAACATCACTGGGGTAGAATCTCATGCTATCATAATTGACTGGTTGCTTCCCAAAGAAAAAAGAGAGAGTAATGCCTTCTCCCCCACCCACCCCCAAATATCTATATTTGCCTTTTATAAAATCACCATATGGACATATCTTTAAAAAAATCTGTTCTACACAGAAAAGAAATCTACTACAGAAAACATTAATTGGTAGTGGTCAAGGGGAAATACTACGCATTAGACATGAGATCTCACATTGTGGTGTGATTTCTTCACAATGCCTAATATCAGAATATCCAAATATAGAATAAGTATCTGAAATTTGATGTAGGCTGAGTTAGACCACTGTATTACCTAGAACAGTATGGCTTATAATAAACAGCACAAACTTCTTCCATTATTTACATATTTTCCAGTTTTGCTTTTCCTTGCACTAAATGTCTGGAATTGAATTTGGGACCTTTTGTTCCTCCTCCTGACAGGATTAATCTGTCTCAAAGGGCTGATCAGATAATTGGAATACATTTGCTGTCCTGGGAATGTTACAAGAAATACTAACATCTAAATGAACTCAAGTTGCCCTTAATTAATAGAGTGCTAGATCCTGATGCTTGAAAAAATCTGCAGATATGAACACCGATTTTTAAAAAGCAGTTCCCTCCATATGACAAAGAAGAAAGGACACTACTGCTCAGAAGCTGATGTCTAGTTCTGTGAGTTTGGTTGTGTGAACCAAGCAGAATCTGTAGTATGAATGTTATCACTAGCAGAGACATTACTGCAAGTACAATCTTCTCCGTGCAATTTTTGACATGTTAGTCAAAATTTGCCAATAAGTTTTTTAAAATACTGTATTTAAAATACTTTAAAATGTATTTTAGTGGGATCGTACAGTTATTATAAATCTGTGCAGTGTATATTGCAATCAACATTATATATCGGAGCAACAGTACTGGTTGCATTTGTGATTGTTCCATATTACATTTTCCCTTTCTTCATCCCGCAACCCAGAGAAATCCAGAGAGCACAAGGGCTCTGGTTCCTGTAGTGTACAAACAATTTAATTACACCACAGTTGTATGGATGTATTTTATTTTATTTTTGCAAAATCCTTTACGTGCTTGTCTCTCATTGATATGGGCATCATCTAAAGATGGACTATATTTGTTCACTGGGTTGGACCATCCCTTGGCCTGGATAGCAGTGGAACATGACATGCTCCACAGCTATACTAGCCATGTCTGTGACATCGTTAGTACTCATCATTTGTGCCTCTTCTAATTGAATGGTGTATAGAGAGGGGCGATGCAGCTGTCATCATGCACAACATCACCCCAACAGCTCAGGAGTTGCCAGCATGCATGTCTCTTACTCAGTATGGTGATTGTCTTTGGTATATAAACAATCACACTTACCTGGCGCTTGGTGAAGTACCTGGTAGGTTTGGATTAGATCAGGCATAGCATACTGCAGATACCCAATCAGTCCCCCATCTTTAATCCTCTGTTACACCTTCTCACAGAAGTTAAAAGTACAAATACCTTTTCTATCTGCTGAGATGTTTTATGAGGAAAATGATATATTATTACTAGATATTTTGTGTATATGACTGAGTTCTAATAAGAGATTAAAAGTAAATTCATAGTGAAGATCTCATTCCAACAGAGTGTTGATCTGCAGATCTGATTTCATTTCCACAAGCTAGTTCTGCAGGACTGTAGGCACACAGCATCAATCCCCAGAGCAATCAGAGGTCATACTGGCAAAACACTTGGCCAGAATCTCCATGTTTTTACATAAGGTATTCAGACCATAAGAACATGAAAACATCCAAGGAGCCCTGCTGGATCAGGCCACAGCCCTTCTAGTCCAGTATCCTGTCTGAACCAGTGGCCCATCAATTGCTTCTGGGCTTCTCAAGCAGAAAACAAAGGCAAACCTTCACCTGCTCTTGAATTTCCTGTAAGTGGCACAATTTTTTTTTGTATTTGATTTGCATTGAATCAAATCCAAAAAAATCAAATTTGTTTGAATAGATCCCCTTTGAATGTGGTAGGTTTCTAATTTGATATGAATGTTCAATATGAATCAGTTCAAATCCCTGCTGCGAATCGCCTACAAATCCTCTATGTATCCTCTATGAATCCCCTATGTATCTGCTACATATCCCCTATGTATCCATTCTGAATGTGTCAAATCTGCTCTCAATCCACTTTGAACCCACTCTGAATCCGCTTTACATCCACTCTGGATCCATTGCAGATGTGACTGGGGCAGCTGCTTTCATACCTACCAGGTTCATGAATGTAACAAAACTTTGTACGAATGTATCAAAGCATTCAATTTGAATTCAAATGTCCCAACATTCTATTGCAATACGAATATCCAAATTCAGACCAATTTTGAATGTGACAAATATTCATGTACATCCCTGCTTAAGAGACATCCTGCTTGTCTCTCCAGCCCAGAGATGGTAACTTAATATTCTGAAGTGAGAATAAGGTAAACAATTTTTTAGTTGCTTTACCCCACTCGTGTTCTTAAAGAGCAGACCTCTCACATCAAAGTTGGCCAGCTTAGTAGAAGTCACCAGCTACCATAAAAGTGTATGTTTCCCTAAAGGTAAAACAGACCCATCAGTTTCTCCCTGAATTACTGCTGTGACCATCTACTGGAAATGTGTTTGCTGGTTAATTTGTCGGCATTGTACTCCAACAAAAAGCATCTTTTTATTGGCAGGTGCAGACAAAGCTTGCAAAAGCTAGAAACACAACAAAAAGACTCCATAAAAAAGAAAGATGGCCTTGCTGAGATGGCTGTTCTCTGTGATTTTCTGTAATAGACTTCAGTTTGCCATGAAATTAAATTTATAGTATACCTGCTAGACATGAAGGGCTTGATTTATCCTCTGTATAATTCCATTGAACTCACTGGACTTACACCAGAATTTGGAACACAGACGCCAGCTAAGCTTAGCTACCCCTTGATTTGACATTAAAGGCAGCATTTTCATTGGAGGCCATTTCAAGGCAAAGAAAAGAGTGTGTGAATGATTTACAGAATGCTTTTTCATAAAAATGGAAATAATGAATACATACCACAGCTAAGGGATACTGCTAATGAAAAAAGCATCAACTGAAAATAACTATTTTATGTTTAATTCAAAAAGGAGCAATACCAAATTCATTGCCTCTCTAGTTGGTGCGTTCTTTTTTATCTGAAAGAAGCTTGCATGTTGAAAGTGACATACTTTGAGCTAACTTTGGTAAATGCACTAGGACCTTAACAAGAAAAAAAGACCAGCTAGCATAATTAGTATATTGCAGCTTAATTCTGTGAGGCATCACAGAAACGCAGCAATTCAAAAAAATTAGGATCCTGTACAGCTATCATGTTATATAAGAACTACAGAGATCAAGGGATCAAGCTTCATAACTTGGGGTTCAGTCTGCTACCAGAGAACCTTCTGACATTTTGCATAAGAAAAGCTGTGATTACAAAATATGCTAAGGTACTCTGTACATGCTCAGAAGCACATGGGATCTTTTCTCCTTGCTCTTGACAACTTAACCCATCAATCACAAACACGCCACAAATATGCTATAGTGGAGAATTTTGCTAGCTCCTACAAACTGAAGAAGGTTTTTTCTTTCTAAGTTTATTTATATGTTTAGGTTCTTTTAGAAAGGGAGGAAAACAGAAGAGAAAGAGAAAGGGCCTTTTCACACTTAGGGTATTTTCCCACCATGCTCCTAAGAAGATCCGGATCTAAGGAATGGGTAGTTCCCTTAATCTGGATCTAGTAGATGCAGATTAAGGGAAGTACCCAATGTGTTTCCATGGGTGGTCTAGCACCCAGTAGCAATGAGTGCTAGCCTCCCTGCTGTGAAAACACTGGAGCACCCATTTGCAAATCTGGATTGACCCACAAGGGGTCTGCCTGTCACCCCAGGTGTTTTTTGGGACAGGGGTGCAATCTCCAAAGTCCCTCCGAAGTTGGGAGGTTAGCAAAGGCTCCAAAGTCCCTCTGAAGGCAACTTCAGAGATTAGCAAAGACTCCGAAGACAAAGCCCTTGTGAGAGCGAGCATATTAATTAGCTCCTTGTGAGCAGGGATGAGTCAGCCTATTAATATGCACCTCTTTCCATGCCTAAAGGTAACAGTTCACTTTTTTCTCCCTTTGTTCTCGGAGGTTTGTCTTCGGAGCCTTTGCTAATCTCCAAAGTTGCCTTCGGAGGGACTTCAGAGCCTTTGCTAATCTCTGAAGGCAACTTTGAAGTAACTTTGAAATGGCTTTGAAATGACTTCAAAATGACTTCAAAGCCTAGGTTTTGGGGCTCCCCACCATGGGTGCCCCCTTCCCCTAGCCTAGGTGCAGAGGACAAGTGAAGGTGCAGAGGACAAGTTCCTCTGAGAGCTTTTTTCTCTGCTCATTGGATTCTCCAAGTCTTTGCAACCATAGAATCAATCACACACACACACCAGGATCACAGCCAGGAAGTGCATGTTTCCTGCCTGCAACCTTGATGGTCAGGAGCATCAGATGGCATGCAAAGATCACATAGCACTATTTTTGATGCATGGGGAAAGTACCCTTTCTTCCCCTCCTATGCCAATCTCACCATGGGAAGAATTGTACCCTTTCCTCTACCCAGGTAGTCCTCCCTTCAGAGACTACGTCAGTCAATTGTAGTTTATTATTTAAACTGTGGCTTTTTCATCCTGACATTGTGTACTGTGTTATGTCATTCTGTAAGTGGGATCAAATTATGACTTTTCAGTATGGACCTATTGGTTCTTTCTGCTTGCCCGTGAAAGGTGTTCTGATTTTATGCCTGATCAGAACATACAAGTTTGTATGTAAGCATGCATGAGTGAACATGCAGGCTGAAGTGCCAGCTATATGGGAATTAGACAGATACCCTAGCTAATCAGTTGTCTGGCATAACTAGACTTGAATGAATGCACATTCTTGCCCACATACCACCTTATTAGGAGTAATGCAAAATATGGAATATCTTCCCTCCTGAGGTGTGCCAGGCACCTTCATTTTATATGTTTAAGAGGTCAGTGAAGACATACCTGTTTACTGGGATAAAAATGCAAATAAATAAATAAGCAAGCAAGCATGGACATGCTCAGCCACCCTTTCTATATCCTAAAGAATCCAAAGCAAAAGGTTATCCTATATCATTGTTTTGCATTAATATGTTTGTTGGCAACTGTTGAATATTACTTAGCTCTTTCTATGAGGCTTTGAAGACAGTTTTGGTTTGCCTTCGGGGGCGGGGGGAATCACACACATGTTGCTCCCTGAATGTGATCAAACATTGACTTAAATGATGAGTAGGATAAGAGATCATCCATAAGCACCCTTGCATTATGGTGTATTTGGTGCTTTGGTGGGAGTGCTTTGATTGTGGCAAGATAATGTGATCCACACTGAATTTCCATCCACAAGTTAGAACTGCACTTACTTTATCAGTGAGTGAGCATATAAATCTAACCTTATACCCTAAGGTCTTAAGGTAGGTTACAAGAATGTACAGACATGTAAAACATAGTTAAAAACAAATAAAAATTCATAAAAGTCACAATGCAGTGCCCAGAAAAGAATATATGATGAATTGTGCTGCCTCCCCTTCATCTTCATAAGTATTTTTTAATTGATTGAAAGGTGGACAAGAAGGGGTTAACAATGACAATGAAATGTCCTTTCTATTCTCCTCTTTCTTTTCCTTCTAAAGTGGTTGCTGTCATCATACAGAATAGATGCCAGGAGCTAAATGCTGCCCTTATATAGACCCCCCCCCCCCATGATTTGGGGATTTACCCATTACCTTATTTTTCTCGTTCCACCTATGTAGTATTCAATTTTTGTAGGCTGTTTCTGCATGGCTTGTTGCAGAACTTCCTGCAGACAAAAATATAGATGCAAAAGTGCTTTTGAATGCAGAGAAATCCACTGAAACAAATCCAGTGCATTCCAAGCAATGCCTTGTGGTCAAATGGTATCAGCAACCCTGGGATGCGTGTTTCAGTTTGTATTATGGAGATGCACACTAGATTTGTGCACCACAGTTCCTGATCTAGTGAAACTAGAAATCCCGAAATTCAGATTTCTGAAGTTGGGTAAGCAAGTCCATTGACATGCTGGAGAGAAAAACAGCCTCATTATAATTGTGTGACCACAGATATTTCACTGCAATAAAGGCACTGCCAATCATTTTCTTCAATACAGACATTTTAGATACAGAGTAACAAATTATTTATCTGTTTTCTTTTTACAAGAAAGCAGGCTACATATGGTCCAATTCAGAAAATGATTTCAGGAGGGGGTTGCTTCTGCTTCTTTTAATCTTGCCCCTGTAATAGATTTTCCCCCTTCTGCTCAGTTCTCTGTATGAATAACAAGAACGGCAGCCATTTTCTTGCAGCTCAGCATCAAAAACCCTTTCATCTGCTGTCTAAATGCAAACAAAGCAAACCTTCCACCAGGCCTTTCTTTCCAGATAAATTAAAACTCTCATGTCCTGGGGCCTAAATCAAGCCTACAGGACTTCCCTAGATAAATCCTTTCTCAACCTGAAATCTTCTTGCTACACGTGCTCCTTGTAAGATAATTTTGCAGGAGCTAATCAATAATGCAACACGTAAATTGCATTTAAATAAACATTAGCAGTCCTCTTAATGAATAAAATCTCATCTGCAATTTGTCAAAGTCAGAAGTGCTGGACTCTTTTGATATTCATTAGAATATTGAAAATTAAAGCTTTGACAAGCCTGTATGTACACTGTAATTATTACTTTTTTCTGGAGACACATGGGTTTATTTTCACAAGAAGGAATGAATAAAAACAGTGGTGTATGCAATGCGTTTCAGGCATCCATATCACAGTATTGAAAGAAAAAACAGTTATAACTACACCTTATATACTCTTTAATACTCATATACTATGGGGAATATTTATGAGGTTCTCTTTAAGATGGAGATGATCTTACATAGTATAGAGTTACAGGGGAATATATATACATTTATTTAATTGACTAGCAATAACTACTTCTAAATCACAAAACATACAATAAACAAATATTAAAACAATGCTGTGTTAAAAATACTATGCCATATACTCGATACTCAGTGTACAATTTTGTGGTCCTTTTGCAAGGGCCGAACCAGATTGACAATTCAGCAAAAAGTTCCATTTGTCCAACTATTTCAGAAGATTTAACATTTCCTAAATCCAAAGTTTGATACACAACAATATCATTGGATGATTAATTGTTTAGCTGCCAATACCATTAATTTTAGTGATATCAATAGATAATATTTCTAACAGATGAGTTTGATCAGTTAATAACGTTCAAAATTCGGGATTCAGAACTATTTTTTGCCTCAAGATCTTCCTTACCTTTTGTTCTACTTCCTTCCAGAATATACCAATATTCTTGCTACAATCCCACCATAAGTAGAAGTAGATGCCCTTGGATTGGCAACCTCTCCAGCAATATTGTATTATCTTAGGACTTATATGGGCCAGCTGTAGTGCTGTAAGGTATCGCCTATATATTAAGGTGGATGTCTACCAAGGAGGAAGTGATCAACACTTTTCTTTTTAAGATATTGCTAAGAAAAAGCACATGCCCTTGGGGCCAATGATTGTCTAGCCCACACCTTTGATCACCCATCTTTAAAACTACAAGATTGCACTAGATGAGATACACAGTGTGAAAATATAGTTCACCCCATCTCTGGGGATAGAGCAATCACTGTAGCCTATAATATGCTTCAATCTCCCATAATGGGGGTGCAGCCCTCCAAAAAGTATTTCCCACCATAAATGACAACAGTTCTCTAGCGTAGACAACATGTACACCCTATTTATCTTTTTTTTCTATTTTAAAATAGTCCCTTGCAGTTTTATATAGCGCACTGAATTTGCTAAATTTAATGGAAAGTCCAGGGAAATAAGTTGTGCAGTATGTACCATAAATTCTGAGGCTCTGTCAGCGTGTTGCATATGTTGTCACTGTCCCTTGACTGCCATACAGATTTGTAGTAGGGGATCTCTAATTGACATAAACACTTACACAGATCAAAGGAGGAGATGTCAGGCCCTCTTCTAAAAGAAGTTCTGCTCCTTTTCAGACTTCCATGAAGGACACTGATAATACAGATAAATCTTAATATACATAATGTACAGTGCCTGACAAAAGTTCTGTCGCTTATCCATATTGTTGAAACCAAAGCCTATAACCTGACTTAAAATTCATCCATTGGTTTTAAAAATGACTCATATGAAAGCTGAAACCCTCCCAAATGAGGTTTTTAAAAAGAAAATAAATTTGCTTCACTGCTGAAATATTGATCATATAATGAACACAGAAAGGTCAGATTTTGGCTAGACAAAAGTTTTGTCGCCTTGTCATATAATGCACCTAATCCTAGTTTACAGCCTCACCTGTGCTCACTAATTGATCAGATAATTAGTGGGTGTGTATAAAAAGAACTCCAGCACTCCAGACCTTCACTTGAACTGCAACTTGACCTCTAACAACATTCCAAAAATCCACCCTGCGACCAAAGCCTTGATTATCAGGAGACTGAAGACCAGATCCTCTGCAGAGGTGGCTGGCACCTTTAATGTGTCTCAGCGTCAAGTACAAAGAATTAAAAAAAGATTTGAAGAGACTGGAGATGTTTTTGACAAGCCCAGGTCTGGCAGACCCCGCAAGACGACTGCTCAGGAGGAACGTTTGTTGGTTCGAAAATCAAAAGCCAGCCCTTCTTCCACTGCAGCAGAGCTCCAACAGGCCTGGTCACCTCAAGTCCTTGTGTCAACTAGAACAGTTTGTAGGATTCTGTCTCGAAATGGCCTCCATGGTCAAATCAGTGCCCAGAAGCCAGCACTAAACAAAAGGCAATTAAAAAACCGTGTGGTATTTGCCAAGGCCCACAGCCTACTAAACGGATGGATGCTGGAAAAGTGGCAGAAGGTGGATTTCTCAGATGAATCTTCAGTTGAATTACACCACAAATACTGCCGCAAATACTGCAGGAGACCTACTGGAGCCCATATGGATCCAAGATATACCCAGAAAACAGTTAAGCTTGGTGGTGGAAAGATCATGGTCTGGGGTTACATTCAGTATAGGGGTGTGCGAAATATTTGCAAGGTGGAAGACAATACCAATAGCCTAAAATATCAAGATGTATTAGCTACCTCTTACATTCCCAATCATAAAAGGGGTCAAATTTTGCGGCAGGATGGCACACCATCTCATACATCCATATCTACATCAAAGTTTCTCAAGGCAAAGAAGATCAAGGTGCTCCAGGACTGGCCAGCCCAGTCACCAGATATGAACATCATTGAGCATGTTTGGGGTAGGATGAAAGAGGAAGCTTGGAACACAAAACCAAAGAATCTTGATGAACTCTGGGAGGCATGTAAAACTGCATTCTTTACTATTCCTGATGACTTCATCAATAAATTGTATGAATCATTGCCGAAACGCATGGATGCAGTCCTTCAGGCTCATGGAAGTCACACAAAATATTAAATATAGCTCTAATAGTACCACAACTTCATTCACCAATGTTATGAAACATATCTTTGTATTTGAAGTGAATTATCTGTTTGATTTTCACATTACTTTTTGTGGGCGACAAAACTTTTGTCTAGCCAAAATCTGACCTTTCTGTGTTCATTAAATGATCAATATTTCAGCAGTGAAGCAAATTTATTTTCTTTAAGAAAACCTCATTTGGGAGGGTTTCAGCTTTTATATGAGTCATTTTTAAAACCAATGGATGAATTTTAAGTCAGGTTATAGGCTTTGGTTTCAACAACATGACAGAACTTTTGTCAGGCACTGTAGATGCTTTGCATGTTAGTGCATGCCTGTAATAATATTTTGCAGCCCAGTACTGATTTATTTTGGTTAGTAATCTGAAATACTTAGAAAAGAATGGCATCCTTTTCTACTACATTGCAGTGTTCAGCCACCCTTCTGTACTGCTTGCGTGTTCTAAGGGAGGTCCCACTCCTAATATTCTCCATATACACCAGATGTAGCATGAACCATCAAGGCCCTGGTCACACCTTCCATTTAGGATGACATCAGGCCATCTTCAGGTAATGTTACTCACATTATTTTTATTCAATTCGTTTTCCAAGCCAGCCTACCCCCATTAGACTGGAGTCCTCTTTTCCAGAGGACTCAGCCTGTCCTGGCATCCCAGGCCATCTTCATTTCCTCAGTGTGAGCGGAGGCTAAAGGAGGCTGAACTGTGCTGTGGTGGGTAGGATTCAGTCTTTCCTTTTGTCCAATATCTAGGGGAGGGTGGCACACACGGAGTTCATGAGGCACCTCCCCTTTTCTCCTCAGTTTAATGTGTATGATTTCTCTGTCTAGCATTTTCCCACAAATTTATTATTATTTTTTTAAAAATTAATCACATAGAGAAGAAAAGCACATAAAAAAGGAGGGGACATGGAGGTGGAGGAGCAGTCTTAAAAAAGAGCCACAAACACACACCCTCACTTCCCTTGAGTGACTGGATTCAATCAGAAAGAAGATAGATTTGATGCAGCAAAAGGGGTGGAGAGCCAAGAGTTCCATAGAGAAGGCTCAGATGGATTGCAAAGAAAGGTGTGAGCGATGAAGCCCAAAGCAAGGATGGTCTGAGGATGGCCTATAACAATCTAGTTCAAATTATGAATAGAACGTCCTATCTCATATAGGTGTAACCAGGGCCCTAGATGAGACCAGAAGGCTCCAAATGGCTTCTTGGTCAGGTCTACTTTTTCCAGTCTGATCTGGTCCAGCAAAGGTAAAAGCAATGACAGTCTGTTTCATGAGTAAGTGTCTGCCAGTTTCTATGCACAGATGAAAGCATAGTTAGTTTCCCACACTAACTTAAGGGTTAAAACAAAGCTTAATTTTCTTCATGTTTTTCCCAATGTTCACCTTAGGGCAAAACATAAAAGAGGAAAAAGAAATATCAAGCCAAAGAATGTCTTGAGTTACAAAAAAAAGGGGTGGGGGAGGAAAGGAAAGTTAATTTATCTTTACTGAGTATGTATAGTGAAATGCCACTGATGAAAGTTGTATTTCCTGGAAAAGCGACACCATACCCAAGTAATGCAAGCAGACAGATCAATCAATACCACTAATGCATCCTAAAGGTTGTTGCTTTTTCCTGCAGCTGTTGCAGTAGAATTAATGGACTACTATGAAGATTTCTATTGCTGCAAGCACAACAGTGATAGATTAGATAGAGTATTTTATGTTAAACATGATTTAGATGCAAACTGGTACCCACTAGGAAAATTAGGACTACAGCTTTCTAAGACCTACATTAGTAGGCTACCTGACCTGCCTTTTATAGATTGCAAACAATCCTTTTGTTTTCTGTAACTTGAATGTCTCAGCAATAAAAATACATATTAGCATACTAACTCCTCCTTGTCCTTTCTGTTTCTATGCCTTTCCCTTTTCTCTAATATTTTGTGTCATTTTCCAATGAAGTTGTAAGAACTCTATTGGACTTACGAAACTATGCAAAAGTTGTGCATGGTGGCAACATTGTATAAACAAAAATGTTCTATTAACATGAAAGAAGCTGCTAGAACTTCAGTGAAAGCAACTATTGCTGTTGTAAAAAAAAGGTTTGAAAATATTTTGGAGGTAGTAGCATGTGCCACTGATATTCTCATCCTATCCTCATTCTACAGTCAATCTCTAATGCTTTTTGGAAGCGCATTTTCTGGTCTTTAATGTGCATTAGAAGTAGAATTAGGAATGTACCAAACACGTGTTCAATGATGGTAAATAATAGGGTTTAGAGGCCCAGGACTGTTAAGTCAATTCCTATCTATAATTGACCCCGTTTACTTAGTCAATTAGTGGCCAGACAGGGTTAAAAATTTGCCAAACAGGTTTTATGGTTCTCCATAGTACTTGCACATTATAACCTGATACTCTGGGTTTTAAAAATAGTACATTCTTTTTAATGCTTTTTATTAGAATTTTTTAACAACTTTAAAACGTCATCTTTTCGTACAATGACATCATAGATTATTTTTACATCTTTCAGTTGTTCTTAATGATGACTTCATTTTTTCAGATCTCATTTTGGTATCTCTTCTTCTTTTGCTCCCATCAATGTTGCCTTTTTCTTGTCTGCCAACCTTATGATTAACAATAAAATCCTTCTGTGATTACACCAATTTGTTGTAGATCGTCAATAAAAGAGTTCCAATCATTTACAAACTTATCTATTGTTCTTTTATAAAATTTGTTAATTTGTCCATTTCTGCCAGTTCAATCAATTTAATTAGCCATTCTTCCACCATGGGGATTTCAATGTTTACCATTTTTGCGCATATAACAATCTTGCTGCAGTTGTCATGTATAAAACCAAAGAATTCATCATCTAATATTCCTAACAAATATTTCATCTAATATTCCTAACAAAAACATTAGTAGTAGTAAAAATAGTATTTTTAAGGACATTCACTGCAGAGTATTCCACTACTCTGCAATTTCCAGTGTGTTCGGTCAAACTGTGAAAGAACTTGCAAGAACTTGTTTTCACTGGAGAACACATGGTCCTATCAGAGCTGAGCACATGAATAATAATAATAATAATAATAATAATAATAATAATATTTATTTATATACCGCCCTATGGCAAACCAATCCGGGCGGTTAACAACAGTAAAATGTAAAATATAACAATTAAAAACACCTTATCCCTCCCCCCCCTTAAGACAATATTAAACAATATAACATATTAAAACACAATATCAATACGTAAAACAATAATTTAAAAACTAAAAACCCTGATGTCCCTCTGTTGATCCTCAACCATCACTAAGATGGGGCCACGAGAGGAATCAGGGAATCTGGGCCGGGATGGTTAATCTGGAAAGGCCTTGCTGCTGTGGCATCTAAAATGTGGAGTATCTGAGTACGTGAGGACAAACCATTTTCCCACCAGAAGCACTTTACTTTGTAGTGTAGGTAAACTGCATATTTTTAATACGATGTGTGGAAACACCCTTACTCATGAGCGGAACTGCAAAGCAGGAAACTGCAAAGCAAAACTGCCCACTTTCTGCCCCTGTTGTCACCACTGTTATAAGTTCCTTTGTGTGATGTCATCATATATACACAGATACCCTCAAGCACATTCATGAATTAAAAATAGCATCACACACACATGGACCATCATGTACTATGGGCTCACTCATGAAGGGTCCTATAAGGATGACGATGATGAAAATAGAAAGTAGGTAGATTCTGCACTGTACAATTCTTCTTGCAAGAAAGTGAGTACAACTGATTCCAACTAGAATTGCTAATAAATTAACAGTCTTGTCCCTTGCCAGATTTACCTCTAATGCAGTCCAGGAAGGGGTCTAAGGGGCCTCATGGTATTGTGGCACAGTGCAGCCTCTCTTACACATGAATGGGATGCAGTACCCAAAATGGTACCCTATATCTCTCTCTACTGATGAGCCTCATCATTAAGGTCTATTGGCATATTAATGGGTGCATGGGAGACACTTTTCATAGTGCTCCAGGAAGTGGAGCCCTTCATGGGCAGCCTCCAATAAATTATAAAGGTTGGGAACTTTCATTTCCAGCCTTCGAAGTCTGGGTGCTAGGTCCAAAGGCTAGCTCCAGCCTTCAGTTTTAGTGGCCAGGGATAGAATGGGATGAGCCATCAGAAATGTAGATGGCTGTGTCCTACTTCAGCATCAGCCAGTTTCAGAGTGGACCAAGATTCTTACCAGGGGCATCCTGCCATGGGCCAGAATACTGGGAAGGAGTGCAGAAATCCCTCAGTTCATGTTCAATGAATGCACGTTCAGGAGATCCTTAGGAGGAAGGACCACCTCTGAATGCAACCTATGTCTGAATTGCCAACTTTTGAGGACGTGTGGGCATATTTCAAACATCAAAGACATGTGGGCATATTTCAAACATCAAAGAGGTCACTCACTACCCCTGTTGGTTACTATTTTTTCCCCTCAGGGAGCAGTGAGGGCTTAGAAACGGATTGGGATTGCTCACCATCCCAGTCCCTCAGCAACTTCATCTATTAGCAACTCCTATGTGAAATGCAAATGAACAACAAAGCCAACTGGCCAGAAGTCTAACTTAAAATGAAAAGATGCATTCAGGGTGATCTTGGAGTACTGAATCTAATGTATCTTAAAAGAAAGATGACTCCAATTGATAGCAAAGGGCAGCAATGTTCACCTCAATTTTCTATCCCCCCCATCCCACCTTGTTCCTGGTGCTTTCAGTCCTAGTAAGTCCTTTATAATATAGAGAAAATCCTAATTCTTTTAATAATGGTCTTTGATATCTTTTCAGTACCCAGCCCATGCTAGTTTTCTGGAGTTTCAAAGCTCCAGCATGCTTTGAAGATGACGGACATTATGTCCTCAAAGAATAATCACAATTTTTGTCTTTTGATATTCTTCTGAACTAATGATTGGGTCCTGATGTTTTTTTCCAAACCTGTTCTATCCTCTCCCTCTCTCCCCCACCTCCATACTGAATATGCCACTAATTTTGGCTGAACAGTAGCAAAAATCAAACAGACAGAAGAGAAATCATTGTGTTTGGAACAGCAGAGATGTAGAAATATAAACCTTCCTTCACAGTCATCAGAAGCATATTTAATAACAAGAAAGGCATGATTATCCCTCATAAGCTGCATCCAGATGTTGCTTACGTATTACTGCGCTTTATTCCATGAATATCCTAATATAGTGGAATAAGTAAGTGATGTCTGGATCTGGCTTTAGGCACCACTGGAATGTAGCTTCTGTAGAACTCACAAAAGCAAACAGAGTCCTTCCACCTAAATTATTAAATACTCTTACAGTTTTAGACATCAATAGTAACATCTGGAAGCACTTGGAAACATGGTCTACAGAGTTGTCAGAGTACTTTGAAGTCTGAAACACACTATGAATCTGATCTGACCAGTAAGCAAAGTGGGGCAAGTATTAGACTTCAACAAAGCCTAATAATTCTGTGTGCCATATTACCAGAAACATTGGGGCATGATCCTGAGCACCAGTACCTACTGGAAGCCAAAATCTTTCAGTACCCAAACCTCTCAGCATACTCCTATGACAAGAGGTAGCCAATGTGGTAGTCATCAAAGTTGTTGGGCTTTCAATATCCTTAGCCATTTGCTGTCCTTGGGTTCTGTTATTATGAAAATTTTGAGTGTCATTTTCTTTACCAATAACCTTCATCCCAGGTATGTAATGTATGGAGGAAAGCTCTTTGGAGTATGTCAAGGGACAGAGATACCAAATCCATCCATTTTCTGCTATTAAACACAGAATGAGATAAATTCTTTTCTAATGTCAGCTGCCATTCTGTGGGTCTTGTTTTTTTCTGCTTTTAAATGTGAAGTATACAATGAATAAAAATATATAGAAAGAAGTATAGAAAGAATATCAAATAAGTGAAAAAGAAATAAGAATAAAGTTATAGTTTACTCACATGACTGTGGGTCAATAATAGCCCATATATAAAAAATAGAATAATAGAATGCAACATTTAAGCAGATACACAGGGTCACAGTGGCACGTGTGTGTCCTAAATGTGTTTATTCAAAACGTGGAAAGTTCATTCCCAGAAGAATCAACAGCAAAACAATGATTATAATCTTCATTTGTTGCTGTTCCTGAGTACATTTTGTTACTGTTAATATTTTTAACTTTACATAACTGAAGTAAATATACATATATATTATTGTTCTTGTGGCAATATGCATTTTCAAGTGTTAATCTAATTCACTTTGACATCTATAGAACCAAAATGTTTAGGTTATTTCCAGACATGATCAAACAATTGAAATACTACCAGCATTGCTTTGGGATTGTCACACATCCATTGGGTTTGTTCCAAGAGAATGTATTGTAAGGCTATACTAGAAAAAACAGCAAAGGTGCCAGGTTTCCCAGAATAGTTTTGCTTAACTTGGATATCTGGCAAAGTCCATTTGCAGGAAATGTCCATGAGCTGCCAAAAATATAAAGGAAGGAAGGAAGGAAGGAAAATAGACAAGAGAGTTGTGATTTACCAGAAATTTTCAGCAGGCTAATGCCTCATGGACCTTGCCAGATATGCCAATAAGAGAATCTAGGTCAGGGCCACAGCAAGAAATGTTGAATTTTGTTTTATTATCTGCATTCCCTGTGGCCTGTATTTCTGTGAAGGAGGCCATGTCCCCACATACTGGTCTAGAGTGATTATAGGTTTAAGAAAGTTTCCTCTGCCACTCTGTCTCCATTTTTTACATCATCAGGTGTATTAGAGCAATTGTGCCAGCCGCTTTACTGATGGCACCACCTCACTCTAAAGTGGAGAAAAGGGCCCTTTCTGCACTGGGCTTTATTCAAGATTATACTCCAGATGATATCTGCATGCTGATGGGCACCTTCTTTCCATGGTGACTCCCTCTTCTGACCCACTTCTGCTTGGAAGTGGGAATGGGGCCTGAAGTTTTACTGAAACTGATTTAATATGAAGGCTGAATTCACACTTCAGCCTGTAGCATGCAGAAAAAATGTGATATCTAGCAGAGCCAGGCACCAATCAGTATGCCTACTTAGCTGGCAATAGCCATGCAGATAGTGTTGACAAGCTTTCCACTTGTAGGTACCAATACTCAGAATCTTTCAAAAAAAAAAAAACAAATACAGAAGTAGCTCGGTGCTAAGACTCTTCTTTCTCGCAGACATTTATTTAAGCAGAGAAAGACAAGGGTAGATTTCCATAGCTAGATGTAACAGTCTCATACTGAAAAACTATTTATTCCAATATACTGTGCATAAGCTGTGGACAGCTGTATTCATCATTCTAGTTAGTGCATTACTTATTTACTATGAAGGAGAGAAAGGAATGTGATCTGTCTGAATTGCATTTTCGTTTGCACTCCATATCTTTAAAAATGCATGAAGTTGTAATATTGTTATATGTATAATAGATTGAAGGGTCTCAGTCTTGAGATAGTGGTGATAGTGGCAGAGCTCGAAGCAACTGAGTAAAGGATATAGAAAGAACATACTCAGAACTTACACCCTGAACCAGGCAAGCTTTTTTCGTTATCCGACTTGTACATTGCAGAGATTTTTCCTGCAGTTTTATGATAACATGTACTTTCTTTGAAACATATTGGAGTAATATATTATTGACCAACAAAAATTATGCAAAACACCGTATATTGTTTTGAGTTCCCTTCAAAACTAATTTTTAGCATGTTGATCAGGCTAATAAAGGTTTTAACCTAATATTTTCACCACTTCACTACTTTTTACATTTTTTTGTGTATACTTTGGAAATAACTAAATTTTGCCTTCCATCTTCTGCATCTGAGAAAAAATAATCTTACACCTTCTGAAGACAAGACATAATTCTCTGAAGGAACATTCCCTCCAAGTCCTAGGTGAAACTTCTCAATTTGGTTTCTATCAACTTTTTCTTTCCTCTTGTGTGAAATTAATCTCCAATTCTGCTTAGTGCTTACATGCAAAATACAGTGCTGTAAAAATGTATTTGCCCCTTCCTGATTTCTTCTATTTTTGCATATTTGTCACACTTAATCATTTCAGATAAATACAAAATGCAGTTTTCAAATAACTATTTCATTTATTGAAGGAAAAGGTTATCCAAAACATATTTCACCCATATGAAAAAGTAATTTCCCCCTAACAACTGCAACCAACCACTTCTGGTAACTGGAGATCAGTCTGCTTTGGATAAATTTTGTGCCATTCTTCTTTGCAGAATTGCTTTAATTCAGCCACACTGAAAGGCTTTTGAGCATGAACTACTCATTTAAGGTTCTGCCACAGCATCTCAATAGGATTCAAGTTAGAACTTTGACTAGGCCACTTCAAAACCTTAATTTTGTTTCTTTTGAACCATTCAGAAGCAGACTCACTCTTATGCTACATAACTCTTATGCTATATAACCAGCTGATGACCAGCTGGACATTCTCTTCAGGATTTTCTGGTAGAGAGCACAAACCATGGTTCTGTTACTAACAGCAAGTCACCCGGGTTCTGAAGCAGCCAAGTATCCCCACAACATCACATTACCATCATCAGGTTTGACTGTTCATACAATGTTCTTATGCTCTGTTAGCTTTATACCACCATGCATTGGGACCCATGTCTTCCAAAACATTCCACCTTCAATTCATCAGGCCACAGAACATTATCCCAAATATGAGGATCATCAAGATGTTTTTGGCAAATGTGGAATGGGCCCTTATGTACTTCTTCGCTAGTAGTGGTTTTTGTTTTGCAATTCTCTGATGAATAACATTTTTGCCTAGTGTCCTTCTAATGGTGGAATCATCAACACTGACCTGAGGCCTGTTCGCACTAAGGCCTCTGGTGTGCAATAGGACAGCTCTGGTAAAGGGCATGTGCACACTCACTAGCCTGCTACAGCCTGGAAGTGTGACCGCCCACACCAGAGCTGTCCTGATTGTGAATGAGATATGGAGCACGAAATCATGCTCCACATCCATCCCAACCTGCACCCCAGACTTACCTGGAGCATCCAGTGGGGAGAGCATTTGCTCTTCCTCCGGGGCTGCTGCAGGAGCCCCACCCCCTGGCTGGTGTGATTGACAACCACTGCCTGTGTCACACATTCTCTGATGCGCTGCCTGGCAGCTGGCTGATCAGGGGAAGGGAGAGATCAATCTTCTGACCTGGCAGCTTGCCTCTCCACTCCTGGATTACGCCCCCCCACCAACCTCCCCATGCAGGGTGTCACTCGGGGGGATTGTCTCAATGCTCTCTGCCATCCTCCCTCCCCTCTCTCAATGCCATCGAGGGATTTTCCTCCTCTCTCTCAGGGATTGTGGCTTTTCAAGTCCCGCAGTCTTGGAGAGAGGGGAGGAAAAGCCCTGCAATATCACTGAGAGGGAAAAGGGAGGGCACCTAGGTGATGCCCTGAACAGGCAAGTCAGTGCCCGGCCCAATCCAGAGGTGGGGAGGCAAGCCGCCGGTTCAGATCGGTCTGCCCCCTTACCCCATCAGCTGCCTGCCAGTAGTCAGCACATCACAAAACACCTGATGCCAGTGGCAGCAGCCAATCGTGCCAGCCAGGGGATGGGGTTTGGCAGCAGGGCAGCTTGGTATGCTCCAGGTACAGAAGCACCGTTCACTTTTCTGGCTGCCAAGGAGCATGCTCAGCTGTCAGAAATGTGTACCCAGAGTATACTGAGCTTGGAGCACTACAGCTGTATTTTCTGAGAAGCCACCACTGTTCCACATTTCCTTTTCTGCACTTCCATTTATTCTGGAATATAGTCCTCTTCTGGGCCTCTTTTTGCCTGCATGCTGGTGCAGACTAGAGAGGCTTCATCTCTGCTACTTGCCATCTGCATGAGACAGAATATATTCCATGGATGTAAATGTTCTACTTATCAACAGCGGTGGCAGTAATCAACCTTGGGTGTACCCAATTATCAACTAAATTTTTCGTTGGTTAACTGATTAACAAAGGGTCAATTACTTTTTCATAGCACATAAGAAAATATAGGCCAATCCCACCTGGTGGCCTTTAGGGTAGAAATCCAGTGCATCAGGCATGCCAGCTTTTGCCTGTCCCATCTCCTGTCAGAATTTCGATGGCGCCAAGGATTCTGAAGAGAAATCGAAGACAGGATTTTGTTTTGTACTTGTGGTGCACATTCTTGTTAACATTTTGAGATTCATTTAAGATAATATTACCAAGACTGCCCCTCACATCTCTTACAATAACTGCAGGGAAACTTCAGAGCTTAATAAGCCCATTAATCTTGTAGAGTAACCTTGAAAAAAGAATACCTCCAGAAGATTTTCTTACATACCACTCTCTCTAAAAATGAGGATTGTATATCAGGGTTTTGGAAATAGCCTCATATAAACAAAAAAGATTAAATCAAAATTAAAAAGTTTGTTGACTATTTTTCTTATTTTCTTGACTATTATATTCACAGATTTATTTGTGATATTGAAAGCAGTATCAATTAATATTCTCTTCTCACAGATTAATGCTGTAATCACACACAATATAAAAAAAACCCTCTAAGGTAGCTCAGAGATGGCTTCGAAATTGATCCAGATTGGGACTGTTCACATGCCAGTCTACAGGAACAACCAAAAATCCCCCCCCAAAAAACCCAAACAAACACAACACAAGTGACCAAACAAACAATTGGGTTTTGTGCCAAAAGGAAAAATAAAATTTACTCAAAGGGTTACAATAACCCCACTGAAATAACAAATAATAAATGAATTAAATTGGATAATACCATAAAAGCACCAAAAGTATAAAAACTCACAGTAAGAAAAGCATCTGTGGAGTAAAAAAATAAACCACAAACCACAGCCAAAAGGTATATATAAAATCTGAACAATAGAAATAAAAATAAAAATAATGTAGATAAAAATAGGCCAAACGCGTTTCGACTTAGAAGTCTTCCTCAGTGGCCAATATTAAAATGTATATAATATAATTAAGAATAGCTGTGTGTGAAAGTATCCCAACGGTTTGTTTGGTCACATGCCAATCTGCCATTCCCTCCCTGGAGATTCTGGGCTAGTAAGGATGGATTAGAAAAGGGATGAGAACCCGAGAGCCACACGCTTTTGTCTCTTAGGCACTTTTGAACTACTTATTTGCTAAATGTGAACACATCTACAATCTCAAGTAAACTGAGATTCTCCAATTGTAACTTTGGTTTTATAAACAAGGTGACTGTACATTTAAACCTATTTAGATTTTAAAACAAAACAAAACCCAGATAATTATGTTTTGTTCTTAAACTTATCTGGATAATTGCATTATATGGCCTGCAAGTACGGCTTCTCCTGAACAGCCACCTTGGATGAAAAAGTGCAGTCTATTTTATTCATTCTTAATAATGAATGAAAGCCTGAAAATGAGTTTTTAGACATCATGTGACTGCAGAAGCAACCTAGCTCAAATTGAGACCATTTCCCTTCTTGTCCACTGGATGGGAAAGGAGTGTAATCACCCAACATTAACTAGCGCTTGCACCTATGAGGGTTAGGTAACTGCAGCCCATGCCCTGCACAATCGGTTACTCACCTGTGACCCATCTGTGGGCTGGTCCCATTCAGAGTGTCACCATTTTGTTTGTGGCACCCTCCATGACTGCTTCACGTGCTTCAGCACCATCACCTGCCCGTGCCTTAGGATCAAGTGGTGAAGCCCTCCTGGTCATCCCACCACCCTCATTAGTGAGACTGGTGGGCACCCGGGTAAGGGCCTTTTCAGCGATAGCTCCCAAATTATGGAATAGCCTCCCCCTCGAGGTGTGTCATGCCCCTTCCTTACAGATATTTTGGAAGGCGGTAAAGACCCACCTCTTTACCCTGGCCTTTGGCTGAGATGAGATGATTATATTCTCTCCCTTCCCTAGTCACAGGCACAACAAACACAATATGGAGTGTACTGTTCTAAATTTGCTGAACTTTTAAGTGTTTTTAATCTATATTTAATGCCTATATTGTTTTTAATCTACTTTTCGTTTTTAATGTGTATCTTGTGATTAAATTGCTGTTACCCGCCCAGAGACCTTAGGGTATGGGGTGGAATAGAAATGTAAACAAACAAATAAATAAAATAAATAAATAAATAAATCACTATGATGACACTGACAATCTGTGCCAATGTGCTTGCATGACATTCAGATGATCCCAGAGCACTAGAAAAGGTGTGGAAGCTCACCTCTGGACATGCCAGGTAAGTAATTAGTTAAGGTTAGTAAAGGTGTGGAGCACAACTGCAAGAGGGCCTTTTCTATGGTGGCCCCCCAGACTCTAGAATACTTACCCTTATTATTGTGTTCCATTATGGAACATTTTGGTAAAAGATGGGATATAAATTTTTAATAAAATAAAAAATAATATGTTAGGTACCATCTTTCTTGCTGCCCTTACTCTTCATAATGGTCAAAAGTGTGTTCCCCAGTTCTATCCATCTATTGTTCTATGAAAACAGCAGAACAAAATCTTACAGGATTTAGGACAGCTCCTCTCCACAGTGAGATGGTGCCCTACAAACATCACTGTCGATTCTGCTGTAAGAATAAAGTTTGGTGCTCAAACCATTTAGCAATAAGATTGTTGTGCCAGATTTTATTATACTCAATACCATCTCCTGTCTCACAGTCATCAGCTTCACAATATTATTTCAGCACAAATATTGTGAAACATAGCAGTGGTATTATGGATTGCTTTCAGATTATTATCCTTTTAAAAATAAAAATAATCAGTTTCTGAATAATGCAACCATTGTCTCCTAGGGAAGAAAACAAAGAGATTAGTCTTGTGTGCCAAAATGTCCACCACTGTCATGACAGAAAAGGACCTGACAGAAAAGGAACTCATAGAAATGGTAAAAAAGAAGTAAGGCTTTGGAATCCAGATATCCTGCCTTTCAGGTGGTATATTGTATGTCTGCACATCTCCCAGTCTTCTAGGCAATGAATCCTGGGGAAAACTTCAGAGATGTAGAAGGGAGAATCCTTTGGGCTTTGGGGCATACACCTACTTTCAGCCTAATCTACCTCACAAAGTTGTTGTGGGAATAAAATGGCATGAATTAAAAAAATGGTCTAGGCCATCTTATATTCTTTGCAGTGGGGGTGGGGAGTAGTCACCAAGTGGTAATTATGTTGATGATGAATTTCAGTCACACCATACTTTGCTGAAGGACAGTAGTAGAAATTGGAGACCATAGAATCTGAAAAGTGTTACATTAAGCTACCCCTGTGGCAAAGCATTAATAACAAAAGTTTTATTTATTTGTTTTGTGGAAGAGATTCATGCCTAAGAACCTAAAGAATCCAGTGAACATGGCTTTGCATGTGAATATCGGGCCTGTTTGCAAAAATCAGGCATGGAGGGAGCCATCCACACTACAAATGTTGGTGTACTCCTGAACTGGGCCACCAGCACTTGAAGTGTGGATGGCTTGGCCCAGCCAGGCCTCTGTGGTAATGGTCACAGGAACACCTGGTATTGCTCAGTCCATGGTGAGCAGCCCACAGCATATGACTGTGCAGCTACACTGCCATGCCCATTCATAGCATTTGCACCTGGAACAGGGATGTGGTAGGGGCACCTCACTCCACAACAAGCAGCTCTCCAGCTGCCTTGGAGAGTGGAAGCCTCAGGCAGGGAGGACATCAAGCCAAGGAAGACATACAGGATCCCTTAGTTGGGACCCCTTCCTCAGTGGATGTGCCTGTATCCTCTTGCACCGAGGATAGTCCTCCACGGGCAGCGGGAGAGGGGCTTCTTGTAGTGGGCGACTCGATTATCAGAAATATAGAGAGCCAGATTTGTGATGGGCGTGTTGACTGCATGGTGACTTGCCTGCCTGGTGCAAAGGTTCCAGACATCACACAACATCTAGATAGCTTAGTAGACAGTGCTGGGGAGGAGCCAGTGGCCATGATCCATGTCGGTACCAATAATGTTGGGAAGGCAAGACGGAGCGTCCTGAAAGCCAAATTTAGGTTGTTAGGTAGAAGACTAAAGTCCAGGACCTCCAGGGTTGTGTTCTCAGAAATGCTACCTGTTCCACATGCAGGACCAATGAGACAGGCAGAGCTCAGGAGCCTCAATTCGTGGATGAGGCAGTGGTGTCAGGAGGAGGGGTTTAGATTTATAAGGAACTGGGGAACATTTTGGGACAAGCCAAACCTGTACAAGAGGGACAGGTTACACTTGAACCAAGATGGAACCAGATTGCTGGCAATTAATATTAAAAAGTTTGCAAAGCAGCTTTTAAACTGATCCCTGGGGGAAAGCTGACAGGAGCTGGGCAGCATCCGGTTCGGGAGAGTGCACCCTCAAGTGAGGAGGGCTGGAAATATGCAGATAATGCTGAGCAAAGTGGGGGATTAGTTAATAGTATGCAAACGGAACAATGCAAGGGGCAGCATAAGGATTCATGTGTTCCTCAACAGCAGAATTTGGACAAGAGGAGTGAATATAAATGTATATATGCAAACACCAGAAGCCTTCGAGCTAAAATAGGGGAGTTAGAAAGCTTAGTTATGGAAAATAGGATTGATATTATTGGCATAACTGAAACCTGTTGGACCTGTGAAAACCAATGGGATACAGTCATCCCGGGTTACAGACTGTACAGGAAAGGCAGGGAGGTGGTGTAGCCTTGTATATTAAGGAAGAGATAGAATCTTACGAACTGGAATGTCTAGGTGAGTCTGACTCTTCCACAGAAGTAGTGTGGGTAAAAATACCAAACCAAAAAGGAAGCCTAACAATAGGGACATGCTACCATCCTCCCAAACAAACACCTGAAGGAGATCAACAATTGGAAAAGGAGGTATCCCATAAAGACAGGGTTGTTATAATCGGGGACTTCAATAATCCTCATATAGACTGGGTGAACTCCTTTTCAACTCAGGAGAAAGAGAGAGAAGATTCCTAGACCTGCTAAATGACTGTTCCATGGAGCAAATGGTCATGGAACCAACCAGGGGAAAGGCAGTCCTGAACTTGATCCTAAGTAATGCTCAGGACCTGGTAAAGGATGTCACTGTGGCTGATCCAATTTGGAACAGTGACCACAATGCAATAACCTTCAACTTAAATACAGGGAGTAAGTTCTTAATAAAGTCTAACACAGAGACCTTAAACTTTCATAAGGGAAACTTCCCCAAAATGAGGAAATTAGTAAAAAGGAAATTCAGAGGGAAAATCAAAAGAGTTAAATCACTTCAAAATGCATGGAGACTACTTAAAAACACAGTAATGGAAGTGCAACTAGAATGCATACCTAAAAGAAGAAAGGGAACTTCTAGGTCCAAGAAGAAACCAATGTGGCTCACAAGTGCAGTAGACGAAGTCATTAAAAACAAGAAGAGTTCATTTAGAAAATGGAAGGCTTGTCCAAATGAGGAGAACAGGAGAGAGCATAGACTCTGGCAACACAAATGCAAGACAGCCATTAGGAAAGCTAAGAAAGATTTTGAGGAGCACATTGCTAAAAACATCAAAAGAAATAAGAACTTCTATAAGTATATCAGAAGTAGGATAATTAAAGGGATAATTAAAGAAGACATGGAGATTGCAGAGAGACTAAACGAATTCTTTGCCTCCGTATTTACAGAGGAAGACATAGGATACGTGCCAGTATCTGAGCCTCTATTTTTTGAAGAGTTAAACTGGACAGAGATAACCAAGGAAGAGGTCCTTGCATATCTTAATAAACTAAATGTTAACAAGTCATTGGGACCAGATGGTATTCATCCAAGAGTCCTTAAAGAACTCAAATGTGAAATTGCTGACCTTCTAGCAAAAATATATAATCTTTCCCTAACATCAGGCTCTGTACCTGAGGACTGGAAGGTAGCAAATATAACACCAATCTTCAAAAAAGGATCCAGGGGTGATCCAGGCAATTACAGACCAGTTAGCTTAACGTCGGTTCCATGTAAGGTGATGGAAACCATTATTAAAGATAAAATTAGTGGGCACATGGAAGAGCAAGCATTGCTGAACAAAAGGCAACATCGCTTCTGCAAAGGTAAATCATGCCTCACAAACTTGTTGGAATTCTTTGAGAGTGTCAATAAACATGTGGATAAAGGTGAACAGTCTGGAGAGACGACGTTTAAGAGGGGACCTGATTGAAGTATATAAAATTATGCATGTTTAGAAAAGGTGGGTAGAGAACATTTCTTTTCTTTATCATACAGCACTAGAACCAGGGGGCACTCTATGAAGCTGATGGGTAGGAGAGTTGGATCTGACAAGGGGAAGTATTTCTTCACCCAAAGAGTAATTGGTTTATGGAATGTGCTGCCGGGAGAGGTGGTGACAGCTACCAATCTAGATCGCTTCAAGGTAGGGTTAGACAAATTTATGGATGACAGATGTTTCAATGGCTACTAGAATGAATGCCTAGGTGCATCTTTCAGGCTGGGGGGGGGCAGAAGCAGGATGCTTCTAATGCCATTTGCTGGGATTCAAGAGCAGGAAAAGCTTTGTCCTTGTCTCTGTTTGAAATGCCCATGAGCATTTGGCGGGCCACTATGTCCGACAGGATGCTGGACTGGATGGGCTGTGGCCTGATCCAGCAGGGCCTCTCTCTTGTTCTCATGTTCTAACAGAGTGTGAACATGTGGGAGCTCCCAGACACTCTGGAATGTGGCAGCAACCCAGCATGCAGTTGGGCCTCCCCTGGAGCAGCTGTAGCCACTCCAGGAAACTAAGTGCAAACAGGTCAATCTACTGCTGTACTGAGGAAAGTCTGCATCCATGTTTTTTCCATGTTTGAGTTGGAACACAAAGAGGAATCTGAATTTGATTAGATTTGTGTTGTCAACTATTATCTCCATTCTTTTTATACCTCATACTTACAAAACTACAGGCATTCTCTGTTGTAGACAGCAAAAGAGATGACATTGTTTGTATTAATTTGACCTTTGGACATAATCTAATAAGTCAAATTCTTCAACAGCCTTGCTCCTCTGTGAAGTCAATAGAATTGTGCCCACAGTAAATCATAAAAGTAAGTAGAGATTTGTTTCAATTTTCCTTGTTGGTTATCAGATCAACAGACTAATATGTTTCAAATAGAGACATAACAGGCATTTGCTCTGGAAGCACAGTTCTCTAATACTGTTTCCTGAGGGCAAGCACAGTATACTGTATACAGAAAGTTGCAGAAAATTGTGTTATGCAATGTAACTTTGGCATAGATTGCTTGCTTCATCCACAAAAACTCTGTGTACAGAGTAAGCAACAAATAATTCTGCATACTTGTTCTTCAGATAGATGTATAAATATTTTAAGTCTAACTGTATTTCCAGTTTCCTTGAATAATGTTTATTTCCAGCAATTTATGTTTTTAGTGCTCCTTCCTCCCCACACCCAGGAACGTGAGCAGTTGTGCTCACACATGTGTCTGTACACAGATGGTTTACAAATGATAGACTATGCCAGAATAGTATGATTCCTAAATTCATAAACAGCAACAGAATTGAAAGTGTGTTGTAACATGCACACACACTCACATTAAAAAAAGGCCTGGAAAACCACTGTTTTGCTGTCATGCATATAAATGCCTAAGCTAAATCCAGACAAGACAGAAGTGCTGTGTGTCACAGGGTCTCGGGTCCATGTAGTTCGGAGATACCCTGTGCTTGATGGGGTTGCAATGCCCTGGAAGGGACAGATGCATAACTTGGGGATACTCCTGGACTCCGTGCTAACACCTGAAGCTCAGGTGGAGGCCGTGGCCAGGAGTGCCTATACTCAACTCTGGCTAGTTCTTCAACTGAAGCCTCTTCTGGATAGAGGAGACTTGGCCACAGTTATCCATGCTCTGGTAACCTCTAGATTGGACTACTGTAATGAGCTCTACTTGGGGCTGCCCTTGAAGATGGTTCAGAAGTTGCAGCTAATGCAAAATGCAGCTGCTAGAGTGCTGACAGGAACATCTAGCTGGATGCACATCACATCGGTTTTAAAAGGGTTGCATTGGCTGCCAATTTACTACCGAGCCCAATTCAAGGTTTTGACTCTGACTTATAAGGCCCTAAATAACTTGGGCCCCAAATATCTAAAGGAACACCTTCTCCCATACCGACCTGCCCATGCCTTAAGATGAAGTGGTGAGGCCCTCCTGGTTATCCCACCACCTTCAGTAGTGAGGTTGGTGGGCACCCAGGAGAGAGCCTTTTCTGTGACTTCCAGACTATGGAATAGCCTCCCCCTCAAGGTGCGTCATGCCCCTTCCTTATATATATTTAGGAGGGCGGTGAAGATGCACCTCTTTGCCCTGGCCTTTGGCTGAGCTGATTATATTTACCCCCTAGTACAGAAACTATCATTTTAAACATATTGGGTGCTTCTGCACAGGGGCAAATAAAACTGGATCCCTCACACCCAGATTTATTAAAACCGGCTCCCAGAGGAACCGGTTTTAATAAATCCAGATCCCCGGTAGATCCGGTTTGACGGGGTAGATCCGCATCTAAGAGATGCGGATCTACCCCGCGCCCCATGCCTCCGCACACACGGTGAAGATCCGGATTGGAGGCGGTTGCTGTGCTGACACACGGCACCCGCCTCCCCTCCGAGATGGAGGGCACTCCCCCAACCTGCCACGATAGGCTTGGCAGAACCAAGCGTGACAAGCCGGGGGACCTCGCTGTCATGGCTCGCCCTTGCCCCAGAAGCGGCAGATCGCCACTTCTGGAGCCAGGGTGAGCTTCCCTAAAGCCTGCCCTAACCCACCCTGGGGGGAGTGCGGCGGTTCCCCTCCTAACCTCGTCAGCGTCACCCTGAAACTGAAAGCAGGCACCCAGGATGCAGTGTGCCTGTGTCCTGCACTCCTCCTGAGTGGCTGGGGCTGCGCCTGGCAGCCCCTGTCCTCAGAAGCCGCTTTGTGCAGGCGCGCTGCCCTGACTTGCACCCCGGCCAATCAGGGGGTGCGCAGGATGCAGGCGCGCTGCATCCTGGGTGCCTGCTTTCAGTTTCAGGGCAACACTGATGAGGTAAGGAGGGGATCCACTGTGCTCCCCCCAGAGCAGGCTTTAGGGAAGCTCACCCTGGCTCCAGAAGTGGCATTCTACCGCTTCTGGGGCAAGGGTGAGCCAAAAGGTAGGAGACCCCCGGCTCGCCATGCTTGGCTCCGGGGAGCCAAGCATGGCGAGCCAGGGGAGGGCCATGGGTTTGCACACTTGTGCTGTGCAGACACATCCGAAATGGATGCAGATTCACAGTGCAAAACCACATGATATGTGGTGTGCAAGAAACACCCACTAAGCATGCATTAAGTCCAGATAGGTGTGGACGCACCCCCCGGAAGTGTGCTATTTAGCCCCCGCCAATGTGAACACTCCGGTGGTAATCCGGTTTTGCCACCAAAATCCGCATTAAAAACGGGCTTGCTGTGCGGACACCCCTCACCAGAAGTGTCCTAATTAGCGACCCATGTAAGGAGGCGCACATTGGAATGTGTGCTTAATGGGTGTTAAAGGGCCTGTGGGGAAGCACCCATTGTGTACTGTTTTAGAGCTGTTGAATTCTGAAAGTCTTTTAATGTATATTCTGTTTTTAATCAGTTGTTTTAAGGTTGTTACCTGCCCAGAGACCTTCAGGTATGGGGTGGGATAGAAATCCAAATGATAAAATAAATAATAAGCTAAATAGCCATTAAAAGTCCTATTTTGTGCTCTGAAGATCATGGAAAGAGGCCTGGGATGTCACCAGAGTGCATCTGGAAAGGTAAAAAGGCATGTGGGAGCTCAGAAAATTCAACCGAAGCTTCTACGAGTACTGGATAATCCAATTCATGGATGAATAGGGCCCTATTCAATCCATCCACAACTCTCAGAGTTTATAACTATTTTTAAGACATTTGCACAACTTCAGTCATTAAGAGTTGAATTGAGCTCAGTACCAAAGTAGTAGTTATGGCAGTTCCTTTGGAAACAAGTGTGTTCATAGCATTGCTTCTCTTTTTTAATAAGAGCTCAGAGTGATGTACACTCCATTTCCCCCACTGATCATGGCATCCCACCTCCAACTTCAAGATCAGCTTAAGAGATTGTGGCTGCATCCGGACTTGCTTTAAAGCTATGCAGCTTTCTTCACCCCACAGCAGCAGCAGTGCAGCATTCACATTTTCTGGGACACGCTGTGCCCCTACTGAGGGCAATGGCATATCCTGTCTGACAGACAGGAAGCCATGTCAAAGGGACAGCACAGCTTCCAATTGGCCTGTCAGGCAGACCAGAAGCAGCTGCTCCATCCCTGCACGGTTTCCAACCATCCCCCTCTGTCAAGCAGGAAACAGGAACAGTGGGATGGCACAGTTTTGGGCAAGTCTGGAAGCACCGTGTAAAGCTGCCTAATCACCTAGTGGATGAGATGTTAAAGTTATCATTCACTGGACCCAAATTAAGAAGGAAACACGGGGAAAGAAAATTAAGAGTTCAGTCCATGGCAGCATATTGCTGCCAAGCATGGCATTAGAGAAAGGGGTGAAGCCTTCATTTCCAGTCTTCACTGCCAAGACCTGGTAGGTTTCGAAGATATTTTGGGGAAACATACCACACAGAACTCAGCATTGCAGCAAGGATTTTGCCTGGACTGTGAAATGGGCAGGAGTGAATCTCCTATTGCAGTTTCAGAGCTGGGCTTATTGCAATATTGTCTGCACAAACGGAACTGGTGAGGGAAGGAGTCTCACCAACAACCACATAACATCTGCACACATCTTGCACACTGAACCTCTCATCTGGAAAGGCCCTAATCCCAAGGGGAGCAAGACTTTAGTTGAACAGTCAGCAAACTGGCTCGCTTTGTGCTGTTTACACTGCTGCTTGCTAATGGATCACCATAAAGGAAGTGGAAGGGCTCTTACACAATTGCGTATGCTATCATGGGAGTCTTCTGAGTGTGCCTTTTTTATTTGCTGCAGTCAGGTTAATGAGCTCACCAGCCCACTTGATGTTGAGGACTTTGTAACAAAGCAATCTCTCATTAAATGCTGCTTGGCACCACTCTCTTGAAGCAGAGGGACATTCGGATTATTGAATGCCTTTGTGTTCTTCCTTCCTACCAGGCTATGGAGTCCAGCAGTGGCATCAGGCCCACACACTTTCTTGGCAGGCATCCAGTCCTCCGCCTTCAAGCTGCATGGGCATTTGCCAATCTAAGCAGCACTGGTAGGCAAACAAGCATGGCACACGACTGTTTTGGCTAATAGCCAAGTGTGCAGTTGAACAATCATCCTTATTTCTACTGTACAAGGAGGCACATTGCTTGCCCATTCTCTTCCATTCAGCTGATTTACATGTCAAAGTTTTGTTATGATACAAAGGAATTGTGCATTTATCTGCATTTTCTTTCTCCCTTTACACCTTTATTAGTCTCTCGGCAACACAGGTCATGAATTCATCAGAGGCTTTATTTAAATCTCTCCTGGCTGACAGTTTCTTCAATGGAATGACCCCAGAGTGTTATCAGTTAATTAGCAGGTGGGTCTACTTATTCAGAATCTCAGAGGCAGCAGTGCATCATGGGTGATGAACAATCTATGCATGATCCAGCTTCCTTTGACATTACTCATGAGATTCTTTTTTCAGTTCTGTGAGATAGCAAAACTTGCCAAAGGGTGGAGGAACCTGCTCAGCATTAAACACACTCAAGTCTATTGATGAAGAACAGACCCCAATACCACAAGGGGGTGTATGTTTAGAACAATTATATGAACTGTAGAGCATGGAAGACCTTGAGCTTTAGAAAACTGCTAAATTTTGGCCTTCAGACACTCAAAAAGAAAAAAAAGAAAAAACCTTTAAATATATACATATGCAAAGCTCTTAGCCAATATGATTATTTTTGGTGTTTAAATTAATGTAGAAGAATGTAGAAGGCACTAAAGCACCAGGCAGCTCTGAGGCCCATTACACTGGCCCATTATGTATGTATCATTGGATCATGCCATGTAGTATTTTATGGCCATGCACCATGATTTACAGTGGCAAATATGGACAAAACCTCCAATATTACCTTTGAGTGTAGGGTGGGAAGGAGGGAGATTGGATGGGTTATATTTTAAATAGGTTTTAGTGTTTATTCTAAGTTGTGATCACCCTGGGCAAGATACAAATGTAATAAACAAACAAATAGCTATGCTGGTACAATGTGTCAGATGGATGTCTAATCTGGCACAGGAAGGAAAGAGTACTGCTGAAGTTTTTTGAGAGTGCCTTGATACCAGGTGTATATGGTCTGGAACCCTCTGTGATTCCATTCCCTCTTTCATACTGTGATGAAACTTGTAATTATTTGAAGCTGAATTGAGGCCTCAACTAAACTTGAGAAGTTGGTGGGAACGTTGTTTTTTTCAAGAACAACCAAACTTCTGTGGTTTGGAGAGAAAGAGTTACAAAGTCACAGGGGTAATTTCCAACTTTTCCGGCTGTTATGTCTTTGCATACCAACACTGGGAAATTAATATTTCCACAGGATTGCTGCTGCTTGCCAAATAGACATCATTAATGGTCTGTCTCAATGCAGGGTAGTTTTGTTTAGAGAAGAAATGGGAAAGATGTTGACGTTATTGTTAGATGTCAAATCCCATGAGTCTCAGGATCTAGTTACACATAACCCTTACCTCCTACTTTAAAAGGAAACTGACCTGAATTTCACATAAGTGAACAAACCAAAAATAGATAAATACCAAGGAAATACCAAGGAATTGTTCTACACACACACACACACACACATACTCCTCACTACTGTAAATGATTGATTTCCACAAACTGTCACTCTCCTGCAGTTCTCCTTTTTTATTTCTGTTTTCCTGTGAAAAAGTGGTCTTATTCAAATCTATTTCTGAGCAGGAATGTTCCTGCATTTCTATTTTCAGTATCACTCAGTTTCATGTTTTCCCCTGCCTTCGTTTGTACAGATCTGAGACGTTTTCGCACGGGGGAAAATGGAACGCGAAAAAGCCAGCTGTGGACACGTCATCCGCATTGGCCGCGCGCGCCTTGCGTCCCGACGTGTCCGCAGCTGGCTTTTTCGCGTTCGAAATGTAGAGCACTTCGAAGTGCTCTACACGCGTTCCAACGCGGACGAGCCGCCCGCAGGCGTTCGGGAGAAGAAGCGTTCGCGCCGCTTCTGTCTCCCGATCGCCTGCCGGCTCGCCTCCGACGCCGCGCGGCTTTGACAATCAGCTGTTTTTCAAACAGCTGATTGTCGATCTGCCTCCGCGGCCGCCGGCGCGCCCCTGGCCGGCGTTTGCCGGCTAAGCCAGCTTCGGGCGCTTTGACCATTCGCACCCAGACGCTCCGGAACGCGTTTACACGCGTTCCGGAGCGTCTGTGTGTGAACGGGGAAAGCGCCCGAAGCTGGCTTAAGCTTTCCGCCTGAACGCGTTCGGTTTCGAACGCGATTCAGTGCGGAAATGCCTCTGGTTGATTTGCTGCTCTAAAATCAGTTTTTGTCAGTGGAATCATGTAGCTTAGGAGGTCTAAATGCACAAAACTGCAAACTTTTTTTTAAAAGAGGCTTAAAGATAGGAGCCTATTTCCTCCCATAATTGCCTGTGAATGAAGACCCAGAACCCAGCACCACCATAAATGATTAGCTGCATTAGCAATACTCTCTCACCCACCCACCCACACACACACATACCCTATGTCTGACTTAAATAATCTTCAATATGGGGAGACATAAAAACAAAACAAAACAGCTGTTATAGAAGCAGCACACTTTCTGTTCAGAAAAAGAAAAAATGCTGCTGAAAATGCAGATTGGAAAGAAAATATTGCATGTTGAGTATGAGATCTCACATTTTCTAAATTATACAATGGAAGATAAAACTTGTACATGGCTCCTCCCTCAATCAGTTTGTTCAAGGATAAACGGAATAATAGTCCAGTATAAAGGGAATAATAGTCCATCATCATATTTCCTTAATTTACATATATCCTGAAAACATATATCCTTATTCCCATTTTATATCCAAGCCTAGGGAGCTGGCACACAAACCTGTCAAGCTGACTTCTATTCAGTCCTTTTAATTTTTAGGCAGACTCATAGTTGAAGTGCACCATTTATAATAAACCAATAAAAATTAACATTTTCTCTCCTTCCTTCCAATTTCAGACCTGTATAAAAGAGGATACTATATTGAATAAAACCATTGGCAGCAGTGGCCCATAAAGAAGAAGAAGAAGAAGAAGAAGAAGAAGAAGAAGAAGAAGAAGAAGAAGAAGAAGAAATAGAAGAAATAGAAGAAGAAGAAGAAGAAGAAGAAGAAGAAGAAGAAGAAGAAGAAGAAGAAGAAGAATTGGCTTTTCTACCCCACTTTTCTCACCCATTTAAGGGGACTCAAAGCTTCTGTTCTTCTCCACACAACAGAACACCCTGTGAGGTAGGTGGGGCTGTGAGAGCTCAGAAGAGAGCTGTGGCCAGCCCAAGGTCACCCAGCTGGCTTCATGGGGGAGGGCGTAATTGAACCTGGTATTCCCAGATAAGAGTCTGGCTCCCTAACCAAACTGGCTCATGAAACCAGGACTATGATCAGGGAAAATGAGAAACAATGCAATCAAAAGACCTATTTTCACCTGTCTGACTCTATCTAGATCCTGGTGAACAAAATTAAGGCATCCAGTTCATGTGCAACCCATTTTATGCTGCTGATCCTTGGGGCCTTTCTGGATTCACCAGTAGTACGGACCAGGAAAGGGTCTATGGACTTCTCTTCCACACACTGGTGTGGTTTAAGGGAGTTCCCAGTCCCTTCATAGTATGCTCCATCTGCACAGGGTGAATGGCATCAGAGCTCCAAGGCCAGAAACTTTCATTCCTGACCTTCAGGTGGCCTATGCCATGCTAGAAACAATCCTTCCCATCTTGGGACAAATTGCCTATTTCAGACCAGAACATCAGCAAGCACATTTCTTTGGTTTCATGTTACTACTAGTTGAAACAGAACACTTAAATGATACTCCATTTTTTAAAAACAATGAAAGCTTATTAAAAAGTCTGCTTTTTAAGATCCTGGTGGGAAAAGGGAATTCCAAGAGCCAGTTCACTTTACTATTCTAACATAGTAACCTAGATGCTAAATAGAAAGGAGAACTATGGTAATTTTTCTGGAAGCAAGATGGAACATAAATATAAACATAAATACCTTTAGATAGAATAAGCTCTGTAAAAAAGGCAGAGAGACCTACTTTACCTACTGTAGAGAAACTGGGGCATAGAAAGGCAGCTGTTTCTTAAGGTGTATTTAATCATTCATAATAAAAGAGAAGCCTCATGCAGATTTCTAGCTATCGATGCAAAAGCAATCCATCAATCTACTAGAATCAAAAATTAGGCTTCCAAGATCTTCTAGCTTGATTAAGTTATCACAGCCATCATAGCAAGCACCAAATAGAGTTTAGCATCACAGCTAATCAATGAAATTAGGAATTAATTAATAACAAGTACCCAGCCTAAGGCAACTTCTCCACAACAGCAGAAACAATGCAACAATCAAAGATTGCTCCTGCAGCCTGACACTGCTCCCAGCAGTGAAAACATCAAAGTGGGTGAACCTTTGTTGTCCAGCTCAATGTTTCCACCCTAGGCTGTTTTGCTGAGCACAGAAAATGGAAATCGGAAAATGGAAATCAGCTTTTCTGTGTTTAGCAAAACAGGGAGCACAATAAGGTAAGTCAGCATGCCATGGAGAGAGAGAGAGACTGATAGGAAGACCCGTTGGAGCTCTTCCTACCATTCTGCTATTATAGTGTTCTAATGAATGCTTACAGCAGAGTGGCTGCTCCCAGGTCCTTGGAACATGCCTATCCTATATCATGTGCCCTAGGAAAAATTTTTAAGTGGAACATTCTTTTTTTAGAGCTTTACAGAAGAGCCACCATCCCCATAAAATTAGTTCAAAAGCAATTATCCAGTATAGTTGTTGCAGCATTTCTGCACTTTGGTTGCTATAGTTTATACCAGCCAAATTCTTCATTAACTAATGCTTCTGCAATGTTTCCAGGGGTAGCCCCCAAAATATCATATTACATTAATCCAAGCCAAAAAATATCAAGACTACGGACATTGGCTCTAGGGCACTCTCATCAAGGAATTGCTATATGTTAGACCGCAGACAAAGTTAAGGGAGGAAATAAAAAGTATGAATTATTCTTTTTAAAAGGACAGTATCAAATCCTCTTGTACAGTTTAAGAAAAAGAATGACATGATTTGAGACTAAAGGAGATTCAGAGCCAGATTTCTACCGTACTCACTAATTAGACATAACAAATTATCTATAATTTATAACATTTATGTCCTACCCTTTGACTAAAGGTCTCATAGGGGGGTTCACAGCATATTATAAAAATACATGTAACAAAGAATCCATCAAGAACATGCTAAATTCAGGAAACTAAAACCAGACCTAATTTGGCACTTGTTAACGTAACAAAATCTTAGTGCTGTTCTCTAGGAGTGAAAATATGAAAAATATTTGCATCATGGAAATAATATACAAAGATATATAGGCTGATGATCCTAATGCCAGAGTGTAACCCTCCTTGATTCAGGGGAAACAGCACGTAGTGGCTGTGTTCCCACCTGAGCTTGTTAAAATGCTTTTAAAATGAAACAAGAAAAACCCAGTGCAAACACACATTCTGGCTGATCCCACTTCATTGGCTTTAAATTGCTGTCAACCCTGATTCTGCTGTCCCCACAGAAAATGCTTCAGAATTGCATCAGGGAAAGCAAATCTTTTATTCCCCCCCCTTTGCCAGCTGGGGCACCCACCCCTCTCTTGTGATTGGATCTAGCAATGACATGGCGGGGGGTGGGGAATCCCAGGCAGACGGGAAGCAGAGCAAATCCCGCTTCTGCTGCTTCTTCCCTTTCCTTGTAAATAAAATAAAACAAAACAGTGCAAAGGAATATCTTTAAATAAATAACAGCAAACAGAAACTGCTTCTGCTATGCGCTATCTCCTCTCCACCACCCTCCTGCATCTCCCACCACCCCTCTTCCTCCTACCTCCAGCCCTCCCAGCTACTTTTACTGTAGCTTTCTGCTGCTGCCGCTGCCTTTTGATTTACGGTGGTGCAAGAAAGCAAAATTCTTTGGGGAGTGAGATTTTTGCATTTCACTTTGCTGCTGCATGCATTGGGCTGCTGGCAGGGGAAGCCTTTCCTCCTCCTCCTCCCCCCACAGAAAAAGGAGCTTAGCAGAAAAAGGAGCAAGTGAGGGGAAGTGTGGGTGAGAAATGAAACTTTGTTATCGGTGGGAAGTGGAGTGGGTGAATTGTTACTTGTTATCAGTGGGAAGTGGCTGAAAATGAAACTGTGAAGTGGTTTGCCGAGGGAAAAAGGCACTTTAAATCTGGCAAGGGGCTGTCCTGCAGGGAGAAACCCAACTCATTTCATGATGCATCTGCCCCAATACTGCTTTACCATTCCCAAAGGAATAAAGAAAAAGCATTTTAACAGCAAAACCGGGGGGGGGGGGACACCTGTATTTTCAGTTGTTTTTTTTGTTGTGTTTTTTAGCTATTTACTCCTTGGAAAACATGGGAACCAAATTGGTAAAGGGGACAAAAAAAGTTCAAGATCATTTTCAAATTGGTTTTTAACTTGAGTAGGTTAGCCAGAGATATCTTTCCATCGTTTCTGTAAATGTCATGTGGCCGTCATATATGAGCAAAATTATAGCCATCATTAAAGTTGCTTTGTAGATTTACATTTATTTAGGCTCTAGTTACCCGCAAGACTTACTACATGTTTCAAAATGAATTTTGGAAAAAAGTGTATGAATTTCAGCTTATTAACAGGACAGACCTACACAGTCAAAACTTATCTAGTGTGTTTGTTCTTAGGACATGAGTTCTACCCTTACCACGCCCTTCTGTGAAACTCTTCCTGCTGCTGAAATCAATTGGTCAGCACAACCTGCCAGTCACTGGCAGCTGTCCTCCACTGTTTCAATGCTCAAGTGCATTCCTGTGCAAAACTGTAAACTGACAACCCTAAAATGAATGCAGAATTGTACTCCTGCAAGGAGGGTGGGAATATAGAACTAAAGATCTTTAATTTGGATCATTTTGCAGGGGCTGCACAGCACTTGCAGCTGACCCTATTTCTTTCAGTAGCCACCTTATACCTTTTTTTCTTAAACAGGTTACAGAGCTGCAGAAGCCATCCTGGGTCTCTAATTTTTCATGCCAAGAGCTTTGTCTGTTCACCTTCTTAGAAACCTGTAAATGGCTGGAGTGCAGTAAATGTTTAGCTTCATCCAAAAGAGTTAAACAATAAGACAATCTCCTTCACCTTCCCATGAAATGCTGATGTTTGGCTACTGCAAATCCACAATATGGGCACACACACAAAAAAAATCACATTGGAAGAAGCAATGCATTTGGAATGCTGAAAAAGCACCCTGCAAAAAACTTGGTTTCATCTGAAAATTGCACATTTTCATCTGATTTCACCATAGCTGAACCTGATTTACAATTATCTGCCAACAACATATGGGAATGTTTTAAGTATATTCATCTTCTTTTTTAGCTTTGACAAATGTAAGTTTGCTGTATTCACCAGGTAGACTATAAGATGTTACCTGAGAGTGAGAAATGTGCATAGCAGTAAGCTAACAATGAAACTTGTGTGTTCCATTGCCTTCTGAATTTGTGTTTTTAATATATTGTATAAAAGAGGATGGGGTGCCTGAACCTTTCATAATTGCTTAGAGGAGAAGATTTCAGTGGATGTAGTTGTCATGTAGGCCCACTGAAATTTCTTTTTTAGGCAGTTGCGAAAGGTGCAGAGTTCCTTTCCCCCCATCTGTCTTCCCTAATTGCCACAAATGACAGAAGGTCTCAAAACCCTCTATATGGCAACTATTTTTCTGCACACTGAAAATATACAGTCTGAACTCCTTTCAGTTGTGTAGCATTCTTCCTAAAATTCTCTCTCAGATTGGTTTTCCAGAGATAGGAGATCAACAAAGTGAGGTTAGTTAACTATATGGAAGATTCTTTTATACTCCATGGTTTCAACATGCCATCAACTTATTGACAGAAGCAGCTGATTAATAATGATAGTCTCAATAATCTGGATTTCATTGACTGAAATATTTATGAAAGCGTATTTAAATCAAGTATGTCGATTTTTTTAAAAAAGAGGGGCAACTGAAGCAATGCAGCAAACTATTTATAGCAGGCTCCACTTTTTCTAATGCCTTTCTGATCTCGAATCTTAACGCATTTTCCATTTTAGATGGATGGTAAGTGTAAAGGTGATAATGTAACTATAAATTACACTGTATTTTCTGTATTCACAATACTTAGATCTTGATTGCTATGTTAGTAGGGTTAAAATGCATGCTTATACACATCCTGTCTGTGATTTTTACTGGGCTATTTATAGGAAGCGGCAAAAACAGCTGAGCTGACTGCGGTGATGTCACATTTGCTGATAGAATGGCAGGCATTCTACAAAGCTCACATCTCTGGTTAAGCCATGGCTTGGATTGCTGCCTGCTGCAGTGGGAAGGGGTAAGCATGGGCATTTTTCAGTTCCACTGATCAATATCACATTGATGATTTGTACCTGACCTTTAACCTGACAGGAATACCAATAACATAGCGCTGCATCATGTACTCTGCAAGGACCGCCTAACATAAGCTACCAATTTTACAATCGATCAGAAGTCATCTTTGTGAATAAAGCCTGAAATCTCAAGAAAGAGCAGGCAATTTTGGAAAGGTCTGGATAGGGGTGTTCTTTGCTTGCCTTCTGATTTCAAACTGGCATCACAGTTATTTACACCCATTAAAAATAGTATTTAAAAAAAAGAGCGAGAGAGAGACTTCCCTCCCCAATATTTTAAGTAAGCCTTTGGGCATTTTCACTGTCCCTAAAAGAATATGGTTGCATGGCAACCTCCATGGTTGCCATGGAGACTCCATGTGTAAGCAGCTGCTGCAATCAGAATTAACTCCAGGCGTGCAGGTTTGTCATTCCAATACACAGGAAAGGGAAGACAGATAGGAGTTAGGAAAGCATACTGCCGTAAAGGAGAACTCACCTAGATAATGTTGCACACAAACATATGTTCCACAGTTATTCTTCCTACTCCTTTATTACAGCAATTAGACCTAAACTAAGACTGCAAAATTATATGGTTTTAATTTGCCTCTTCTGACTGTGTTTCACTTTCATTCAGATGAAACCTAACCCCATTTTGGTGCAAAACACAGCAGGATGTATGTACAGTATCTGTGTGGAAAAGAATGTTTGTGTGTATGTATGTGAGAGAGAGAGAGACACAGAGAGAGAGAGAGACAAAGAGAGAGAGAGAAATGTGTCACCCACTTATAATATGGGTGTGTAGCCGGGGTGAGCACAAACATGCTAGTAAGAAGCACTATGTGGCAAAACTAGAAATGAACTTACAGTGCAAAACTAGCCCCAGCTGCTGTTCAGTTTCTCTTCACAGTATTGAATTTTATGACAATATCTCCTAGAGTTCTGAAATAAAAAAATGCTCCAGTCTAACTGTGTTAAAATTCCATCTCCAGATCACATCATCATGTGCTAGGCTTCAGACCATTCTGGGGTATCACCAAGATGGCTGTATACTCTGAGATTGCTGAAATAAACATCCACAAATGGAAGTGAGTGACATCAAAATGAGGTAACTACATAGCCTAGGTTGTAAATTTCCTCTATCCACAATCGTGAGTCTACTCTTAAGTATTTGTTGGCATACATTAACACAGGGTGTGTAACTTGTTCTGCACTGTGGGAGTTATATCACAAGCCAAAGGGCTATAACTAATTTGCATTATGTGGTTGCATATCATTAACATAATCTACATGTAATTTTCCAAAACAGTTATTAGATACCTTGAATTTTTCTTCCCCTGTAGTACTTTTCATAAAAATGCCCTTATCTCAATAAAGAAAACCTGATTCTTTCTTTCGACATTCTCTGCTACCAAGTTCTTCAGCATACATAGCATTTCACTATGCATGTTTGAATACTGCGTATCATATACATACATGCATGAACTTGGAGATTATCAAAAATGTAAAGAAAACCTGCAGACTGTACAAAGGTTTTCATTCCATATACCAGCATTAATATCTTTATCCAGTTTTGTCCAGTTTGGTATAGAAAGCCATATTTTTTAGTCTTCTACAAAGCTAGGCTTTATAGATACATGGCTGTGTGCAAATGTGTGCATGCTAGTACATGTGTAAGGGTGCACACACACACACACACATTCCTACATGTATAATTCCATCACATAAACATTTAATCTAAAAAAAACTGTTGAGGACTTTGGGTGTTTTCCCCTACTCTCTGACCCAGTGGTTAGTGTTTTACTTACGTTGGTTCTCTTCTTCCTTTAACTCATATCATCACTTTAAATAATGTATTTGTTCCTGTAGATTTTTTGTCTTATACTAGCATTGTCCTGCTTGGCATGGTTATTTCAGGAGATATCCAAGGTTAAAAAAAAATCAAACTGTGTACAGACTGTGCAACCTAATAACAAACACATGCGCAAATGATCTGAAGTTTCTCTCCTTGTGTTCAGTGGAACATGCTGGTCTCAAATAAGGGCATCTACTGAGTGTAATGACCATTGAATGAAATGGATAACTGGAGCAAGCTGGCATAGAACTGTGCAGACTTTTTTTTACACATGTAACCTGGTGATACAGCACAGCTAATGTTTGTGGATATTAAAATAGAAAGCCTCTCATAGGCTTGTGTCTGGTGCGGGAAAGAAGCAATTCAATATTCTGCAACAAAGGGGGAAAAGAACAAAACAAAAACAGAATGAGTAAACATAAATTCATTTGGATGATACGAAGTATTGCCTATGCCCATATTTACATACCTTATAAAACAGTCCATTATTTTTAAATACACAGAGCTCACTGACTCCTATGCAGAGATTACTGGCTCATATCAGCTTCTAATATAAAGGTGGTGTATTAATGCAGATTACCATAATTAGAATGCACACACACAATAACCAATTTTCATAAATTCTGTCTACCCTGGTTCTTATTAAAACTTACATTAAAAATCAGCCCATTTAGATGTCTTTTTAATTAAAAGATACATATGCAGCATAATGGTCCTTACCAAAATGAAAACTTTATTATCTATTTACAAATATTGCTGAAAATTGTATTTACATACTTGCTTTCCTGTCAAAATGGCTGAACACATGCCTGGTGAAGGATTTTGTTCGAGGAAAGGAAAATACAGTTCTTGGAGGAGGGTGTCTTCCCTCCACCACCATTTAGAAAAGATCTGCAGACATGTTGCAGTCTATAAACCTCTGAAAATAGGGGTTAATAATGAGAGCACAGATAGACCTTTATCTATAGTAATGCTGGCAGGTGCTGCTATAATAAACAAATCCACATAGCATAGAGTGACCTATTTTCTAACCAGGGCAAGGAAAATGGCATCAAGGAATTGAATTCCTAACACACACACCCTCCACCACGTAATAGGATCTTCTCGTGCGATCTTAAAATGAGCTAAGATGGCAATAAGAAAAGCGCACTTGTTTCATATCTTCTTGGCAAACCAATAATTTAACTATTCCTTCACTGCTAAACTAGTTAACTTGAAACTGTGCGACTTGGCTTTTTGTTCCAAGTAAGAACAAGGATTAATGAACATATATACCAGCTTAAAAATCAAAATCTTTTGCAAATGTGTGATGCAGTAATGGGAAGAACCTGGCAATGGATATTTAAAATATAAATATGTGTTATGCTGCATTTGGGCTCCTAAATTATACTTACCCCTGTCCCTAGGACAATATGCAATGAAAGAGCTACCTGATAAAACAAGCTTTGCTGGTGCTTTCTTTTTCCTATTGACATTCAAGAAAAATCTTGATTTAAGCCATCCTTGATTTTCTTATAGAGTTGTTTCTCTAGTTTAAAGCTCATTGTTTGCTCTCCTGAGAAATAGTACTTCATTTATTGGGAAGGCAGAGCTTTGCACTGATTAAATAAAAGAACCCAAAACCACAACCACTGTGTTATTGGATAGGAAATGGGTAATCTGGACAGTTATCCCAAACACAACTCACTTGCTCCATGCACTGTCTGACATCAGAGCAGCTTCACAGAATGTGTTTTGTTTATACACGAAGATCAATTTAGTAGATGGTAGATGAGGAAGGTTAGTGAAAGCTGCTTCATAGGACAAAACTTTAAATTTGAATATTCGATAATATGAATAGTTTTGCTTATTTGTTAATAGTGTTGGAGCAAAATGAAATCTGTTATATGTTGCATTTTACATTTTTGCATGGTACAATTTCTGAAGGCTTCTGGGGAAGTTAAGGGAAATAGTGGGATAATTCAATTAGCCTTGTAAGGTTTCTTGAAATTATGACATTTTAGAAACACCTGGAATTTGCACCGTGCCCATCTCTAGTCCATTTTAATTATTTGGCCTTTTTTATAGTATATGGAAACAAAATTTTAAAGGTTCCCTTCAACTATTAAAAAATGATTTCTATACTTAGAGAAAATTGGTTTATTGATTTATTTATTTCAGAAAAGGGAAATAAATGAGAACAAGAGTATGTTTAAAAAGAAAATAAAAATGTTTACAAAAAGGAGAAAAGCCTCACTGTTAAAAGTCTATAGGATTTTAGCATCGTGCATTTTTATCTGTCATCATTCTGTAAAATTTGAACAAACTGTTCTTCTTACTTCTGCTTCAACAAGGTTTTTTAGATGCCATAGCTTCCATATTTGTTTTTGGAATGCATTTTATTGGCATTTACATGATCATTCTCCTATATTTCTTTGGCAATTAGAAAATACCCATTGAGGTGTTAGAATATTTTTTCTTTCAGATTTTAGATTAACTTCATTTATGTTATGTTATCCTTGGATAGCTGTCCCAACTGTAGTAATGGCAATCTATTTTAGCTTTTTTAATGTGATATTCAACTGGATTTAGCAAATCCATAAATGCTGTTGCTGTAATAAGAAATTTCCCCAGTTGAATGCATTTATCAAAAATCAAAACAGATGGGGGTTTTGGCTACATTATAGTCCCCAAGTACCAAAATATTTGCAAGAGTCTAAAATTTTCTATTTTTCAATTAATGTCATCTGGAAAAGATACTAGGCAGAAGATTTTTCAGACTTGTGTTTGATAAGCATTGTATCTCCTTTACTTTTCTGGACATAGGCAGAATAGATAGATAAGCCTCTTACAAATATGGATCCAAACCCCTTTTATTTGCCACATATAACATTACCGGGGATCTTAGATACTCTCACCCTTACTGGAATTTAAATATTCTGTACCTTGGAATAACCACTGCACAATTGTTACTAATATGAGTTGCAAAGTTTTCCCACAGTATTTAGTTGCCAAGACATGGAGGTGTTCTATGTCATTAACAGTTATGAATAGAGGAATGGAAACATCAACACTGCATTTAGATCAAGATGGATGAAGCTGGTTTCCTATGCTCAGATAGAAATACTTTAGCCATTCAGTGCAATGAATTGAATTGTATTACATATTTGAGAAGATCCATATTCTCAGTAAAAAAATATTTGCAGTGCAATATTATGGTATTGGTAATGGGGCTAATTAGTAGAAATCACTTCAAATCAACAGTGTCCAGATTAAAGGGCTGAGGTCCATAATTATATTGTTGATTACTAATATCTTTGTTGTATTGAACAAGTCAGACTATCAAATATATGCTCTTATTCTATAGATGAAATTTCAGGTGAAAAAACAGCACTATAAATGTAAGAAGATGCTAAAAGAATTTTTTGCTATTGCTCATGTAGAAACCACAGGACCAAATTTCAGAAAAATTGTTTAAGGAATTACATGAAAAGACAGTTCCGCTTTATTTTTTTCTACAATAAAGTGCTGATTGGAGGCACAGCCCAATCCTAATCATGGTGGCATATAAATCAGATCCCATGATTACTTTTTGCCCATGTCCTGCCAGATGCCTGCTGCGAACCTTAACATCTAGCACATAGCATCCATAATCAGTTTGCTGGGGACTTCCAAACACCATTCAAGCACCCACCTACTATATTTTGCTGTTTTTCATGCACTTGGCTAGCTGGAAGCCCCCAGTGAGTTCATTTCATATGCTGCTCACCAGATGCACAGGTGAGTCTGTTATGAGAAACCCAGCATCATTGGTAGGTATGCCTCTTTAATTTTACATATTGCATGTATATGTATATGTATATGTTCTGAAGGTAAAACGTGCCCATGTGTAAATGATTCATACAACTTAGAATGATTGCTGTTAAGCGACAAGATCATTGTAATAAACTGGAGGGTGGGGTGGGGGAACCATGCCATTCTTACATGTTGACTTAGCCTAGACGAGGATGCAAGCATATCATGCATTGGTTGCATGTAGGCTTATCTGTAGTAGTTTTTTGGGGCTGTTGTGCCATATTCCAGGTTTGTTCTGAGGACCTGAGAGAAGAAACCTGGAACACAGCAAATAAAGATCTCATCCATTGCCATAGGATAGGAGTTTTATTCTTGAAGGAGCTGACATGGATTGCTGAAAGGTATTGTTCAATAACTGAAGTGCCACAAATGAGAGTCACTATCCTAGGACACTATGTACTGGATAGTTGGGAATTTGCTAGAGAGCTGCCCATTTGCTACTGAGTCCTATTCAAAGTTTTAACATTAATTTATAAAACCATAAATGTTAGAAAGATCTTCTTAGTATATGAATATTATAAGCCACTAAAGATGCAAGGGCATATAAGAGGGCCTTCTCTGTAGCTGCCCCCAGGCTGTGAAAAACCTTCCCTCTGAGGTCCACCTAGACCCACTATACATATATTTATATGTATAGTGAGGATGCACCTTTCAGACACTGTTATTTTTTGTTTTAAAAAGGTCAATTGTGTTTTGTATGCTGGTTTTATTGTAACCTGCCTGAGAAATCACTATATGCTAGTACTAATATTATTTTGTGAATTATGTCTAAAGGCTTCTTCTATTTATGTTGCTTTGACAGAAGGTTCTCAGGATGCACCCTGGTACCAGAAGCCTTGCAATATAAAGAACTGCCATGAAACTCTTTCCAAAATAGGCAGTTTACACAAATTGTATTGACTGTAGTAAAAAAGGAAGGTATAGCCATCATGTATATTTTGTGCAACTTTCTGCATAAAAAGAAAAGTTTGTTTTTTAAAGGACTTTCATAGATATTTCTGCATTGTTTGTGTGATGTTCAGGGAAAAGCAGGTAAGTGTGAATTGTAGACACATTGATCTTTAGCTGGAATATTAACAATGAATATTCTTTTTTTGACAGAATCAAAATATTTTTAAAAGAACAATGAGGATGTCACATGTGTACTATTTTTCTAGTTGCTTATTTCCATGTACAATTAGTAAACAATTTTATAGTAATGAAAGCAGGGAGATTAAATCCATCCAACTGATAGAAACATTTTACTAATATTGTTCACTTCAGAAATGCAAAGTGTTGTGATACAACACTTTTACTCACTGACTTGATGTTGAGGGAAAGAGAACAATGTGTAACAAAGGTCAGGTCACTAGGATGTTCTGAATGCAGCATATTTGGCTATTGTTGCAAATGAAAGGGATTGTAAATCAAAATAACACTGTTTCCTTATTTTCATACCAAAAACAGCAGCCACACATGTTTGAAGATTTTAATAGTTTCAATTCTGAGAAAATATTATAATAAATAAATAAATGATATTGGCCTCAAGATTTATTTCTCTAGTACTGCTTTAAGAATATAATTATGTATGCAGTGATTCTGCATGTCAGTGAGGAAAAAAATCTTGACAAAGATATTAATGTTTCTCTGGTATAAGATACAAATTGATTTGCAAAAGAAAAAAAGAGAAAAAGCAAAAGCAACCATTAGCAGCAAAGAAATACCCAAAGCAGATGAAACAACTAAACAAATTATGTTGAATATAATTTCTAGAACATAGATGTCCTTTTATTATTACAAGGAATATTTCAGGACTGGAAAGGATTAGAAGTATTAATCATTTGATTTATCGACTAACACAGAAGAAAATGTGATGCCTCTTTCACGAAACAGAGAATATTTTGCTGAGAAGATTGGGGCTATCTCTACCGTCAGTGTTATTTTATATGCATTACAGCAATACTTTAAGAACTCATTTTCAATAACAATAAAATTGCAATAATTCACTGTTTCCCCTCTCCCTGCCTTTTCCCTTTTTATCCTTGATAGATGTTTGTTTCTTTGTTTAGAGGAAATTTAATTTGTTTTCTGTTCTATTTTTGGAGACACATTATATATACAGTTCAGCAGTGGCTGGGTTTCATATGCTGAAGCAGATTTCTTTGTGCAAATACATGTCCAAAAGGGAATCTGTATGTGCACAGGCATATGGGTAACTGCATAGATATTCAAACACACACACAAACACATCCTTACACATATTTGGGGAAAGTACTATAATTCAGTCAAAGGAAAAGGCTTTTGTGTTCCAAAGACCCCCTAAAGAGGCGCCCCAACCTCTTAAGCAAGACTTGGAGAAATTCCCCTTCTGTAAGCATGGGTTGCTGCTAGAAGCCATTACAGACAATACTGAGTTAGATGAATAAGGATCTGATTCAATACGAAAGAGATTCCATGTTTCCAGTAACATGTAAAAGTGACACTGCCATCTTCAGGTGATATGAATAAGGAGGAGGAGGGAGACAAGCAAACTCTCTACACCCCCAAACTGCACATGTTTTCAGCTTGTGGAAAGTGGCAGTCTAATGATGCATCCACATCCATTAAAAAAAAAAGCTCAAAAGTGATCTAGGGTGTGTTCAGACATAGGGCCAATTTGCACTTTGGCCCATAGTCAACAATTTGGCAAAATTCAGGCAGGTGCATCTGCACTTGCAGAAGACTTTTACATGCTAGAAACACCCCCTACCTGCTCAGAAGTTGCCTAATTGCTGACTAGGTGTGGAGCACGAAATCATGCTCCACAACCTTACCAGCCCTTACCCAAACTTACCTGAAAGCATCCAGCCAGTGACCATACATGCCTCTGCTGGACAGGGAGGTCATTGGAGCTGCTGCACTAGCACACTGGCAGCTCTACTGGCCTCCTGGTATGACTTCACAGAGCATCAGCATTGTCATACTATGATGCTACCATTGCTTTTTAGAAAAACTCCTTCAGCTGTCTCGTAACATTCTTCTCCATCTATGGATGTCATTTCTCATGCAGAATAGAGAAATAACGATATTTGAAAATAGGGATTTGTTACTGGTATCCTCCTCCCACAGCAGGGAGGAAAAAAGAAACAACACTAGTTCTGAGAAACCCTGCCACCACTAAGCTGACCTTTCCAAGGCTTTAGAACCCAAGAAGTCACATGGCAAGTACTGATATCTGCTGGTTAAGAATGAAAGTCACCCAGAATGCAACTCATTACCAATGTCTGACCACACCCTTACAGGTAGTATCATGTGGATACTATTGTTCTATCTCATCTCTAATCCACACTAAACATCATAGAATACTAGTACATTTTCTGACATTTAATGCAGATTAATGCAGATGCTACTACCTTGTAGCTGTTTTTGAGCCACATTTTTTTTCTTACTGTGCATGAATACTCATTGGATGTCTATGTAAAAAAGGTACTGTCCTTAGTTCTGCATTTTTTCTGGATTCTAAAATGTAGTTTCAAAAGTGAACCAATGATAGAAAAGTTGGCCATGAAGGTGAGGGTGAAGTTAGTGCACCCACATCAGCCACTCCCCTTCATGTATTTACTATCCTATATTGAGTTAGATATGAATAGAGAATATACAACCAACTGATTCACTACTTCCATTCCCATGCCTACTCATCTTTAAGATGGTGAACTTTCCCCCCAATTTTTATGAAGTTTTACTCAAAAAATAAATCTGTCAGAAGCCCATGGCTTTATTTATTAGGAATATTTACTTTTAAGAGAGTACATTTTCTTATTGCGTTCTAAAAACAAGAGCAACTACAAATAAATGCATTGACTTGTATATTTAAAATTCTACTTTTTTCCTTATACCTGACACCAAGAAAGGTCATCATTACATCATCTGTTTACTCAAAACAGGGCATAGACTGACATTATAAAGAATACAAGAACAGTTAAGATGTCCAATATTTGGGTGTAAACTTGAAAACAATAAGTTTTCTTAACACTTTTTGAGTTTTTATGATTTTTCTTCTGATACATGAACGCATGCAGACATAAATATGACAGAAATAAATAACCTATTAGCTAACATGGGATAGAATGTAAATGTTAAGTAGCCACATATCCACTTACTAGGTTAAAGGATCTTCTGCCACCATAATTCCAGAAAACACTTTGTAGCTATTATGCCACACTATCATTCACCATCTGAAGTGCCATTATGTGGGGGCACAATTTTGTCACTCTTAATGGAAGCATCTTGGAGCACACCATTTTCAAGTGGGGTTGCAGCCTGTTATCTATTTGTGAAATAGTCTACTATTCAAGGGCCACAGTTGGATTATGGAGCAGCGACTTTTCATTGAAAAAGTCACTACATCTGTGAACATTGTGACCCAAATACTTGAACTTACTCTGTGCAAGCAATGCCAACAAGTCTGTTTATTAAGGGTGTGGACGAATGTAATTTTTGGGATTTGATTTGAATCAAATCTTTAAAATTTGAATTTAACCAAATTTGATTCGAATTAAGCCAATTCAAATCTATTCATTTGAATTTTAGATTTGAATTTGCACTTATGAATGTTGACAACATTTGTATGTGCCTGTACACATCCATATGCATCCTGTAGTTATCCCATATGCAACCCGTTTTCATCCCGTACAGATCCATACAGATGTGTATGGATGCAGGATGTCTGGATAATTCCATACACATGCGAATGTTCAGATAATTTGAATGAATAGATCCAAAGAGAAATGTGTTTGAATCTTTAAATTTGAATTTATGGACAGTCGATTTGAATTCAAATGTCAAAATTTGGGCAGATTCTATTGAATTTTGAATACCTTTGAATATTCAGGCACACACTTACTGTTTATTATCCAACATGATGACTTAAACTAGCTGAAAAGGTTACTGTAACTTACATTCAATTATTTTGTAATATGATTAAATACATTTAGGGATGTGCACAAATTTGGCCAAATTTGGACATTCAGATTTGAATCAAATGTTAGTACATTTGAAGACTGGCATTCAAATTTGAAATGAATGTTCTGTATATTTGTATGAAGCTTTGTATGTAGTTTGTATGGGATATGTATGGGATTCGTATGGGATCTGTATGGGATTGAACATTCATATTGAATTCAAATCCTACCACATTTGAAAGGGACCTATTCAAATGAATATTCATTTTCTTGTATTCAATTCAGTACAAATCAAATACAGAAAAAAATCATGCACATCCCTACATACATTAACTGTCTGTTTTTCTTTCCTTCTCTTGATCTCTTCACTCCAAATGAAAGCCAGGATCTGCACGAGAAAGGGAAAGTGTGACAACACTGTCACATTAAAAGAATAATGGTACAGTTATTTGTAGTGCAAAGACTACTGTCTGAATGCCATGCCTCCCCTCCCTCCTGTCAATTTTGAAGACTGGTCTTTGAAACTGGCAGTGAGGATAGCAATTCAAAGAGCTCTGAGAGCTTCTTAATACATTTTGCTACAGCGTCATCATAGTGTACTTATGGCAACATGGGGGGGGGGAGATATCCATGCAGATTCAATGCTCTTCCACTGCACTGAATGCTCATTGTAACCCATCCTGGGACCATTCGGTGAAGGATGGGATATAAATTTCCTAAATAAATAAAAATAAAATGAGTGTAGAGGTGCCATGGGGATTCCTTCCTTCCTTCCTTCCTTCCTTCCTTCCTTCCTTCCTTCCTTCCTTCCTTCCTTCCTTCCTTCCTTTGGACCTCTTCACTGTGAATAAAACTCTTAATTATATACTGTATGGTAAGTCCCAGGCAGGATTCTCATGTCTTTGAGTGATACATTGCATCCCCATGATAGAAGATGGTGGCCTCTGCTAGACTGCAGTGATTTCCCTGTCTCTTAAGGCAACAGGCATTGTGCCTCTATACCACACATCTCACCCCTTCTCAGACTTTGACACCAGGAACTGAAGTTGCAGCAGAACTCTCTTTTGGGATTCACAGGAAGTGCATCTGAAGTTACAGCACAAACCCTATTTTGACACTCACAGGAAGTGGGACCAGAAGTTGGCATTTTCTCAACATCATGGAATACGGTGGGTAACTTGCTTGCCCTGGCACTGTCCATCTTTGCCATGATGGCATGAGCACTGGAGGGTAGGGGTGTGCACTGATGTTCTAAACAGGATTCATACAAAGTCCATACACATATAACATATGAATGTTGTCTGCATTCATATCTTCAAATTCGAATCTAACATTCACACAGATAGATTCAAATGTATTGGATTCAAATCAGTTTTTGTTGCATTTGGATTCTAAACACTCGAATCAAATTGAATGTTTGGATATTCAATTCGATTCCAATTTGAATACAAAAAAATATTTGCAGACATCCCTACTGGAGGGCAGCATGTACCCTCAGTTTCATTCTTCTCACTTGACAGCCCTTGGTTGAAGGTTGCAGGAATGAAGGAATGCAACACGCAAATGCTATATGTCTCAGGCCTTCACCTTCTGAGCTTCCTACCCGGTAAGGATAAAGTCTTAGTGGACAAATGGAAACAACTATAGCTTTCTGAGGCAGGAAATATGGATAGAAGAGTGTACAGTTCCAATCTTGCTGAGCTTACAACTGTAACTACAAACACAATTCCCTGTTCAGAGCAAAAATATCAAAGTCAGGAATTCCACTGCTCTTACATATGAGGGTTTCTTTATAAGGTTTCTTATAAAGAAATGTATATGGATACTGAAAACCAGCATGCCAGGAGATGGCTTTACTCTAGGGATCTTGTTCACGTGTTTGCCAAAATATTGAAGGAGATTCATGCATCATCTGGGTGTAATCTGAAATGGTTCATGCCAAGAAATGCCTGTAGAGCTTGATGGCCTTACATGGCTTCTATCCACAATTTTCCCTCTATAAATAAACAGCACTATATTGTATGCCAAAGGAATTACTGAATAAAAAGGGAGAAGAATGGAAGCTTCCATGGGCAGTTTTCATCTCACTTGTCACAGTTTTTGGTTTGTTATGCCATGGTCCATAGTACTGCTTTGAACCTAAGCTACAAGCTTTATCTTCAGAGGGACAAGATTGGTTCCAAAGGTGTGTTTCTTCCTAGGTTTGGTTCTTGCTTCCCACCTGCAGTCTTTTAAACTGCAGGGGAAACTCCTTTTTTACTTTCAAGGTTCCCGTGAGGAAATGAAACAGAATTTGGTACATCAGATCCCAAGCACTTTCTAAATCCATTTTTTTAAAAAAATGCTCAATGATTTTGGCCCTTTCAGCACTTAGCTGCTGTAATTTGGGATCCATGGGGCCGAAATAGACAGAAGCTGCATGCAAGATCAACATCATCTGCACCAATGATGCCAATCCAGATCAGCCAACTCAAAGGTCATTCAAGCTTCACAACCATACCCCCACACCTCTGAACACTAGGAACAAAATTTCCTAGCCTTGGAGTCTCTTGGGGAAATGCTTTTCTGCACACCTGGATTGGGGCCACTGGTATGCTGATACATCCAATGAAACAGGTGTACCTGTGATCCAGATTTAGGGCCTGTACAGACTGGATCATGCTATGTCTTATGCAGACAAAGCGGACCAATGAGGGGTAGCCTCATAAATCTGGATTAATTTACAGATCTATGAGGCCTAGATGTGGACTACACAGACTTTTAGTTGTCCTTAAGGGTCCATGCAGAAAGGGCTTTAACCCAAGCACCCAGGCACCCACACAGCTACTATTTTTGCTTTGTAAAAAATCCTATTTGTTTGCTATATTCATACCCTGCCCCTTCATGGAAAAATACAATAACTAGTAGATAATAATGACCATGAAATATGTCTCTGCACAAGCCTCTAAAAGTATTTTTTGGGGGGAGAACATGATTGGGAATGGTGTTGTGCTCAAATCACAATGGATTCCCCAATGGCAACCAGTTGGCCAGAAGGAATGTGCACAAAACTTTCTTGATGTTCTTGTTACCAAGTTCAGAACAAAACTTAAAATCTTTCATGAGATTTATCTTCTGTTCCATCTAAACAAAACTTGAAATATTTCAAATATTCTGGCCATAGTGGGACAACTCAAAATCTACCCCATTGTCCCCTGTGGCTTGATGTACAAGGCATGGAAGGTGCTACCACCCAACTTCAAAAAGAAATTGTCAAAAAACAATTGTCTCTTGTTTCTTAATGTAATCTATCATTAATTCAATTTAAGAAAGATACCATTACTCTAGAGTTACAGATTTGGATTATTGATATGTACTCCTTTGTTAATGGAATGGAATGATTGATGAATAATTTTTGAAACAGTCCCAATTTATTGAACTTTTATATGTTATTTTTCTTTTCTTCTTTTTTCAATGTATGATCTGATTTTTATATGATATTCTTTTTCAGGTATATTGTTTGTACCTCAAAAAATAAAAGAAGAAAACATTTTCCTTCTTTCAACCAGTGAGAAAAAATTCCTCTCCCTAAACAATGTTTGAAATACTAAAACAAAACAACTGAATACAGAGCCATATTGTTTTGAGATTGAAACATTTACCAACTATTAAACACACTCTGAATTGTACTGCTTTTTAGAAAGATCCACCTGGGTCTTCTGCTTCACTTACATATAATTCCCAGATCTCCTGCTGTACCCAGAGACTGATTAACATAACCAGGTGTGATTAATGCCAGCAAGGTAACGACTTTAGTCCATGTGCTTGACCAATAAAACTGAATTCCAGCTCACAAATCTACAAAAAAATCACTACCGACTAATGTTGTGGTTGCCCTCAAGGCTCCATCCACATGTACACCTTCTTAGGGCTAGACGAAGCCTACGTACATGTATGCCCACCAAGACGTGGCTCCAAGATGAGAGTCTATGCTGGCTGGAATATCTGTACAAGGAGGAACATCTGCACAACCTTTGGGAGACCAGAAATCGAGCAGAAGTGGAGAGAGAGACCATGGGCATGTACCAATATTCCACCAAAGGGCCAGGATGGAAGCAAAGAGGACATCCATATGCCTCTTCATGCTTGCCAATCTGAAAGTAGTGTTCTTGAAGTAGACCTCCAAAGACTAATGTTAAGTTGCTTCTTTTAGCAGGAGCAACAGAAAACCAATTGCCCACCCCACCTCTTTGCTCATCTCTAGCTGGCCTAAAACTCCTATCTGGATAGCGCCCAATCTGAATGACATAAAATATCAGAAGTTGTACACCTCTAAAGCCCAGCTAGGAACTGTGCTTCCCAACAATGGCCTTTGATACTAAGGACATGAACTTGTTTCAACTTTTCAGTCCCAGGTCAGGGAAATAGGGCTACAGTATATGTCTTTATGATAGTTTAAGCTAAGAAGAGGAAATAACCTGCCACCAGCTCCAAGCAGCAAGAGGAAAATGCAGGGTCTTCTTTAGATTTGCAATTGCCTCTCACTAGTGAAATTGTGGGACAAGCCCAGGTCTTTATCTCATCCCAAGATAGTGTGATGTGCATTTCTGGGTATTTCTGGGTGCAAAATATGAAAGTATGAAAGTACCAGCCCCTGCAATTGTGCAGTGGGCATTTTCAGCTCAATTCGACCCCTGCAGATGCACAATCTTGGAAACAAGCGTCTAGACAAGGAAAGTGACATTGCTATTCTGGGAAAACCCAGATGGGGAGTTGATTTTGCCAGAACAGCTATACACCAGGATTTCACCCCTATATCCCAAAGCTATGTTGGGATTGCCACGGATATGCGTTCATGTTCATGTTGGGAAAATCCTGGCTTTTAGGCCCTGTCTGGACACAGCCTTTGAGATTCGTGCAATTCAAAAATGAGTATGACTTGAAGGAGGCTATTTGCTCATACACATTCTTAGAAGCCAGTTCCTCCATATTTGCTTCAGTGGAAAAGAAGAAAGCAATTGGTTACTATTTATTTCCTTTTTTTTTCACTTCAGCTCAGCTCAGCAGTCTCAGCAGGAAGAATCATGTCAGCAGACTGCTATCTGCAGCTAGCTTTCACTGGAATCAAGAAGATGTTGAATACACCTGAAGCAACTCAACTATAATCCCAGAGGATGTACTTTAAGGCCTCAAATGGCATAAGTTACACGAATATACACACTAGGGATGTGCATGAAATTTTAAAAATTCAATTCATATTGAATCAAATGCAAAAAAATTCATATTCGCTTGAATAGATCCCCTTCGAATGTAGTGGGATTTGAATTCAATACAAATGTTCCATTCCAATACGAATCCCAAACGAATCTCACAGGAAGCTTCATATGAAGCATCATACAAATTGTTTGAAAACATTTGATTCAAATTCAAATATCAGTCTTCAAATGTGCCAACATTTGATTTGAATTTGAATGTTACAACTATTTGTGCACAGGTATGGATGCACAGAAGGGAAGGGAAAGTGGATTGGGCATTTAGTGATATGCAAGAATATTTATGCTGTTTGGAATTCATGCAAATGTTGACTTTCACCCATGAACTGAATGGATCTGGCCTCCTGACCCCCCCCCAGACATGCCCCATTACCCCCCAAATGAACTTTGCAACTGCAAGGAGAGCTCCCTGACTATAGCATTTGCCTGATGAGCAGAAGTTGGAATGGGGCTAATTCTGTGTGTCTATCATGGCTCCTGTGTCTATGCCAGCTGTATGGGTTGCCATCTGGATACAGCCAAACTGTTGTGCCACTTAATGGGTTCTCCAGGGGCTCTGAGGTCAGGAGCTTTCAATCCTGGCTGTGTGAGCTTGTAAAGTCCATGTCTGAAGCTCACATGAAGTTCAGGTCTAGCACAGGGAATGGGCTGGAAGATGCCATTGCTGTGCAGATGACGTTGTTCAAGCCCTGAGCAATCTGTCCCTCTCTTGAGATGGATCACTTGCTCAAGACCTACAGGGATGGACCTTCACCAGGTAAATGCAGAAAGGCCCAAATCCACCAAGTTGCTCCTCTTTCAAATCTGTTAAGCTGTCCTGTTCCCTCCATGTCCTTTTTCTTCTGTGTTCCTTTTTAAGATTGTAATCCAAAAGCAGAAACATGTCTAAGGTTACATACTGTGAGCCACTGTGAGATTTTTTTCTAGGCTGAAAGGTAGTATATAAATAAGTTCATAAATAAATATAAGAAAATCTACTGTCATTGTGCTCCAACAGTGTGAGGGATCTACCAGCAGCTAGTTTTAACACCTGTTATTAAGCTCCCCAACCCAGCCCTTCCCTTTCCCCATGTATCTTTTCTTTTCATTTTTAGATTGTAAGTCAAGGGCAAGAACATGGCAAAGGTTACCTGTTGGGTGAGCCATTCTGAGAATCCTTCTACGATGAAGGGTGTCATATAAATAAACCAAATAAATGAATAAATCTTAATGTACAGAATCTGTGGCAATGAAAGCTAAATAAATGCATGGGGGCTCATTTACAGATGGGAGATGGAGCAGACCCCTTTGCTATAGCCAGTTACAAGGCTAAGATATGCCAACCTTTGTTCTTTTGCATAGAACAGTTTCACACTTTTAAATCACACAAAGGAACACCAAATTCTTTCTAATCAGCTAGCCAGTGAAATTCTATCAACTTAATGAGAATAAATGGAAGAGAAAAAGGAGGAGAAAAATCATTTTCTGTAGTGTAAATATGCACTGCACCAGGTGAAAAATCATTTTAGCAATGAAATCCATGGCATGTTTACTCAGAAGTAAGCCGAGACTTTCAGTAAGATAAATAGTAAAAAGGATTGCTGCTTAATGTGCTAATTAAAGGTGTGAATTTTTAAGAAGAAAGGATACTACTTAGACGGGCAGCAGAAGGGGTCAGAATAAATACAGTGAATGGTGAGACATTGTGGCAGCATCCACATGGACCTTTTGGGCTGCCAGATGTATGCCCAGAATGCTGGATCCACACACCATTGTGTCTCCCCAAGGAGGTACAGCCTCTGGGGAACTTGGTGTCTACATGGTTCCAGTGTTCGGATCACACTTGGGTGCAAAAACCACACCCAAATGCTTTCCAGAGTGGGCTCCAAAATGTTCCCAGACTGGGTTCCATTCCAGCTGCCACAGTGAGACAGATAGCAATGCCTGGAGAGGACCCAGCAACATTTTTCCAGGCTCCAGAAATGGTGAAGTTCCAGGCCCATTTCCAGACATACCATGGAACTGGCCTGTAACTTCAAAGCTGGAAAACTACCTTTACATCAAAGGTAAGCCAGGTTAAATCCACCATAATTTTATTTATTTATTTATTTATTTATTTATTTATTTATTTATTTATTTATATTTATTTATATTTATATTTATATTTATATTTATATTTATATCCTGCCCTATACCTGTAGGTCTCAGGGTGGGTTACAGTTTCAAAACAGGTTAAAACTGTAGTATGCATAAGAACACACTAAAAACCAAGCAAACAAATGAAGAATCCAGCCTATTAAAAAAAAAGTATTCAAATATTAAAATACTAATGTCTACAGTGGTGGTGGTGGTGGTGGGGAAATGGTCACATTAGCCAAAGGCCAGGGCAAAGAGGTGTGTCTTTACTGACTTCCTAAATATATATAGGGAAGGGGTGTGATGCACCTCGAGGGGAAGACTATTCCATAGCCTGGGGGCCATCACTGGAAAGGCTCTTTCCTGGGTGCCCACCTGCCTCGCATCCAGATCTCAAGGCACGGACATGTTGATATGGGAGAAGGCATTCCTTTACGTATTTGGGGCCCAAGTCATTTAGGGCCTTATAGGTCAGAGTTAACACCTTAAATTGGGCTCAGTAGTGAATTGGCAGCCAGTGCAACTCTTAAGACCAGTGTGATGTGCATCGGACTAGATGTTCCAGTCAGCACTCTGGCAGCTGCATTTTGCACTAGCTGCAACTTCTGAACAGTCTTCAATGGCAGTCCCAAGTAGAGCGCATTACAGTAGTCCAGTCTAGAAGTTACCAGAGCATGGGTAACTGTGGCCAAGTTGTCTCTATCCAGGAAAGGCTTCAGTTGCCACACCAGACGTAGTTGGGCATAAGCACTCCTGGCCACAGCCTCCAGGAGTACCCACAAGTTTGGAGGAGGTCATCAATGAGGGCAACCAAAGCAGTTTCTGTGCCATAACCGGGTCAGAAGCCAAATTGAAATGGGTCTAGATAATCAGCTTCTTCCAAGCATGCCTGCAGTTGAACAGCAACGGCCCTCTCCAGAGCCTCACTCAAAAATGGTATGTTAGCCACAGGGCAATAGTTGTTTAAGTCTTCCAGATCCAGGGAGGCCCTCTTCAGGAGGGGTCACACCATCACCTGTTTCAAGGGTGGTGGAACCACTGCCTCCCGCAGAGAGGCATTCACTGCTTCCTAGATCCATCCAGTCATACCTTGTCAGCTAGCCTTTATCAACCAATAGGGGCAAGGATCTAGAGAGCACGTCATCAGCTGCACCCCCACAAGCAGCTTGTCCACATCCTCAGGCTGCAGTAATTGAAACTGATCCAAGCAAACTGGACCAGACAGTTCTCTGGGCGCCTCGGTTGGACTTTGTCCAATTGTGACATCTAATCCCCTACGAATCTGAACAACTTTATCCTCAAAGTGCTTTGCAAGTTTGTCACAGCAGATATTACTTGGCCCTGGCTCATGCTTCTTTGAGCTTGGTTTAATAAGGCCATTTACTACTCTAAAGAGCTCTGCTGGATGGCTACTTGAGGATGCAGTGGTGGTGGAGAAAAATAACCCCTTTTTCGATGGCCTCACTGCCACATGGTAGGCATGATAATGTGCTCTAACCTGTGTTCGATCAGACTCACAGCTGGATTTAAGCCACCTGTGCTCTAGCCATCGACCTTCCTGTTTCATGGTCCATAGCTCCATGGAATACCAAGGAGCTTTTCAGGCTCTACAAACCTGCAGAGGGCCTTTGGGAGCGATCATGCCAATAGTCCTGCTCATCTCCCAATTCCAGAGAGAAGCCAAAGCTTTGACAGGAGCACCAGTCATGTCAACCAGAAAATCCCCCAGAGCATTCAGGAATCACTCAGATTCCATAAGTGTCCGGGGGTGGACCATCTCAATAGGACCCACTTCCCCACAGAGGGGAATTGTCATAGTAAGTCCAAACCTCACCAGTGAATGATCCATCCATGACAATGGGCTGACAACCAGCCCTCCTATCAATGGATCCTCAACAATTCACTCTGAGGCAAAAACCAAATCAAGGGTGTGGTCTGCTGTATGAGCTGGCCCAGATACAAACTGAGACAGCCTCATGGTTGTCGTGGAAGCCATGAAAAGCTGAGCTGGTCCACTGAGCGTAGCCTCAGCTGGAATGTTGAAATTCCCTAAGACCACCATGGCAGGGGCTTCCAACACCACGTCTGAGACCACCTCAAACAGCTCAGGTAGGGAGGATGCTGGGCAGTGGGGTGAATCGTGCACCAGCAACATCCCCACTCTGTCTCTCTGGCCCAACAACAAGAACAGGCCCTCAACCTCCTTTACAGAGTGAATTGGCCACCTGGTGACCAGGATGGAGGTCCGATGGACCATAGCAACACCCTCTCCCCTTCCCCCTGGTCTTGAACAGTGCTGCACTGAGTATCCTGGAGGATAAAGCTGGGTTGGTCCAGGCCCACCCAGTTCCTCCATCCAGTTATTCATGCCAGATCAGCCCTTTCCTCCAAAATTAAATCATGGATCACTGCTGTTTTATTTTGGACCAATCTGGCATTTAGAAGCAGCACTGTTAGAGAGGAGGGCTGGTTGGCAGGTCTCCCCAAACTCTGTAGGCTGGGAGGCAAAACAGAAGGGGTGATAGCTTCCAAACACTTGACACCCCTTCTCCTCACCTACCTTTTCTGCCTCCCAACATTGTATCTCCTCCTGCCCATTACTACTGTTATAATGGCACCTCCCCCTCCTCCCTGGCCTTGACACATGGTCCCACCAACTCCCTCTCTCAACACACCCCAAAGATACTGTGGATGGCCACTGGTGTTCTTCACCACACTTCATTCCATTCCTGGCCTGAATCACTGATAAGAGACCTCAGGTGGTCCCTACAATATGTGCTATGCCACATGGTGTGGTGATTACCTATCAGGCTGCAGTTCTATTGAAATCTGCATGAAATGTACCTGTTCTAAACATTAGAGGATTATGCATCCTTTAGTGAACCTTAAATTGAAATATGCATGAAAGATAAAAGAGAGCTACTTGTTGTGATGCTGCTTACACTGTCTTTGGAATCAGCCCTTCACCATCCCATCACCCAGTTTTAATGGTACAAATCCACTGAATTGTGCAATATCTTTTTTTTCCCAGAAGGACTTTTGGATAGCAGATATTCTTTGACTCATTCAGCACAGTTCTAGGTAATGCAAGTGTGGTGCTTCATAATTTCTAACTGGCGGCAAGGATTTAAGCAATAGAAATGCAGAATAATGAAGTCTGACTCAAACTTTGTTAATACCTTTCTTTCTAAGTAGGAAAATTAATTAGAATATTTTTGTTTTGATTTTTTAAATAAATAAAATCCAGAGAAAATGGCTACTAATCTTATTTCTAAGGAGTAAGTTAAAAATAACTGTATTTACTATGAATATGATAAATGATAACAGTGACGACGATGACGATGATGATGATTTTTTAAAAAATCCCACTAATGCTTATTAGCAGAGAAGTGGGATTAGGGTGGCTCTGAAGTTTTAGTCATTCAGAAAATAATATATTACCTGAGGAAATTAATCTGGAGGCAAAGTGTCTTTAATGAAGAGCTCCAGTAGGCTGTTTATGTTGTGGATGGAAATAAAGAGCAGTTCTAAATTATTTCTTCAGAGTTATTTCATTGTTTTGATATCTTGCTCATATGCTTCAGCTCATTTTAGAGAATCAGATGATTATGTGACTGTCCTCAATCACACCAAATTATAATTAATGTTTCCCCTAGTTTATTCTCCTAGAGAGCCTTATCAGTAGGCTCCAGTGGTATTACAGAAATCAGGAGAAACTCCAGTTATTAATCATAGTAGCACAAACCATTCCTACATATAGTCATCTTCCTTATACACTCCTCTGAGTAGGTTTTATTTCCACGCAGATATTGCAGTGAAAATATTGGAGAAACGAGGCCATTGTAAATTAGCAGTGGTACTGATCCAAGTATTAAAAGAGTCCCAACTAAAAGAAGAAAGATTTTTTGCTGGAAATTCTATGTGTAAAAACAGTAAGTTTAATAGAATTGTCTCCTCCCCCACTTTCTTTTTGGGAGACAAGAACCATTGAATTGTCAAATAAGATTTTTATTTAATCAAAGGGAGGTGGTGGTGTTAGAATTTAATTTGGTGAAGAAACATTTCCCTTGCATTTTCTTCTCACAAATAATCTTTGTCAAAGGCAGCATACATAACAAAATGGAAGTGAAAAAAATAGAATTGTATCTTGTACATATTTAGGCATGTTAGATGCCACATTAGGTAGCTTTCTCTCCTAGGGTGGCAGAAACTCTCATATTCTTTTTTTGCTACAGATCTGGGTGTCTGAAAGAAAGGAGCCTGCAACTGGGAAAGCTCTTTACATAATAAAAAGCATGGGGTGTTAAATAGGACCGTAAGCCCTATTCTGTTGAGAGTAATTATAGGATCAGGTCAAGTTAATATGAAGACCCAGGTCAATAAAGTACTGTGGGTTCACTTTTTAAAATCCCTTTGAATCTTATACAGTCTGTGTTCTCTTATTGTTCTCTACAGGCTATAAACTGTAGAAGTTCATAGGGAGTGCTTAAGAAACACTGATGCTCATTAGTGGATCTCACATTTGAAAAATATGGGGGGAAATGGATAAATATTATACTTTTTATTCCAATGTCATATATTTTATTCAGATGGATTGCTCTGTCATTGCTAAAATCATATTTGAGAAACTATTTTGAACTAAAACTGGAAAACAGTTCTACTGTTGGTTTGTTTATTCACTCAGTGACATCTGGGAGGGCTAAGTTAATTTAAAAGCCAGTCCAATGTTCTCCAATTCCCCCACCCTGCATTCTAGTACTATAGCTGCTCCTGTTAATAAGAATCCATCACACATTTAGATTGGCATCCTGCAACCATTTGTGCGTGCTTAATCCCTTTCAAATTATAAAACTTTTCTTTACTTGTTTTTATGGGGGTGATATGCATGTAATGTAAGAAGGTTGTTCGCTGTCTTAGTCTGAAACACTAAAAGGTTTCTAATGCATGCATGATGTGTTTGTGCATTTGATCACTCAGTGCAAAATAATATCACATGCTTATAAAGCTCTCAAAATAATGTGCAATTATAAACAGCAAAAGACCTTGGATTAGGACTATAGAAGAGCAGAGGAAGGAAGGAAGGCTTTGTGCCAGAAGCCTTGCTCTCATCTCCTCAAACTGCATGCCATGAATTGGACACAGCTCAGAGACATAAGAATAAAAGTGGAGCCCTGATGGACCAGGCCACAGACCATCTAGTCCAGTGTCCTGTATGACACAGTGGGCTTCCAATTGCTTATGACCTTCAACAAGCAGAAGACAAAGGCAGAATCTTCATTTACTTTCAGCTCCCCGCAAATGACCCTGAGTCGCATCACATATGTTTCTCCAACTCAGAAGCAGTACCTAGGCATCCATTCTAACAGCCATTGATACTAGGGATGAGTGAAAGATACTTGTCATGTTCACAAGTTCATATGAATTTGTACAATTCAAACATTCATAGGTCCCCAGGAACTGAATGTATCTAGCCCTAACTGAAGCTTCACAGAAGCTTCATCAAGGGCTGGATCTGCCCATTCCTGGCCTCCCAACCCCCTGTCCCACCCAGCACCACCCCTTTACTTGTAAATCTATGTAGCACCACCATCGCACCCTCCTCTGAGTCTCAACCAGGCCTTTCAGAGGTGTGCGTGCAGGTTTAGAGGCTGCCCCATTCAGGAATCATGGGAAATCTGATTCCCAGATGGGGGTGGCCTCTCCACCTGCTTGTGCACCTCCAAAAGGCTTAGTTGAGCCTCAGAGGATGGCGCAATGGCAGTGGAGGCCATGGCAGAGGTGGCAAAATGTAAGTGGAGGGGGGCAACGCAGGACGGGAAAGAAGGGATGGGGGGTCCTTTCATGCATGAATATTCGATGGATGTTCATGCATGAAGCCAAAGCCAAATATTCCCCCCTTCAATTTGTATCAAAACAAAAGGGGGAGATGGGCTTTATCTAATCCTTCCATAGCTGTTCTCATTCCACCTTCACCTTCCAAACAACTTCTGCTTGTCACTGAGGGAGCCAAAGGTCACATTTCAAGCACAGCATGAAAGTTCTTTGAATACCACTCACATCTGCACTATGCCATCCCTGACACTGTCTTTGAAGGGACAGCATGTGGGCCCAGGCTACTGAAGGCAACTCCATGTTCAATTTATTTGTTTATTTATTTGCATTTCTATTCCGCCCTATACCCAAAGGTCTCAGGGCGGGTTACAATATTATATTAATCTTAGACAGGTCCCTGCCCTCAGGCTTACAATCTAAAGAGACAAGAAACAAAAGGAAAATGGTGTGGGAGGGAACAAGGAACAGCAAAAAGCAAGCGCTTGAGGTCTTCAGCGCCAATTCTTCTGTTCATTTCTTATTGCTGGAATATACCTTAAGGATGATATGAGACCCCAGTATGGATGTGGCCTTGAACAAGCGGCAACCTCAAAAAGCACCTAAATGCATGGATATTTTAGTTATTTTTATATGAAGAACAAATGCCATTCTTACCAAAATTTATGTCAGTGAAAACATTCAGGAAAGCCCTGTCTCTGGTCACTACCCAGATGCTTTCAAATGGAAAGATTTAAGGAACTGCCTTTACTCATTTGCATATTTATTTTCATTTCAGTATTGCAGGGGGGGTATAGTGCCATTACAGCATCGTTAGGCCACACTCAAAAATTGTTTTTCAAAAAAGTCATGCCAAGTGCCTTCCTCACTACCTAAACCCAAGAGGGAAAATGTCTGCTAAGCTAGGAAGAAGGTCCCAGCATGCTGCAGTCTTCACCTCCACCTCTGGAGGCAAAATATGTTAGGTAAATTTCAGAAATCCATTAGCAGATCCCTAGTCATAATTTATAAGTCATGTTGTGGTGACTCTACACTGTGAAATTTCACTTTAGAAGAAGTACTATATATTGTAATGCCCTGACCATTTTAATTAGGTTTCAACAATGTTTCTAATGTATTCTGCTTTAATCATGTCTGCTCTATTTTTTATATTTCTCTTTGTTCTTTCTGTATAGCACCTTGGTTTTAAAGAAAGGTGATTAATAAATCAACAATTAACAATTAACAATTAACAAAGTCAACAAGAATGACGGCACTCGTGTCAGTTCAGTGCCACTTTTCCATGGCTTAAGAAAAAAGACTTCGCAGAAGGAGGGATGTAAATTCCCAGTCTTCCCAAATATCTTCTTGGGGTGGGCAAGTGAGTATCAGTGCGCTCTAATAAATTCCAGGAAACTTTGACACAGTTTGAACAAACAAAGTAATTGACACTAGGGCTGTACACGAATGGGATTTTTTACATTCGAATTCAAGTCAAATGGAATGTCAAAATACAAATCGAATGTTAAAAATACAAATGCGACAAAAACCAATTCATATCTGTTACGTTCAAATCTATTCGTTCGAATGTTAGATACGAATTTAAACATATGAATGTCAACAACATTCATATGTGTTATACGTATCTGTGCACATTTAGTATGCATTTTATCCCATATGCATCCTGTTCTCATTCCGTATTATAAGCGCAAATGTGTACAGAGATGTATGATATTCGTGCATACGCATCTGCACATTCTAATCATTTGAATGAGTTTTTCAGAACATTCAAAATCTGTTTGAATGCCTAAATTCACATGTGAAGACATTTGATTCAAATTTGAATGTCCACATTCAAACTAATTCAATTGGATTTCAGATGTTTAGAATACTTGTGCACATCCCTAACTGACACCCTTGCTGTTCAATCACTAATCAATTGCTCCCTTTCTCCTCCTCCAGAACTGCCATTCAAATCATCAATAGCCTCTGAGACAAACTTGGCAGCCCTCTGTCTACAACTGTCCAGAGGCTACAGAGAAGTTAGTCAATAAGACGGGAGACAAATAATGGAGAAGTGTAAGGGATAGAAGGATGGAAAATACTAGAAAATAGTCTCAGCATAGTAGACGAAGAGTACAGCATACACTTGGTGCCTGAGCTAAAAATCAAAATTGGAACTCCTTTTTGGTCCACAGATTCCCATGGCTAGAAGAACCCTCAAATACATGGAACCTCAGTCCTGAAGAGGCTTGCTGGTCATCAATTACTGCAATCTTGAGTGTTCACTAGTCACTGCTCCACAGCAAGGAGCTGTGCCCTGTGTGCACTCTGTGGCAGCAGAAGCCCTCAGGTGCCCCCCAGTGGTCAAACATCTAGGGAGCCAACCACAGGATACTGAATGGGGCACTGGAGGGGCACCCACCAGTGTGTTCTTCATCAGAGCATTAGAAAACTACCCCATGAAGTTACCTCTGAAATGGAGGGAAGATGTGCAGGCCAGCATGCATCATGCCTCAGAAACATGAGCAAGTGCTCTGACCTCAGTGCACACTATGCCATCAAAGTGTGGGTGCTCCCTTAGTTTCAGCAAGGACAGCTACATCCTCACTGACTGCAAGTCCATCATGAATTCTTATTCCTGGAAATTTCTTCGCACTCTCTGCTCTACTGTCCTAGTCACCTATTCACAGGCAAGATATACTTACACCAGCACAGGAAAATTTGTTCCAACTGGGAAACGATTGGTCAAAATAATTGATTTGCATTGAAAATAATCTATGGTTAATGCAAAAATTTGGCATGTTCACAGACTCAAGGTAATATTATAATAATAATAACTGCGGTGCTTCAGTTTCATTAGTTTTTCGTATTTCTTCGAATAATAATAATAATGAAGAAGAAGAAGAAGAAGAAGAAGAAGAAGAAGAAGCTATTTCCTCATCCCTGTCAGATTTCCTTTTCTTTGGATTTCCCCGTAGCAGCAACCCAAATCATTTATGCAGAGGGACAAGAAAGAATATCAATTTGGGTGGAAAGCAAGAAGGTATAGATGGCATCAGTTTGCTTTTCAACAAGCTGCAAAAAAACTAATGCTTCAATCTCCTTTTCCATGATGTCTTCTCTGCTGCACTCTACAGTTACATTCAGGTTGCCATCCACGACATCAGGCCTCATCTTTTCAGGTAGTTAATGGAAGAGATAAAAGAGGAGACGGGAGCATTTACTCATTACAGCTCTTAAGTAGTTTACAGATAAAGTTCAGTGATTTACTGATGAAACTGCCCTGATGCAAGATCTTTGACCTAAAAGGAATGTTTCCCTATTATTAAATTGTATTGCTTTGAACTCTTTCCTTGTCCTCTCACCTTGCTTGTCTGCATAGCAAATGCAACTCTCTAAATAAACTAATGTCTAGAAGAAAATCTTATGCAGTAGCACAAAACTACAGTTTTCAGGGATTTTCTGAGAAAATCATGACAATTAGAGGACATTGCTCACTGAATTCCTATTAGGGGTTTACAGATCACTACTGCAGTTTATTCAGAATAGCTCTCATCTCCTTATCAAGACTTATATTTAGACATGCTCAGGTGCCCTTTTTACACATACACCCAAACCAGGGGAAAAGAAAAGTCCTGACCTGGCCCCCCTTCTTCTTTCATTCCTGCCAAATGCTAGCATCGAGCAACAGAGCTGGGCGGTGTGCCTCCAGATCACACTAAATCAGTAAGTCATATCTATACTCAGTTGTAAAGTTCATTTTTTTTCAAAACATTAAAACCAATCAAACTTTTCCATATTCATTTGTTATAGAACATTCCATTGAGAAGATGCCAGCTATTTGCCCTGTACTATATGTCAAGTATTTAATTGGTTAAATAGAGTCAGACACTAAAAACTTACAATGTGCAAAAACTTTGGAGCAAGAAAGCACCATAGGATGGTGTCTCCTCTGCAAAGGACAGGCGAAACAGTCCTTCTACTGGCAATTGAAACAGAAAAGGGAACAAAGTAAGAGCTGAAAGGCACCTAATGCCACAAAAATGGATTTAGGATGGCTTGGACCCTTAGAGGTGCCCCAGACAAGTATATCGAGATGGAACCTTTGTTTCTCAGACCTACTTCCTCTTTAGTAGCTGACCCCATATTTTCTTTCTTTTTTCTTTTAATGTCATTTTAATAGTCTTAGCATGGTGTGCAATTCAAAACACACAGAGAAGGGCTACAAAATCACAGTGTTTTAAGATAGGGACTCCAAGGAGAGCAATCAGAACCATCCAAAATCATTTTTGTCAATCCCCTTTACATTTTGCATGGTAACTGTTTTAAAAATGAAACCAGAAGTGCCTTGTACCTTTGATACATGCATCTTCACTTATCTGAATTGTGATCATAATATAATCCAAGTAAAGCTAAAGTAACATACAATTTTTGCTGTTATATGCAAAGAGAGAGTATCTCCTACAGAACTGTGACAAGTTTTTGATTGCTCTACACTATTTGTGCTACAATAGGTTCATCAGTGTCATTCTCAAAACTTTGTGCTAACAGTGATTTATAGAGACAATCGCTACTGAACATTTAGCAGAGTAGGACATAGAATATTAGGCGAGAGCTTGTACAAAAACAAATAATCCCTGATCCACATTGTGGACCAGTCTACCAGAAGTCCATGTGCCCTGGAAGAATGCCACATCCACATCGGAGGAGGTATTGGAGCAGCTTACAGTATAAGCATGGCAAAAGAGTCCACTCCAATAGGAGACTGCTTTAAAGTGGTCTCTGTTCCTCAGTGATGGACTGGCACAGGCACTTGTGTGTAGGCAGCAAGAAGCTGAACTAGGGTGTGAGGAGCCTGAACCATTTATTTAGGGTCTTGGAAGCAGCCCTGAAAGTATACTTTTTCGGAGCACCTATCTAAAATAATCCCATCTGGCAGCTTTGGAGTCTGGGAATGAAAATTCTCAGCCTCTGAAGTTGAGCTAGGATGGACTGTCCATAATGCAGATGGCCTTTGGTGCTAGTCATTGGCCACTCTTCCAAACTTGGGTTGAAACTGCTTAACCTTGGGTTGTCCTTGCATTCAAATTCCCACTAGCTATTGCCTCTAGTGCAACCTACAACACAAGGCTGTTGTGAAGAAGAAATACTAGGTACTACCATGGGCTTTTATAGACACAAATGCCATAAATAAATTAAAAATATAGCTTTTAGCCCAAATACAGATCCATGTACAATAAAGCAAACAAATCTAATTGTCACACTTTGAAATAAGTGGATAAAGCCACATGAAAGGATGGGCACTTGATAAAAATGTTAAATTGATAACCAAAAATGTGTATCATTCTACATACCTTCTAGGTAAATAAAAATAAAGGAATATATTAGTAATATATTCTGAATTGCTCCTATATTATTTATTTATTTAAAATATGTATGTATCTATTATCATAAAAAGGAACAAAATCAAAGTGGTATACAGAAAAAAAATTGAATAAGTGTAAACCTTTGCTACAGTGAAAAATAAAATACCAATAACATAAAAAGGTAAATATTTAACTGATATTTTCCCTTCAAAATGTTTATATGGCAATTTGTGAACTGTATGCTTGTACTTTTTTGTGCCAAATGAAGGCTACACTGTACTTTTGTGAAAGTTTGGTGGAAATGTGGTTTTTGACACAGTGGTAGAATATGCTTGGTGTCTTTAGGGAGCCATGAATGCTTTGTAAGGGATAAGAGACCACACAACATTCCCGTGATAGGACAGACAGTGCAGAAGATGAATGTGGCATCCACATGGATAACACACACATTCCCATCATGCCACCATACGTGCTCACACACCCTTCAAAGCCGCCACCACATTGCCACTGCAGCCCACTGGTACCCTCCGCAGTCAACAAATACAGAAAATCACCCATGGGACCATTTCATGTCTTTGTGCTACACGTGTAGTGCTATTCTTAATGCGCAGGGAACAGAATACTGTGCTTGTAGTGCTCCATGTGTGGGGATCGTAGGCCTCGTCGCATTACAGCAAAAACACTGTAGAACGCTTCGGCCCAAACGCATCTAAGACAGTTTCCCATCCTCATTGGCATGTAAAGGACGAATTGCAACCACGTCCTTTTCCTGCCTACGTGTGGATGGGAAACTGTCTTAGACGTGTTTGGAGTGAACAGCCCTCCTGGGACTCAGAAGTCCCACCCCCGGCCTCCTGCCATTGGTTCCTGTGGAGCCAGGGGCAGGGAGGCCTGGTCGCATGTGCTCCAGGGGCCCAGATCGGACTCTTGCAGCTGGGGGGACCCCCCCCAAACACCCACCCACCCCACCCTGTGGCTGCGCCCGCACACCTGCTCCTTACCTGGTGGTCACACGGTTGCTACTGGCACGATCAGGCCACACGACAGGGTCCCTGATTGGCCAGGCACCCATGCCTGTGCAGAGGGCCAGTTGAAGCCAGGCAAGCGCCTGGCCACGCGTGACCCCAGGGACGGGAAGTGCCAGGGCTGTCTACCTCTGGCTCCACAGAAGCCAATGGGGGCAGCCCAGGGGAGGGACCCAGCTGTCATGGAGGGAGAAACTGTGAATGCTTTCCCTCTGATACAACTGGGAACGGCCCAGGATGGTCTGAATGCACTGGGATGGTTTCAGAGCACAATTTTGTGCTCTGAAACCTGAACGCGGGTAGACGTGTTGGGATGGGAAAGGGTAGTTCATAACGGAGCCGCTGGTCCAGAGGAGCAAATATTCCATCCAAACGCATTCTACACGCATTTGAAAACCCCTCATGCGAAAAGGTTTCTTGTCTTACCTTTCATCCCTTATCCTGTTTCATTAGTTTTTCTCTTATTAAATCTCTGCTATGGTTTGTGATAGGGATAAACAGTTTACTTGAGGTAAGTATTTCCTTGTGGTCAAAAAAAAATATTTTTAAAGAAACAGGAACCCAGAGGTCATCTTTAGAAAGTCAAAAATCACCAAAAAATGTTAGCATGCACATGATAGGAATTATGGCAAATGCCAGCAAGCAAAATATGGCAAAAATGAATCTATCATATCAGCTGCATTCAGCTTCTACTACTGGCCATCTGGCACAAAAGCAACCAAATGTATCCCTGCATATTCATCTTCATTTTCGCCAATACTCCGGAGAGTGTCATTCTTAGGCAAAATAAAATTAAATCACCATAATTTTTAAGACATCTTTTCCTCTCATTCTCTCTGGGGACATGTAAATTTATGAGAAAACGTCTCGCTCTCGTGTTTGGTTGGTAGTTCCTTTTTTGAATGCGTGTTTCGTCATCTTGAAACAAAAGAAGTACATTTGCAAATAAAAGAACAAATAACTTCCCCCTCACGAACCCATAAAATCAATTTCCATACAAGCATAGAGTGTGCGTTGTAGAAATTGTCTCTCAATAAGATGGGGAACTTTCAAACCAAGAACCCACAATATGTAACACACTTCTTCGCTTTTCTTTCATAGGTTGCATCCAGACTGCTACCAGTTCAGTCTTGTGGTTAGAGTTCCAGACTCATATCTTGTAGTCATGAGGCCTCCACAAGGCCAGCTGGGTAACCTTAGCCTAGTCACAGCTCTCTTTGTGAGCTCTCAGAGCCCCAGTTACCTCACAGGGTGTCTGTTGTGGGGACAAGAATGGGAAGCTTTGTCAGTCACTATGAGTCCCCTTAAATGGGTGAGAAAAGTGGGTCATAAAAGCCAACTCTTCTTTTTCTTCCTTCTTATCCAGCTGTATTTGAATATTCTGGAATAAAGCATGTATATTTCAGAATATCCATGCTTTATTCCAAACATGGCAGAATAAGCAAGCAACATCTGGATGCAGTCAGAGTGTGGGATGTTTCTTCATGTTTCCCATTAAACAAAGCTAAGGTTCAAGTGGGTTTTCCTGCAAATATAATACACTGCAAAATATGATTCAAGGGTGCTGGCAAGCAGTTGAGGTTCACCTATTACTACAGATAGAGTTCCAGTAAATGCTGACACCATTCCCTTTCCTCTTTGTTTTTTGCTGCTATATGAGACTATAGTGACCACTTGTATCTCTCAGGGTAGAGATGAAGTTGCCTCTCTTCTCCTATTTGCCTCTATATTTATAGTAGTTGGTACAATATAATTCCTCTCTTACTAATGTGCTCTACAGAAGGGAAGTGGGTTCTTATAATAACTTTGAAATATAATAAAACCTCATCCCAAAGGACAAATTGGTCATGGTTTTGATTCCTGTTTCATTTTAAACAAATATTTAGGAATCCACTAGAAGATTTCCAGTAGCACAGACTTCCATACATACAGAATGTGAATACCTGGTTTGGGGGGGGGGGTAACTTCTAGTCTTAATATGTGCAAGTTAGTATGTTTGGATAAGACATTAACTACTGCAAGTGTCTTTTTCCTATTTTGTATGTTTGTTTACATCTAATTCAATGAAAATCCACTCAGATAGAACTCTGTAAAACATAGTCATGCTTCTTAGCCCCAAAACGTGCTACTCTAGTAAATTATACTCTCTTTTGCCCCTCTCCTGGGAAGTTTTAACTCTGTATGAAGACCCTTTCTGCACTTACCTGCAGTAATCCTAGATCAGCGGGTCTGGAAAAGTCTGGCCAATTGATCTGGATCATAGGGAGGCATCAGCAAAATCAGCATCATCCACAATCAAGGTATTTATCTGGATTATCTTACACCATGGCTGTGAAGCTTGCTTGAGCTTCACAACTGTACTCCCATACCTCCAAAGGCTAGAAATGAAAGCATGTAGCCAAAACGCACACACACAGAGTAATTCAAAATATGGAAGACAGCCATCTGCATGCAGACTAAGGACCTCTTTAATATGGATTAGGCTCCACTTAATACAAAACCAGAAGGGGGGGGAGCAAGGCTTCCATGAACTGCATTACTGTGCAGCCCTACATGTAGAAAGGGCCTAACACATAGGGCCAATTCACACTTGGCTCGGTAGTTCATGCGGGGTGAACTCCCAGATGGGGCATCTGCATGTGAAGAAGCCATTTCTTAATCAGAAGCACCTTTTGTGGGGACCTCACCACGTATTCACCATGTGTGTTGCAGGTTTAACTGCACCACACATGGACCTACCTTTACCTAGTGCCAGAGCCAAAAAGGCTTCAAATGCAGCATATGCACCTCTTCCTATCCAGAATAGGTGCTGGAGTAGTATTTGATGCACCACACAGGTGTGCTCATATGTTACATGGTTGCCCCAATGATGGAGTCATGCCAGCATCAGAAAACAAGCATGGTGCACCTAGACACCCATCTATGCTCAAGGTAACTGTCCAGGCAGGTTAGGGGAAGGTTTGTATGTTCTAAGCATCCACAAGGGCTGATGCTTAGATCATATTAGTGCCTCTAAGGCTGTGGCCCCATGCAACTTTGGCACACTTCTGAGTGCAGGATCAGCGCGGTCCGTCCCCATGGGCTTTGGATTTGGCACGCGAAAAGGTTACCAAATCCCCCCAAACCGTGCCACAAGCATGCCAGATTTGATACCTGTTAAAACAAGTCTCAGCACAGTTTGGGGAGCCGGCACACATTCCTCAGTGAGCTGGGAACGCACATGGGGACACTTGCAGGCTAACGGGGGGAAGTTTTGCACTCACATCATTGGGAGATGGCGTGTGCTTGCTGTGCCTGTCCTGTCTGTTGAAGATCACAGCCACTGACTTTTTAAAATGCTGATTGCAAAGGCCTGCTGGAGAACGGCTTGGTTTTTTAATTTTCTGCCATTTCCACAGAAGTAATCCCAACCCTGTTTCAGAATGCCAAGGCAGGCTGCATAATGGGTTGATTTTTATTGCATTTGCAACCCCCATTTCCCTGATCATCAAGGCAGTCCCCAGTGCAGTGGAGGTGTGCAAAACTGCTCAAGCACCTACTGCCACTAAATCTCATTGCAGCTTTCAGTGTTTGTTTTTTAAAAAGTAAAGCTATTTTTTATGAATGGAGCTTTGTTTTTACTTATTTCCGTGTTTCCCAACCCAGTCCTGGCTGCCAGGGCTGCTAAGGGAAGGGGGGAATCCAACTGACATCAATCCAGCTTCCAATGAGGAGAGAGGGGGTGGAGGGGAGGGGGCACAGCTCCCCTGCACCAGGGTTTGGCACGCTTCGCATGGGGACGCCACCATCTGCACCCAACCTGTGCCTGTCCCACGTTTCTGGCAATGTCATGGGGATGCCTGAAATGTGTGGCCAGTCCTGCACCCGGTCCCTGCATGCCCAAAGTGTGCCAGATGGCCAGCATGGGGATGCAGCCTAAGTTGACCAAGGCATAATGTGAAAAGGCCCATCATATCATCATTTCCAAAATGCAATTTCTCCACCTATAACCTCTTCATGAGGATCAACTGATGTAGATGGGCTCTTCCCAAAGGTCAACATTGTTATTTTCCATAATTTCTTGTCTTATTCATTTTATTTTGTTTTTTCACATGTTGTTTGCTACACAAAGAGCTGGACATATTCTGCATATGCTCATATAGCTGCCTTCACGTATGGGATACGCAGCGGGCACGTATGGGATTCATATCGAATATTCATTATCAAATCAAATCCTACCACATTTCAAGGGTCAATTCAAATGAATACAATTTTTCTTACATTCGATTTGATAAAAATCAAATGCAACAACAACAACAACAACAACAACAACAATATAATAATAATAATAATAATAATAATAATAATAATAATAATAATAATAATAATAATAATAATAATAATAATAATAATAATAATAATAATAATAATAATAATAATAATAATAATAATAATAATAATAATAATAAATCATCTGTGCACATCCCTACTGCCTTCTGCTGGTTTGCACAGGAAAAAAAATGAACGGATGAGCTCCTGCTGTGCTGAACAACTGTAGCCATAACAAAGATTAACAAAAACAGCACTTTTTTTATGCCCATCCACGACAGAGCATGCTAAGGACTTGTGATTCTCACAGCAGCATTTAAATATTGCTGCATGTGAATAAATCAAGTAAAAGCAACCTACACCATTGAGAAAAAGATTGATGGTGTCTGTGTATATTTAGTGTCCGGGCAAACATGCTCAGCCGCCACCTTGACAGAATAATGTCTGTAGTTTATATTGTTGGCATCCTCATGTCCCAGAACTGTCCCACCTCATTCAGTAAGGTGTACACAAATGCCCTTTCTCATTTGAATAAACACACCAAATAAATGTTAAAGAAGGAAGCAAATTCTGTTCATCTTAACCTGGTACTCACCCTGTAGAAAACCACATGGTCCTATTCAAACAGGGGACTTGAAGTCTATAAATTCAATTCTGTATGCCTTAGGATTTGACACAGCAACTGATACCAAAAGCATGAATTCCCTATTTATCTTTTTGTAAAAACAAAAACAAAAAACCTTGTAGTATCTTTGAAAGGACTTTATAATGCTATGTCTTTCATTCATAAATAATGTTTTAATACTGTCATCAAAATATGGAAGAGGACAAGGTATAAATATTGCAAATTAAAAAATTAAAATAATCAATGCAAAACCAGAACCAAAAGGGTTAGCTAATGAACTTTTTATCAGAATATTTCTCGTTCATTACTTTTTTTTTTTTTTGCTAATTATTAATTTTGCTTCAAGCACACCTGAGTGTGAGCCTGATTTGCTGCAGTGGCCATCATAGAGAGGAAACATAGCTGCTGGAGTGACCTATCTCTGCTCCCACTTCCTGGGGCCATGATGTGCCATGATGAAAATGATCGACTTCTGGGGCCATTTCTAGCACTTTGAGTCTGGTTGGAAACTGAAGTTGGGGGATTTCTGTTATCTGTATTCCCACTCCCGGACCAAACCAAGCACTTTGGTTTCCATGACCTCTGCTGCCTGTGCATAAATTGCCCCACACCTTAACTGTTTATTTGCCCCAAAGTAAGGGAACTTCTGGCTTAGGGCTGCCAAGCTAATAAGCCCTCAAAGCTACAGCTTATGACTGCTTTCTAATTAACTTAACCAGGAACATCTCATGGTGTTACATCAACCAAACCCAGAAGCCCATTTGCACAATGGCCTCTAGTCACTAATTGGTGAGCCTCTGGTGAAGAGCATCCACACGTGGAGCAGGCTGTTGAAGCCTCCAAGTGTGCCTGCCCTCACCAGGAGTTCATTAATCATTCATCAGGTGCCCCACATGTTAACCAACATTTACCAGACACTTACCTGAAGCATCCGGGACAGGAGCAATAGCACCTCTTCTGGTGCTCTGGGGTCGTTTGAGGTGCCACACAAATGCCCTGGCACCTCAGATGACTACAGGCATGGCTGCAACTGCGCATGCACAGAGCATCAGCATTGTCAAGGTGATGGCACTGACATGCACATAGTCATGGAGGGTGCTGCAGCCAAACTGGCAGCGCCCAGAGGAGGACGAGCCCCTGGATCAAATCAGGTAAGTATTCAATTGTGGGGGGAGAGAATGGTCAAAGTTGACTAGCGCTCCAAGTGTAAGCTCTAGTCAATGTTGGTTAATCACACTCGTTTCCCATCTAGTGGACAGGAAAGGAAGTGCGAAAATGCCCCAGGTTTTGTTCTGGTTCTTCAGCTTCAGCCCCTCATGGATAGAGACAACTATGCCACATTGAATCTCCAGACCAGACTACTGTAATGTGCTCTACATGGGGCTAATCTTGAAGATGACCAAAACTCTTGAAATATGCAGCCTGCATACTGATGGGAATTTGTGGCCAGACACACATCACACTGATCCTGAAAGATCTGCACTGGTTTTCAATTTGCTACTGAACCTTATTCAAGGTCTTGATGTCGACATATAAACATCTTGGGTCTCAAATAGCCAAAGGAGTGCCTTTTCCCATACACATTTGACTGTCTATTAAGATCAGAAGTGGAAGTCATTCTTGTAGTTCTGCCACCAACAGAAGCATATGGGGTGATGGCTCCCAGGCTTTGAATAACCATCCACTGGAGATACACCAGGTGCAAACATTATATGGTTTTTAGCACCTGGCTAAAAATATATCTTAGTACAGAGTGATCTCAACTAGAACTGATTATGCTCATAACTGGAACAATGATAAACACCTACAGAGGATGATTGGTTGATTAAAGTGATTGATTTTGCTGATAAATTGACCAATTTATTGAAAAACAAGACTGTGGGTAAGTTTATTAAAAACTGGAAACCCTTTATGAACTTTCTACAAGAACTAGAAATTAGCTTATAATTACTGGATTTGAAGACTAGTAGATTAAAGGAGACAGGCTGGAAGACGGGAGAAAACATGGACAAAGAACAGGAAATACAAAAGAAGCTTTAGAAGAAGCTGGAAGTTAATAATTTATAAGAACAATTGGTTATGTATCTAAGGGTGTTTCTGCACATGCCTCCGAGAAATGGATTTCTTGGCGATCCGACCTCCCGAGGATCCGCCCCAAATAGGGACAGATCCTCGGAGGCCCTGCGTGTCTGCACACATGCAGGGAAGACGGATTTGGCCAGCCAGATCCACTGGGTGCAGTGCGGAGTCCACAGCACCCATTCCAAAGGGGATCCAGCCCCCGTGCCACCGACGCCACTGACGCCACCCCCAGAGCCGCAGGACTGGAGCATGCAGCTGCCAGTCACCACACGTTTCCGGTGGCGTGTGGGGGAGGGTGGAAGGAGGCAAACTGGCCTGTTTCTGCCCTCCCCAAGATAGCGGCCACAGGGACATCCATCCCTTCACCTATCCATGTGCAGAAGCATCCTGCTTCCACACAGATCCAGGCAAAGGGATGGATTGAAGACCTAATATTTTAGGTCTTCATTTAGATCTGCTTTGCGGTGGCAAAACCCGATTTAGAGATGGATCTCACGTGCTGAAATGCAGAAGTGGCCACCTCCAAATATCCCGAATGAGGTCTCCAGTGCAGAAGGTAAGTGCCAATGGGTCTTAAATGTGTCTTAAAACTCACATTAATCTGGTTTCCATGGCTGGTGCAGAAACACCCTAAAAGTCCCCTTGTGGGAACTTGATTATTTTTTTATGTTTATTTAAAAAACAAGAAATATTTTATATACACAAATATACATACCTTAGCTTCCTCTGAATTATTTTTGTTTTTTTAAATGTTCTTTTTATTAAACCTTGTGACCCACCCTGGAAACTCTGGGTTAAGTCTGGGACACGTACGCACACACTTGTGCACACAGAGAGAGAGAGATACGATGGGTATTCCTTAAATGATAGGGAGGGGATCTTTTCACTACTTTTGAAGCTCTGCAGCTTTATTATCAGAATTACAATTTTTCATCTTGTCATGAGAAAATGATTTTCATCCTTGAGATCATGAAAGCTATTTCAAGCATGCCTATTCCACACCACACTAGCCCGAAACATGTCTGTTTGCTCACAGTGGCCTGGGTTACCAGTAGAATACAAAAAGGGCCACCTACTTTGCTTACAGTTCATCCTAACACATGAGCTGCTGGTCCAGTATATTACCTGGTATGCTGCGTGAATTGCTTACAAGCAGTCCACACTTGGAGTGGGCTATAACCCCCATGTTTCTGCCATAGCCTGCTCCAGCACCTCATCTGGTACAGACAAAGTAGTCACCTGGAGGTGTAACCTTCCAGGAGACAGCTCCATAGTGTGACCTAGCAGCCCAGTGCTGACACAGCCTTAGTTGTGATCACTGATACAGCTGAGTGGAAAGAAGTCCACTAGAAAACTGAAAAATGGTACAGGAATTTGAGGAAGACTTCCATCTAAAGGTAGGTCATGTAGATTAACTCAACCAAAGTAATGCTAGAAAAAGTCATCCTCTGAGCCTATGAATCTCTTTGTTTCTTGCTAGGCATTTCCCCCACCATAAACAGTCACAGCAGAAAACTGGTACACATGCCTGCCAAAGTACTGGTCATAGTTTAGTAGTGCTTTACAGTTTTGTCTTTTATTCTTTTGTTTTCCTTTTATTCCAGCACACCATCTTTGCTTATTCCAAGAAAGACATTAATAAATTAATGTAAACATTTAGCATGGCCGAAAATACAGGGGTGCAAAAATAAATGAAATGAACTTATATTTTGTTTCCATCTTTTCTTTGGGCATGTCCCCATAGGGGCTAAAATCCAGGGTGGATTTGGATTATGCATTGGGGGTTCCCATTAAATCTCCCAATACTCTGAATCCACTCTGGATTTTTCAACCCTGTCCCCATGTCAGTTTTCTTTCTCTGGATTTTCTGGGGAAAATACAGGGAACAAAAATCCCTTTTTAAACAGGGCTTTTCCGGCTGACTCGGATTAAAGTCGAGTGAAGGAGGACAGCTGGGTAAGTGAGCGGGGTGTGTGTGTGCATGGAGGGGAGGCTGCCCCTTGGATGCAGCTCCCCTCTCACTCACCCGGCCGCCGGCTGTCCTCCTTCACTTGGCTTTAAACCAACCCAGCCTTTTCTTTCCCCCAGTGAAACAGGAGGAGGGAAAAGGAAGGAAGGCAGCCGAGGACATTGATAGGAGGAAGCTGGCAGCAGCTGCCTTCCTTCCTTTCCCCTCCCCCTATTTCAACAGGGGATGCGCGGAGAGGAGGCCACCCCTCAGATGTGGCACCCCCTCGCTCACTTACCCAGCCGCCAGCTGTCTTCCTTCGCTTGGCTTAGGATGTTAGGAGGAAGAAGCTGGTGGCAGCGGCAGCGGCAGCTTACCATGCTGTGCCACTTGCAGGTGTGCTTGGGCACACCGGCAGGTTCCATGGGAACAGCCAGACATGTGCTCGGTGCTGTTCCCGGCTTCCAACCCAACCTGCAACCGAACCTGGAGCAAACCTGGATCAGAAGAATCTGGGTTTGCTCTGGATTTATGCTAGGTGGGAACACGGCCTTTGATAAACAAAGTTCCAGCTATTACACATCAAATTATTTGTTAAACCCAACACATTGGGTTGCCACCATTGCCAGGTCTCTGTAATCATCTCCATAATGGAAGTGATTCACACCTTGCCAGTTTCTAAGAAAGCACTGGTGAGGTTAGGAATAGATATGGCATCCTGAAGTGCAGACACAGGATCTATTCCCCATCATCACTTCTCCAGGAGGTTTTATCAGGTAAGTAAAGCTGCAAAAAAAAAAAAAAAAAAAGCCCTAAGCTGCTTTTGAAGCACTTATTTTTACTGTGGCAAGGTTGTCATGAGATGTTACAGGTGGCTCATTAATTGTGCACATGTGAAACCTTGCAATGCTCCTAGGCCACAGACTATGAATGGTCCTGTACCCTGAGCACACAATAGAGTGCTTCACTTATAATCTACCTGAAGTATTTTCACACTTCTCTTCCCCTCTGCTGGATGGGAAAGGGGTGTGATTAACCAATGTTGAGTAGCACTCGCACTTGGAGTGCTAGTCAGCTTTGGTCATTCCCTCCCCCTGCAATCAAGTACTTACCTGATTCAGTCTGGAGGCCAGTCCTCCTCTGGATGCCACCATTTTGGCTGTGGCGCCCTCTGCACTGGTGTGTGCATCAGCGCCATCACCCTGACAATGCTAACGCTCTGTGCGTGTGCAGTCACAATAACATCTATGGTCATCTGAGGTGCTAGAGCACTTGCATGGAACCTCAAACAACCCCAGAGCACCAGAAGATGTGTGAATGCTCCTGCCCCGGATGTTTCAGGTAAGTGTCTGGTATACGTTGGTTAATGTGTGGAGTACAATTTCATGCTCCACACCTAATCAATGATTAGTGAACTTCTGGTGAGGGTGGGCATGCTTGGAGGCTGTAACGGCCTATTCCACGTGTGGATGCTCTTCACCAGAGGTTCACTAATTCTTGACTAGACGCCATAGAACAGGCCTCTGGACTGCACTGTGCAAATCTACCTGATCTGGTAGGAAAATGGGAGCTTCCACAACCACTTCCTGCACTTTCTGAAGTTCCCAGTACAGTGTTCCCTTTGCCAGGAGCAGAGGCAGACATACGAGCAGCACACCACTGCCACTGTGAGTGATGTCTTATTGAATAAATATCACTCAAAGAGTGATCTTTGTTTACAGTGCAGGTTCTACCAGGATACAGAAATCTGCCTACCTGTATGTAGACACAACCAGGTTGAAGGCAATTATGTATGTCATAATACGTGGTTATTACACACTGTTATCAGACTAAGCTAAGTGGTGGAGCAAACTGCCTGGAAACCAGAGGGTTGCCATTTCAATCTCCAGTCTCTCTCTAGGAGTAGGTAATGGCAAACCACTTCTGTGTCTCTGCCAAGAAAACTGCATGGAGATGCCCAGAGAGGTGCCCCTGCAGTCGACCAGAATCAGTCACAACTCAGTGGTAGCCAAGAACAACAAGTACACATTACTACTATGGAAAATATTAAAACATTGTTTAGACAGTGATCATCACTATCAGTGAGAAAATTATCTGTAACTCATAACTTGGTGGCAGCGTAACTTTCTGGCAAGCAGAGGGTCACATGTCTGCCAGGAAAACTGTATGAAAGTGTCCATGTAGTCCCCAGTGTCAGCATCAGTCAATGGTACCTAACAGAGAAAACAGTCCAGATATTATGGCTTTTTTAAAAAATGAGAGCATAGTCAGCTTCTCCATATGTCTTCAGTTGGTTCTTTTAAAGGTCAGGTTTTGAACAAGATGGAAAAAGGGTTGTTCTCATTAGAAGTAAGGCACAAGCTTATGCTGAGCTTAATCCTGAGGTCTGTGAAAATAATGCTGATGTTAAGTAATTAATTATATATTCTTTACCACTTAGAATTCTAATTACACTGCAGGATATACATTGAACTTTATTTGATGAGCCTCAAGCATCTCATTAAGGAAAAGAACTTGCAGCCATAATTTTTATTTTATGAATGGCCCAGAATCATATACACAGCTTGTATCAATTATATTCCACACTCCAAAGCCCAATAAACTCACCCAGACCTAAGAGACTTAGTGGTAACTAAGAATGGTTCAAGAGGATCAATAGACATCTGAATCAATAGAATATGAGGACATAGACCAGAGGGATTTTCGCACTGCAACGCGTTCCAAACGGAACGCGTGCAGGCGGGCAGCTTAAGACACTTCCGGGCGCTTTTACCGTTCACACACAGACGCTCCGGCGCGTCTGTGTGTGAACGGTAAAAGCGCCCGGAACTGTCTTGGCCCGGCAAAGGCCGGCCAGGGGCGGGGATTCGGCCGGCAGCGCTGCCGTCCATTGGGTGAGAGCACCCAAGGGGCGGGCAGCACTGTCAAGCCACCCGCCCCGTGCTTCCTGCCAGCTCTACGGGCCCGGATCGGGCCCGCGAGACCTGGCACGAAGATGCCCGGGCACCCGGGCACCCATCATGGGGCCCGGGGCAAGGCCCCTATGGGGCAGGACCCCTTTGAAGATCAGAGCCCCTGGCTCTGATCTCCAAGGGCTCGCCCCGCGCCCCGATCTCGCCCATCTACGGGCTGCAGGCGCCTGGATCTAGGCGCCTGCAGCCCGCAGATGAGTCCCCCCCGCCCCCCAATCCCCAAAACCCCCACCCCCAACCACCCTCCGGCCCGGATCGGGCCCATCTTCGCTCTGTGGGTGCCCACAGCGGGGCACCCAGAGAGCGAAGATGTTTCCCCCCCTCCCCCAGAGCCCTGGGAGGACGCGTGCGCGACGGAGGACTTACCTCGTCGCCGTCCAGCGTCCAACTGAGGGTGGCATTGTGGGATCGCGCAAGACGCAGCCCACCTAGGCCCCCTATTGGACAAGCAGTTCACGTGAACTGCTTGTCCAATAGGGGGGCTAGGTGGGCTGCGTCTTGTGCGATCCCACAATGCCACCCTCAGTTGGACGCTGGACGGCCACGAGGTAAGTCATTCCTCGCGCGCGCGTCCTCCCAGGGCCCTGGGGGAGGGGGGGAAACATCTTCGCGGTGAAGGTGCCCCGCTGTGGGCACCTTCACCGCGATGATCGGCCCGATCCGGGCCGGAGGGTGGTTGGGGGTGGGGGTTTTGGGGACTGGGGGTGGTGGTGGCTGATCTGCGGGGCACTCGCGCCCCGCAGATGGCCTCGATGGGGGCGGGGGGGACCCTTGGGGGACCGGAGCGATGCGCTCCGGCCGCCCAAGCCGTTCCTCGCCCCCAGCGAGCCCAACATCGACCTCCTGCCACCCCAGAAAGGGGCGACAGGACGCCGATGCTGGTGGCTCCTTCCCGGGTCCGGCAGCCCCAATGGGGCTGCCGGACCCGGGAAGGAGCCACGTCCCGGCGGCCGTCGGAGGCGACAGACGGGACCCACCGAATCGGGGTTCCCCTGTGCCATCTGCCAGGGTCACTGACCCTGGCAGACAGGAAAGGGGAACCCCGATTCGGTGGGTCCCGTCTACCGGCTTCGCCGCGCCGGCACAATCGCCGGCCCGGCAAGTCGGTCCCTGGGGGCGTGCCGACGGCTGTCAGGGAGAGAAGCGTGCGAACGCTTCTCTCCCGGAACGCGCCGGGGCGGCTCGTCCGCGTTCGAACGCATGCAGAGCACTTTAAAGTGCTCTGCATCCGGAACGCGTGGAGGACAGCTCCGGACACGAGGCGGCGCAAGCCCCGCTCGGGCAATGCGTATGCCTCGTCCGAAGCTGTCCTCCACGCGTTCGGAAAAGGCCAATGCGAAAAGGCCTCAGACCTATGCTTTGCTTGCACAAGATGCTGGTTAATCACCAGCATCTTCAGAGTTGCCTGGGAACAACAATCTGGGCCTGAAATTTGGGATAGCTGGAAGTACTGTTCTCAAGACATCACACCAGTTCTTCAACTCCACTGGCTCCAAAGCAAAAACACTGAGTTTAACCTTTAAAATACTGAATGGTTTGGGACCAGATTACCTGAAAGAGCTCTTTCATAACCTTACATAGAACCTTTACACATTGAGCCTTGCACACCTTTTGCCAAATATGGTATGCCCCACCCCCTTAGTGCACTTTGTCCACATAAGACAAAGTAGGGGACCTTTTTAAGGAAGTCCACAACTGTACTAGTGACGGTATTCTGGACTACAAAAGGCATGACGAGAGCCTGCTGCTGTAAATTGGAATATGATGGGGAACCGGTTATGGTGGCACTCCTAGAAGTGAGTATGCTATGAATTGGGCCTTTCTAGAAACTGTGAAATCTAGGAATGATTTCCGATCTGCAAAGACTCCACAACAACTTTGAGCAGGCAGCCAGGAATGGGCCTCAATGTACTATCCTTTGAAGCTGCTAGAGTGATCCAGCATGGCCTGCATTCTTCAGCCCATCTTCAGATCTGACTGCCCATACCTTCTATTTCTATCCATTTTGTTTGGGGACTTTCTATTCAGGAAAGTCCAAATGGAGGGTGGAAAGTCTATCAATAAAATGGATAGAAATGAAAAGATGTGAGCAGTCTGACCTGAAGATAGACATGAAGAAGGTTTAAAGTGAAAATGTGACCTTGGCCTAGAAAAACCCCATTTTCCTGATTTTAATTTGTTTTATCCAATTGTTTTTTTTATTTCAATAAATTTACACTTTGAACTGTGCTTTTAATATTGTCCATTGACTTTTGGTTTTAGTGAATAAATAAAGCCATTTCACCAGACTGCAGCAGAGGAAGAAATCTAGAATTATTCAGATTGAGAGAATGGGTTCATTTGGTTGTATCATAGGAATGACTACATAATATTAAGCTTTGGTTGCCAAGTTTGCTTGCTTTCATTTCCCCTCATTTTTCTTTTCTGATAGTACCAGATCATGGGTAGCACCTGAGGCCCAAAAAGTAAAGGGTTGGGATTAATCAACAGGGAAAGTCTGGGTTGGAGCACAAGTGGTTGGTGGCTGGAGACTAGAAGCACAACCAAAGATAGTTCTAAGAATCTTGGTCCCACTCAGGCAGTATGGATTTCATATGCATGTTTGCTTGAAGAACTGGAAGTAAAGACTCAAACCTTTTTTGTAGATCCAGATGTAAGGTCCCTGGTCTGGATCCTGAGCCTCCTCATCCACCCATTAATGTGGATCAAGGAAACCTCGCCTTCTGCTCCATTTGTCAGGCTTCATCTGCACAAGAAGGAGCCAGACCTGAGGCCTTTTCGCACAGGCCTTTCCGGTACACGTGGAAGACAGCTCCGGACGAGGCATTCGCATTGCCCGAGTGGGGCTTGCGCCGCCTCGTGTCCGGAGCTGTCTCTCGCGCGTTCCAAATGTAGAGCACTTTGAAGTGCTCTACATGCGTTCGGGCGCGGATGAACTGCCCGCAGGCGTTCGGGAGGAGAAGGATTCGCGCTTGCTTCTCGCTCCCGAACAGCCGTGGGCCCGCCTCCCCCGCCGGCGCAGGTTTGGCAATCAGCTGTTTGACAATCAGCTGATTGCCGATCTGCCTCCGCAGCTGTCTCCGCGCCCCTGGCCGGCCTTTGCCGGCCAAGACAGTTCCGGGCGCTTTTACCGTTCACACACAGGCGCGCCGGAACGCGTTGCAGTGCGAAAATCCCTCTGGATTATTTATTTATTTTATTTATTTATTTGTATTTCTATCCTGCCCTATACCCAAAGGTCTCAGGGCGGGTTACAATATTATATTAATCTTAGACAGGTCCCTGCCCTCAGGCTTACAGTTAAAAGGTCCTTAATCCTGATCTATAATAGATGCATTAAACTGGGTCTATAGGAAGACTAAGGCCTTTGTTCTGGATCACAGAGGTGTGAAGATGGATTCTAATACTGGATTTGTATTTATGATAATTTTTAAAGATGTTTTGAGTGTTGATGTCAATGTGTTATTGTACTTAATAGTAGCATCTTCAGTGTATACACTCTTAAGCAGTCTTACCAAACATAACTAGAGATTAAGACAGTGATGGCAAACCTTTTGAGCTCGGTGTGTCAAAATTCACAAGAAAACCTAGCTTATCTTGGGTGCTGTGTCACTTCTAGAAATATCCATAATTTGTGATATTTGTAGCTCTAGTAAAAAAGTTATATTTTTGATATATGTATTTTATTAAAAGCAAAAACAAATAATTCTTTACATTAGTGACTTTTGTTGCTAAACCTTCAATTGAAAGTTGGTATTTCATACACTTCAAGAACAAGCAAGCACTACACTTTTCAGGTGCCAGGGTGACCATGTGTGTCACCCAAAAGGGCTTGGCGTGTCACCTGTGACACACGTGTCATAGGTTGGCCATCACCGGATTAGGATGACATACATATTACATCCGAGTGTAAAATGGACATTCACCCCATGTGTTTCCACAGTTCTGAAATAGCATGCAATCATATGTGGACAAATGCAGTGAGCCCCCAGTTTCACAAGGTTGAGGCTAAAAGTCTATTAAATCTGTGAGTTCCCTGCTGCACTCATCATTCTTTCCCCTGCTTTCCTACTCCATCACTGTTGCTCATCCCATTTCCTCCACCCCCACTCATCTCATTTCTACCAACCTCATTATCACCCATCCATCACTGTTCTTCCTTCTCATCTCTCTACCCTTCTTCCCTCTCACTATCCCATCCACCCACACCATGACTGAATATAAAAGTATGACCTGTTATGTATCTAAGAATGATGTAGTAAGATTTTCAAGCTGTCCTTCTGCTACAGATTCGTACATATCACTACATAAGCTACCTCATAGGATTGTTATAGCTACCATATGTGGAAGATGATCATAGATTCCTTAAAGAAGGATTGATATAAGCATATAATAAATTAATCTGTGGCCTTGCCTCCACTTAAAGTTTGGAACCCCACACCCCACACCCCACCCCCAGTGGAATGATGTACCCATCAGAAAGTGAGACTCACACCTGAGGCACCCATAGCTCAGGGCGTGAAATCACGTTTTACAGGGAACACCATGTCCTTCACCACAGCATGCAACTGTTCATGCCAAAATGAAGACTGGATGTAGCCGGATGGGGTCTTCTTCTGAAGCATCTGCCCCCAGATACTTCTCATGTTGAAAATAGAGACACAGCCTCTTTTGCAATAATAATGTTAATTTTTATTGGCTAAACATACTATTGTTGTCAGTCAACAGTTGTGTAAAGCATCACTATACTCACACTCTGCTTGGAAAAGTTCTGTCATTTTGCTAGCATGGTTTTACTAGTGGAGCCATTATCAAACAGGGCTTCCGCATTTTTGTTAGTGAAGCCATTACCAAACATTCAGCTGTCATTCAACTATCCAGGTCCTATGACATTCAACTGTCTACACCAACCAAGTTCTCATCTTGAGTCCAAATTGCACACTAAGTGCTGAAGAATATCCACAAATAAGAAAGAACAAGAATATCATCCAAAATTGATATTCATGAAATGCATCTGAGGTTCAAAAGCTATAGTAACACAAATGAGAATAAGGTTGGACCCAGTTGATCTCCTATTGGAGCTTCATCTTTGATCTCCCAACTACATTTTGACACATTGCTGATCAAAATGATGTTCATGGAGTGTGGAAATAATTGGAAACTTAGGGATATTCCTGTGTTATGAAATTAATGCCTATATGATAAAAGAATATATGCAGAGTATAAAAGGCTTCATTTAATGACAAATTTGTTATGCTATGTTGCAATAATGTGGTTGCAAGTAGGAGTACACAAGAATATTCTCTGAAAGAGGAACTAGTGCTTTGCCTTGTATAGATTAATCATATTTCCTGACAAGTGAACAAATGTAATATAAATATATTTGTGCAAGCAGTTTTGATCAGCTTGATGCTTCCACTGTGCACATATGAGTGCTTTGAATAAAATCATGTACCTGTGCTTGAAAGAGTCTCTTCTTTTACAGGAGAACAAAGGCATAAGAACTTAAGCAATATTCTGTTGGATCAGATTATGGCCCATCTAATTCAGCAGCCACATAGTTGCGCATGGAAATCCACAAGCGGGGCACTAGCATATACCTGCCCTGCTTACAGTATCCCAAATAGGGATGTGCACAAATATTCCTAACATTTGTTATTCATAGGAATTCAGCCATTTGTACACTAATCACATGTTACAACATTCGTACAATAACATTCATGCAAATAGTTCAGACATTCATTAAATTGGAGATATGCATCAGATATGTATATGAACGGATATGTATCCAATATGAACGGATACATATCCAATACGAATCTATTCATATCGGAGAGTCATATGAATACATTTGGATCAAATAGAATCCTACTATATTCGAAGGGGATCTATTCAAATGAATACAACTTTTCTAACGTTCAATTCATTATGGCCGCATTCCTATTACAAGCTTAATACGGTTTCCCTAAACCAAAATAATAGAACCGGATGCAAACGCAAATTTGCATGATCCCATTACTTTCAACTTAATTGCGTTCGATCCAGATTCTAAGGATTGTACATGGCATACGTGACTCAAGGGGGGACTCAAGTGGCTACTTTCTAAAAGCCGGTTTTTGGAGCTGCCCTGCTCTCTTCCTCCTGGCGTGAACACGCCACCCATAAGGGACCCATTCAGGGAGCCTAGCTGGGTGGCTGGGTGGCTGCCGCTTGCCTGGATGGAGGAAAAACAGCTACGGGCAGCCAGCGATTCTTTCCCCTCCTCTCCCCATTGCCCAGGGCACACAGCAGCAGCGGCAACTCAAGCCCCCTTTGTCTGCTCACTGCCACAGACTTAAAAACATTGACACATCTCCCAGAACCTGCAGCTGCTTTCCTTTCCCTTTCTAAAGGTCAGAACTCCAAAGAGCTAGAATTGCGCAAAATTGCAACATTGTTATCAGGTGTGAAGTGGGTGGATTGCTACAGTGTAGCGGCTGCTGTAAGGGGTGAATTTTTACAGTAAAATCACTATCTTTGGAAGCAAGCTATTGGGGGAGGGAAACCCTAAACATGCATTCTCATCCCACTAAAACAGTATGGTTCCCACAGTAAGAAATGAAAACCGTTTCAAATGCACGAACCGGAGTGAGGCCTGCTGAAATGAGTGTTAACATTTACAATGCTTTGGGGCTATTTAACACACAGAAAGCGTGTTAAGCCAACCTGACATGGGGACTGCAAGGATCGAAACTGTTTTGAAACTGTTTTAAGCTTGTAATGGGAATTCACCCTACGAATCAAACATCCCCCCCAAAAAAAACCTTTTGTGCACATCCCTAATCCCAGAAGCTGGCCTCCAGAGTCATGTTGCTTCCTTGTCAGAGAAAGCACATAGACAGTGTGTGGATTGCCTTGTCTGAGCTCTTTCCAAGCTTTTTGCCAACACCATAACTTGTAGAAGTGAGTTAAGTTTATCAATATGCAAAGGGAAGGGAAGGCTCATTTAGCTGTCTTGGCTTTCCCTGACTGCCCTTGCATGAGTTGTTGTGTTCAAACTTAACTTCTAAATTAAGGGTTGAATGCAGTTTTGTTTGTGGTCTCCAATATGAATTGAAAAGGACTTTGCAGCATGCAGAATTGGTTGCTGAAGAATGAATGAAAAGCACCTACATAGGGCAAATGGTACATTTTCAGTCCGTGGCTCTTTGCTAAATTAATCTTAAGCACACAAAGTGCTTAGAAGAGATGACTTAAGTCATATCTTCACAAGAATATCAGGATGATCTCACCTATCCATCCACATCAAGGATGCCCATGTCCAGACCATCCTGGCAATAATATCAGTATGCAATTACCCCAATACGGAAAAAAGAAGTTTGATAGCACAACCCTCTGCTATTTCTCCCACCTTTCAAACACCCTGGGCCCGAACAATGAGTACTTTACATTGTGAGAAACTATTAGGAAACTTGAGCCCAATACCTGAGCATGAACAACTCTGGGCTCCTCCCTGCTATTTCATTCCAAATACACAGGCACAAAGCTATGCATGGACCAGAACAGGACACCATGGCCATGAGGCTCTGTAGACAATGCAGAAGGGCCAGAGAGAGCTCTTAGCAGATGTTATGATGGTGAAGTTAAATGCACTGTCATCAGGTACGAATGTGAACATAGCCTTGGAGTAATGTATGGTCCAAAAAGAGTGCAATGAAGCCCCCTGTGCATGAGATCTGCCTGCCACAGAGTATGACTTGGGGCTTTATTTAGGGTAGGATTCCTGTAACTAGTAAAGGAAATATTCCAGCCAGTATTGCTTGTAATGTAAGCAACACCTGCTTAACCGTCCTCTTCAGTACAAATGTTAAAAAACACAGAAGTCCTACTCTCTTCTCTATATAGTAACCTTACTATATTCCTCTGAATGTACTCCTGTGAAGGAAGGAGTGTGAGTTTTATTTTAAGTATGTTTTAATGTTCGATGTTTTATTGTATGCCCTTGGACCTTCAGGTGAAGGGCAGAATACAAATGTAATAAGCAAATAAATAAATATTCTACTTCTTGCACTAGTAACAGTTGCTCTTTCCTTCCCTGTTGCCCTGTGAACTCTTTTGCTCAAAATGAACAGGGCGGTGGAGTGCTCTTCTCTGGCACTGCCACCAAATCCACAAAGCTGTTCCCTTTAAAAGAGGGGAAGAAAGGGAGAGAGCCATGAAAGTGGGAAGGAAATGGCAGGCTGTCAGCATAAGCATCACAGTCGAAGGCTGCGGTTCCTATTCCTTCGCCCAGTCTCAGATGGTTCACTAGGAACAGAATATGGCATTTGAAATGATGTGGATTAAATAAAAAGGAAGAGGCAAAATGCATCACATTGAGGCAAACCACCTCGGTGTAGATGGCGCCTGACTTTTCCACACAGAGACATAAATTTACCATAAAATATAAAGACAAGGATGAAGATGATCAATAAGGTGCTTTTAGGAAATAAAATCATATAAGATATTCTAGGCAAGGGAAATGGGAGTAAAGAAGGTGATTTTAGGAAATGTGCCTAGGCTGTTGGGAAGCCTTGCAGAAGGTTTTCATGAAAGGACCAAAGTGAAGGCAGAAGGAACTGAGACCTTATGATGTTATCCAAAACTAGAAATGGGATGAGGAAAAGTGCGGCGGGGGTGGGGTGGGGGTGGCATCAACTTTGTATGGAAGTGTAAGCAAAATAAAGAATCATTGTTACATCACTTTCACCTCCTCTTCTCCTAGAAGAACAAAAACAGGGACGCTTATTTTTTCCTGACCCAACATGAGGCCTGCTTCTTAAGACCTGCTTCCCCTGACATCAGTTCCCTGCTGTTTCCCTGGCTTTTTGTCCAAACTGGCCCTGGGGGCCTCTCTCTGCAGCCTCGGGGGATGAGGAGGATGTGAATACTTTGCACAGGTCCTCTGTTCTGAGGTTGAATGGGTACAGAACACTTATCAAGAGCTCTAGAAGAAAGAAAGAAAGAAAGAAAGAAAGAAAGAAAGAAAGAAAGAAAGAAAGAAAGAAAGAAAGAAAGAAAGAAAGAAAGAAAGAAGGGGAGGGGGAGGGAGGGAGAGGGAGAGGGGAAGAGGAAAAGAAGAAATTTGACGGTTTTACTGCACTTTGCTTACAACAGATATTTCTCTTTCGTATTGTAACATTATAATTTGTTTTAATGAGAGAAATAAAGAAGGTAAGCAGACAATGCGGTGTTCTTTAAACAAAACTGGTGTTCTCCAACAGTTTATGGTTGCTGTTGCCTTTTGACAGAGATATATTGTGAAGTTCAGTTACCTTACCAAGAAAGGTTTGTTGTTGCTGCTGTTGTTTTACTGGAACAGTCATTGGATGATGTGACTAAGCCTCTTGAAAACTTTAATCCACCTGCTTTTCTAAAATTATTTTTAGATAAAATCGATGGTACAGGTCTGAGCAGTTAAAAAATCGACACAGAGAACAGCAAAATGGGAATACTAACATTTCACTTTCCTTCTCTTTAAGAAGTTAGTTTAGCAAACTGCAAAACAAGAGCAGGAAATTGATTCTTCAAAGAGGAAAAACAAACTGATAACCAGCTGGTATACTGGGAACATCAGTCTTCTAACAATATACCATCCTTTGTCTTAACCAACAAATGGTTTATCCTGAATAGTTGGCATCTTTGTGTCACTTTGGTTCTGTCCCGTTGGAAAATATTCTTGTTTTATATTTCTTTCTCCCTTCCAAGGAATCTCCTTTTGTTTCATGCAGGAGAATACATGGATGGCTTGCATCCTTCTATGGCAGCTATGACTAAAGCAGGAAAGATAGGAATGTGGCATACTGTAATTAAAAGCCCCTTTTCCCACCACGTAAATCACAATCTGATCCTGGCGCACAACAGTATGGATTCAAAGGGTGATACTGCAGGGCTGGGATAGGAGTGGTGGTCCCAGTAACTAATGTACTGGAGAAGGTCTCCCTTGCTATTCATGGAGTTCTTCCTTGGTTCTAGACCTTCACTCTTCCATCTTATTGCTCCTCTAGACCATCTCAGCCTCAGCTAGTAAAGACAGTATTATTCAGAATCATTGGGAGTTTGAAGGCCTCTTCTACACTCTTTGGAGGAAAGATTCAAGCAAATCTATTAAGGAACCTGTGGCCTATTTGCACTTAGGCCTCTGGTATGCAATTAGGATAGCTCTGGTACAGCTTTTCTAGCTGGAAAAGCCAAAAAGACATAGCAAGAATTATTGATTTTCTATGTATTCTGCATGCACTGAACATAGTAGATGCACATGTCCTTTCTACACTTGGCCTTATTGTAGAATGTATCTTGGGATTGCAATCTGCTGGCCACAAGCTTCACCTGGGGCCTTCTGCAATGACCCTAGCCAGGGATAGATTGCATCAAAGCCCAGCACCTCTGCTTGGAGACTCTTTCCACTATTTATAAATCTCCCAAGCCTCTTCCTGGTGCCTGAAATCCACCCCCAGCTATGGAGTGCACCTTCATTATTGTCTTCTTCCCTTTCAGTGGGCTTCACTTTCAACTACCACCAAGTGTAGTGCTTTCAGCTATTGACACTTTCACTTCTTAAAGAGGCAGAGCTCTTTCACTTGACTCCCCTTGCTTATATATATCTGAAACACAGCCAATCTGGTGTTCTTTAAACAAAACACAAGGTTTTATTGTTAACACATGAGACTTGAAACGTAATCATTCAGTTCATTTTCAAATAAATACTCTTCCCTTCCTACTCCTACTCCTTCTCCCAGGATTTCTCACTTTTCCCAAAGGTGTATGAATGTTCCCTCCTAGACAATCTACAAAACAAGAACAAGAAAAGAACAGCCTTTTATACCCGCCTGGTAAGCCTGGACCCTCTCTGATTGGCTGTTGTGTGGGCTAACTCATCCCCCTACTTTCTCTTGGGCTAGTGAGCTCTGCCCCTCTCTCACTGTCATAACTACTAATTCAATACCAGGCACTACCTATACATACTTACCACAGCAAGATCGTCACACCTTCCATAAGCTGTACTAGAATGCAAATAGCAGGTCCCCATTCTGGAATATATTCCAGAATAAGGTCAAGTGCAGAAAGGCCACATTAAAGGTCACAACATATGCGTGGGCTGTTCTTTTTATGGTGAAAAAGAAACCTAATGTACACACATTTTGAGGTCTTGATGAAGAAAAGTGGCTGGGATCTAAATTTGGAAATGAATTTCATTTTCAGACATCTAGCAGTGATGGCATGTTAGATTTTCAGGTTTGACACCAGAGTCTTAAGCTGAACCCCCATGAGGGCAGGAGGCAGCCAAGAGAGGAGGCAATATGTGTGAAATGTGCACAAGCTCCCTCTGGGGGTAGAGACAATGTGAAGAAACAATGTCCATCCTGTGGTCCCTAAAGCTTTGCAACTGGAATGAAAGTTCTGCAGCTACAAGGTTTCCAACTGGTTCTGCTTTTGTGTCATTTTTAGGTTCACTTGCTTGGCTGAAAACTGGACTAGTAAGTCACTTATTTTGTTGACTCTACACAAACTGAGAGGAGGAAAGACTACTTTGGATCCAACAACTGTCCAAGGCCGCGTCCCCATGTAAGCCATTAGGAGTGGGATCAGAATGCATGGGATCGAGAGCAGGTCCGAGATCGCTCCCAGCCTGCCTCCATGCCATTCCTGGCAAAGCGGGCTAGGTGCGGGTTGGGTGCGGATGGAGATGTCCCCATGCAAACCGCACCAAACCCTGGCACGGGGGAGCAGTGCCACCTCCTCTCCGCCCCCTCTTTCCTCATTAGAAGCCAGACTGACGTCAGCTCACCCCCCTCCCTTAGTGCTACAGAAAGCCAGGACTGCGCTGGGCGGCACAGGAAAAAAAGGTTAAAATAAAGCTTAGTTCATAATAATAAATTTATAAATAATTTTAAAAGACCAAAAGCCGCTACGAGTTAGGCACTTGAGCAGTTTTTCACACCATCGCTCCACCGGGAACCACAAGAATGCCCACCAAGTTTAAAAGGGAGAAAATCAAGCCTATATTTCATGATCGCCTTGGTGATCAGCAAACAGAGGTTGAAATTTTTTGGAACTGGAACAAAAATCAAGCCATTGCCCTGCCTGCCTCTGCAATTGGGAAATAGGGGTGGAATTTTTGCCATGGAAAATGCACAAAAATTAAGCCAGTATCCTGCCTTCCTTGGTGATTGGGATTTTAAAATGTCAGCGGCTGCGATCTCCAATGCACAGAGCAGGAACAGTAAGCACACCCCACCTCCTAAAGACATGAGTGCCAATCTCCTCCCCAGATAGCCTGCAATCGTCCCTATGTGTGGTCTCAGCTCGCTAACCAATGCATGTTGGGACCCCAAACCGTGCCGAGACTTTTTTTTGCAGGTGCCAAATTTGGTCCTGGTCTGGCACAGTTTGGGGGGATTAGGAAGAGGCAGGAGCCATTTGGGGGTAGATATGGATACATGTTCAATGTTTTCAGTATGTCACCTGTGTGAATACAGCATTAGTGAATATTTTGAGGGCCCCAGGTTCACAGCCAACTTCCTAATAATCCTACATAACATGTTCCCAGGATTTTCTAGGTCCACTACACACTACATGGCTTGGATAGATACTTCTTCTTACAAAACAGGGCACACATATCCACCTTATTTATATATCATTTGTTTCACATCCAATGTATATCCTCTTCTTAAGATTGGCTAAAGGTTTCATAGTAACACGTGCGCAAGTACAGCCATACTAAAAGGCAATATGAGCATTTCTCATAATTATGTTTCCTCACAAGGAAAATATAGCCGTCTGAATTTTATCTCACTGCTGTTCTTCACTACACAGATAACTCAATGGTCATGAATTTGGCAGCAATCATGCAGCTGTACTGTTTTTCATCAAAGTGATTCTAGGCTCTAAATACAAGAACAACTGGGAAGTATAATTGGAAGAGGTTTGAGATTTAGAGCCAATTTCAGTTCAGTTGTCCACACTTGGGCAAATTCAAACTAAATTCATTTAAGAAGAAAACAGGATATGCTAAAAGCATTTGTTCTAATTATTTATTTATGCTCAATAATAATCACTAGACAGAACAGTTAACACTCTATTTTTCCTAAGCAAAAAGCCTTGGGACCTTTGACAGGAAGGCACAATTTCTGTGTTCATACCTTTACTAGTGATTTATTGTTCTTCCAAAATAACTCTTTATTTTTCCCACAACTAAAAAGCTTCCTTCCTTCCTTCCTTCCTTCCTTCCTTCCTTCCTTCCTTCCTTCCTTCCTTCCTTCCTTCCTTCCTTCCTTCCTTCCCCGTCTAACCAATCAACCCCTTTTGCCACACTCCCTGCCATTTCACACTGCTCTGATCTACCAATCTAGTGCAAAACACCATTATAGGAAAGAAAAGTGATCTTTAATCTTCTACTACCTTGTTAACATGAGAAAGAAGCTATGATACAGTGGAGGGAGAAGCAGGGAACAAAAACAGCTGTTGAAAGACTCCATGATCTGATGTGGGGGCAGGTTTATATAGAGGGTAGGGTTTGAATTGCCCAACCCAATGAAATCAGGGTATGATAGTGACCACTTGCTGATTGCATGGGGAGAGGGTTCTGCTGAGGGGAGGAGAAAGGGAGGGGGGTTCTCCCCTGCTAGGCACTGAAGAATGAATGCAAAAAACCCTGACCTTGCTGCTGATTTTTAAAAACCTGGTTAAAACTACATTAAATTGCCAAGTGGGAAATTGACCTAAGTTATCTTAATTAGGAGCTGACACAGCTCAAGAGCCAAAATGGGGATGGTTGCATTTGCCTACTTTGCCCCAGCTAACCCACAAAGCACTACAAATGCCAGTCCGGAAGGTGCCATAAATTAATTACACCAGGTAGTGCTGGCACGTTTCGCTTCATGATATTTCCTCTAGGCAGTGTAGCTCACATATTGGGACTACAGGAGTGCCAGGGATAGGCAAACTCTTACTAAACTACATTTTAATCTGCTGTGGATAAAAATGTTGTCTAATGACATGTCAGCAAGCCAACCCTCGCCCTTGTCAAAGGCATGACTGCTTCTAGACAAGCTAGAGAGACCAGAAATGTTTCCTGGGCAGAAGAATAGCTACTATCGGACAAGGGGCCAAGAATCACTAAAGCTGGCCAGCTGCTGTGGGCGTATCTGATTCAGCTGGCTTCTTAGCTCAAAAACTATGAGTATCACTTCATAGAAAAGCACATAAGAGATACATCCCTTCTCTCATCGTTATTTCATTCCAAACAGATTAGAACAAGACAAGGAAATAGGGTTTTTTTTTATTTTTAATGTTCAACTTTGCTAAGGGGAAAGAATATCCTAAGCATGTGCAGTTTGACAATAGAAAGCCACTTAATTCAGATCACTGCTATGAAATAAAATGGGATTTGTTTCTATTGCCCTTATGTCAAACAGATTTACTTGGAAATAATAACTATTTGACTGTTAAAAGGGAACAATGATAAAAAGAGTATCTACAACTATGGGGATACCCGATTATAGCTGCTTTATGTCTGTATGCTGGGATCAAGTGTGATAGGATCTGATAGATCCATGCCAGCCCAGGCACAGGAATCAACCCCTTTTACTCTTTGTCCTCATTCCTGCCAGTCATTTGGAAGTTACTTTGGATCCTTTGGTCCCAGAGTTCCTTCAACACTTCATCAGGTATAGGGGTAAATTGAACAAAGGGAGTCTAAGTTGAACTAAATAATAAAATGTGATTTCAGTTCCAAGTATAAGAAATAATTTCTTTATGAGCAGAATGACACCACCTGAAGCATCAGTTTATTGTAGCAAATATGTTGACATATATATCTGTATGAGAGAGAAAGAGAGAGAGAGAATGTTGTGCAATTGCAGACCAGAGATATATACCGTGAATTGGGTCTCGCACTTAAAAAGGGGGGGGAGCTACATTTCCTCCCCACTTTCTTTTTCTGTCTTTGCTTTAAACAAATCTTGAAAACAATGAACCCATCAGGTTTTAGCTAAGCTTTCAAGTATGGCTAGCTTAGGGCCACACCCATGCCTGGACAGCATAGGGTGCTCTGTGGTGGGGGTTCTTTCTCTAACCCCAGGATGGGGCACAAGGCATCCAGGTGTTCTGCTCCTCAGCCATCACCATCTTCAGTGCTGGCAACATAGCTCCAAAGCTGAGTTATTAGCTCTGAACATCAAGGGGTCTCCATTGTACCACAGAAGTTAGGTCTCCCTCACCACCATTGTTTACATGGCAGCACAAGGGTGACTGAAGCTGCTTTCAGGCTTTTTGGCAGCCTTCTCAGAGTGCTGTAGGTATCAGGCATCTCTTGTATTTGAACACCACGACCTTGGGGCTTCCTGAGGACACCAAGGATGTGGATGCTCCCAACCTCTCATCTTACTAAGGGAGTATCAATATATCCTGGGAAAATGTGTGTTTAAGAGTGGGAAAGCCCAGTTGGGAAGAAAGATGGGGGAAGAGCACACCAAAATAAAAGCTTCAGAAACTAAGCTTGGTTTGAAAAATCCTGCTTTTCTGCACTAGAAGCATCATGTGGATGTTCATAGTATAAAGGAAGGATTAAGAATTCTAGTCTGATATTGCATAAGAGCCTTAAGGAAATCTTAACAGATAACCAAACAAATCTGGCATCATATTTCCTCACTGAACCAAATAGTCATCCTGTGAATAAGCATGCAAACAAGGACTGTGCTAATTCATTGGCGGATTGACAATGCGCAAAGCAGTCCTTTTGAAGGGGTTTTTATATGAAAACAGAAAACATTGCCTTAACTTGTAGCTTAGGAAAGTTTCTTCTTGAAACTAATGCAAATTTCTTGATTGTTATCCAGAATGTCTTACTGGTACCCAAAGAGAGAGCTTCTCTTGACTTTGCATTGTATTTGAATCAGACAATGGGTTCCCCCAGAACAATGTTCTCCTCACAGACTGGTTTTAAAGGCTCCAAAAGCACATAGTGATATATCAATAAGTCTTTCCTGCATAGGACAGGAGCTTCCAATCATATTGGTTCCTATCCAGGTATTGGGAAAAAATAGACTATGTATTATATGCTTAAAAATTGAAAACCTGTTTTCCAAATCTGCTGCTTGAATAATTGCAAGCTTCTTTAATAAAGCAGATTATTTTAAGTACCTCAAGATTTTAGGCTGAGAGTAAGATTTATTGACCACTATAAGACTTAATTCTGAGTAGACTTCAATAGTAACTGATAACAATTATGGTAAACCAGGCAGGAGAAAACCAGGAGATATTGTAAAGATGCACATTTTTTAAAAAAAAGCAGTTAAAAGCAGCTTAGTGGTAGCAGCAAATGGACTCTGAGGCCCTTTCTGCACAGACCCCTAATTCATGTTCATGTGGATCTAGGAGGTCCTGCCTCTTGCTGGTACAGTTCCATCTGCTTTAGATGGATCCTAATCCAGATTAAGGAGGCCTGAACCAAGATAATGGGTAGATCCATTCAGCTGGATTTACCAGCAGACCATTGCTGCCATGATCTAGAACCCAGGAAGTATGCAGACAACATGCACCATAGCACCCCACTGAAGAGCACCACCCAGAAGCCCTGAGGCTAGGAGCTTTTGTTCCTAGCTCTCAGGGACATGGGGTATAGCTGCAAACATCGTACAAGGTCTGAGGCCATGATGTAAGCTAATCCCGATCAGTGCTCTCAGTGCAGACAGCACTGATCCTGTGGTCAGGATAAGTGAGCCTGGCAATTCCAGACACATTGATCCCAATTAAAAGCAGGTAAGTGCAGTAAGAGCCTAAGTGTTCCCATGCCACCTCTAATCCATGTCAAAGCCCAGATTATGTACTGTCAATGTGCATTTTCTGGACTTTAATGTTTATTAAGGCAGTAGCATGTAGACACAACCACTTCTAGGCTGCTCATTAGCTACTTCTTCTTCTTTTACTGTGGGTGGTACAACCCTAAATGGATTTTGCAGAAATATTAGCCAACCATGAATTGAACCATGAGAGAAGATAGGCGGAGTGGACTCAAACTGTGAGCTTGTTATGGTGGGGTACTGCCCACTTTGCCTATAGGAGGCAGATATCCCGAATGGCATGTACAGGTTTGCACTGCAACAATTTCTTCCATTAACAATGCCATTCTGCTTGTGGTCAGCTGCCACAATGAACTCCAAGATAAAAGAACATAGGACATCAGATTAAGTTTGCAATGCAATCCTACTTGTGTTGCAATGAATTCAATACTACTGAATTCCAAAAGGTCTTCTTCAGAATTGTAACATTTGTGTTATAAATGCTATTTCCTACTGTTCACCAGAAACTGCATTTTCCATCAAAATCCATGCTTTATGAAAAGAGAAGAATTATTTTTTTAAAACACACACACAAAGCTCTTCTCAGAACTCACATTTAAATTCAACATTGTCAGCACTTGATACAATCACCTAATTATGACTATATGCACATCTTTATTCCAATACAACTTGATTAATGATATCTTCTATGAATAAGAAATGGGTAGTTTATGTCGCTAGAGAATTGTGTAAAGATATTGTAATATGTGAAGATCCCCCCACTTTTTATACTACAAGTACTCCCATACACCCCTATGGGATGAGTATAGCCATTCCTTCTAGCTTCAAGTCTTCACTTTGAAGTTGATGAGGCCACAGACAGTTTGTGCTGCTCCACAGCATAAGAAAATGTGGTAGAATCTGACCTTATAAAATGGCATATTAATACAAGTAAAAAGAACAATCTTACTAATTTAAGAGAACATATGAATGTTATTCAAATAACCCTAACCTTGACATTTTCCTTCTATCTGTCAGCAAATCTGGGAAAAGTTGCCCATTATCTAAGATAATATTAGTTCTAAGTGGTATGTCAAGGAGAATCTAATTCTCTGGTACCATGAATTAAATTCACACCAGGATACCCCCCATTTAAATATATTGCAATCTGTTCCTGTAGTACAACATATGAAAATGAATGGGAAATCTTGTATACCACTCTAGTAGAATTTACTAATACGGTAACATGCCTTTTGAAGAAGATCAAGAAGAAATCCAAGTTAAATAAATACATATTCAGTTCATCATACCAGAGCCATATGCTGAGGTAGAATTTGGTACTCATCAACATTAAATGAGAAGGTTAATTGTTGTGATTAACTGTCTCAGTCACTCTATGTTACACATGAGAAAGGAACTCAGTAAGAGTTTGGAGGCAAGGAACGCAATATTAGATACAGAAAGTTAACATTGAAAATGTGAAGATTTACTGAATTAATGTGTACTTTGTTACCAAATTAAAACACTGTTTCTTTAAAAAACAAATGACATTGAAGGTACTACCCTACCCTAGGTTTGGATTGTATTTTAGATAGTCTTATTAATTTGTTTGAGGAATTGCTTGAAAAAAAATTACTCATTCTCATTGTGTATAAATTCTAAGATAAATTCACAGCACATTTTGAAATTATTTTCAAAGTACATACAAAGAGGAAAAGAATAAAAAAACTTTCCCCCTCCCCCAGGCTTCATTGAAAGCTTGTCAGCATCCAGCATTAAGGCCTTTAATCCGGAGCTCTAAATAATTTAGATAACACTTGATGACTCCTTTGCTGAAATGTCAGCTTCTGCAGAATCCAAGAGAACACAAAGAATATTAGTACTATAAGCACCGAGGTGGAGGATGTCTTATGAATGGTACAAGCCAGAACCTTTCACCTAATGATGGGAAATCATTAGGCTTTTTTTTAGGTAACTTTCTTAACTTCATTGAACAAACTCCTGAGTAGGCTTTTATACCCTAGAATGATTTAATTTTTTTTATAGCAAACATAATATACAGTAATAATAATATAGTATAGCATATAGAAATAAAATTGCTCTGATTTTTTGAAGCACTTTCACATTTGTCAAATACCTAACTTTTATCTCCCTCCCTCCACCTTTCATGTGAGAGAGTGCAAAAATAACCCCCCTGTTGTGGTTTATTTGTTTTGGCTGAGAAAAAATGTAAGGGGAAGGAATAAATTGTCACCCTTTTCAGGGTATTGGATATTTACAGCCCCTTTGTGATACAGAAGTACATATTGCTTCTTTCACTCAACTACAGCTCAGTATCTGCTTGTTTAACAGCAGCTACAAAGCCTGTGTAGTCTACCAAAGGAAGGGAGGGAGACCTCTCATAATCATTCTGTTCGTATGTGCAAAGAAATCCTATGTGTATTTATCTGCAAGTAAATCCCACTAGCTTCATCTGGATTTAGTGCAAAGTCTGTAGAAGATTGCAGCTGTACAGCCCAGTTGATAGCAGTTCAAGTAAATCCCACTTTCTGGAATGGAGTTTATTTCCAAGCACTCATGCACAGAACTTTAGTCTTAGTAAAGTCCTCCAAAGTAAATTCAATGGGACTAACTTATAAGGAAGTATATACAGGATGAAGCACCAACACAACATTGTTTGTAACCACACATTTAATACTGATTTGTCCATCTATCATGCAAGTCCAATCTCCATTTTCTTGGGCAATGAGTATACTTATGTTTCAAACCACCAAACAAAAGCACTTTTAGCCATTTCACCTCCAGTTTTGTCATCTCACACACTGAGAGAATTAATATTTTACCCCCCTGGTACTACACAAGGCAGTATCGCAATTCACAGCATATTTATCTACCTCTCATCTTCCCTTCACTGCCAGCTTCAGGCATGACACACTCCATCCATCAGCTCTAAAGCACAAGATACAGATTTATCTCCCCCCCCACAAAAACCAACCTCTTGCCACCTCAGTTCCTGTCCACAAAATAGAAGCTGAGAAACCCAACATGTTCACCACCAATCTCAGCTTCCAGTTGGGCCAGAGAGATTTGACCTAAAGGCATCCTTACTTGCAACAAAGTCTGCATCATCTTCAGAGCTGGGTAGAGAGAAAGAATGAGAAGGTCAGAAACAGGAGACCAGCGTCCAGTTCTCCTATGGTCTGATTTGGAATCTTTGTTATGATAAAGGGAAGGGGGTTGGAAAACTTTGGTCCTAAGTGCCAATGGGTGATCTTGCTTTAGGGAAGGCCTGCTTAGGACTTCTCTCTCTCTCTTTCTTTCTTTCTCCCTTCTTGCTTCTCTTGTTTTCAAAAGGGGCCCTCTGGTCAGTGCTGATTAATAAGCAGGGGGGGTTGGTTGGAGGTTTTGGGGTTGTGAAGCGTTGAATAATAGAAGATGGCCGGTGACCCAGCAAAGCCTTAAAACCTCATGCTACTTTATTGTTGCAAGCTGAGAAAGAGGGCTTTAGGACAGAGACCCCAAGCACTGACCCGAACGCATCCTGCAGATTGCCTATTCATTCTCTCAGGCTTCCAGTCGCCCATTGTTTGCCAAACAACAACTAAGATTTCACACAGAATGGAAAGGCTCCCTTTCACATCCCAGTCAAAAAGGGGGTCTTTTAAAGGGGCAACCCTGATTTTTTTTTTAATAGCCATCTACCACCACCACCATAAACCAACTATGGTTGTTAGCCTAGATTTTGTAGAAAACAGATTTGGGGAGGAGGGAACATTCGTGTCTCCAATCTTCTTCGCACCTCTTTGGCTTTCTGAATTAAACACAGGAGGATGTTGCAGCTTTCCAGGTCAAATTCGGGTGGCTGCTACCACTGCTACACTCACAAAAGACCTGGGTGCTACATTCACAAGGGGGGGGGGGCGGACAGAAGCCTTCCTTTAAAGTATTAAAAGAAAAAATAGCTGCTTTAAACAGCTTATCTCCTGGCGGCAGATTAAAATATAGAAACAGAAAAAAAAATCCCTTGTTTGTTTGTTTGTTTGTTTGCTTGCTTGCTTGCTTTTTTCCTCCTGCTCTTATCTGACATGGTCCATTCTATATCCATCTATCTACATCTGTCTGTCTGTCCGTCCGTCTATTCCGGCACACACAACTCCCCTTACCTCCTATCCAACAAAAGCGGTACCTATCCTATGTTGATTTGCACCCAAGTTAGTCATTTCTAATTTCAGGGGCCACTTTTATCAACGCACATCCGACGTCTGCCCGCTAAACTTCCTCCTGTTTTACAACCGGCCTCCAAAGTGCCTGCCCTGATTCGAATTTGAGCGCCCAGTCGCGGTCTCGGAGGCCCTCTTACTTCGGAGTAAGCCCCGCAAAACTGATCGCGATTTGCAATCCCAATACAGGAGGACTGCGGGCGTCTAACAACCGCACCAGTAGCAGCAAACAAGGCGTATGAAGTGGCCTGCGCTCTGAATTCTCTCAAAGCCAGCCGGAGGAGAGACAGCAGCCCTAAGTCTGTGCTGGGGACAGTGGGATCCTGGAGCGCGGTGGCCCCTTCGCTTCACCACCTATGACCAGATCTAGGGAGCTGGATTTCAGGGCACCTCGAAGGCCTAACTTTATTTATTTAGGAGAAACCACCGCCTTGGAAAAATGTCTTGAAATCAACGGACTCCATTTCCAGGCAAGTAGGCTTAGAGGTAGAGACACACAGGCTAAACGGAGAGCAGAAAGACAGTATGACCCGGTATAGGAATGCTTATTTCCAGGAAATCGTGAATCCACTGAAAGATCCAGATCAATCGCTCTCGCCTGCGGCCGCAGTAGCACCGCCATCACCCCAGGGGGGACACGGGGAGGTTGGTGCTTTCTTGCAGCATTGTCCGCCCCCAGCAACCACGCCGTCGACCTTGGCAAGCCGCAGCAGCTCTCGGCTCCAAGCTCAGGTCGCGCTATGTGGAGGCGAGGTGACGAGGGCCCGACTTCTCTGCCCGCGCGGAGGCAGATCTACACAGACGTTCCGGTTGGCCAGGAAGCTCTTTCCGAGGCCGCGGGTTCTCGAGGGCTTCGCTTCCAGGTGTACGTCCCTTTGGAGGGGATTTGGACGCTCTGTTGATGGCAGGAGCCGGGAGAGGGAGAGAAGCTATGGGGGGGGGGGCAGAGACGGAACAGAACAGCACTCCGGCGAAGTCTGGGGCGCCACAAAAGAAAACCCTCGCGATCGGGATGGACAAACTGGGAACGCGTCAATCCAGAAGTCAGTTCGTATTGATTTCAAGAGGGCGTCGGGGGCCGGGAGGGGACCGAGGGAGGGAGAAGCCGGTCGGTCAAGAAACAGGGAAAGGCCTTGAAACCTCATTGCCTTTAGCGGGGGGAGGCCGCTTCCTCGAAGAGAGGGGGTTTTGGCTGGGCCGCAAATGGTTTCCTATGTCCTATTTTCGCTACTCTGCGGCTCGGAGTCGGTGTCATGGGGACGTTCACGTTCTCTCGGTCCTCCCCGACGTTGGACGAGGAGAAGGCAACCAACGGAAGGGATTTTCTTTCCCCTACAAAACGAATCCCCGCCAAGGGAAACGCAGTAAAACGGAAAGCCCGGCCTACAGCGCCGAGGCGCTTCGGCGGGGCCTTGCCCCATTTCACAGCTACGGCCGCCCATGAAGGACGGCGACGGGCCTGGCGGCCCAAGATCGCGGGGACACGTCGCGCTGAGGGACAGGAACGTCGGGGTGTGTGGGGGGGGCTGGCAAGGGGTCGGGAAACGAGGGGACGGAGCTCGTGGGCCACAGCTCGCCCTTCGCTGGGTGGCCCGCGCTCTTGGCCTCGCCAGGCGGTTAAAGAGGATTGCAGGCGATCCGCCGCAAAGCTCGCCTCTTGACGAGGATCCTCTGGGGGAGGGGAGGGGAGGGGGAAGGAGCCCTGAGAGGCCGCTCTTCGCCTCTACTGATATGCTAATATCGCTTATGACGACATCACGAAGAACACCTTGGACTTTTAACACTCCTTCAAGCCCCCCCCCCCGTGCTCTCGCCGTCTCCTCCCCGACCCCCCGCCTCCAGCAAGCGAACGCTGTGCATTCCCCGGAGCGGGCCCGCAAGCCCAGAGTCGAGGCGCCCGTGTCACTCGGGGCAAGCAAGGCTGGCGAAGGATAGGAAGTTGGGGGGAGGATGAAAATGGACACACATCAGACCCATTTGGCTTCCCTAGACCCTGTTCAAGCTTTGGGGCTTGCAAGTGGGGGGAGGGATTTCCTTAAAGATCTCTCTCTCTTTCTCTCTCTCTCTGTCAACTCCACTATCACCACACATACTCTGCTCAGCAATAATAAGACCTGAGCGGTCGTGAAACGTTTTCCTCCAAAGCCCGGCTCGTTTCTACACAGACCAGCCAGCACTACCCATAGCGGAGAGGCCCAGCTTCGAATCTAAAAGGGAAACCTTCGGATTTATTCATTTGAAAGCCTAGCATCCATTTCATGTTTTGCTCTTGCAGACGATGGCGGTAGAGTTTTCCGAGTGTATTTCATCGCCCTCTTCACCTCAAGCCCCGGCCCTCAAAAGCCCGTCAACCAAGCCCTTAGAGGCCTTCTTTTGAGCCAAGTCTAGGTCCCTCGGTCTGGAAAGGCAGCCTGAGCTCCGGGCTTGTTAGAAACAAAATAAATAAAAGCGGCCTAGACTCTGATCCTCGGACAGAACCACCACTTTCGGCCTGTCGTGTCCTGGAGGCCAAGAAGTGATGGGTGGAGATCCTTCCTTCCTTCCTTCCTTCCTTCCTTCCTTGGGATGTTGCTGAACGTGTACATGCCCCCAAAATGGCATAAGCTCCTTCAGACTTGCATCTATCAGCTCTCTCCCCTAAAGAACGGCAGACCACTTCTCATTAACAACAACAACTCCAAAGGTAAAATGAGGTCTTCGATGCTAAGAGGGAAGGAAACTAGACATGGCATGCGGGAAGGGAGGGAGGCGGGAAAGAAGAAAGGGAGGGGGGAGATGGGGGATTAGGTCCCTTCACTTTGTTTTGGAAATCCTAGACGAAGCTATCTCTGGCTGTTTAATCTCCTCTGGAGTCGGATTAGAGCCTATTTGAGCCAGTGCAGTAGAAATCAGAGCTGATGGAGCGGGTGGCAAAGACAGCAGGGAAATAAAGCTTTTACAGGCACCCGGGGACCTCCGTGTCCCCGGTGACCCACGGAAAGGACTAGGTCCGGTGCCCAGCCGTGCAGGAGCTCGAGATCCGCCCGTCATGCCCTGGCTTTATTAACAGGAGAGGTCACTGGCAGGCTAAAGACTGCCGGCCGGCATCTCGCTGTTTTTCCACCGCCCCAGAATCAGGTAGATCCTCGGCATCCAAGCGCCCGAATATCCCCCTTCCCTGGCCGGATGACAGCACGTCCACCCGCCTTGGATTTCCCGGCCTGCCTCAGCGTTAGCCAGGCGGCCACGCCGCATGTGTGTGGAGTCGTCGCCATCCACCAGCCAACCGCCCCAAAGGAAGGGCCACCTGCTTCTAAAGGGAGGGATGGAGGTGGGACGGGCCGTCGGAGGCAGCGCACGGCGCTTGAACCTTGCGCCGCTTGGGCTGTGAGCTCAGGGATGCGAATCGAGAAGCGTGCGCGCGCGCGCGCTCTCGCCCAGTCACTGGGATCGCTTCGTATACGGTTCCTAAAAGTAGGAAGGGAAGGGGCACGACGGCGCTTTGGGTGTGTTTTCCCCAGTGAAATGCGGTTTTTAAGAACGTCAAGACGCCCTCGAGGTGCTTTCGTGTGTTGCACAACAGATCTAAAAGAAAAGGAAAGAAAACAAATCTTTTCGCGGACCCTAAAGCTCGTCTCCGGTAGGTTACCATAAATTCCTTCTAATCGTGCATCCTGAGTTGCGATCTAATTTCTTGTGGCGGCGGTTTTTACGCGCGCGCGCGCATTCCTATTTCAGATTAAAGCTTGGTTTTGAAAAGCTTGTAATCCTGCCGCGGAGATTGTGTCGCTCTGCGGATTTCACTGGCAAGCAATTGTGCGGATTGGGAGACAGAGCGACCTTCGCCGGATGCGGACGGTGGAGCGGCTGTGTGTGGAGGGGGGGGCGAGCTGCGGAGCAGGAGCGTCTGAAGAGGCAGCAGGGCCGTCCGTGCGTTGGCGCAAGAGCGAGGAATCTCTTCATCACCCAGATCTGAGGCGGTATCTTCAGAGAAGAGAAAAGAGAGAAGGAAGGAAGGAAAGAGAGAGAAGAGAGCATCGGCATAGGCCGTGGCCATCTAGATATCTGGAAGGCAGCATGAGATGCTCTTTTGTGCCCGCAGCGGAGGGCTTGCTAAAGAGGTGCCTGCAGAGGGAAAAGGAGGACGGATTTCACTGATTAGGATGCAGGAAACGACCTGCCCTCTATTGGAAAAGGAGAGGAATGAGGGACGCCGAGGGTTTGCCGGAGAGAGCGCGAGAGGGGAGGGGGAAGGGGGGAAGAGGGGAGGGGAGGGGAGGGGGAAGGGGGGAAGAGGGGAGGGGAGGGGAGGAATGGGGAGGGGGAGCCGCTGTTGGCGGCAGCGGCGGCGGCGGCAGACCGAGCGAGTGAGCCAAACCGGCTGAGGCAGCCTCGGCTTGCCGCCTGGTTGTCAAGCCGAAAGAAACCGGGCGAAGGCGCCCAGGCGGGAGCCTCCACGCCGCTCGGCGGACAGCCTGCTCCTCCCGAGGCTTTTCCCCCCTACGAAGGGATCCAGCAAACGCGCCTCTCGAGCGCCTGGGACTAAGAAGTGTGGCGACGACTCGCTTCGACGGATCTGGACGGAAGGAAGGAGGGAGGGAGGGAGTTCCATCGCGTGGAGCCCGGGCGTCGGGGGCATCTTCCGGGCCACTGAGCGTCAGGAGAGGGTGAGAGCGAAGAGCCCCGAAGAATCCTCGGGCGGAGCGCGGGGGAGCGCTGCACGTGTCTGCCGCGGCGGGAGCGACGGGCAAGGCAAGGTCTGTCTCGGGGGCTCGAGAGCGGCTGGCGGGGGGGGGGCGCGAGGGGCGCGCGAGCCTCGGAGCGGCCGGAGTTTCCCGGGCATTTCGCGGCTAAGCTCAGAGGTGCCGTTTTGGCTGTTTGGAAGGAGCGGTGGTGGCGGGGGCGGAGTTGGGGCGTGGGGACGGTCGCCGGAGGCTCGGCTGTGCTCGGAGGACTCTCCCCCTTCCTTCGATCCCTCGCCTCGCCTCGCCTCTCCAGTCCTCGGTGGCGGAGGTCGGTGGCCCCGAATTGCGGCGAGGGAAACGGCCGCCTCGGCTCCGTGCCCGGCGCCTCCGCCCTCGCGCGTGGGCTCGAGCGGGGCGCGCGACCGGGCCGGCCGGCGGGGAAAGGGCAGCGCGGGGGCGTTTCGACGGGTCTTCCTTTGTGTGGTGCCGAAGCGGCGCGGCTTTGTGCTCCGATGCCAGGGGAAAATGGCGAGGGGGCCATTGTGCCGAGGCCGGGTTCTTCCGGGAGGGAGGAGGGAGGGGGAAGGGGAGGGGAGGAAGGGGAGAGGGAGGCTCTGGACCCCACGGATCTTTTGAAAGGAGTCGCCAGCTCGCCCAAGAACAGTGCTGTCCCCTCCCCGCTAGGTCCCCCGTGTCACCGAGGAAGACGCCCATGTCTTGAATCGAGAGGGCAAGAGCCACAATAGGCTGGCCTGGACGTAAAAGTCAATAGGGCTTCCTTGGAGGAAGCGCGTTTGCGACCCGTCCGTCCGTCCGCCTCCCTTTTAGACTACAACCTCCCGGTCTTTAAAGTGGGGGGGGGGGTAGAGGCTCCTTTTCACAGAATCGGCCCTTCTTGCCTAAGGGCGCAGAGAGGAGACCTTAGACATCACCCCACACACACCATCACCACCACCCAATACGGAGCAACCGCATCTAGCAGAGAGAACAGGCGATTTCCGTTTTGAGGAAGCTATGCGCCACCTTATGTGGGGGAATTTCGACCTTAAAATGAATTCACGGTTTTGCATTCTTTCACGCTCCAAAAGAAGTCGGATCCTGTGACATCCGAATAAACGTTGCCAGGTGTGGGGCCGAAGAGTTGTGCTGGTGCCGGTGCCTTGAATTGGCTGTCTTGGATTGCATACCCCGAAACATTCGGTTGTGCGCGGATGGGAAATTGCGGATAGATCGGGCTTCTAGAGTAGTGCAAAATCACGGCAGAAACAAGAGTTTTGTTTTGTTTTTAAATCCGTTTGTTTGTGTTATTGTTACTTCTTAAATTGTATCTTCAGATGTTCATATTGCCTTTTATGGGAGGGGAATAGCCCTTTTATTAGATTTCCCTCGCTCTAGGCATCTGTCATTTGCTTCCCTTATTACATTCTATTAATATTCTACATTTATATCTCCATCGAAATTTCACGGGCCAAAAATAGACACTGCAACACTGAGTTCTCCTAGATAGGATATAGAGGATATATATATATTTATTTACTCCCCATTTACGGTGCACATGTCTTACATTTCTCTAAAGGCATTTCGTAGCTTAAGCCTTCCCCGCTTGAAATAATATGAATGCCCCTGTCAAATAATATGCTAATTGTTTGTTGAGCCTTGGTTTCAGAAGGCAGGAAATTTCCTTATGAAATGCAGAGTTTATCTTGACATTGTGCATTCTGTGGAAGAGAATAGTCCAGTGTGAAAAACAAGATGATGTACTGTTTTGTGGGTTCCTTTTTTTTTAAAGATCTTTTTCCACCGCTCCTCCCTAAAATCAAAACCATGGACAGCGAACGGATATTAAACTAGAGTTATCTCCTAGAATAATAATATCAATATTATCCTCTTGGAGCCTGTCTTTCCAAACAGGAGAGGGTTTTTTGGGGGGGGCAGCACTGATAAGCCCCCGCCAGCCCCCACCTGCATCTGATAGAGTTGTATCAGGTGTTTAAGCCTAAAGAACCTTGACTATTTTCCTTTACACAGTAAACTACAAAATACCCATTTCTTAGCGTTTACAATGTTGCAGGCTACATACTTGCCAAAGATAATATGTGTGTGCTTGTTTCTCAGACTCCATGACAAAAGAAAAGCTGCAGCTCAATTTTTCCATTAGCTGAGTGACACTGGTATAAATTAAATTGATTTTATCAGTGTCCAGCATCCCCAATTGGAAAAATCAAATGCCACACTGGGTGCCAGAGATAAAATAGAGCCAATCTATACGACGCAAGGAGGGCGGCCTGGCTTGCCCTCAGGACTGGCGATCTTTTCTGCCTATGACAGATGTGAAGGTCGAGTTTCGCCTGGTTGTTGGGACGCAGTGATTGAAACCATTGTTTGATTCGAAGAGACTGACCTCATGAGTCATCGACTTTAACACGAAGTAAAGCAAAGCAACATCCGTGGCTCCAAGGCAAAACCTTTCTCTTCGGTTCCAATCACGATTTTAATTTGGGTTTTCCTCTTCCAGTGGGCTCAATGCCTTTCTGAAGTCTTTCACACCCACACAAAGGGGCAGGACCAAAATCCCAAAGTTTCCCTCCATTTCATTGTCATATGAGCACAAGGCCTTCGGGGAAGGCGAGCGGGAGATTTTCGTCTCCTAACGGGAAGCGGCAGAGCACTTCGGGCAGGAGCCAAATTTGTGCCTACGAAGTGCTCGATAGATTTCAGAGCGGTAAAGAGCAGGGGTGGTGGTGTTCTCGTTAATGTCGTCGGGTTGACCAAAATGGGATTCTCCAAAGAGAAAACCAGACGATCGCCTGCTGTTTTCGACCTCCCCCCTCCAGCCCTGCATGGAGCAAAGCGACAGAAGGATCTTAAATCGAAGGCTTTGAGAGTTAACGGAGGCGTTGCGTGTCCTCTGCCGCTCGTTTTGCCCCTTCAGCCTAGCGCAATGGCCGTCAGGTCAATAGAGAGACGTGGTTGGGCACCAGGACCCTTGATTCGCCTGCCTCCAATTCACCTCGCTCTCCCTCCAGGGGCGGTTCCGAATACCCAAGGAACAGATCACCAGGTGTGCGTGTAACCCTTTAGCCAGCTGGCTCCCTGACAACCAAATTCCCTCAGGGAAAGAGCATGCCTTGGCCACTTGGGTTGTCCTGCAATCGGGCCCATATGCCCCCTCCACGCACACATCAAGTGGATGCATGTGATGGTGGAACCACCATCACCTCCGAGTATTTACATGGCCGCATCCGTCTCTGTGGGGCATTTTTCAAGGTGAAAACAGCAAACACCTCAGCATCCTACACAGCGGGCATAGATGTGAGGGTGAAATTCCTGATATACATTCAAAACAACAGCAGCAGCAGACGACACACAATCTTATACCACTTCTGCAACCTTTATGATGACAACATAACCCTTCGCAAAGAATCCCTGGTAATCCTTCCCCGGTAATCTGGAGAATCTACAGCAGTTCCATTAATTACTGTGCAAAACCGTTCCTCCCTTACCCCTCCCGTCGCTGTGATAAGGCAGGGCTCTGGGTTTTATATAACGCAGGCTTAGCTGCGATCAAGCCTCCCCCTCCCCCCTCTCCTGCTCCCCCCTCTCTTTCTCTTCCCCCCCCCCCCCCGCGCGCTTGGAGTATTTAAAGCAAATCTGTTCTCATTCCACGGTAGGGGTGGGGGCAAGTACGCCGTAGCTCCTTCTGTTGCTGGTAAATGAGGACACTCCGTGGCAAGGGTGGATGCTCGGGGGCGGGGGGGCGGGGGGGGGGCGGGGGCGAGTGGTGGAAATCTGTGCTGGGAGGCAGACAGATTTCCCTGGGCCGGACGGAGGCCGCGAGGGGAGGTCCAGCCTTCCGTATGGGCTGGGCTTGGCTTCTAGCGGGGCTGTCATAGTGAAAGCGAGGTAGGCGCGGAGACGTCAAAGGGGAAACGGGGTTTTACGGAGAAGAAACGCCGCCCTTTGCCTAGGAAGCGGCCATCCCTGCCGTCTCCGAGCGAGCTGCCCGTCTCCTGGGTCGGCCGGGGTTCAAACTCGCCGCGGGGCTCCCGGGCTGCTTTCAAGGGCGCTGGGAGATGATCGGGACTTTGGGAGCCAACATCTGCCCGCCTGGTGACGTCAGCGTGCCCGTGTAATCCTCTTGTACTGGAGGCAGATGCCTTATTTGTTTGGCTGGAGAGCCATTAATCCCTAATTCTGGAGCAGCGAGCGAGGGGTGCGCACACGCCAGCCGAACCGCTCCGGACATTTCCATCGGAACAAAACTCCGCAAAGGAAAGCAAAGGACAGGGGCGGGCGCTGGGGAGAGAACAGCTCGCCCGAGCGCGAACTCCTCGTCGGTGTGGAAGATCGGGGGCTTCTTCCTTGCCGAAGGTTGAGACGCCATCCGTGGACTGTCCTGCTCGTTTCCTGAAGGGAAGAGGGAGGGTTCAGAGCGCGACCCTGCTGCGTGGACGTGTTCATGCTTTGTTGCACAGCTTCTGAGCCAGGAGGGGTTTTCTGAGGGGGGGGGTGCTTTTCGTTCCGTCTTGTGCCTTTGGCATGGCCTTTACACGGGAAGAAAGGTGCTGACGTTGATTGTGGATGGACGCGGGGTGGGGTGGGGGATGGAGCTTTGGAACTTGCAGCCCTTACCCAGGCCGTCACCCTGATCCTACCCGTGTACAGAAGGATGGCACCCACTGCGGTTCCTGCTTGACAGAGAGAAGCTCCAGATTCTCTCCTTCTCATAAAGGGCAGATCGAGAAGCCAGGCTCGTCCTTCTTTTATCTTTTCCTCCCGTTCGTTCGACTTCCCTTTATTCTCTTTCCTCCCCACCATCCATCTCAACTGCCTTTGTCGTTTTCGGTCACAGAAGGGCTGATCTTGGGGGATTTGCCTCGGTGCCTCACTCCCCTAACTTCCTTGCTTTGCTTCTCTTTCTTAGGATGCGGGGAGAATCCAGAAGGCCTCCGGGCATGATTTGCCCTCTGCGTCCTCCCTGGCTGGTGCCGCTACCATGGGAGACCTTGGAGAGCTACCTTCTTCAAAACATCTAATAGCACCGTGATCAGAGTGGAGCAGGAGAGCAGCAGCTGACCAGAAGGCATTCAGGCAAATTTCCAGAATTGCTAGCCAGCGTCAACTCGTCTGCTTTTCAGGCTGATTTTTTTTTTAAGCCATTGATGGCATTCAGATCTGGTAACACATTCTTGCAAGAGCTCTTCGGCCACCAGAACTCACTGCAGATTTGACGCCCATTTAAATGCTCTGCAGTTAAATCCATAGTGATGTTTCTGTTGTTGAGTTGTTCTTGCTGTTCCTCCTCTTCCTCCTCCTCTACATCTCCTTCTCCTCTTCCTCTTCCAGGCACAGACATTGTAGTAGCTAGACCAGATGGGCTGTCCAAGTTCTCCTGGGAATGGGCAGGTGCTATTGAGTTAATGTTTTCTGCTTTACAAAGCAAGTCAACACACATCTTGTCCCTTTCATTTGTGCAGATCGCTCCATTCAAGAAATTCTCTCTCACACTTCCCTCCTCTATAGATATATGTATTTTGGAGATGCCTAAGTATTTCTTTTTGTGCTGCACAGGAATGGCAAAAGGGAGCTTATATGATGATGAGGGGGTGAAATCAAGGAGTCTTCAGGAGCAATCAAGGCAAAGCCATGTCGTTGTGTGGTCTTAAGAAATCTGAGAGGAAAGAAAGAGCTTGCCCACATTAGGGCAGCTTAAGGACGTGGCTTTAGAGACAAGCTTTAAACAGACTCCTTCCCAGTGGGACTGACAGATGGGCTAAAAAGCAGTTTCAAATTCAAAGCCAGGCCTAGGGGATGAATGCGGTCGAAGGAGAGGTGGGCATTGCTTTTGGATATATGCGTCTCTGTGTGGGTGTGCCTCTCCATATGTGCATTTTAAAGCATGTATGCTATTTGTCTGCAGAAAGAAAGTGAGAAATCCTAAGCTCTCTCTCTCCGTGTTCACAGCGGACCTTGATTTAATGTCATACAATTAAGGCACGCGGTGAATGCCAAGAGCAGAGCTTGAAGACACCGTTGGAGAACTGATTTAACTGTACTACCAAGAGAGAAAGATAATCTATTAGAATGCAAAAAAAATTCATACTTATCTAAATCAAAGTAGATTGGATTGAAGAATGGTACATGACTTGTTTACATCGGGCTCCAATTTCTTGATATTGCCTTATTGCCAATATCAAGGCAGGATATCTCTTTCCCATTGCAGGTAGGTTTGCGTATGTTGCCCCTGATATTCTTTCCTGAACTATGTAAACTAGTTGATAAAAGGGAAATAAATATGTTTGATGACATTATGACATCATGTTTATTAATTGTAAGCTCGCCTTATGTAATTGACTCCAAGAACTTGGCACATAATTAGAAAAGGTACTATCTTAGCTTCTCAGCATTATGCTCTATCAGATTTTGTGGCTGAACACAAGCAAGTGAAACCAGATATTGCACGAAGGAAATTTAAGATGCAGCAGTTGTATTCTTTGGAAGTACTGAAAAATATCTATACAATGTTGAAGCAATACAGCATGTGGGGACTCAAGCCCTTCTATATCCATGGATGTCTTTGTTTAGCTTGGGCCTATGCCGCTAGTGAACAAAGGGAGGCAAACCATCATTATACACATTATGGAATCGGACAGGACCTGGTTGCTGTCCATGGTGCTGAAATCAATTTTCCCTATAAGACTATAAAGAATATGATAATAGTGCAATGGCTGAAAGCTTGCTGTGGATACACACAGCAGATCAAACCAATCAGCATGATGATCGAGTGTTCTTGAGGTGAGAATTATATGTTGTGCTTCACATCCTATTGAAGTCTATGGCATAACCCCAAAAGAGTGGAGGGGAGGGAGATTTCAAGCTTTTCTAAGGGTAGTCTTATATATAAACATGAAAACCAATAGTGGCGTCTTTCTATAAGAGGACACAAAAAAGCAAAATCCTGAAATTTAATTTTAAAATGGAACAAAGAGAAAGGGGAAATTGCATAGCTTTTCAAAAAGTAGGTAGTACATAGCATGTAGTTCTATATGAGCATTTAACATACATTGCAGTTTTAGCTCGCTTATTTATTTATTTATTTATTTATTTATTTATTTATTTATTTATTTATTTATTTATTTATTTATTTATTTATTTATTTATTTGATAACTAGATAAGTCCTTCATCTAAAGATTTCAGGACAGCTGACATATAAAAGACTTAACACAAATGCAGTCTAAAACAATAAAAACACTATTAAAAAGTTTTAATACTAACCATATTGCAACTGAAACATTAAAATAAAGCAATCTGTGGTCAACAGAGATTACTATGTATGCACCTATAGTCTGGATCTTTTTATTATGTTGCTAAGATGTGAAGGGAATTCTTATTCTCTAGATTTTTGGCCATTGCTAGTCAGACTGATCTCAAAACGTTTTAGTCACTGGTATGAATGAATGAACAGTTAATGTATTATTATCTCCATTTCATTTCTTTATTTTCAAAATGCGATTAATATTGCAAACTCAGGCCCGTAGCCCCATTTTTCCATTACCTCCCTAGAACTGAACCTGAGAAACATTGCAACAAGGAAAATGTCTATCAGGTAATGGAAGGCCAGGTGCCTCTAGGACATGCTGTTCTTTAATCTGGATTAAACACAGAAAAGCAGATTACTGCCTACCCACTTGCTATCTGAACCAGAACATCAGCAAATGCCAGTTTTGCAAGCACAGCTGCAGGGTGCTTGATGCAGGAAAAGAGGAAAACCACTCTGAAGGAAGAAGCAAAATGTGCCCATCTAACAAAGCAGCCACTTTAGTGAGGCATTATTTTCCAATCCACTTTCATGCTGCAAAGTCATGAAATGTTGCTGCAACTATGCCATAGCCAACCAGCACTGCAGCACTTATTTATCAGGAGTAAGTTGGAATTATGGCAATGATATTGTAACAAATGTTTACTCAAAAAAGAATTGTGTGGGCTAAAATTTAGTGCCAGCTTCTCCGAGAATATATTTACAAAACTCTTTTGTATTTAACTCCAGATCAGGTACAGCACAATCCATATCAACTGTGAGAAAAGAACCATATAATTTTCTAGAACAAGTCTGGAGTAAAGTAACTGTGGGCCAAGCAAAGAATGGCCATTTTGTCAAGTTTGATCTCCTACACCATCAGCAGCCTGATTTTTTCTTCATTCGGCTTGACAGAAGATGGCAGGAAATAACAAACCTGGAGGTCAGATCTTCACCCTGATCTTACGTTTTAATCATACAGACAGTCCTAATCCCTGTCAGGCATGTCACCCAATTTTATAAACAAGGCTTTCCTGGGTCTTACATCCACCTGGTTAAGTGGATTCCACCTCCTTTTCATTGTATCCAACAGTTCTACTAAAGGTGCATCCACATTTCAGATTCACTGGAGATTTCATTTAAAATGCTTTCATCATCTCTCCCCAACATCCTTTCTGCCCACTTCTCTTGTTTCCATATCCTAGATTACCATGTTTGGATTGTCAAATAAAATGGATACACAATTGAGCAATAAACATTTTAAAGGTTATTAGTACGACAAACAAAAACCCCAAGTATACAAGAAATAAATGGGCAGAAAAGAAGCTGGACCTTGCTGAATTTTGTATACTACGAGATGTTTAAATATTGATCCTTGCTATTACTACCAAAAAAGAAGCTTTCAGACCTTAAAAATCAGCTGAATTGTGATAACATATGATATGTAATAGCATGTCAAGATATCAGCTGAAAGAATTCAATCCCAGAACAATTTCTGCAACTTCTGAGTATGACATAGGTATGAATTTAAACTAGCCTTTATCATTGTTAAATGTAAACACATTGGGACAATGCCCAGAAAAAATTCTCAAATAAAACCATTCACCATCATTTAACTTTGCTGGGGAGAAATGGGTGCAGCATCCCCTCCCCCAATAAGTCAGTACTCAATAGCTAATCAAGGGTGGTTTTCAACATCATCTGGAGAAAATACAGAGGATGATACTTTAACTTCAGAGCTTTCTTTAGATATGTGGATGGAGTCAATACTTCCCAGATCTACTCTTAAATTGTGAGAGCTTCTCTTTGCCATTGTTACATTTAGCATTCAGGACTTTCCACATAGATTCCAATACAGACATCCTCTCATAGGTAACTTGCTGCCAGGGCTGTTTATGGGTGTTTTTCCACTGTCACTAGAAGTACCCATTAAGTACCCATTAATGCATAAATAAATTATAGGGTGTTTTTCCGCTGTCACTAGAAGTACCCATTAAGTACCCATTACTTAATGGGTACTTCTAGTGACAGTGGAAAAACACCCTATAATTTCTTTATGCATCTCAGTCAAGATGCCCCACTGGGAAGTGAAGAGGGAGATTTGTCTTAGAAGTGCCTGTGTATTTTCCTAATGAGAAGAAAAGACTTTCAAAACTAATGAAGAGAAAGCCTTGCCCTTGAACTGCTGAAAGGAAACAATCCTTCCCTACTGTAAAGGATAAGTTGGTGCATCAATGGCTTTTATTTTATTTTTACCTTGTAGTTCGGTTCTAAAGAAGAGTTTCTAATTCAAACTAGTTGTGATCCAGTTTGGTCTAGTGGTTTAGGAGCTGGACTCTTATCTGGGAATACCAGGTTTGATTCTACACTCCCCCATGAAGCCAGTTGGATGACCTTGAGCTAGTCACAGCTCTCTTCTTAGCTCTCACCGCCCCACCTACTCACAGGGTGTTCTGTTGTGAAGAATAGAAAGCTTTGTCAGCCCCTTTAAGTCCCCTTAAATGGGTGAGAAAAGTAGGGTAGAAAAGCCGACTCTTCTTCTTCTAGGGAACTAGGTGATGGCGCACTCTGCTGCCCAGAAAGATCACAAGCATCCTTTAAGCAACTTTCTTGACAAAATGATCTGGCCACATAGATAAATAAAATATTCCATCCAGTACTATGTTGTTACAACCAGAAAAGACAGCAGAGATGCAGGGCATGTGTCCTTCTTCCATTCACCTTTCAGTGGCAAAGTCATGAAATATTGCTGCATTGTAGAACATTGAGGCTGGAGTGGTACAATGTGTACTGGGACTGGGCAGTAATTTCAGTACACAGCAAATTTAACATAACATCCCACAATGGAAGGCTATGTGCAGTTACCAATCAAAGTGGATTAGAATAGCATCAAAGCACTCTACATAAGTGGATTTTTGGTTATGTTTACACACTTTAGGTCACCATTTATTTCTGCCTAGCAAATAGGTCCACCAGCAAAGTGAAAAGCAAAAGTAGGACCCACAGCCAAGGATGGTCTTGGAAAAACAAATGATACCAAATTAAGGGATGCCAGAATAGTGCATGAGTGTTCCTTATTCTAATAGGCTCTTTATAATTTATACATTGCTATAGACTGGGAAATGTTGGCAACTGCAATATTAAAATCAGGTCCAAGAACAATTTTGTCTGTATACTTTAGTTAATGAGATTGAAGCTTGGCTTGTTTATTTCAGTTAATGCAACTTCTTTCTGGCAGTGTTTAGGACAAGGGCAATGTTCTCCTCCATCCTCTGGCTTTAAAATAGTCTTTAAAATATTCCGGTATCACTCTATTACATCTCTGCTGGCATATTTTTGATTTGTGGGTTGAAAACCTTGAGGAAGCAAGTAGCTCTCATTGATACCATCACACATAACTATGCCATGGTTCTTTTTCTACAATATTACTTATAGCTTGCTTAAATTCAGTATACATTCTTTAAGCAGAGTTTACCTTTCAACTACCCTGACAGCCTTAAAAGATTATCAGTGTGTGCATTAATGCAGCATCCTGTGTCGCACCACTGTGGCTTGTGATATCCCAGTGCAAATGGGCTTGACTGTGGTGGTAGATCACTCTTCCACCAGTTCAACGATGGTTAAAGTGAGCAAATAAAAAACATCCACTACCTTGCATTTTTTCCCACAGAATGCAGCTTGAATTGCTATTTATTGACTACTCTTTGGAGAAAGATTTTGTGCTGCTTATTTTAGGCAAAACATTCAATCTCCGTATTTTATTGGCATTAACTCTTCTCTGCGTAATATATGCAACCTGTGTCTTTCAACAGATTTGAAAACCCAATGAGTAAATTGTTGGCAGCCAACTACAGCTGGTGATCTGACAGTATGTGAGTTTCTTCTGCGCTCCTTCTCCTCCTGTCCAAAGATAACTGTGTTATAAATGGAGATACAGAAAGCATTAAAGATCTGAGCCTGTTTATTAGGAATGAACATGTATTAGGAATTAACAGGCTAAAAATCTCAAAACTTTACAGTACTCATTCATGCTGATAACTGCTGTGGTTATATATGCTAAAGATTGCTGTATAATCAGTATTGCCTCTCTTTAAGTAGTCCTTTGTACAACCAGAAAGCGCATAACAGAGGCTAACCTAATTACTTCTGCCTAACTCCTCCATTGCACCCACTTAAGAGAATAAGGACTTACAAACTTTGGAGCATTCACAATATGTTTTCCTTAAGCCCCTGTCTTCTAGCCCAATGGCTTTTCCAAAAATCTGTGAGGATTTCTTTTTGAAATTTTCTTCATAGACTCTTTCTTCAGCAGGCCTTATAGAAACCTGCCATCCACATGCTAATGCAGACTACAGCAATCCCCAGAATAAGACTCAGTGTAGAAAAGCCATATACTACTGAAACAATCCATTCAGGCCCTGGCACACCTCTGAATATGCTGGGAACAACTCCTTTCTTGTGTTTCTGCAGAAAGTTCTGCATTTTGCTGTAATTCAGTGCCCCCTCCCTTTTCCCCCTTTGGAATGGTAGAGCTTACCGCATATCACAGACGGCTTTTTAAAAATGTGTTCCACTTAAATTACAGTTTACTTTATATTACAAGGAAGCCACTTCCTGAAAAATGGGATATAAAACCCATCTGTCCTCATAGAATTACAGCCAAAATGAGGAGCTCTGACTACTATGTTGCTATTTTCAGCACAGAATTCTTTCTAAATGGGACAGTTTTAACAATTCTCTTCTAGACTGATCTGAGAAATCGACCTTTACTGTAGGCATCCATTTTGCCCTGGACAAATAAGCCTCACAAGCCTTAGGCCTTTTTCACATTGGACCTGCTGCTCCATAGTAGAAATGGCTGGCCTGATCCAAAATAGGAATCCCATCTCACAGTAGATGGGTTGCCTGTATTCCAACTTAGGGCTGCCTGCATTCAGACAGCTCCTCCTGTCCCAGTCTTCAAAGGGCAGGAATGAAAGTTTCCAACTTGAGCCTTTTTTGGTGGTATGCCCACTTCCAGCACTACTTCCTGGTGTACCACCAGAAAAGGAGCCAGACACAGTATACTGCACCATGGGGCATGCTCTCTGCATGCTCTTTATGGTCCAGTATACCACAAGTGAAGTACTTTTAATAAGTCTACTGCTGGAATGGAAGCAGGACCTCTGCTAGTTCATACTAGCATATGGATAGCAAATTGAAGAATAAGCCTTAATCTTGAAGACAGTTACAGTCCAAAAGGGAGCTTTTCCTGATTCTATAACTAACATAGCCTCTGCATATTTATTAAGAAGGAGACCCATGGAATCCAGTAGCTTTCCTCCCCATGGAATGGTACATAAAATTGCAACCATATCTGAATTTTTCAGAAAGGTCTAGCCTATACTTTTCACAGTCTTAAGCAACAATGGCTGATGGTCCAATCCACTGGATTGCAGGTTTCATTCTTTCTTGGTTGCATCAGATGTTATAACTGGAATTTGGGATCTTTTTCATTCAAAACCTAACCAAGAATCAAGCAATCAATGAGGAACCTCTGAAGAATGTGACTTATTAAAATCTCTGTTGCTTTTGCAGCTGTGGAATTGTTATTTTATCTGTTCTGATGTCTTTCAGATATTTGTACAGTTTCTTTGGAATTGCACCTAATGCAGCAATAGCTATTTGACTTATTGTTGTCTCTTTCTCCTAGGAGCATTGGATTTCATTTTGCAGTCCTTGATATTATGTGATCTTCCGTAGTTCTTTGTGCTCATGTGCTCCAGTTCCATATTCCATTTCTGTGCCTTTCTTTGGGTCTTTCTGCATTTATCTGTAATCAGCAACAGGATTCCTCGTGATCCTCTTTCCACACAGTGTGAATTAGAGAGGTCTCATCCATCACTGATATGCTCCATCCTCACAGGATGGAGCACAATCCAGATCAGGAGGCCTCTAATCTGGATGATTGCTAGACCTTGATATCGAAGTCCGTCAACATACGGGGGGTGGTAATCTGGAACATGTGTTCTAGTTCCAGGAGAAATTTATTCCTGTGAGGTGTGTTATTGCACCAACAAAATAGGTTTCCCAAGGCTACCCATCAGAGCCCTTGGAAGCCACTGCCAAAGCTTGTGCAGGTTTTGGGACCAATTCAGAGACTGGTTTGGAACAGCATCATTGTGTGGATCCACGTTCCAGACTATGCCTTGCTATGATCTGGACCAAAGGGCCTCACTGTCCAACCCACTGAGCCAGATCATGGCAGGGTGAGTGCAGGAAGACCCTTAGCCTCAAATGCAGGTATGCTAATTGCATTATGATCAACTGCTCATGTGTTTAAATTTTAAAATCCACTAAGCCCCCATCCCCATACTCCGAATACTGCCAGGCAAATGTGTGTTCGCCTTGGGAGAGTCCCCATGCAAAGCCCTAACTCAGGCTACATGAGAGACAAAATCCCAAAAACTGAAACAAAAAACCCTTTATAACTGTTCTCACCTCAAATTAGGGGGCAAGAATGGGTTGTCCCGTGGGCATGGGGACACTCCCGGGTTACGATCACAGCATTAGCGGGTGGGGTTTTGCTGTCTCCGCTGCTAATGCTACAATCGCAACTGTCCCCCTTTCCTGAGCACGCAGTCACCTAGGTAACAGCTTCCCTGCAGTCAGCTGAGCAGCTGCCAGGCGGGTATAGGGGCTGTCATGTGCACGAGCAGAGATCCGGTAGAATGATTTAAAAAGTAGCAGCTTTAATCATTTTACCAGAGCTCTACTCATGCTCTTGACAGCCCCTATACCCGCCTGACAGCTGCTCAGCTGGCTGCAGGGAAGTTCTCAGGCGATCATTTGGGGTAAATCAAGCCCTTACCTGGGCAATTGTGCACTCAGGCAATGGAGGGTGGAGAAAAACGTGGCATCCTGGTGCAGTGATTTACCGCAGTTTTCATAGGGACGGGCGGGTTCAGCTTGAACCCTTCCTGTCCTCCATTACCATGGGGACTCCTTAATGTGAATTAAGATTTGCATTAAGGCTGCCCTGAGTCTACCACTAGGCATTGGCAGCCCCATGAGGACAAGCCCTAACATTCTGAATATTTTTTCCTTGATTTATACTCCAAATTATTTTTCCACCTCAGCACAATTCTTTGAATTCTGAAACAGACCCCTGTGTTAATAGAAGCACTGTTTCTATCAAATGTGAGTTAACTGAGGTTTTAAAAAACTGCTTTAACACTACTAGTGGCATGGTGGTCCAGCAATATAGGTACTACACCCATGCTCCTTGGAAAGGGCATGGAAAGGGTGAAAGAATGCACATTCGGACAATCAGTAGATTTATATTATAATTGAAAACAAAATGCTGAGGCTATGGATAAACTCCAAATAGGGTGGGAATTCCCAATAGCAGCTCACACAGCAGAACTGGCAGAAGAGCAAGAGAGAGATGGGACTCCACAGAGCTTCAGATTTTCCTTCACTGAAAATAAAGCCATGTTTTGATTAAATCAAAGCCAGAGCTCCTATTAGAGCTTTGCCTCTACTTTCGTGTCCTACTAATTCCATTGAGCTAATTGCTGGGGCACAACCAAGTGGCACTTATTGCCAACTATCCCAGAAAAGAAAATGTCTTTGCCTTTCCCTGCTCTTCTGAAAGGTGCCAACAGGCAGCAGTAGCATCATTTATTTTATTTTTCCATACATACAAATTTAGATGGCTTTCAGATTTTTAATATCGTTTAGTTTGGATATATATAATAGGTATCAACAAAACTAGAGGATGCATATAAGAATGCATATTAACAATAATTCAGCCAATTATATAAGCATGTAACTTAAACCCCAAATCCTCAAAACAAATCTTCAGATATCAGTTTTTAGATGCTTAGGCAAGATCTGCAGAGCACATGCTATCCTGGGCCGTGGAAATCTGATCTTGGGCCACATTGAGCAATTTGTCTCAAAACTGGAGGGGTGCCCAGCAGTCTATGTCAAGGCTGGAAAGTTCTGAAGATGTTCTAAAAGAGTTCTAGAGCTCTTTTAGTTGGGTACCCCAGCATAAAGGTATCAGGATCCTAGCATAAAGGTGTTAGATTTCTTCTGCCCAGTCACTCATTGCCATCAGACATATGCTGGTCTAGTCTTCCACCAAGGAATGCTTTGAAGACTATACTTTCAAGCGGTATCTCATTGGAGAGGTCTACGCTGCCATATTTGCACTTGTCTGTGCAGACATGTAGTTTCATCAAGACACTATGCCTCCCAGTAGATTAATTTGGAACGTGCCCAGCACCTCCCTGCAGATGTAGCCAATCCTCTAAAACTGACTTCAATACATTTAACCAAATTGCTACTGTCAAGATTAAACATTCAACACAAACACTGATCTTGGGCTCCTTCCCTACTTGAGCACCAAGCTGTTCAAATACTTCCTATATTTCAGCCAATGACCTGAACATCCATGACTTGGACCCCTTCATGAACCAGTTTAAAAGTGCAGAAATGCCCAAGGAATTCTGCCATTCTGATGCTGGACATATTTTTGGTCACCTATGAAACAGGCAGCTTTTTTGATGCTGGTCTTCATTTCATCTAGTAGAACTAGAGTAGAATAGATTCTACCATCTTACAGTGATAGGAATTGGTGTGTGCACACATTTTCAACCTGTGCACATTATCCAGCCAAGAAATAGTTAATAGATTCAAAAAGCAAGAATATCCTTTAGGAAATTGTGTTCTCATCCATCTCTGGAAGTAATTTAGAAACTGAAACATATGCAAGGTGGGATGGAGAACAGATAAAATCAGAGAAGCTTGGGTGGTGAGAAGCATTTGAAATTTATCATAGAGAGGCTCAGTGAAAATCCCTAAAGAGGGAGCACCACATTTTTGCTGCTGTAGAAGTGTGAGATTGGCCACTGGAAATCTGGAACTTAAAACAGGAAATCAAGAATTATAGTAATGGAAAGAGTCTAAGTAAACAAGCAGCAAAACATGGAGAGGCAGTGGTCACTGGAGCCCTTTTGGAAAGGCAATAGAAGAAGATGTGTTATTAGAAATCATTGTGTAACCAATTGATCATAGATTTTTCTGTTTTGTTTTTTTTGTTTTTGAAGTCTGATGGCATACAATGAAGCCATTTCATAATGTGCCTCATTAAGATTCCCTTAATTCCATCAGAGAAGTAAAGTATGAGCAAACAAGCAGATTCTATTATTAGGCTACATAGCTTTATCTATAAAGCTTTGTGTCATATTTTTAGGCTGTGTGGTTTGGCCTATTCTGACTTAGAATCAAACTATAGAGTGGTTCCACTTGCTTTGCTTCACAATAGAAAGGTTTCCTTTCCTCCACAGGAAGCCAAAAGGCTATTTTCTTCTCTGTATTCATATTTTTTTCCTATTAAAAAATATCAATATAATTTGTTACAACTGCACCAAAATGAAATTATGAAGATATATTTCTCCTTTGTGTCTCTGTTAAGAAACACAGTTGTTTGAACTTGCCCTCCAGCTTGCAGGCAACCAGATAGTTGAGTGAGTTGCATAAAAACTAACACCAAATTGAACAAAATTCTTAAGACTATTGAAATCCTGTACCCCTGGCTTTAGTAGGATTAGTATCCTGAACATAAATAGTTTCTACATTTCTATCTTTTATTGAACCAAAATGATGAAAAATGAGAGAAATTAGGAAACTTTTTTCCTAAAGAAAGGGAAGAGACGAGTTAAAGAGAGAAGCTGGCATGGAGGAAATTGGTATTCTCTTGAAAGCTATGTTCATCTACTTACTTCTAAATGATTGCTTTAAATTATTTGTCTAAATCACAGGGAATTGCCTTCAAATCATTAATTTAGAATTTGGTGTACTAGCACCTCTTTAAAGGAACCATAAATGCACCATTTATTGACTCAGTATCACAATTTTATTTCTGATCATCTGAGCTAGCTCTAGGCTTTCTGTCAGCCCAAACCCCCAAAAGCACAGAAGATCCAGAGGTATGGCTGAGCAGGCATCGTGGGGGCCTGGAGGCAACATTAGACAGCACAGGGGTGATCTAGGGAAGGGAAGGATCGCTGGGGGTGAGAAAGTACAGTGACATCATTAACATCAAGGCACAAGCATCATGCCATTGAAAGAGTGGAGGGACACAGCCTAGTGGTGGACCAGCAGTTTCAGGGCTGAGCCTGAGCAACCTCCCATTTATCCCCTTGTCTTCTTTTTGAAGGACTCAAGACTCCTGAGATACCACAACCAAAAATTTGGCATGCCCGAGCCTTAGCATCTCAAGCCAGTGCTCTCACTGGGCAATCCCTAGAGCCAGGGTTGTCATTCTAATCTTACCGAGAGCGGGGATCACTTACAGATCTCAAAGACTTATTAATATGCTGCTACTCTTCTTTTCATAGACCATTGTCTTGTTGCGGTAGAAGAGCTTGCACAACTCAATTAAGCTATGAGCTATGTCACGTAGGGCCACCTAGTCAGGCTAGGCATAGTGAAGAATTCAGACCAAATTTGATCACTGAAAAAGGAAATGGCAATCCAGTATCTTTGTCAGGAAAACCTCACAGACAGTAGCGAAAGGATAAAAGATATGACACTGCAAGATGAACCGCACCGGGTTAGAAGGTGTTCAGTACATTACTAGGAAAGAGAGGAGGGGACATACAAGTAGCTCCAGAAAGAGTGCAGTAGCTGGGCCAAGGCTGAAAAGGTATCCAGCTCTTGATGTATCTAGTGGTGAAAGAAAAGTCTAGTGCTGCGCAAAACAACAGTGCATAGGAACGTGGAATGAATGTCAGATCTGTGAACCACGGTAAACTAAGTGTGATCAGACATGAGATGGTAAAACTACAAATTGACTTCTTCGGAGTCAGCAAATTAAATTGGACTGGAGGGGGTAAATTTAATTCAGATTGACTATTACATCTGCTGCTCTGGACAAGAATCCCACAGAAGGAATAGGGTAGCCGTCATAGTCAATAAAGGGTGAGAAAAATAATACTGGGTTGAAATCCTAAAAAAGATAGAATGCATGTACTCCATCACTGAGTCATTGGTTAAGATCAAGTTCTTACATATTATAAAGATGGTAGAATGGAGAATCTTAAAGTTCAGTAGTAGACACAAAACTATATTGTGCAATGCAATTTCTCCTTCCCTTCCATCACTTTTCCCCACACAAAATCTGTTATTTACAATTAATGTAGAGCTGAACAATCTTTCTCAAGATGTATCTATTTAAATGTCAAGAGAGGGAGTCCAAATTGTGTACAGAAGGCAGAAGGATGTTCAATATGAATCACAAGTGACTTCAATTTTATTTCCTAGTTAAGTTCAGTGTGAATATACAACACTTCTCCCCTCTTTCCCCAAGTGAGACTGATAAGAAATAATCACTCTGTTCTGAGCACATTCCATTCTTAACACTATCTTCTAACCATTTCCACGAGAACAGGTCTGATTGGCCAGGAGCAGTTCTAACTCAGTGGTAGAACAAACTGCCTGGATAGCAGAGGGTTGCAGGTTTGACCCCCTAGTGTCTCCCCAGAAGTAGGCAATGGCAAACCATTTCTCTGTCTCTGCCAAGAAAACTGCATAGAGGTGTCCTTGAAGCTGCCCATTCAGTCAACCAGGAGTTGGGCATAATTTGATAGTATCCAACAACAACAACAAGGCCTGGACTGAAGTTGGGTCTTTTATTCCCAAGTAGGCATTGCAGTCTATGTGGGTAGATTCAGAAGTAGAAACGATTTGCTACTATTTGCAGAAAGTTGTGAGGCAGGGGAATTAATAACAATTTGAAATAAAAGATTGTACCCAGATCATTGACAGCATCCTCAGAATGGAGGATTGCAGCACTTCAAGGACAGAAGAACAGAAGGAGTGTTGCTGCTGTGTCTTTCACTTTATCTTCACTATCTTTGGGCCTTTTCGCACTTTGCTTTCCTTTAACTATACACCAGCTAAGTGCAAATCATTTCCATTAAGGAGGTGATAGCGGTACCACAGCAACAGCACCAACATGTGTGTGCAACACCATTGCCAGAGTGACCAGGGAATGTAGTGCACAACCACACCTGCAGCACCCAATCACATACTCTGTTTGAACCTCTTCCACCTGGGAGACATGCAAATGAGAGCATGCATATGTGTCCTTACCAATGACTAGGTAAGTTGTGCAACACAAAAATGTGCTCCACATCTATCTTGGCTGTGGGACATTCCAGCACACAAAGAGACAATTCTAGTATAGAAGTGTCTTCACGCAATGTATATGGTCCATCTTGGAGCATATCCAGAGTGTCTCTTTATGCTAACTGCAAAAAACACTTTTGAAGGTAGGGACCGAGAACATAAGAAGAGCCCTGCTGGATCAGGCCACAGCCCATCTAGTCCAGCATCCTGTCCCACACAATGGCCTTTACCTGCTCTTGAATCCCAGCAAATGGCCTTTGGAGGCATCAGTTCTAGTAGCTATTAATACAAAGTTCCCTAGTTTTGAGAAGAGGGTGGTATTTTTTGCCAAGCCAGAAATGACCCCAGAAGTCAGCCATTTTTGGCAAATCATAAATTGCCACCAGGCGGAGCACATATAAGGTAGGTTGCTCTTGTGACCATAATCTATCTACAGGGTGGCAACATCAACATCTGTTTCAAACAGCATCCTCAGAATTGTTCCTCCCACTCTCCTCAGGCACATCCATCGCAATTTCTTCACAGCAATATGGAAGTGGTTTTACCATGTCCTTCTTCAGGGAATATACCAGGGATTGAACCCGTGACCTCATCTAGATTTGAAACCAATGTTTTACTACTATGCAATTACAACAACCTAATTGAAGGGGAACAGATCTGCTGACACTGGGAAAAATTGTAGCCCTGTTTTAGCATGTAAATTGTCCCAAGTGGCTCTTGCAGGGATGGTATCAATCACATCACGGCATTCTCATTCTCATGTGTATCTGCATCCAGCAATCAAGTTGCAAGTATTTCATCACATATGATCTTTTTAAAAAGAGGAAGAACAACTCAGCAAACTTCTTGGAATAATGCAGAGCTTTATGGAAGAAACAGAGATATTCACCAGGGAGTAACCTTACACCAATAAGACATACCTTTCATTGCATTTACATTGTTTTATTTCAGAGCTGTTTATTGCCTTTGTGAGTGGCTTTTATAGACTTTTAAACTGGTTTACATTCTTTCCACCTTTTTTATCTTATTACTCACTCTGGAACTGATGATGTGGGACAAATAATAAATGCATCGATTCATCAACCAATGAATTGACAAATCAATAATCAGACAATAACATTTCCCCTAATGAAGCAGATTCTCATCTCAGCCTTCTCGTTCTCCACTTATCCTAATGCACTCAGTATGCCTTCCTTATACTATACAGTATTTATTTGGAGTGGGGAGTGCCATAAGGACCAGGAACCCAACTTTTTGTGGTCCCAGCCTTGGGAAGGGAAGTCTAGTACATTCTATGACCCAAAGACATGCACGACTTTTTCCTTTATTCCATAACCCATCCTGCAATCTGTGGGTGGAAAACTGGATACCAAAACCCTGCAACACTTAAGCAAGTTTCAGAAACCATTTTTAATTTTTGTTGAAAGTTACAATAGGCAAAAATCACCCAACCATAATTAATGATGCTAGGAATTTATAACATGATTTAGAAAGAATGCTCAGAGGAATCCACAACAATTAGTTAATTATCTATCCCACCCTAAAGCCAAATGTATCAGGGTGGGTCACCATAAAATCATAATAAAAACAGATTAAAAAGCAAGACTAAAACAGTAACAGTGCTTGCATTGGGATGAGGTGTTATTCCCTTAGCCAAAGGTCAAAGCAAAGAGGTGCATCTTCTCACAAACAATTTTATAAATTGTTTAGATGTTTTATAAAAGGAAATGATAAGCTTTAAAAAGCTGCTGGTACATATCGTTAAAGCAATGGTCTTTCCAAGCAGTAACCAAAGCTGACTGGAGGGATTGGGTGAGAATTGACCATTTGGTCTTGATCTGCATTAAGTCTAGCAAATTATATTTTGATTGAGCATGGAGATGCTTTCCAGTCTGGTTCATTGTACTTCATAAAAGTCAAAGGTGAAGATTATATTGCTGTCTAGTCTTCAGCAGAAGCCACTGGTGCTCTTTCCTATAGTAATATATGACTACAGAAATAGAGTCACTAAAAAGAAACAAGAGAAAAAATATAGGCCCTTACAGCACAGGCTGCAAGAAGAATCAGTTTCTGTCCTGGATGAAATCTGACGTTTCCCTTGAGAAGTGAAATCAGCAAGCAAATTTAAATATATATGATAAGAACAGATGGTGAACTAAAACAAATGATTATGTGTGGCAAAGCTGAAAAGAGCAGAAAGAGAAAAGAACAGACAACATGGATGAATTGAATCAAAGAACTTTCTAGAATGTCTTGAAAAAGAGAGCTGAAGGGGATGAGCACATGTACAAAGGCCGGTATGATTCAAATTTAGCTCTATGGTATCTAAAACAACCAAATGTTGACCTGCATACACAAAGGCCACGTCCCCATGCAAGCAGGTTGCTTCACTTGTGACATGTGTCATAAAAATCCACATTGTAACTCGCAATAAAGCATCCCCATGTGGTTCGGGGCAATGTGGATTCAAATCGTACATGCCTGTCCCCATGCAAGCCACAGCATGAATCTGTATCTTTTTCTCCCTACCCACCCTCTCCCGTGATAGGAAGCTGGGTTGATATCACCATAACCCATCCCGCCTGCTGCAGCGATGACAGGCAAACAGCTGAAGTGATGACAGACAAACACCTCAGTTGCACGTCCATGGACACAACACGCTTCATTCCTTTCCTTGGCTGCCACAGCCAAGTTAAAAACATAACCAAAAGTTATAACATATAATTTAAAATATAACTAAAAGCAGATCATTCCTTTCCTTGGCCACCACAGGTTAGCAGAGGTGTGCACATCCAAATGACTGTATTGAGCCACTTGCAACCGGCTCAAAATTACTCATGCATAGCTTGCTATCAGGGAAGGGGGGGGTGTAATAAATGTAGCCAGAAAGACACTTTATTTAAAGAAATCCCCAAGAGGCTGCTGATCACAGTGTGCATGGCAGGAACAGGGAGCATAGGCCAAACCCTGCCTGCTAATACCACAGCCACCAAGCTCCACAGCAAATAATCAAGGAAGGAGTGTCCCCATGACCACAGGACAATATGTGCTAGCCCCCTATTTCAGAATGAGAACACTTGCTAAGGGTGTTTTTTTTTTTTTTACGCATATTGTGTTACATGTAGCCTGTATTAGGGCTTCGCATGGAGACACTCCCGAGGCAACCTCACATAAGAACATAAGAGAAGCCCTGCTGGATCAGGCCACGGCCCATTTAGTCCAGCATCCCGTCACACACAGTGGCCCAGCAAATGCACATGGGCATCTCAAGCAGAGACAAGGACAAACCTTTGCCTGCTCTTGAATCCCAGCAAATGGCCTTAGAAGCGCCCTGCTTACCCCCCACCCCCAGCCTGAAAGATGCACCTAGGCATTCATTGTAGTAGCAATTGATACATCTGTCATCCATAAATTTGTCTAACCCTACCTTAAAGCCATCTAGACTGGTGGCTGTCACCACCTCTTCTGGCAGCACATTCCATAAGCCGATGACCCTCTGGGTGTAGAAATACTTCCCTTTGTCGGATCCGACTCTCCTACCCATGAGCTTCATAGAGTGCCCCCTGGGTCTAGTGTTGTGTGATAGAGAAAAGAAATTTTATTAAATCCACTTTTTCTATACCATACATAATTTTATATACTTCAATCAGGTCCCCTCTTAAACGCCGTCTCTCCAGACTGAAGAGACCTAGATATTGCAGCCTCACAATCACCTTGGACTATTTTCAGCATGGGGACACACACATAGTTGTTTTTTTAAGGCACCTGTAAGGCAGCTTACAGGCAGTTTAAAGATGACTCACAAGTTAGATAATTCACACTCTAGTCTAACTCTACCCTCTCTCATAAATATTCCAGAGTAGAAAAGGTGGATTGGAGGTGGAATAAAAACGTGGTGTGCCATACACTCCATTTCTACATGGGACTGTTCTGCTGCCTTTTTCACTACATGCAAACTCATACTCATCCTTAGGCTCTATGGAGTTAACTCTATGTTTAACTGAAACAGACATGATTTACCCCTCTTGCCCCTGTTCAAGCTCAATCATTTTCATTTGTTGTTACATCCTTGCTGAAAACTCTACTCAGCATAGTGTCAGTTCTATACAGAAATACAGTTTTGGATGTCCCTTGTATAATGCAAACTGTATTAGGCACCATCATGTTATGGCTGTCATTGCTGAAATCAGCCATCTCACATCTCCCCTTAATACAACTGCCATAGCTCAGTGGCTCCTGAGAACCAGAACACTGCACCAAGCACAGGACATGTCGATGATTCTGTACAAACAGGTAATAGTCCAATATTTATTTTCTTAAAAAAAATCTTTTAAAAATAATGCTTTTATAGGGGGTTTTTCTGGACTGTATTGGACAAATTTGGACTATTTTGCATCCAGATTAAATGAGTTCTAAGCATGTTTCAGATCGGCAGTCCATTTCATTCTGCAAAATGAGAACACACAAGTAGATTACTTTGGGTGGAAACCATACCTTTTTGGGTATGCAGAAGGAAAGATCTCCATTTGTTCCCATCCAATGACAGACTTTGTGGTTGTCATCATACGCAGGTAGGTGAGAAAGTCACCACTGAGGAAATAGAGTGCAGCACCTGGTTTCCACCTCATTGCCCCATTTTGTTCTTTCAAACTATTTGATATTTTACTGTTTTATGATTAAACAAAAATGATGCACACTGGAAGTTATACTTTGTCTGCCTTGGGCAACACCCTATTCCACAGTTGGCTGGACACCAATGCTTTATCATTTCTCTCTCATCCCTGCAAGGAAGAGGACAATGTATCCTCCATTTTCTTTCCCTCCTGCCCCAGAAAACAGGACACAATGTTTCCTTCCTTTTTTCCTTTGGCAATGCACAAGAGAAACATTTCCTTTAATAAAAAGGGGACTTTTGCTTCAGCAACTCTAGAACAAACAAGCATACTACAACCTATCAGCCTTCACAAAAGGCAGTAGAAATGCTTGCTGGCTGGTGTACACCTCAGCTGCACCTGTGCTCTTACACCAACAGTGTCCCATGTCACCATCAATTTTGCCATCTGCACCACACAACTTCATACGGAGGGTGAAATTTGGCTGCCTCGCCACCATTTTTTTTTCACCATGAAGTCAAAATTTGAATGCTGGGACTGCACCCCATCACTTACCACAGAGGGAGGGAAATTTGATGAGGGGTAGAGAAAGAAAGGTTCAGTTTCCTGATGCTGAGCATGGTAAAAATGAGGAGTGAGAATGAGCAAATTAAAATTTGAGTCTGTGTTATAAAAATGAGAATGACAGGAACACATATTCGATCCTCATTCCCCCAACACAGATTATTCCTCAATGTCTGGCTGTGTTAATTGACAACTGAATATTCATATAAAAGAAAGTCTGGATCATCTAAGTATGTTGAAATTCCAGGTCAGATTTTCAGACCATTCTTCCTGCAAATTGGCTATAGTAAATCTTATATATCCCCCTCATTTTCAATTAGACTGTGCTAGTATCGACAGTTTCCACAGTATATGACTTTATGGTTTAAAAAGCAAAAATCTTATGTATCTTCCAAATATAATACTGCAGTATGGCACGCAAAATATTGAACATTGCCCTTTATCAATATGCTCAAATTGAAACCATAACATTATTTTGAATCACATTCTGCTTTCTCAAAAGCCCAATTACTTAGACAACTAAATATTCATTATAAATAATGAATGATTAAAGTGAAATGTCACTTCAGTAACTTCAAGGTTCATTTTAAACTTGTCTACAAATACAAAAGAAAAATATAAAACTGGAAGTCTGATCTTAAAAATGGATAGAGAATTGCTCTTTTTAAAAAAATCATTTTGTTGATTAACTTACTGTACATTTATACAGAAAATATTCTTGTGAATATATTCTACCCTTGCTTTTTGTGTTTGTTTGTTTCAGAGTTCCACGATCGAACCCTGCTGCCACCACGACCGTGCCTGTGCAGATGTCACATTCCTCACCTACCGACCACAAGGACCCACAAGCAGAGTGAATGATCACACTGCTGGACACTCCAGGTAAGTTTTTAGACACCACAGACAAATGCTAGGTAGCTTGTGGAGCACGATTTCATGTTCCACAGCTAGTCAGCAATTAGGCAACGCCTGGGAAGGCGGGGGCGTTTCTAGCATGTAAATGCCTCCTGCAAGTGCAGATACACCTACCCAGATGTTGCCTAATTGTTGACTATGGGCCAAAGTGCAAATTGGCCACGGGGGTTGCTTGAGGACTTTTAGGGTGTTTCTGCACTTACTACTGGAAATCTGGATTTCTGAAATCTGTCCCTGGGAAGATGCTTCTGAACTAGGTATGGATCCCAATGAGGCCTAATGCGTTCGCACACACGTGGGAAACACAGATAGTGAGGAACGCATTGTGTGTTTGCTGTGCGGATGCCGGTGCACTGAAATCCAGAAGGATCAGGCCTCTCTGTGGCCCTGCCGCCCAAGGTGCTGTGTGATTGGAGCACTCAGCCATCAGTCACAGCTCGTTTCCACTGTGCATGGGCGTGTCAGGGACAGACTGCCCACCAATCAGCGACGTGCCTGAGATCCTGTGGCTGCCCGGCTGCGTAGCCTGCTTTTGTGAATGGAAACCCCTGTGCAGAAGCGTCGTCCTTTGATCTGGAATTTGCAGGCAGGAACAGTTTGAAAACCTAATTTTTCAGGTCTTCCCAAAAACCAGATTCAGCAGCCTCTAGATCCCATTAGAGATGGATCTTGCACAAGGCCATGCGGAAGCGGCCTCCTTGAAGTGACCCTAATCTGTCCCACTGTGCGGACGGTAACTTGCAGATGTGTGTCATGTGTGTCCTTATCGAGTGCTTAATGGGGTCTTAACGGCCTGTACGGAAACACCCTTATACTGGAGCTCAGGCCACACTTTTGGAAAGAGCATTCTCTTCCCAGCTTTTCAGTAGGTTGTAAAACCTGCTGTGGGAGATTCAAGAAGGATTTGTAGTTGCCCTTGAATAGATAAGTGGCTGTCCTGGTTACTCTTCTGTTCTTAACTGCTTAACTTTTATACACCTATAAAATGGTTGGTCACTAAAATAAAAATCTTTTTCAAAACAAAAAATATCCTGGAACAAAAACCTAGCTGCTCTGCTACTTTGCTACTTCCTTGAGAAAGCATAAGGCACCTTTGGACAAATGCAATGAATGTTCACAGGATCTAAATACCACTGAATAACCCAGCTTTGTGACAGGGCTTAGGAAGGAAAAGAAGGAAAAGTCTTGACGGCTTTTGAGCTTGGGGTTTGTTATTGCAATCTATGACTGTTTTCATTCGAGTTCGCACTTGGGCCAGTAGTGCATACATGGTAAGCTCCCAGACAGGGTCTGCATGTGAAAAAGCCATTTCTTTATCAGAAATGTCTCCTTCCATGTGGGGATTTACCCATGTCCATTAGGGGTGGTGCAGGTTTAACTGCACCATTTGTGCAACAAACCTGCCCTAGTGCTGGAGGCAGTAAGGCTTCAGATGCACCATCTGCACATCTTCCTATTTGCCCTGGTGATGGCATTATGCAGGTATGCTGACACCAGCACCAGTGTTTGTAGATGCATTCACGGTATGCTTTGGGAGGGCTTGGGTGGGTTCAGTACGATCTAAGTGTGGATGCTTATAGCGTAGTAGCACTATGTCTCCTAATTAAGTAAGGCATAGTTAGAAAAGGCCCTGCCACTGTGTGCAGACATAAGAAAAGGGGCACCTCAGAGACAGAGGCCACATCTCCATTACAAGCTTAATTCAGTTTCGATACAGTTTGAATCCTTGCAGACCCACGTCAGTTTGGCTTTCCGCATGTTAATTCGCCCCAAAGTGTTGTAAATGTTAACCCTCATTTCAACAGGTCTCACTCCGGTTCATGCGCTTGATACGTGTTACATTTTTTACTGTGGGGACCATACCATTTTAAGGGATGAGAATCCATGTTTAGGGTTTCCCTCCCCCAATAGCTTGCTTCCAAAGATAGTGATTTCAGTGTAAAAATCCACCCTTTACAGCAGCTGCTACACTGTAGCAATCCAACCACTTCACACCTGATAACAATGTTGCAATTTTGCGCAATTCTAGCTCTTTGGAGTTCTGACCTTTAGAAAGGGAAAGGAAAGCAGGGGCAGGTTCTGGGAGATGTGTGAATGTTTAAAGCAAGGGGGCTTGAGTTGCCACTGCTGCTGTGTGCTCTGGGCAATGGGGAGAGGAGGGGAAAGAATTGCTGGCTGCCCGCTGCCATTTTTCCTCCATCCAGACAAGCGGCAGCCACCCAGCCACCCAGCTAGGCTCTGTGAAGGGGTCCCTTATGGGTGGCGCTTTCACACCAGGAGGAAGAGGGCAGCCCTGAAAAGCGGCTTTTAGAAAGTAGCCACTGGAGTCCCCCCTTGAGTCACGTACGCCACCTACGATCCTCAGAATTCAGATCCAATGCGATTGTGTTGAAAGTAATGGGATCAGGCAAATCCACCTTCGCATCCAGTTCTATTATTTTGGTTTAGGGAAACTGGATTAAGCTTATAATGGGGGTGTGGCCAGAAGCACGCGGGCCCCAGTATTTCCAATCCTTTTTTAATCTTTTTCTATAGCACAAATGTTCTTGAGGGGGTGGCTGGACAGACTGGCAAAGCCTTGAAGCCTTCTCTAAGCCTCCTTTGAGTCTTTATTTTGCAGTGTCTGACCACAGAAACAGTTCTTGAAAATGCAGACAAAGTCCTAACACCCAAACAGCAGATCCACAATGTCTTTCATGTTATTTTATGGTTGTGCCTCTGGATTTCTGCTTTTACAAATGCAGACCATAATTTTTTAAGATGCTACTCCTTGGTTTGCTATTGTGACCGGATGCTGCCATCTAGTGACCAAAGCTTTAAAGCACACATTTTTAAAGCTTTTCCCTTTTCCTCACATTATCCAAGGAGCTTTGGAATTTATTTTGGGTTATAGACAGAGACCAAGGGAACAGAGTCTCATCCAGAGTTTAAAAATGAAAAAAACTCCAGATTATTTGTCAGTTCTTGTAGTCTGACCTCTTTACCCTGGCTTTTGGCTAAGGGAACATCCATCCAGAGACCTTTGGGTACAGGGCAGGATTGAAATACAGATAAATTAGATTTCTGTTGCTCCAGTAACAGGAGGAATAAGCTCAGAAAAGGCAACTGAATACCCAGAGTTTTACACTCTGAGAAGGACTCTGTGGGAAAGATGAGGAACTAACATTATGATGTATAATTTAGGAGCATACCTAGAAAATATCTAATCAAAGGGGAATATAAGCTACACAAGTCCAGTATAAATTCAAGACTGGAGTACCAGCTGCTGAAAAATTCACTGTGAAAAGTTACTTGTTACTTGTTACCAGCATTTAGAAACAATGAGGTATTTGATTGGTTGCTGCTGTTGAGGCTTTGCTAAAGTCTTTCTACACTGGGTCTTTTCAGATTATATTCTGGAATATGAACCTGCCAACCTGATGTTAGTGCTGACTACAGAAGGCCCCAGGAGAGCCCGCCATAGATTGTACTAACACAGAGGTGGCAAATCCTTGATACGGGATACGATCCTTAATAAGGCCAATGCAGAAAGGGCCTTAGCTGCACCCCAAACAGAAAGGTGCAGCTTACAGCTGTCAGCAAAAGGCCCATCAGGCCTCAACCTTATTTAGGTGACAGAATTATTAACACTTTCTGCTCACTTTCTTGGTTTTGTTATCTGGGAGGTGTGTTCCACTTACCTCCCTGAATCTGGATCTAAGATGATTTGGATCTAAGGAATGGGTCCTTCAGCTAATCTGGATTTAGTAGATCCACATCTAAGGAGGTACTGGATGTGTCTCCACACGCTGTGTACTAATGTGTGCTAGGCGTGCTAGCAGTGGAAAAGCTGGAGCAGCCATGTGGCAAATCTGAATCTATCCACATGGGGCCCGCTAGTCACCCCATGTTTTGGGGGGGGGTGCCATTGGGGGGTGCAAACTCTGTAGACACTCTGGAGATTATTTGAAAATCCTCCGGAGCAGCTCCAGAGAATCTTCAAGGATTGTGGCAAATCACTCTGGAGATTCACCGGAGCTTTGGACAAAGCTCCATAGAAAGGGCATTGCTCTGATGGGTCATCTTCAAAGCTTGTGCCATTCTCCGGAGATTCCTTCAGAGCTGTATTTGGAGCTGTCTTCAGAGATTAAGCACAGGCTTCAGAGCTTCAGGTTTGGGGGCACCCCTCCATGGGTGCCCCCCTGGAACCCCCCCTAGACCCCATTGCCCAATCATGGTGGAAACAAACTCCATCTAATCTGGATTTGATGCCTGAAGACCCCATTGTAGACCCAAATGGGTCTACAGGAAGTCCAGATTATAGGTCCTGAAGGGCCCATTTAATCTGGATTTTTCTAGTTTGAGATACACAGCAGGGGAGACAGATCTTGGGTGTCTGATCAGATACTGATCTTGGGTGTCTGATGAGCCATCAAGTGACCAGGCAGCCATTGGGACCCTTTAGAAATTTGGCTCTATCTCTGCCCAGATTTGAATCCCCCACCACAGAAACTAATTGGATGAACCCTGGATAAATACAGCCATCTGGGCTAAGACAGGCACAGTCCTGTCCTGGGGGGCAGGGGGCGTCCATGCTGAATCATGTGCTGAAATCTGTCCTGCTTGCTGAAACACACATGAGCTGAAGATCCAGAGTTGAAATGACTGGGCCTGCCTTTGACCTCTGAGCCTCCATAAGCCATCATCCTGCTTGCCATCTCGTCAGAGACAGAAAAAGCCAACCTTCTAACAGTCCTGTATCAATCTCTTCTGCCAGAACTGATGGGTAAGAACCTGTACAACATAGGGTCTTATGACAGGCTTGTCTCCTCCCTCCTGCTATATATTTCCAGATTGCCAGACATGCTGCTGCCCCACTGGGAATCTTATTTGCTTATTGGTAGAACTCTGCTTCATTTGTGACTCTTTTTAATATTGATCATTAAAAATCATTTTATTTTTCTATTGAGGAAAAAGGTCTCCTTGTGTTCCTGGGCACCAAAGAATTGTTCTTTTGTTTTTCAAACCTTTATGTCGATCCTAACATGGGAAGACATTTTGGTGAGCTATTTTCCCCAAACTCCTAACTCTGGTGGCAGCAGCACAGCGACAATGACGCTCTGTGCAAGCGCAGTCACATTTGAGGTCATCTGAGGTGCCAGCATGCTTGCATGGTACCTCAAATGACCCCTTGCACTGGGAATGGTGCAATGATCTCACGCTGGATGGTACAGGTAAGTTTCAGGTAAAGGTTAGTATGCATGTAGTGCAGAATTTATCAGCAGTTTGCTATCTATACATTAACATAAAGATGATATCAGCTACAAGAAAACATGTTAGGTCTTCTTTAGGAACTCTATAATTTTTGTTGAACTGGCTAAGAGTTTTTGTTTGTTTGTGTATTGAACTATATAATAAGCAACATAAAATGTCCTCTACTTGCTTCTGTCCACAAGGGGAAAGATGTTATTCCTACGAGTTTTCTGTTATCCCCTTATAAAATGTTTGTTTGGCAATGACTAAAAAACAGATCTAAATGTTTTATACGCCAACACATTAGTGATATTAGACAAATTATGTGGACAAGCCTGTTCTTTTTAATTTTTAGATACCGTTTACAGAAAATGTAAGTAAGGCCTTTTCTGCACTGGGCCTTATTTATTACGGATTATATCGCAGAACTGGGACCTGCCATTCACGTGCTTTTGCAGACCACAGCAGGTCAACTGAAATGCTTCTTTAATGGACTGAAAATCAAGAAAGCAGATTCTGAATGATTCAGATTCTGAATCAATGTGTGTGCACACTTGGGCACATATAGGTACAAGCAAACGCCTACTAAAATGCAGAGAAGCCAAGAGTGGGGGTGCTGGTCAGGCCTGCTGTAGTCTGCACTATCATGTGGATACAGATTCCATTCTAGGATATAATCCAAAATAAGGCTCAGCGCAGAAAGGGCTTTAGAGAAGTTGTTTGGTAATACCTAAAAAAAAAACCCCAAACAAGTGTAAATGTTCTATATGCAATGATATTAGACAAATTCTGTGCCCAATCCTGCACTTTTTAAATCTGTGGATACTGTTTCCAGAATGTAAAGCTCTTCACTCCTTCTTGCATCACAACTAAAAGCCAGTCCTGGATTTGTTAGCTTGTTAAGTTGTATTGCTGAAATATCTTAGCAAACACTTTATCCTAGTTGTTCTTTTCTAATCAGGGAGTTCAGGGGAAACTTTGGCTAGTTTCTCAAACAAGGGCTAGATTTCTGAATAAATGATTTAATTAGCAATTTGCAACATCTACTAATAGATCATTTATACAAAAATGACTTCTTGAAAGTCCTGAAATTGTTTTATGGGTTCCAATATCAAGTTCACATCTTGTGCACAAATTTGTTTACTCACATGTTTTCTAAATTAGGCAAGAAAAAAGGCCTATCAGTGGGCCTGACCTCATTGACTCTACAAGCTGTTTCTTCCCCTCAGGTTGTTGAATGTGCTTGTAATCAATTTCTCTATCAACTTCAAGGATGCCTTCAAGTCCACCTGTTCACTGCTCCAACAGTGTAACAATTTAGGTCCAGGCCTGGTCATTAGCTGGATGGCTGATCACCTGCTATTAGTACTAGCTTGTATGTACGATTTCTTGCAGCTCCTCTCCTACAACATATACATGAATGATTTAATTTGTATGATGCCTTTCTTCTACCCATATTAGATACATTGAGGGAAGTCCCACAACAAAAGGAAAGCAAAGCATAAGTATAATTTTAAAACAATAATAATGTTTTTTGCAGAGTCCAAAATGCATTCTTGGGCCTTTCATGTAGATTAGAGGTGGGATGTGAATTCTAAAGTTTACAGGCTAAGATTTGTGGATGCAGCCTAAAAAAGTTACATAAGATCTTCTCTCTCATGGCTTTGCATAAGTCATTTAGGACCTGCTAGTCTCCACATTCCCCAGCATAATTAGCACCAGCTTCTTGATTAAATGAGAGGGGGGGATGGGGAGAGAGAGATATGAGAACCCTTCCCATTTATCCTTATATCCTGGGTACTACTTCTCATGAGAATTAAGTATACTTTGGTTTCAGTCTGAAAAATATGGGGATCAAGGAAGAAGGGAGGATAGGACATCCAGGTTTGCAAAGAGCTGCATTGAAACATTTTGTTGCCCTAAGCATCTTAATCAGCTACCTTCAGTTTTGGTTTCAACCCAAATAGAAATTCTAGCTTCTCCTACATTCTGTTCCAGAGTATTTCTTCTGTCAAATTCTGTAAATGAAATGTCCCAAATGTTACAACTCTGTTCATTTTGGTCACACTCCATATGTTGTTTATGCAGAAGACAGGAGTTTTGCAGGTTGCCAATATGTCAAGGAAGCTTCAGTTTAAATGTTGAGTAGAAAATTACTGCAATGTATAAGATGCCTTTTTAGTCTTCATAATTATTCAGGGATAGGTCAGAACAGCATGATTTTTTTTTCTGTGGGTTTCAAACTTGTTTTTTCGCAACCATGTCTACTCAGTTTATATTCATTTTTAAATTGTAAATGTGTTGCCGCCGCCACCTATGTGCCAGTGTTAGAAGTTATACCACCCACCCAATCTCTTCCCACTCATCCATCCAAGGTCTATCAAAGTATTAATTTCTCGGAGTACAAAATATTAAGTAGATGTGTTCATTTGACAGAAAATGAGCAAATACTTTTATACACTGTGAGGCAGAATACTAGCTTTTGCATGGTCCTGAAATTTAATTACAGGATTAATCACAGCTATACTGTCCATCTTACAAGTTTTGTATTCCCTAATGCAATCAAACTCCTTTGACCTGACCTGTGAACTAGTTGCAATATTGTTAAATTATTTCAAATGCAAAAACTAAGCAGCGGATGGCTAGGCTAATACTCCTGCACACCAATCCTAAATTTCAGAGTAAGCGTCAACATAATTTGGGATCCAATGAAGAATGGATGAAATGGAAAGATTTCTAATAATTATAGTGGAATATATATTATGGGTATGTTTTTTTCTTTAAACCCACTAAAAATAGCCCAAAGCAACCTTGAAGTGGTCAACAGAAGGTGACCTGATGTGATGTTAAGCCACTATGCTGCAGTTATCCATGGTTGAGGTGGCTGAGGTGATAAGGAACCTATCTAGACCTCCTCTAAGTGCTTTAATTCCTGGCCTCTGGAAATCCAAAACTTCATAACCCTGGATTTATAATATAAGGCTATTAGCATATCAGTCAGTTCTTTTCGTCTCTGTTGCCAGACACAGCAGTACATGTGTATGGGTGGGGAAACCATGATATGTGAGATAATGTCCACTCTAGGGATATGCATGAATATTTGTAACATTCTAAATCTGTACAAATTTGTATGAATTTGGACATTCACATTAGAAGATTGACATTCAAATTTGAATGAAATATTTTGATACATTCGTACAAAGCTCCATTATGGATTTGTATGATATTCCTATGGGATTTGTATCTAACATTTGTATTGAATTCATATGGAACATTCATGTTGAATTCAAATCCTACCACATTCAAAGGGATTTATTTGAATGAATACGAATTTTCTTGCATTCAATTTGATATGAATCAAATAGGAAAAAAACATTCATGTACTTCTCTAGTCCACTGTAGTAAGATTACAGTGGTCTCTTCCTACTACTTTCTGTGGGAAACAAGCAGTTATGCATTTCCATTGTTTTGGAAAGAAGGAACTTTGGATTTTCATAAATACAAATAGGAGAAGTTATGTCACTTGTATTCTCCTCTCAGATATAATAAAGTTTATAATATATATCATACAATCAGATAAATCTTGATATGTGTGCTTTTAAATGTTGTGAGCCACCAGAGACCCTTGGGTATGGGGTGGGATATAAATATAAATATAAATATAAATATAAATATAAATAAATAAACATCTAATATAAAAAGACATATAAAATACATTACAGAAAGAAAATGAAACAGGAACATGTTATTCCTTAATCCATTTATATCTCACCCTTCACCCAAAGATCGCATGGCAGTTTACAATAACAAAAAGATAAAAACCATAGAGCAGCCTAAACCATACTTAGGTTCCTTAGGTCTGCCTCAGAGGAAGCTAAACTTCAAAAGGCTGGGTGAAGAGGTCTGTTATAATCAGGAACTGAAAACCATACAGCATTGTGATACTAAGAAAAATGAATAAATAATTGGACATATTTGATTGGGGAAATTCTGGCGTAAAGGCATTATATTTGGTTATGAGTTCTTAAACTGAATTTGATCAGAGCTTTGAAATTTGGCTTTATAATTTGGAATAACAGAGGCTGGACCATTAACTTGGAAATATTAATAGGCCTTGCAAAGATATTAATACTCCAAAATATTTCTAAAAAGCAAGAAAAGCTCTGTGAGGTTTTGGAAGGACAGATTTCATCCTGTGGTTAAAGGTTGCTGACTAAGGAATTGTTGTTGGGCTCCTGACACCAGAGGCCTGCTGAATCAGTTGACGAGATTGGAGTATGCCTTGGGCACCAGAAGAAGAAAAAACAGACTTTGTCTATTTACATGGGTTAAGGATTAATCACTGGGGAGAAAGAAGGGTATCTTTTGTTTTTAAGAGGGGAAAAAACTGGAGTCATAGTACTTCAAAGGATATTCCAGTAGCTTCCTTGATCCTCTTTGGTCTAGTGGTTAAGGGCCAGACTCTTATCTGGGAATACCAGGTTCGATTCCGCCCTCCTCCACAAAGCCAGCTGGGTGACCCTGAGCTAGTCACAGCTCTCTTCAAACTCTCACAGCTCCACCCACCTCACAGGGTGTTCTGTTGTGGGGAGAATAGAAAGCTTTGTCAGCTGCTTTGGGTCCCCTTAAATGGGAGAGAAAAGTGGGGTAGAAACGCCAACTCTTCTTTTTCTACCCACACACCTTGCTCCTTATTACACACTCTTCTTCCTGCATTCTTACCACAATTTTTATTTTTTATTTCATCTTCTCTCGTCACAGCTTTGTGAGTTTTTGCTTGCTAATCATTGTCTCAAAGGATCAGACTCAATAGAGTGTATAACAACTCTTTGAAGAACTCAGCATTACCCTGCAGAAGAGCACTACCACACAACAGCTAACTTCACTTGGTGCACCATTGGAACAAACTTCTGGGAAATTTTATTTCTTCATGTGTAGCGAGTTCCCAGGTGCCCGATCTGATATTCTGCCAACACAGCATGTGTAGCCAGATGGTGGCTATGCTGGCAAGATGTCAGTATCTTAATATAGTGCGGGAAATCCCATTTTAAGTGAAATCGGGATTTGGGGAGCAGTATGCCAGCAGCAGCCAAACATGGCGTTGAGCCAGTCTGCCAGTCTTGTTGCATGCCAACAGGGCGTTGGTGTTTAAAACATGTCTGGGAACAGCTAAGGACAAATAGACTGATTTTTTCTAGTGGTCCTTTGCGATGTTAGGCCTTGAATAAAACCACATCATTATCGGCTGCCCCAAATAGCCACATTCACTCCATTTGGAGTAAATATAGGCTGTTGGGAAGGGGTCTCTCTTTTTCTGTGAAGAAAGAGTAAAAAGGAAAGTGGAAACACTGCTAGCAGTTCCCTGTCCCCTTCTCAGAGTGACAAATGTTGCTGTTCCCTTGTTTGAGCAAAAAAACTTTCTGTGGGCATGGTTTGCCCACTGATATGACGGCCTCAGTGTATTCCAAAAGAAGATATAGCCACCTGATGCATCTCTCTTTCCTTCCTTTTTTAAAAAATAATTTCATTGATTATATTAATTACACGGAGTATCAAGATGTCTAGATATCTACATAAACCGTCGCCATAATGAATGAATAACAAACAGAGAATAAGACTATCCCTGTTTCTCTTTCCTCTCCCTCCCCTCCTTGATTGTGCAGTGGTGTATACTGAATATTTGATCTACAAGGATTGAAGGGTTTCTGTTTTGTTTTCTAAAAAGTCCTAATCAAGTCAGCAATCTTATAAAGGAAATTTTCCAGGTGTTTTTATGCCCCTCAAATTTTGAACTGTCTGTATAAATAGTATCCATACCTTTTCCCATTTTTCTATTACACCAACACTAGACATGATGCATCTCTTTTTTAAAGCAAAACCGCTCTTGGGAACAGTCTGAACACTGGTGAGATGCAGCCACTGGACTCCAGGCCCTTGTTTGGGGCCACCACATGCCAGCCCTCCTTCTGACACAATCCAAAGGTGACATATGGAACCCTTTGACAATTAACACATTCTGAAAAGATGCATTTTGAAATCTTATATTTTATGTAATAACTTGCATTGTTCAACCTACTAATGCAGACTACAGCATCAACTCCAAGGAATTTAAGTGGCATCCAGACATTGCTTACTAATTCCACTATATTTTGATTTACTGTACCAAAATAAAGCACAAATATCCACATTTTCTTCTGGAATATCCAAATATAGCAGAATAAGTAAGCAACATCTGGGTGCAGCCTTAGTTCTGAGTACTCATACATAGGGTGTTGCCAAAAAAGCACCCTGTACCGCAGTTTGGCCTACATTTCCAAGAATGGATTTCCAAAAGCCCTGCCATCTCTTTCTCAGCTAAGAGAAATAGATTTTGTATGCCATGAAAGCCAACAGATTTATTTGCAATCTATGCTGAGATCACCAGGTAAAAGGCATTATAAACTTGTAATAAATGAAAAAACGTTAACAATGATAGGTACGCATATCTGTGATAATGTAAAGCTTTGTAAAAAAATTTTAATGGTTGTTTTCCATAATTAAAACTCAGCTTGATAAAAGCAGAGAGTTTTCACCTGATTTTTCTAAGTTCAAAACTACCTCAGGACAAGTAGACAAAAATATATTTTCTAAATTTACATAAAATCAGACTTTCACAGATGGGCAGCACATGGTTCCCATAAGTCCAGTGTGAAAATTGCTCTATCACTTGTCATTGTACACAGTCTTTTCACATTTCTGGCAGCCTGCATCTTAAACAAACAAGATTTGAGACAGGCAAAACAGATGGTCTCACCTCTCATCAAAATGAAGAAGAGAGAAAAGTTGCAGAGATGCATTTCCCAAAATTCTTGCTGTGAACTGAGAACAGCTACTTCAGTCCTGAGAGTACATCTTGATCTGAAGGTAGTAAAGGATAAAATAAGAAGTTTGTAGCTAAATCAAAAAATAATATTCTCACACTAATCCAAGAGTCCCTTGTATCAGAGATCCTTGGTCAAACAGCAACTTATGCTTGGCAAACTGCTTAACTCATATCCACAAAGAGAATAACAACACCTAAAGATTAAATGCACATTCCATTGATTACCTATCAATAAGCTTCTTTGAAGAACCTCAAGGACACACCTTTAGAGGAGTTAACTTTGAGGGGCATTCCACTCAACCTCCCTGCCCTCCTGCTGAGTCTTTGGTCAGATGTCCAGTGCAACTCCTGGTCATGCAGACAATCTGAGGAGGGCAGGAGGAAGGTCCTCCAAGGTCTTCCCACCTGTCTTCTAACTCTGAGGTAAGTCAGCTTCATCCAGCCCACACTTAGACCTAGTTTAGGTGGAGTAACCAAGATTTTTTTGCCTTCAGATGTGATTTTTGAATTGGAAGCATAAGAAGCGGGATGGCATAACTGGAAGATTCGGCTCCACCTATTCATCCAAATCAGTTATTAGTCCACAAATTACTCTAGGAACCAATCTGGAGGGATAGACCTTCAACTGGCAAAAACAATAGCTATAGCAGGGGGCTGAAGAACCATATAATAGATATTCTTGGGCTATATGCCTATTTAAATATCCATGGGCCTTCTGACCTTCATCCAAATCACATTGCATTCCATAGATGATTTGGCCCTGCAAACTATGATTGGAGCAGGGCAGAAGGAGGCAACATGATGCTCTCCAGATACTGACTTCCAACTTATATCATTCCTAACCAGTCATGATCAGTGAGTCAGGTGTCTGGAGTTGTAGACCATTAATATCTGGAAAGAAAAAGAATGTCTAGTCTTAACCCAAGGCTTTATAGCTCACAAGTGAAACTTAGAATTGGCCCCAGAAATCAAAACTGATGATTCAGCAGTCATGCTCATTTGGACTTGTCAAATACAAAGCATAAGCATTTTGCAGTAGCGGAAATACTAAATCATTTTAAAAGGCAGACTCATATTGAGTACATTGTAATTAACCACTCACCACAGCATGCAGGATAGTCATAAGGTCCTGATCTATGAGCACAGCTGGTAAAAATCATGAATCATCTTTTAATGTGTATAGAGTGAATTATGCTATATTGTTCTCCATTTTAAATATCATAAATATGGTGCTGGAAAAATTCCTAACAAGAAAGGCAGCTTTTAGTAGCCAGATGTCTGCCAGATGTTTTGGATTACAGCCTCCCCATTAGTCTTGTCCTACCCATAAAATTGGTGACGCTGCAGTAAGATGACTGAAAGATGGAATTTAGCTTGGATCATGCCAAACAATAAGTTTAACCTTTAGAACACGGTATGGCCCTATCCAGAAAAAGGCATGATATATTTATATCGATAAATACTAGAGGTGCACAAGCTGAAATTTATTATTTATTATTTACTGGCATTTTTATCCTATCATATACCCAAATGTCTCAGGGGGGTTACAACATTTAAAACCAAATATAAACATATTAAATCAACAAAAGTGTGTGAAAACAGGGGAGGAAAAGCTAGTGGTTCAGTTTGAATTGAATCAACTACCCTTGGTTTGGCTTCAATTCAAACCCAGTTTTTTCTAACAATAGGGTGTTTTAGTTTGCATGGGAACCACCCAGATCTCTAAGAACCAAAAACTGACCAAACTAATTCCACACATTACATTATTAGATGAGAACTACACTGTATCACAGTGAAACTACCTATAACGGTGATGGCCAACCTATGACACGTGTGTCACAAGTGACACACCAAGCCCTTTTGGGTGACACACATGGCCGCCCTGGCACCTGGGCGTGTGGTGCTTGCTTGTTCTTGAAGTGTATGAAATACCAACTTTCAATTAAAGATTTAGCAACAAAAGCCACTAATGTAAAGAATTATTTGTTTTTGCTTTTAATAAAATACATATATCAAAAATATAACTTTTTTACTAGAGCCACAAATATCACAAAATTATGGATATTTCTAGATGTGACACAGCACCTGAGTTAAGCTAGGTTTTCTTGCAAATTTTGACACACCGAGCTCAAAAGGTTCGCCATCACTGACCTATAACATTAGTTCATACTTTGGGTTTTAACTACAGAGTGATTTGCAAATTGGGATCATTCTGTTTATAATCTAATATTTTGTTCTCCTATTGTGTACTTCTCCCCCATTAACTTTCATTGGGTAGACGAGCTCAACTGAAACTTCAGCTCCTTCTGCACTTGCCTTTAGGGTGGCCCATGGAGGGATCTGGAGGCTGCCTTCAACACACTAGTGCAGAACTGCTGAAGCCTGACCCCACCATTGTATAGCTTGTACTCATCGGATTAAGTAATTGACCAGGATATGACACCAAAATGTTATCCTATCCCTGTACAAGCATGAACCTCTTAAAACAGGTCCACAATAGTTCCAGACTACCCTCTAATTGAGAATACACTGGTGGTGCTGGGCTTTTTCATCAGTGCACAAGGAAATGCCGCCAGAAATAGTATTGGAAGTCAGCATGCACTGAAAAGGCTTGGTCAGGAGCTGCAAAGGCCAGGAATGAAAGTTCCCTGCTTCCCATAAAAAATAATACTAGAAAAATATTTAAAACAACATTAGAGCAGAATTTGGAATATAGGAAGACAAAGCAAACCATCCAGAATCCGTACAGGAAAAGCCTGAGCAGAAGGGCAGGTATCAATAGGGATGATTGGTCCATAACAGCAAAATGCGTAGTGCCCAGACTAGGGATGTGTGCACAAATGGGTTTTTTGGCATTTGATTCATAACAAATTTAATGTTAGAAAATCCATATTCATTTGAATAGAACCCCTTCAAACGAATGTGTGTCCTCAGAATGCATATATATCCGACATGTATCCGATATATGTGTCCCATAACATCCGCTCTGAAAGCATCAAATCTGACCTGAATCCAGTTTTAATCTGCTCTCAGTCCATGTCGAATGCAATCTGGATCTGTTGCAGATGTGACTGGTGCAGACGCTTTACCATCTCCCCAGTCTAACGAATGTCCAAACTATTCGTATGAATGTCCAGAACATTTGTATTCATACGAATGTTAATATACCAGTGTCCTAACGTTTGATTTGTGTATGAATGTCCGAATTTGGACAAATTCATACAAATAACGAATGTTATGAATATTCATGCACATCCCTAGTCCAGTTATATTCAATGGCTCAGAACTTGAGATCCTTCTCTTCTCCACCTGCACTGTGTTCTTTGGGGTTGATTTTCAATTAGTTTTGCATAACTGAAACCTCAACAGTATCTCACTTACTGTTAATGCTACCCATTCTGTCCCTTGGTACCACATCTGTTCATTTGCCTCTGCTTCCAACTCACTATACCGAATGGATATCAATCACCACAAATAGGAACCTAAACCATGTAAAATGGGCAGGTTAGGCCCACCACGACAGCAGATGTACTTCATTATAAGTAAAATATGAGTCATCTGGTTTGGTGTTGAATTGTAATTGTTAGTGGAGGTACTTGCTAAATGTCAGTGACAAATTCCATGCTGTTCCACAGAGGTAGAAGCTGGTGGGCTCAAGGAAGAATTAACAAAAAGTACCTCCCACCTCCTTTTTTAGCCAAAAGCACCTACTGATTTTCATGGAACCCAAGGCAAAACCTATTGTGGATCTGAGGAGGCATACTTTGCATAGTGAGCCATTCTTAAACATGCCATTTCCAGTACTGGCAGCAGTATAAAGTCACCAAGTCATGACTAGTAGTCTCCAATATATTTGTTCTTTGTTATAATATTTAAAATACATTCTTCCAGTCAAACCACAGATCTAGCAATGATTCTCATATTAACTAGAAGTGTTTACTAAATTGTGTTTTAGTTGAAAAGTCTCTCTATATTTGCAGCCCTCCTAAATACTGTCTAGATCCAAAATAAATGTATGGCAGCTGCAGAGAACCACTAGCTTCATGGATGAAACAGGATAGGAATGTATAGGGTGCTACAGAGAGAACTCAGAATACTGTTCAGAGCCTGACATCTAGTGGTGTCAATGTGAATATAACAGTTTTATAGTTTCCCCTGTTTAAGTTCTGGGAACTGAAGCAGAATTTGTCATAATCTTTAAATTCACTGTGAAAGAAAACTACTTAAATGCAATGCAATACATTCATATATATAGTACCTACTGTCATTTGTACCTTCTGTTACTGTAAGAACCAAGCATATGCTAAAATTGTCTTGAACTGACTGAAATAATTCAGACCCCTTACAATGGATCCTAGCTTACTTTATCAGAACCAGCAATTGTCAAATTATAGTTGAAGAGATGCTGCTGAGCTACAGCTCCCATAACTGCTTAGATTATTGGATCATCTAGGGCAGACCAACAATCAGACTCTTAGAACAGACTTGAGGCGTTTTCACACTTCCCTTCCTATGGACGGGAAAGAGGTGCAATCAACTAACACTGACTAGCATTCACACTTGCAATCACTAGTCAACATTAGCCTACTGTTCCCCCATGGTCAAACAGTTACCTTGTTTTTGATCACCAGCTGGTCCTCTTCTGGGTGTCTCCATTTTGTGTGCAGCGCCCTCCACGACTGTCCGTACATCAGTGCCATTGCTATGATGACACTGATGCTCCGCACAGTCGCAGTTGCATCAGAAGGCAAGTGGAGCTGCCAATGTACTTACATGGCTGCTTCAGTGACCTCCCCGTCCAGCAGAAGTGCAAATGGTTGCTGTCTGGATGCTATCAGGTAAGCTGCAGTAAGGGTTGGTAAGGTTGTGAAGCACAATTTTGTGCTCCACACCTAGCCAGCAGTTAGGCAACTTCTGGGCATTCAGGAGGCATTTGCCTCCTGGAAGTGCAGATGCACCTGCCCAGATATTGCCTAATTGTTTTCTTTCAGCCAAAGTGCAAACTGGCCCCTGGATTTAATAGTGAGGCTTAGCATGCTTCTTGGTCTGGCATACTGGCTGGTGCAGAATCACTCCTAGTCCCTGTAGTTTATCAAGGCTCCTTTCTCCACTAACCTCCCTGTGATCCAGATCAATGGGTCCAGATTAGTCCAGCCCACTGATCTGGACTGCAGGATGGCATGATCTGAATTGTGTACACTGTTCAGCCTTGAAACTCACACGATCGTGACTTTGAAGGCTAGCAATGAATGTTCCTAGCCTCAGGGCCTGTGGGGGTTACTTTTTTGGAGGTGCTGTAGCATGCCACTGAAACACACACTCTGTCTTATGCAGATGGACCTGGACCATCAGAGGGCAGGACCTCCATGATCCACATTAATGTATAGATATGGGGCCTATTTGCACTGCAGCCCGTAGTGGATGATTAGGGAACTTTTGGGGAAGAGCATCCACACCTTCAGGCACCCGCTACCATTCCAGAAATTTCCTAATCATGCACTAAGTATGGAACACAATTGAATCGTGCTCCACACCTTTACTAACCATGCCCAGGGACTTACCAGAACCATCCAGTGGCAAGCATCTGCATCTGTTCCAGTGCTCTAGGGTCATCTGAGCTGCCACATAAGCACACTGGCACCTAGGATGACCATAGACACGACTGCGCATATACAGAGTGTCAGTGTTGTAATAGTGATGGCACTGACGCCCATGCAGTCACAGAGGGCACCACAAACAAAATGGCGACAGTAGCTAGTTAATGTTGGGTGACTGTGCTCCTTTCCCATCCAGTGAATGGGAAGGGAACTGCAAAATTGCCCACAGAGGCTGAGATGTGTTCTAGGAAGAATCTTAATATGGATTAAGAGTCCAGGCAGAAAGGGCCAAGATGTGGAGGGTTATAGTTTAACCACCCCTGACAGTATGTTTGCATTGTTTTTTTAAAAAATCCTGGAAGACCACCTGGTGATCAGAAAGGGCAATATTCTTTAAAAGAGACAAACCTTAAATTGGTTAAGATAGAAGAGACCACAGGACAACACTAAGCCATCTCTTTGAGTTACCAAATTGTGTGCGATATCACAGAAGCTGATGTCACTGTCATGCTTAGCCAGCATATTCTTGACATCAGGGCCAAGGCATAGACAGTACAACATACTAAATGATAATATGTCAAAGATTAAAAATTTGAGCATTCTTATCTGAAAGCAATACCCATTGAAAAAAAGCGGAATAATTCCAAGTAAACATAGAAAAGAATAAGGTACACATTCCTATTAAATTACTGGCTGATATCTCCCTTTCACCAAGAATTAGTCTCCTCAGTTTGGGTCTTTTGTTCTTCCAGAGAGTCCAGGAGGGTAATGCATGTGTGCATTTCCACAGCTTTAGATATAACCCAGCAGCCCCCAGGAAATAGCCTCTACCTGCCCCAAAAAAGAGGGAAGTGGGTTGTAATCCAAAGCAAGAAAATGAAGAAAAGTAGTTCACTTGATTGCATTAATTGTTAGGGTTTCTTTTGAGGGAATGGAGAACCTATTTAACAAATCTACGGTAAGTCATAACAAAAATCAGATTTATTTATTTTCTCATAAGTCAGGGTTAGGCAGCCTTTGGTCTTTCAAGTATTTTTGGACCTACAGCACATGCCACCAAAGCTAGCTGAAGTTCTGTGGGGCTCTCCACATTGATTTGTAACCTTCAAGTTCTTAGATGTTGTTTTCCAGGATGCCACTGAAGCAGCTTATGAAGGTGTTTTAGCACTCGACATAAGACCCCTATAACAAAGCAACAAAAGTGTGTTACTCAGGTAAACCATTGCTTTTGAATCTGGCAATTGACTTTTAACATATTATGACTGCAAACTATATAAATCATATGGTATGCCTCTTAAGAAGGCACACATTTAGACTAGATCAACAAATGCCCCAAAAATGGCTGACAAGACCCTAGACAGAATTTGCATGATGTATTTATGGTGCTTTCAGTGGGGCATGAAGGTACAATGTCAGCTCAATACTGACCCTTTGACTTGCATATGATATGCAAGAAGAAGACTTTTCTCAGCGTGGTTCCTAATTTTTGAACACACACACGACACACTCCTGCTATCATTACTGAAACTGGAGGTTCTCTTGTTTTGATTCTATCAGGGAGAGAAAGCTTCACCCTCCGACATCTGTTCTGATCAAAGTCAGGAATGCCCCTGGCTGTGAAGAGGGTGAAGAGAGACAGCCCCATTTCCCCACAGTCTCAGCAGTCTGGGCAGCGGTGGCTTGTAGATAGCACATTGGCATATTGAGAATAGTGCCAAGCTCTTCTTAAACCAGAAGGAGGAATCAGAAGACTTCAAGCACTCCACCCCTTCCCTAAGCAGATCTATCTTAAAAGTACGAGACCAAACTGTGCTACCATGGTGGAGCAATTATGAAAACATTTTATTTACTGCAGGTGCCACACTCCTTCTGTCCACTGACTCCACCGTACCTAGCGGAGTCATTAGGACCTGTACCCTTATGGCAGTATTCATGGTACCATAAAATCATCATACAGATACTGCCATTATAAAGCATTTGACACATAGGCTAGAAAGCAGAATAATACAAAAGATTTTCAACTGGCCTGAAGACAACAGTGTAATGGTTTGACATTATAGAGGGAAGTAACAAGTGAGGGCCAGCAGGATTGCCTTTTACTTTTCAACTATTAAATAAATGACCTGGAGAAAGAAGCTACAGAAGCCGTTCGTCAAAGCACTGTCAGCCCCAATTCAATCCTGCCGCCCTTCTGCAGAGGACAGTGGTTGCAAGAATGACTTATTTGGCATGTTCTTTGCCCAGCCCTGTTTCAGGAAACTCAGAAAAAAAGACAATTTTCTGTGCCTCCTGTAATAGGACTGGACAGAAACTTCAAGGCCAGGGAACTTTCCTTCCATGCCTTAATGTCAGCAGGGTCCAGGAGAAGGTGTGCATGTGAATTCCATGCCTCTCCGCTTCTGGGTCACAGCAAGTGTTCCAGCCCAGAATTAGACCTCTGACACCAAGCTACAGAAATAGCCACCAGGTAAAATCTTCCAGGAGTCTTGCAAAAGTTCTTATCAGAGGCCTACAACTAGAGATATGCAATGTTTTGTGTGTGTTTTTGACATTCTATTCGATCTGAATCTTTAAAATTTGAATTTAAGAAGATTTGATTCGTATTTACCAAATTCAAACCTATTTGTTCAGATTTTCTATTTCAGTCTCCCTATATCCATACACATCCGTATGCATCCGTATGCATCCCGTAGTTATCCCATATGCAACCTGTTTTCATGCATACGGATGCAGGAGAGATACGGATCTTCAAGTACACATTGTGTACAAACCCATACACATACGAATGTCTGGATAATTCGAACGAATAGATCTGAAATTTGACATTTGATTTGAATGTTTACATTCAAATTTTGGGACGTTCTATTTGACTTCAGATGTCAAAATTTGGCACATTTGATCGGATTTTGAATGCCTACGAATATTCGTATACATCCCTGCCTGCAACTCTATCAACAATATTCTGATTTCCATAGCCAACACCTTAAGCTCCCTCCCAAGCTAGCAAAAATATTTACAGGAGCATATCCACAGCCCATACCTTGACTTTGGAAACTACCCATTTAGTGCAGAATTCTCACAGTGAAGGGGATTGTCCAGGGTGCAATTTCCCACTCAGTTCATGAGAAACTCATAGTATTCTAGTACAGCGGGGAAGAGGCTACAGCAGCCATCACCACATTTGGAGGCAAAGGTTATCAAGCAACTTCCCATATGCTAGTCCCTGAGCAATCTCCAAGACCTTCCAATGGAGGTCTTAGCAGCTCTCTGAAACAGGTCTTGAAGGGTAAACGGCCTCCAGAAGGAGAAATCCACAAAAATTACTTTTTATATTATTATTATTATTATTATTATTATTATTATTATTATTATTATTATTATTATTATTATTATTATTATTATTATTATTATTATTATTATTATTATTATTATTATTATTATTATTTGTATACCGCCCTGTGGCGAACCAATCCGGGCAGTTAACAACAATAAATATAAAAAACATCATATAAGAATAAAACATTAAAATTATTCCTTTAAGAAAAACATAGCATAAGAAGAGTTCTACTTAAAGGAGTTCCTCAGCTTTGAAATTTCTCTGGTGCCCATTCCTTAATCGTCCCAGGCACTAAGTGATCTAAATAAGTTGCTCATGCTGTCACCATCTATCTACATCGTAGCAGCACATGTGGTGAGCACCTTCAGAGTAAATTTTCCTGCATTGTGGGAAGGATGCCTCCAGAGGTGTTTGTAGGACTCAAGGGAGGGCTGAAAGCAGCACAAACATGTAGACTTTGTGCCTCTCAGGACCTCAGTGGCCAACTTTTCCACCTAGTAAGAGTATGCCTTATATATCTAAACTATTATAGAGCTACAGCCCTAGGAAGGATAAAATATTATCTTCAATAATGATGGGCAAAAATATAAGGCCTTTTTCTAAAAAAAAAAAAAAAAAAGCAACTCAAAAATGGCTTAGAGTCAGTAGAAAAAGTCAGTTGGACCATTTGACAATAATGAACAGAAAGGGATAATTAGAGGGGACTTTCTCATCTGACCCTTCTGGACCCAAGACAGCCTCCATCCAAATAAAAAGTAAGGTGGGAGCACAGCCTGGGAGTGTAAAGAAACACATGGATATAGATAACCCAGGTGACATTATCTATCTGAACTGTTAGAAAGATTTTGACAAAGCCCATCATCAAAGACTCCTGAATAACTCATCAGTCATGGAATAAGACGACAGGCCCTGTCCTGGATTGGTAATTGGCTAGACAGGAAAATGGTGGTGGTGGTGGTGGTGGTAGCAGCAACAGCAACAGCAACAGCTCTAAGAGTAGAAAAAGGTGGGGTCCCCCAAGGTTTAATATTAGGACCAGTGTTTTTTTAATTTATTCATAAATTATCTAGAAGATTGGTAAGTAGTGAGATAGGAAAGTCAGGCTGCAGCATCTTGGCCTCTTCAGCCTTGAAAGGTAGAATTTATGGGGTTAGCTGACTGAAGTATATATAAAATCAACCATGGTGGTGAAAAGATGGATACAGAAAATCATTTTCTTTATCACACAGCATTAGAACCAAGGCACTCTTGAAGCTTAAAGACAGGAGAGTTAGGACCAACAAGTGGAAACATTATTTCACCCAGAGGACCATCAGTCTATGTGATTTCCCTCCAGACATCACCCAGCCTGGATGGCTTTAAGAAAGGATTAGACAAATTCATAGAGGACAAGTATATTAATGGATTCTAGAATGGATGCCTAGGTACTGCCTTCAGGTTGGAGAGGCAAGCAGGATCCTTCTAAAGGCTATTTGCAGGGAGCTGAGAATGCCCAGAAGCAGTTGGTGGCCCACTATGTGAGATAGGACACTGGACTAGATGGGCTGTGGCCTGATCCAGCAGGTTCCTCTTATGTTCTTATGTCACTTTCTCCACCTTCTCTTTCTAGTGGGGATGCATCTTTTCAGCAGTGGGCAGAAGCACCTCTGTAATAAAGGTGCTTCAGGTACACAACCTCATCAAGAATGAGAAAGCTTGATTTCATGGCCTCAGGTTAAATGTAGTGACATTGGGTGCTTTCTTGTCTGGGGGCAGGCACCTCTGCTTTCTTGGATGGCATTGGGCACTCCATTGGCCTGCTGGATACAAAGATGTTAAGCACAAGCAACAACAATGTAACATGGTGTTACACACAGTTAGAACCTTGTATAGTGCAATTTCATGCCGTCTATTTCAGTGAGCTTTGAGTGCTTGTGATTGCTTCTATGTGCCTTTGGGTGCTTTTGAGTGTGAAATGGGGCTATGTGTGGGGTGGATCATCACTGTCTGTGTATTATGTGGGCGTTTGGGGCGTTTTTGTATGAATTTCTGTACCTTTGAGTGATATTTGTTTGGGTGGTGTGTGGTGCCTCTCTACTGTTGCTGGTGACTGAATTTCTCAGTGAGTACAGAAGGCTTTCTGGTCAGTAGGTGGGTGGATGATTTGTGGATGTACATGTGGATGATGATGCGTCTTTTCCCACACACATCTTTAATTTTTTGTGCACACAATTTTTGGGCATTTCCACAATAACTTGTTTCTTTGGGTCCTCAGGCTCTCCTGCCATCCCATTATATCCCCACTCTGTACAGTTCAGAAGACGTCAGAGATAGGAGATGGTGTTTTTCCTGCTGGGTTTTGGCAGCAAACCTCTATCTGAAGTACACAAGAAGCATGTAGACATCTTGGGTGGCACCAGGATTGTTACAGCTTTGATGGGGGAGACTGCCATCGGAATATGTTACAACAGCAACCTGCGGGAAAACCATGCTTTGATGTGGACAAGATGGTTATGAGTGTGTTTCAGCAATGCTTGATGTGGAGGTGTTAGGAACTGTGTAACTTCTGAGGTAATTGATTTGGGGGGAAATTAGCTCAAACCCAGGCACAAGGCCTCCAATGGGATCATATAGCCCAAAAGGGTTGAAAAAACAGAATGAGCCGGAAAGATCAAAGTACCTTGAGAACAAAAACAAAGCCTTATTGAATACACAGCAAAAGGTTCAGAATGGCAGTGGTTATAAAAATGGAGCAGCAATAGGCTGGTTGCTGCCAGTTGTGACATAGAAGAAGAAGAAGAAGAAGAAGAAGAAGAAGAAGAAGAAGAAGAAGAAAAAGAAGAAGAAGAAGAAGAAGAAGAAGAAGAAGAAGAAGAGTTGGCTTTTCTACCCCGCTTTTCTCACCCATTTAAGGGGACTCAAAGTGGCTGACAAAGCTTCTGTTCTTCTCCCCACAACAGAACACCCTGTGAGGTAGGTGGGGCTGTGAGAGCTCAGAAGAGAGCTGTGACTAGCCCAAGGTCATCCATCTGGATTCATGGGGGAGGGCGGAATTGAACCCGGTATTCCCAGATAAAAGTCTGGCTCTCTAACCACTAGACCAGTGATGGCGAACCTTTTGAGCTCGGTGTGTCAAAATTTGCAAGAAAACCTAGCTAAACTCGGGTGCTGTGTCACTTCTAGGAATATCCATAATTTTGTGATATTTGTAGCTCTAGTAAAAAAGTTATATTTTTGATATATGAATTTTATTAAAAGCAAAAACAAATAATTCTTTACATTAGTGACTTTTGTTGCTAAATCTTCAATTGAAAGTTGGTATTTCATACACTTCAAGAACAAGCAGGCAATACACGTCCAGCTGCCAGGGTGACCAAATGTGTCACCCAAAAGGGCTTGGCGTGTCACCTGTGACACGCGTGTCATAGGTTGGCCATCACCGCACTAGACCAAACTGGCTGAAGTACAACGAAAAAGGCTGCTCTGCATGGTAGATCAATGTCTAGGGAGGCACTCCTTTGACCCTTTGAATGATGGTTTTCTTCTCCATTGCCTTGCACTGAAAGCCCAGTTACCCATTTAACTCAAATTAATCTGGGTCAATAGAGGTTTTTGCCATGGCTCCCCTAACCCCTGGAATTTACCTTGAAGTCTATTTCTCCAGTATCATGTCTTCAATTAAGTGCCATTTTCCTGGAATGGGATTCTCACATTTATATAATATTTTTATCACACCCTGTATGAAGAAGGCCTCACAGCGCTGGAGTTCACATACACTTACAATCATTTAAATCAACAGCCTTAAGCATAGTCAGTCTGTGCTGGACTGTATATAAGGGAAAGCAATGAAGTAGCCGAAAGAAGTATCTGAGCTTCATAATTTTTCCATAGAATGGATCAGTAATAGGACTCCTCTTAAAACTGTAAATATATCCAAAATGCATTAAGTCTTCCCTTTGCCAGCCTAAGCTCATACTTACATTCCTGCCTGGTTTAAAAGACAATTTTTATCTGAGTTATACATCATTAAGCTGGGGTGGGGGGGTGGGGAGAAAGTTTGCCCATTACTGCTGTTTTAACATCTTGCCCCATCTTGTCTCATTAGCAGGAACTGATTGAGCATGAAGGTGTTCTCTGGCTGTCACTAGATAAAGTAGGTGCTTTTGGCTTTCATCTGTTCTGAGTTCTCCTTGTCTCATTATCTTCACAAGGTCAGTTTCTTTGACACAGGGATTGCTTGCTTAGCACTCCATTCTGGTAATTACTTGCTGGCAAGCCTTACCATAACTAGATCATAGGTAAAGCACAGCAATGCAACTTTCTTCGTCCATACCAAAAAAGTCAAACCCTACTAATATTCTTGCTTTGATTCTTCAAATTGTCTTAAATCTATCTGTTAGAAGTGGGGCACCCTCAATATTGACTTTTTTCTTGTGAATGTAGACGTTCACTGCGATTTGATTTCTGTGACCTGCAATAATGCTCCCAGGACAAATTGTTCATACAGTATTGTTGCATAATGCTAAAATTCAGAAGTATTCATGAGAACTATTTATCCCTTTCTTTACAGAATGATCCCTATGGTGTGCATCCACCAATCAGATCTAGAGCTTCATGGCTGGCTTAATAGTAAACTTGAAAATACACTGGTATATTAGTACAATTATTTGGATTTTAAAAATGAAAGAACCCTTATGTATTTAGCAGGGAAGTACACTTTTGAAAGGATACATTTAACGTAATCTGAACAATGACCAAAACAGCAGCATAAATAAGGAGACAAGAGACGTTTTCGCACGGGGCTGAACGGAACGCGAAAAAGACAGCTGCGGACACGTCATCCGCATTGCCCGAGCGCGGCTTGCGCTCCGACGTGTCCGCAGCTGTCTTTTCCGCGTTCGAAATGTAGAGCACTTTAAAGTGCTCTACATGTGTTCCAACGCGGACGAGCCGCCCGCAGGCGTTCGGGAGGAGAAGCGTTCGCGCCTGCTTCTGTCTCCCGAACAGCTGCGGGCTCGCCTCCGACGCCGGCGCGGCTTCGACAATCAGCTGTTTGACAATCAGCTGATTGTCGATCTGCCTCCGCGGCTGTCTCCGCGCCCCTGGCCGGCATTTGCCGGCTAAGACAGCTCCCGGCGCTTTGAGCATTCGCACACAGACGCTCCGGAACGCGTTTACACGCGTTCTGGCGCGTCTGTGTGTGAACGGGGAAAGCGCCCGGAGCTGTCTTAAGCTTTCCGCCTGAACGCGTTCCGTTTGGAACGCGTTGCAGTGCGGAAATGCCTAAGGGCTCGTTTTGTGTCTTTCAGTGAGTACAAACCTATCTGAAATTCAAAACCCTAAACAGTTTGTAAAATGAAGGTAGGAAGGGCAAATGTTGTTCCTATCTTCAAAAAAGGGAAGAAGGTAGACCCAGGGAACTACAGGCCTGTTAGCCTGACTTCAATACCAGGAAAGATTCTCGAACAAATTATTAAACAACACATATGTCAGCATTTGGATAGGAATTCAATAATTAACAGTAGTCAACATGGGTTTGTATCAAACAAGTCGTGTCAGACCAACTTGATTTCATTTTATGACAAAATCACTGAATGGGTTGATCAAGGAAATGCAGTAGACATAGTATTTCTTGATTTCAGCAAAGCATTTGACAAAGTGTCTCATGCGATCCTCATTGAAAAATTGATCAAATATGGGTTTGACAAGGCAACTATAAGGTGGGTTCAAAACTGGCTTAGTAATCGTACTCAAAGAGTGGCTTTAAATGGCTGCACATCCAAATGGAAGGAAGTGTCAAGTGGAGTACCACAAGGTTCTGTCCTGGGCCCAGTTATGTTTAATGTTTTTATAAATGATCTGGACGAGGGAGTTGAAGGGAAACTGATCAAATTTGCCGATGACACAAAGCTAGGGGGGATTGCAAACACCAGAGAAGAGAGAGAGAGGATTCAAAAAGATTTAGAGAAACTCGAACAATGGGCTGCAACTAATAAAATGGTATTTAACAAAGAAAAATGCAAGGTTCTGCACCTGGGCAAGAAAAATGAAAAAAGCACATATACAATGGGAGGAATTCGGCTGAGCAGCAGCACATGTGAAAAAGACTTGGGTGTCCTGGTAGATCATCAACTGAACATGAGTCAACAGTGCGAGGCAGCTGCAAAAAAGGCAAACGCAATCCTGGGGTGTATTAGGAGAAGCATAGAGTCCAGATCACGTGAAGTTATTATCCCCCTCTACTCTACCTTGGTCAGACCTCATCTGGAGTACTGTGTCCAGTTCTGGTCACCCCAGTTTAAAAAAGACACTGACAAGCTGGAGCAGGTTCAAAGGAGAGCTACCAAGATGGTGAACGGTCTGCAAACCATGTCCTATGAGGAACGGCTTAAGGAACTAGGAATGTTTAGTCTAACAAAAAGAAGACTGAGAGGAGACATGATAGCTGTCTACAAATACCTCAAGGGTTGTCACAAGGCAGAGGGATCAGCCTTGTTCTCACTCTCTCAAGGAAGGACTAGAAACAATGGGGTGAAACTGCAGGGGAAAAGATTTAGTTTAGATGTTAGGAAAAAATTTCTAACAGTAAGAGTGATCAACCAGTGGAACAGGCTGCCACGGGAGGTGGTTGGTTCCCCTTCGTTGGAGGTCTTCAAGCAGAGACTGGACGGCCATCTGTCTGAGATGGTTTAGGAGATCCTGCCTTGAGCAGGGGGTTGGACTCGATGACCCAGGAGGTCCCCTCCAACTCTACCATTCTATGATTCTATGATTCTATGAAAATACTTCTTGGCTTAACTCTCCATGACCATTTCTGGACTGAGCCTTATTCTGGATTATTACTTATCCATACCTGTCAACTGCACACAAGTGCAGCTGGGGCCTGTCATAGTCTGCACCAGCATGCAGCTGCTGGGTCCCTATTCCAGAGTATAATCAGAATAAGGACCAGTGTAGAAAGGACCTATGATTGTAATGTTGCTGTTCAGTTTGCCAGTTTAGTGGGGGTAGAATATCACATCCATTATTTGGAATAGTAGAAATTCTAAGGTTGCTTCTATATTACAGGTGAGGTAGCTCTTCACTAAAAGCATGGCATTTTCTCTGAGCAGCCATAGAATCATAGTTGGAAGAGACCTCTAGGGTCACCAAGTCCAACCCCCTGCTCAATGCAAGATTTCCTAAACCATCCCAGACAGATAAAGATCCAGTCTCTGCTTGAAGACCTCCAGTGAAGGAGAACCCACTACCTCTTGTGGTAACCTATTCCATTAACTGATCACTTTCACTGTCAGGAAAGGTTTTTCTAATATCTAATATGTATTGACTCACTTCAAGTTTAACACAAAAATGGTTTCCCATAAAGTGGCCACTCAGACAGCTCCAGCCCCACAGCATTAGACTTTCTGGTTGCAGGCCTTCAAGCATTGCTGCAATTCCAGCCCCAGGACTGAAAGGACAACTGGTCCCAAGGCTGACTAGGTGTCCTTGAACCTGAGCTGTGCACCAGACAGCAGCTTAGAGAAGTCTTTTTTTCAAAGAAGTGTTCCAGGAATGGACTTTTCCGCTTTTTGCTTGTCATGCATCTTCTGGGGAGGGCATCAGCGGCAACTGGAGCACAACCATTTGCCCACCTGATATCTGAGCAACCTTTTAATGTAAACACAGTCTAACAGTCAGCATTTACACATCCATTTTCCCAGTGTTTGTTTTCTAGTTTTCACCATATGCTGATGTGATGGGTTCACTTTAAGCTCCCCACAGGTGTGGATGGTAAAGAGAAGAAATGCTGAGTCACTGGGGGTAAGGAGAAAAATTGGGTATTTAGCTAGAGAAGAGGAATCGGAGGAAAGAAGTCTGTTTGGGAAGCAGGAGAAGGTGGAACCGGTAACAGAGAGCCCAGGAGGTCCAGAGAGGTGAAAGACGGAGGCCGGAAAGAGGAGCCAAAGTAGAGCATTCCGGAGGCAACACTGTAGTCACCTTGTAATGGACAAATGGAGAATTGGTAACAGCCAGATGACAAAGAGAAGTGACTTTGGGAAGGGAAGAAAGATATCTTCTGGAATTGTATATATGTAAATAGTTGGGGATCCCTAGAGCACTGAATATCGTTACACCTGCATGTCCTAGGCACAAGTAAAGACAAGAAAATCAAGCATCTGTGGTTGTTCTTTTTATTTTCCTGGGAGCCTCTCAATATTGTGTCTTGGGGGAAATTCAAGGACCCACGGTGGCACCTAACATATGGTGCCATCACAGCTGATTATTCCTCCTCTTTCTTGTTTTTCTTGGTTTTAGATTATATTCTCCACCACTCTGGGATTCTATTGAAGTCTAGCATAAGAATCCCTTTAAATCAGTGATTTCCAAAGTGGTCCAGGTGGACCCCCAGGGGTCTACGGGAGACTCGACGGGGGTCTATGTTTTCATGAAAAAAAATGGGGGTTCACAAGTTGTAACTGGGGGTCCCCAAAAATTTATCTGGTTTCGACAGTAAAGAACAAAAATATTGGCTTGGCTTTACCTATCAATGTAGGCAGATAATATTCTAAGAAGGTCAGCGACCGTTACTTGTAAAAACTTGCATATTCAATATTCAGTACAACGCGTGTCGAGACTTGCAAAGCGCCACCCGCCCGCAACACTTGTTCAGACGTGCAAAGGGACAAAATACGACTTGTGCTGTGCTTGCAATTTTGCATGAACTTGTTTGATTCTTTTTATTTTTACCACTCCAAATTTAGGGTTGGAACTCAGCCGTGCCGCAAATTTCCATCATTAGATCTAATCTTCACATTTTTTTGATGAGTTTTGGGAATATGGTAGAAATGTAGCAGCAGGGGGTCCACTGAAATCAGTAAAATTTTGAAAATGGTCTACGAGAAAAAAAAAGTTTGGGAACCTCTGCTTTAAATCAGTCAATCATGTCTTAGTTGTGGGTTTCTAGATACAGCTGGTTGGACACTGTAAGAACAGGGGCTGCTGAATTCAATGGGCCATTTGTTTAAAGCAGTGAGACGCTTTTATTCTCATGGAAGCAAGACTGGGGTTAATCTCACCCTCCGAGACTAATGAGAGCATCCCCCAATTTGTTTGCATAGATTTTCTCTCTTCTCCCATTCTACAGTGATTTTATTCCATAGTACCAATGCTGTAACAAAGGACTGCTTATTGGGTATTGATTTTATCTAGTCTATCAAATGACCCACTGTGGAGATAGAATAGCTCTATAGCTTGAATTGACTTTCAGACAACAGGTTCAATCATACATCCTAGAGATACTGGCTACATTCCAATGTAGGGATGTACACATACCAAAATAAATAAGTAGTTATTCATATTCAGTTTCAATCTGGTTTGAAGACACATACCACTTCCCCCATTGAAAAAGCCTTTTTCTAAAGGGAAAAACACAGCAAACTGTTAGTTCAAACAGCTTGCATTTGCAGGTGGCGGAGTGGTTCAGTTCAATCAATTTTTTTTTCATTTTCAAGCACCAAATGTTCATTTTGATGTAAACATTTATGAACTAGTTGGTCTGCTGCAAACCACAAATGAACAAAACTAGTTTTGCATCTCTGTTCAAATGCATGTCACCAGACTCCTCACTAGCTAGATACAGTGTGCCCATCTATACAAAATCTAGTTGATGTAAAGCCCCATACAACAGCAAAAGTAAAGTCTCACCAAGGTGATCGTCATATCTACAGTAAGGTTTAATCCAGTTTCAATCAACCTTTATAATGAGAGAACACATCAGCAAAGTGACCAGTAATTTTCTCTCCAGCTTCAGTCCACATTCAGAGCAAGAGAACAGATCAACAAAGTGACCAATAATTTTCTCTCCACATTATCTACCTTAAAGGTGAATTTTCTGAGTTATTTAACACTGAAAGAAAAGAGCTTGTAACTTTGGTGATATATTCTCTCACTCTGAAAGTGGACTGAAGCTGGATCAAACCTTAAGTGCAGCCAAGAAAAGGGTTGCCTTTCTCGTGGGATCTTCCAATCACATCACTGGGATGGAAGAAGTACAGTGGATATGGCCAGCAACTCTCATCCCCAGAGTCTTTGTCCCTGTCCCCATGCTGAAAATATTCCAACTCCACCTCGGGAGCATCTGCATGCAAAGCCCTAATACAGGCTACATGCAAGGCAATACGTGCTAAAAAACCCCACTTAGCAAGTATACTACATCCGAAATAAGGGGCTAGCATGTATTGTCCTGGGGTCATGTGGGCGCTGCCGGGTTATTTGGGGTGGAGTTTGACGGTCGCAGCATTAGGGGGCAGAGTTTCACCTCTGTTCCCTGTTCCTACCATGTGCACTGCGATCAGACCCTGGCAATCTGTTGACTGTTAAGCCACATAATAGCAGTGAAATTAAAAAGCTTTTCCCTCCTTCAGGATTGGTTGATCTGACAGTGACTGAGACAAATAGCAAGTCTGGGACCTGAACTGGGAGAAAATTTTGAGCCGGTTGCAATTGGGGGATGCCTGCTGTCATGCCTGCTGTCATGTGGATGTGCACACCTCTGCTAACCTGTGGCGGCCAAGGAAGGGAATGATCTTTGTGTTTGTGGAGGAGTTTGCCTGTCATCGCTGCAGCGGGCGAGAAAGGTTATGGTGACATCAACCTGGCTTCCTATCAGGGGAGAGGGTGGGTGGGGAGAAAAAGATGTGGGTTCATGCTGCGGCTTCCACAGGGACAGGCACATATGATTTGAATCTGCATTGCCCCAAACCACATGGGGACGCTTTATTGCGAGTTACAATGCAGATTTTTATGACACATGTCACAAGCGAAGCAACCGGCTTCCATAGGGACACGCCCTTTGAAGCTGAGGAACAGAAGTTTCACAGCTCCGAAATTTCTGCTTCGCAGGTTTAGTGCCAAGCAGAAAGTCGTATCAGAAGTTGGTCATTTTCTGTCCAACTAAATCATGCTGGACAGAAATCAGCAAACTGTGAAAACAATCCACATTATCCTTTTAGCATGATGGCTGCAGAATCAGTGCCAAAACTGCTTCACTGTATGCTTGGATTGCTGGTCAGCTACTGAGGACAGGAAGGATTAGTCGTGGGGTTTTTTTCCCACTTCCTTTACATTCTGAATTATAGTTACATAAGAGTAAAGTTGATTTTAATCCTACTCAGCGGCTTCATTTGGAAAAAAGAGTATCTCTTAACATCTGTTATCACCTCGGAATTAATGCTTCTATTATTTTCAAAAGTAACACTCAGTTTACAGGAAAGAAATACTTTAAAGGTCTCAAGTCTGGTTTCTTAATTCTACTCTTCTACACAACCAAACAGACAAGTTTAGGGCTGGACAATTTTATTTTATTTTATTTTGAGGGAGGAGACAATAAAAACACTGACTTGCAGCCAAGCAGCCAAGTAAGGTAATAGAAGTAGCAAAATAAAAATTGGTTCACAGTAGAGATGTGCACACTTCATTTGTTTTGCAAAAGTTCAAATCAAACAATTCAATTTGACCCTATTGGATTCAAATTCAACCACCCCCTGTGTGAAAGCGCTGACTTGATTCAAATCAAGTCATTGGGTGTTTCATCAAAAACAATCAAGCCAAAGTAAAACAACTCTTTTGTTACAACTGAAAACTGCAAAATTATGCAACTGCGCAATTCTTGTAAAAAAAAATATCAAACAGCTCACAAACTGTTCAGGTTCAACCTTCAGTTTGGTTAAGTGTTCAGTCTGGTTCTAGATCAAACCAAACTCAACAAACTGAACATGAATTTTTAGTTCACAAACATCTCTAATGTGCAGCTGAGGCTAAATTTCTTGTTTTTTCCACTATAATTATTTAAGCACACTAATTATTCATTTATTGTTTATTGTTTTGTTTGGTTGGTTGTTCATAAAGACTCTGTGTAGTTTACAGATCCTACATAGACCCTGAATAAAGACACATATAAAATAATTGTCAATCATTACCAAAGGCATGTATAAAAAGATCATGTTTTTATAGATTTAAACTGTTAACAATGAGGGACCTGCCTGCATCTCATTTGGAAGGTAGTTCTGGGGAGGGGCCACAACTGAAAAGTCTCTTTTCCTTGCCCTGGTTCCTATTACTTCACACAAGCTAGGAAGTTTAACATCTAGTGAATGAGCCAAAGAACTAAGCAAGCCACAGCACACCACCAAAAAACACCCCATCCAAGCCCTGAAACTAAGAACTTTTGTTGCTAGCCATTGGAGGGCTGCAAAGCTCACACAAGCTTTGGATTTCTGAAAGGCTTGGGATGGATCAGTACCATCAGTGAAGATGGCACTGATCCAACCCACACCTCCCTATGATCTGGATCAGTAGGTCCACTGAATCCAAATCTCCTGATCCTGATCCTGAATATATGAGTGTAGAAAAGCCCAAAGCTCCATATTCCAATACCTAGGGAAATTCGAAGCATTATTACAATGCAAACAACCATTTCAGCCAAGCAAATGGACTTAAGGTTTATACCGAATAAGGCGGGGGGGGGGCAGCACCAGATTTAACAGTTTGGTACCTAAAATGGTGGGAGGGGGGCAGGCAAAGCAAAATGGAATAGGACAAGGCATAGAACATGTCCAGAAGGTGAGATGGCAGCAACTGGGATGAGGTGGAGACAGCTTACAGGTGCATTTGAAGGTGCAGACCAAGCTCAAATAAGCTGCATGTTCGCCCAGCTGCTTGGGGTGCTCAGGATGGTGACCTATAGGTGGGTTGGGAGGTTCAGAGTCAAGCCAGTCAACCATATGCCAACCTAGCTGCCTCTCAGAGTGCTTGGAGGGCAAAAGCAGGCAGCCTATAGGTGGGGTGGAAGGTGTGGGCCCAAACAAGCAAGTTGAGTGCCCATCTTGCTGCCTTTTGAATGCATAGGGCAGGGAAGTGAAATACAGGCTATTTTTATACCTGGAGCACATGCCCCATGCACCTCACCCTAGTTGTGTTTACTGCTTAGGAGGCTTAGGAGATGAACAGAGTCCCAAGGCCCCTTGAGATTTGGTCCCTGGAGATGGTGGACAAGCAAGAAAACAGTGAAAGGGCCAAATGTTCTTTTCGTTATCACTTTACTTGAATAGAACTTCCAAAAGGTCTTTGGATTTTCATTCAAGCCGTCTCAAAACATCGTCAGTTGCGTCATCTCACAGAGAGAATGAAAAAGTACAGGATCAGTAATCCTAAGGACAAATTCAAAATGTAGATCCTGTTGCCCATAAAATAATGTTTACATATTTTTGCCACCGATTTGTAAGGACTCATTATGGGTTTTAGGTTCTCTGTCATGTATTTGGCTAAACTGAACCAAATGAATGTTGTTGCTGCTGTTACTATAAATTATTGTGGGTGTTTAGTGCAAGGGTTAAACTGCCTGGAAAGCAGAGGATTGTCAATCTGATCTCTTTCTCTCTGGAAGTGAGCAATGGTAAACCACTTCTGCATCTCTGCAAAGAAAGCTGCATAGAGGTGCCCATGCAGTCAGGCGGTTAGGGAGCCAGACTCTTTTCTGGGAATACTGGGTTCAATTTCGCCCTCCCTCATGAAGCCAGCTGGGTGACCTTGGGCTAGTCACGACTCTCTTCTGAGCTCTCACAGCCCCACCTACCTCACATGGTGTTCTGTTGTGGGTAGAAGAATAGAAAAGCTTTGTCAGCCGCTTTGAGTCCTGTTAAATGGGTGAGAAAAGCGGGGTAGAAGAGCCAACTCTTCTTCTTCTTTAGTAGTACCAGATAACAACAAAAGCAGCCTAATGAGCCAGCATAAGGAATTAAAATCATTTTTTTATTGTCCAGGTGAATAGTTTTGCATGATCATTTCCCCAGCACACTCCTAGTACTTACAGAATTATCACAGAGCTTATTTGAGAACCTGCCACATTACAGGCTTGCATAAATGGAATTTCACCTCCAGTCCCACAGGAAACAAATGAGGAAGAGGCAGCCAGGAACTGGAGACCTCTCTGCTTTGCTGCTTTATATGCACTGATGGTCATAGGCTCACCAGCTTGAAAGCTTTAGGTCAGGATGCCTGTCTTTGTGGAATTCTAGTTCCCGTCACTTCCAGGCAGCATAGAAAATGGTGAGAAGGAGGACTTGGTAGTTGTCAGTATTTGCAGTCCAGTAACACCTGCAGAATATCAGCCGTGCCTACCCCTGCTTCACAATAACCTTTTGCACCTGGATGTATTCAAGACTTGGAACAGTTTGTCCTTCAGAGCAACTGAGACAACATTCTTAATGTGATCCATTAAAGAGCCAATATACATGTCTAACTCATACATGCAATGTAAGGATTATCCTACTTAAAGATTTCTCCTTATATACACAATCTCACCTGCATTTAGCACCTGCTTACCACCCGAACTGTCACTTGGACCAACAAATCCTTGAGTTCCAAGTGCTCATGAGAAAAGGACCATTCATCATTTACTCTAACTCTTGCTTTACATCTAGTATACAGTTCCTTCAACGTTTTACAAAAATTTTCCCCCATGTTTAACTCTCTACATAATTTCAGCAAGTATTTATGATTTACTTTATCAAAAGCTTTAAATACATCTAACTTCAAAATTCCTATCTTGTTTTTATTTTGGTGTGCATGATTCAAAACTGCAATAACATTTTTAATTGGGTCGCCTATTTTCCTCCCCTTTATAAAGCCATATTGATCCCCTTCAATTATTTTTGGTAATATACCTTCCAATCTATTTGCCAAGATTTTTACAAAAATCTTATAATCTTGATTACATAAACTAATTGGGCGGTATGATCCTGGTTGAAGTAGATCCTTCCCTGTCTTCGGTAATGTAATAATTTCTGATTCTTTCCATGATTCAGGGACCCTTTGTTCTATATATACCTCATTAAATAGATTAGTTAGATGTGGAATCAAATCTTCTTGAAATGCCTTATAAAAATCTGCTGTAAACCCGTCTGGTCCCGGAGATTTTCCTGTTTTCAGACTCTTAATCACTGTTGCTACCTCCGCCTGAGTAATTCTGGCGTTTAATCCTATTCTATCCTCATCCTGTATCAGACTATATAAATATTGCAAATGGTACCAAACAAGGCTGTCCACTCTCCCCAATGCTATTCACATTAGCAATAGAGGTTCTAGCGAATGATATAAGGGATACCCAAAGGTGGACTGGTTACCAGGTAGGTAATGAGCAAATTAAATTAAATCTATTTGCTGATGACGCATTATTAATTTCAAGCCACCCATTAGAGATGGTCAGAGAAGTTACATCAATATTACATAAATTTAAATTACAATCCGGGTTATCTGTGAATATTAAAAAATCAGAAATAATATGTTTAAATACACCGCCAGGGGAGCAACTGGAATTGAAGAGGTTAGCAGGGTTGAAACTGGGAATAAAGAAGATGAAATATCTAGGAGAAAGAGGATTCAAGACAATAGAGGACTTTTATGTTAATCAAGGGAATCCAATGGAAGGTGATGCTATTCGAGGGATAATAGGACAGTGATATTGGTTAGAAGCGTTAGCAATTAGAACATATATAAATAGACTAGAGATAAGAGAAAAATTAAAGAGGAAGATACAGCATTTGAAAAAATGATAAGAAAATGCATCAAAGGGGAAAGTAAAATAGCAGGAGGACTATATAGTCAATTAAGTTCAGTAAAAGATGAAGTGGTGGAAGAGTTATATAATATATGGAGTACAGATAGAAGGATTGAAAGAGAGGAAATTAAAAATGAAATAAAATGTATAAAAATGGTGAAGTATAATAACCTTAAAGAAGTAAGAAGGAAAATATTGCATAAATGGTATAGAACCCCAGCACAACTATCACACTTCTTTACAAATACAGGTAGCAATTGCTGGCATGGTTGTAACCAAAGAGGTATTTTCTTTCATATGATTTGGGAATGTCCTACAGTATCTGAATTTTGGAAGAAGATTGAGAAAGAAATCAGTGATATGCTGAATATACAATATACAATAACAGGGAGAATGGGAGTATTACATTTGGAGTTAAACAATATTCCGACTATCCAATGGAAGGAAATAGTAGAACAATTGTTAACATGTGCTCAAATAGTCTTAGTGAGTGGATGGAAGGATAGAACGAAATGGTCTATTAATAAATGGTATAATTATATAATTAATGTGATAGCAGTAGAAATATCGAATAGTCTTAAGAATATGTAAACAAAAATGGATGATAGTTAAAATATATTTAGATAATAAGCTTAGGAGTGAAAGTGAAAAAATGAAGTTACGTTTAATTTTCACAATGTAGTATTATGAATTGTGTAGCTTTTTCAATGTATTGTATTAAAAATTTGGAATTATGTATTACCCGGGGGGGAGGGGGGTTTAAAGCAATTGTAATAAAAAACTAATAAAAAAATTAAAAAAAAAAGAGAAAAGGACCATTCAAATATGATGTTGGCTCGGCTGCATCCCTGCATGAACAAGCTAAAGGCTGGTGATAGGCAGCTCACTCAAATCATCCATGAGCCACCTCTGCCAGTGAGAAGTATGGAGAAATACAGAAAACCAATCTTGCATGCCTTTGGCCTTTCTATACTTAATTGTCATGGGAATACTGTTCCATACCAAGCTTTACCCAGACTTACCTGTCCAGGACAATTGACATGGCTGCAGCAACAGCCATGTGGCAGTTTTTACTGCTTCACAGCTAGCAGTGATCAGGGTGGTTCTCAGCTGCTCTGTAATGGAGGCAGCACCATGGGGTGCACACGCTCCATCCTAGAGAGCACCAGGACCTCCTGATTGGCCAAGTGCAAACAGACCTTGGCCTTTTCACACTTCAGCCTTCTCACCCTTAGGCAACATCTGGGGAAGAGCATCTGCATCTAGAGGAGACTGTTACAGCCTCCAGGCACCCCCTGCCTTCCCAGAAATTGCTTAATTATGAACTAGAGGGATTTTCGCACTGCAACGCGTTCCAAACGGAACGCGTTCAGGTGGGAAGCTTAAGACAGCTTCGGGCGCTTTCACCGTTCACACACAGGCGCGCCGGAACGCGTTCCAGCGCGCCTGTGTGTGAACGGTAAAAGCGCCCGGAACTGTCTTGGCCGGCAAAGGCCGGCCAGGGGTGCGGAGACAGCTGCGGAGGCAGATCGGCAATCAGCTGATTGTCAAACAGCTGATTGCCAAACCTGCGCCAGCGGGGGAGGCGGGCCCGCGGCTGTTCGGGAGCGAGAAGCAAGCGCGAATCCTTCTCCTCCCGAACGCCTGCGGGCAGTTCGTCCGTGCCCGAACGCATGTAGAGCACTTCAAAGTGCTCTACATTTGGAACGCGCGAGAGACAGCTCCAGACACGAGGCGGCGCAAGCCCCGCTCGGGCAATGCGAATGCCTCGTCCGGAGCTGTCTTCCACGCGTACCGGAAAGGCCTGTGCAAAAAGGCCTTAGGTGTGGAGCATGAAATGGTGCTCCACAACGTTACCAACCTTCCCAGAAAGCTTACCTTTTGTGTCCAGCCGGTGACCATTTGCTCTTCTGCTGGATGGGAAGGTCAACAGAGCTGCCACACAAGTGTGCTGGGAGCTCTGCTGACCTCCTGACATGACTGCGACTGCACAGAGCATCAGTGTTGTCATGGCGAGGGCACTGACACATGCGCAGTCACAGAGGGTGTCACACTCAAAATGTCAGAGCCCTGAAGAGAACCAGCCCCGCGATTGAGCAGAGGTAAGTATTTGATCGTGGGGGTGGAGGCGAATGTTGACTAGTGCCGCCAAATGTGAGCACTAGTTGTTAGTTCATTGCATTCCCTTCCCATCCAGCAGACAGGAAGGGAAGTGCAAAATCAGCCCTTGCAGAGTACTGCTCAGCTGCAGAATGAGAATCCAGCAGAGAACACCCCCTCACCCACCCACCCATAAAGTAGCCTGCAATGCACTTCCTGCCCTTTCCACCCTTCATCACAGTGGGGGAGGAGGTGCCTATGGGACAACCAACTGCCGCAAGAGATGGAGAACCTTCCCTACGAGACTAAGAGAATAGAAGGAGTCACTCAGGGTAGTGGGCATGTGTAAATATACCATCCCAATGCAGCCACTCAGCTTCTGGACACTCAGCTTCTGGAAAAGCAGTGGAAATGCCTTATGGTACCTGTGTGGATTGAGCCATTGTCGTTGTAGATTTCCTATAATAAAGTAAGTTTACTGTGTGTAACTGGCATGTCTAAATTAGCCCTGGTGCAAGATGGACTTCACAGATGGACTTCAAATAAAAACAAGCCAAATGATTCCTTCCGTAAAAAAGATCCAGTTGCTCCCAAGCCTACCAGTGTACACTATCGTCCTACCTGCTCCTTGGCGAGCTGACATCTCAAAATTCTTTCCCCTCATAGGAAAAGTCCAACCTTTGCATTTTGGAGAGTAAACATACATAGTTGGTAAGGTCAAACAAGTACAAAGTCTCTGGAATAAATTATTAATAAAGATATACAAGATGTCAGAACTTGTTCCTGACATTTGCTAAAATGCAGATAAATTGGTATCTGACAAAAACAAATTGTGCTTAATAACCCTTAAAGACGTGATCCCTGAAGCATTCTGCAGCACTTCAGTTTCCCCTTGTCCAACTACTTTCATCTTAATTTATAGGCGACAAAGAGTAGTAAAAATAATGTTAGGACTTTAAGTAATAAGATCAGTTATAAAATCACTCCCTTTATCACACACTTAATGCATTTTCTTTTTCCCCCACCTAAAACTTTCTGATTATATTATTTAGCAGTCACAATTTATCACCAGACTGGGAAAGAGGCTATTGAATGAAGAACACTGCCAGACCCACTTAGAGGGAAATCGCTATGTAATCTAAAAAGATATTAGATAGGACTGCTGTAAAACTACCTAGAGATAATGCAGGCATAGATTCATTGTGTTTGAAGTAGAGACTTGAAATTCAATTGAAGTTTCGGGGTTCATTCGAATATGGATAAAGCCCAAAGACAAAATAAATTAAGAACCCGGATATTCTCACCACCATGCAAAACATACTTTGGGAACAAAATAGCACAGGCAGGATCCACACAACACTTTCATGGCACCATGAATGTGCCATAAGCATGCAGCATCTGCATGATGCTACCCTTGATGGCACATTCAATATGCTGGACAAGTGTGGCATCTGCACAGATACTACACTAATCCCTTCACCATGCTGTCATAAGCACTTGTAAAGTGCTGTAATGGCACAGTGGGATGAAGAACCCTCAAACCTCCTTGTTCTCCTCTCCCCATAAACTGGTGCCCCTGTGGCCACTACAACCTGAGAGGATTTACTGATCAACTCAGTAGCCATCCTCATCATGCACTGAAGACAGGAAGTGGTCCATGGGGCCATTACTTGTGTTTGAAGTGATCACAATGCTGCATTCTTCTCTGGCATCATAATCTCAGCTGCCACTATTGCCACTGGAGAACCTCCATGCCACTCCTGACGGTGAGGGAGAAGCTGCCCAGCCCTCCAACATCTCAGCCAGGGATACTCTAGCTTTCATTTTGACAGGTGGAGACAAAGGCCACATTCAGACAGCACATTTGCACTTAAAAATAGCACTACAAGCATAATACTCTTGTTAATGCACAGAGAGAAGATGCTACAACATTTGCAACAGACCTTCCCCTGACCAGCTAGCACTCAAAGATCACATCTGATTGGTCATCAGTCTGATAAACTTGGCATCCCCAAGTAGCCCAAAATATAACTATTTTGGTGGTAACAGCAAGATGATTATTGGTGAGTGTACAAGACTGAAATAACACAAGAGAAGCATCCACCTACTAGAGAATGGAGGCATAGCACTAGTGTACACGTGGGTTCATGGTGGTCACATATCAAAGGATAAATCATGTACAAACCTACTTGGCTTCAGAAACCTGGGGTATTTTTGCACTTCCCATCCCATGAACAGGGACAAACTAATCTTGACTAGCACCTGCACTTGCAAGCACTGGTCAATAACAGCCCACCCCACACACAACCGAACACTCACCTGTTTGATTACTGGGCTACTCCTCTTCTGGGTGCCGCATGTCCATTAGTTCCATCAGTATGACAACGCTGACACTCTGTGCAGTCGCAGTCACATCAGGGTCATTGGAGCTGCCAGTGCACTTGCGTGGCAGCTCCATTGACCTTCCCAGCCAGCAGAGGTGTGAATGGTTGCCAGCTGGATGTAACAGGTAAGTCTCTGGTTAGTATGCTTCTGGGGCACAATTTCGTGCTCCACAGCTAGTATGCAATTAAGCAACCTTTGAGCAGACAGGGGGCATTTCTAGTCCGTAAATGCCTCTTGACAGTGCAGATGCACCTGCCCAGACGTTGCCTAATTGCATGCTACAGGTTGAAGTGCAAATTCAGCCCTGGTGGTTTCATATGCTTTCAATACATGCCTGGGTTTTAAACAAGTGGCATTCTGCTGAGGAGGCCATCTCACTTTTTCCTCTGTTATGAGCAGGGTGATCATAATCTGAAAATCCATGCATGAATTCACAACTGGGGAAGAGCCAGGTAAATCTCTTCATGACATTGCCTCATTTCTTCCTTCCCAGATGCATATAGAAATAGGGTTTGGGGGGGTGTATTTTCTTTTGATAAATTATGTTCTCTTTTTCTTTTTCCTTTTCTTGTCCTTAATGAAACAAAGACAAGATCACAAACATGTAGAAAGGAGTAAGGTAGGTTGCTTTGTAAATATATGTTATCTCTGAGAAGTCGTCTGGGAAAATCAGTGATTGACACACAGCAATCGGGCAACAGTTTTCTGCAGCTGAGAAGAGGGAAATATGGTTAGGGCTCTTCGACGTAAATAACAATTGAAAGTTCAGTGTCCTTAGAAGTCCTAAAGAAAAGGTAAGCTTAACAAAGGCTAACATATTAAACTGTGGGCTCTCCTGCAACAGAGAAGCCTTTTTTATTTTTAAATGCTTATAACTTTTTGATGTAGCTACACCCTGTCTCTTCTCTATATTTCTGGGAATATCCTCCATTAGTTTCATTTAATAGCATTCCACTTTGTCCTTGGTATTTTGTTTGACCTTGAGAGCTCATTTGTTTCTTACTGTTTTGCTCTTTGGAAGCCATGTTGATTTTTTGATTTCCCATGTTCTGCAATGTCTCTTCACTTGGCCACTTTTTCCTCTATTAATTTGAGGCTTATGGTTCTTCCCCTGTAGGTAAGTCTGTGGGCGGGAATCCCTTTGTTTTCACAGCTGGACTTTTAAAGTACCAATTAAAAATAAAACAGAGTTAAAATAAAAACTGTGCAAGGAAATTGTTGTTGTAGTTGGGTACCATTAAATCACGGCTAACACCTGGACCATGTAATCATTCATTACCTGTTTGCATGCCTCATTCACCTGGGAAATATATTAGAAGCAAAGTGTTGGGGTTTTATTTGTTTTGTTTATTTTTTTTAGAGGGGTTGCATCACCATAGCTTGGTCTAGCAGTTATAAGCATTGGTGAAGATGGAGGCAAGACAACAATAAGGCCCATATGGAAAGGGCATCAGTCTGGGATCAAGGAGTTCCTTTAGATTGCTTAAACTTCCACATTGGTGCATTTCTTTTCATGTAACAATTGGCCACATTTAAGGATATTTACTGTGTGTGGTTCTGTGTGACAGAAAAAGGAGTGTGTGATTTTGTACTTAACTGCTGAGGGAAAGTATCCCACAACAGTTAAAATTGCTGGCCCATCCCAAACTTCAGTGAGACCTCCTAGTAAAGCTGAGGAGCAGTTTTACTGTTCCATAGCTAGCAGCAATCAGGGCAGCTCTCAACCATTCTGGAACAGAGGCAACACCAAAGGGTGCATATTGCTCCACCCCAGAGCACCTTGGGTCATTTTGATCACCTTAGTGTGTACAGGCCCAGAGTTCTGTATACACACAGCTTTTAGAAAGTGGTTTAAAAGCAATTTAGAGGTGCCAGCATCTGCATGCTAGTGCCTTAATCCACATTAAAGGCTGGAAAATGCACTAAAATGCATTAAAGGTAAGATAGAAACATAAGTTGCTTACAATCCACTTTTTTGTGTGTGCACATGTATCCTACTCTGTTATTCTTTGAGTATTAAAATAAGCCATCCTTCAGTGCTGCTTCTGAGATGCTTTTTTTCTCCATGTGTGTGAATACAGCCAGAGATACCCAACCATCCCTTTTGGAACTGATTGAGAGAATGAGCAACAGTATATTTGGTGCAAAAGGTGCATGTCACATAGAAAATCCACTATATGGGGTGTGCCGTGAACTTGATTTTCATTCTCTATTTTCTCCATGACAGTCGATGGCTACCTTTGCTTCTGAAATGGAAGTTTTTATAACCATGTCCCTTCTATAACAAAACCTCATCCTTTATCAAAAGTTGGTCAGTTTGTAATACCATATCAGGCATTACATTACTGCAGATAAAACTAATTGAAAGCAAAACAATACACATACAAGCAATATTTCACAGTTTTAGATATCAGCTCCAAATCAAAATAAGCACCATTTGCAGTCAGCACCATTTGCATGCCACATGTATGTATGTACAGCTGGTACAGAATTAAATTTGAACACCATTTGCACGGTACGCATGCTGCATATAAAGTAGTTTGTCGACTGTTCACTTCCAAAAAAAGGAACGAAAGGATACAGAAATGAACTCTAAAAGAATTCAAAGGATTAACAATGCACAATAGAAAAAAAATGGATACACAAATATAGTCTTCATTTAGTTTTAAAGCTTTGCACAAGCATAAGGTAGCCTTTGGGTGAATGTTCACAAGGATGGTTGGAAATAAATGGTGACTGAATTATATAATAATGCTTGCATAGCTGTTGACTGCATGCTAATACAGACCCTGGCAGACCTCACCCGGGGCCTGCACTAGTATGAGGACACCAGGTCCCCTTTCTGGGATATATTCCAGAATAAAGCCAAGTGTAAAAACAGGCCCCATATCTCACTCTGTCCAGTGAATACAGAACCAGACCAGTGGCAAGAGGGCCTCCTTGATCCACCATAACACATAGATGAGGAGACCCATTATCCAGATTAAGAGGTTCCTTAGTCCAGATCACCAGGTAGTGCAGAAAGGGCCAAGGCAGAGGCATGGTAAGTGTGATCAGGCCAGCTGTGCAGGGAAATCTGTATTTTACTAGATAACAGTCAGTTGTTCATCACTGCTATCAATTTCTGTATGCAGCTTGAACTTCTATGTTCCCAGCTTCTTGAACCTGGAACCTTTTGCCACATACCTGACTTGAGTCACAACAGACTTGGATTAAGGCTTTGGACCATGTTATCTGCTACTTTATTTCCTGCTGTATCTTTGAAAAACTGACCCTTGCTGTTGCTTGCCTGGTAAGCTGCCAAGACTTTTATTACCTGGAAGATTTACTACTGCCAATTGCAAAGCATAACAACGATGTTCTTATTGTGGAATGCTGTGTTAGCTTTACACCAGATGCTACAGGACTTGGGTCTTCCACATAGTTCCACCTTTGACCCATCAATCCACAGAACATTATCTCAAAATGCTTGGAGGTCATCAAGGTGTTTTTTTGGCAAATGCAAAATGAGCCTTTATGTTCCTCTTAGTTAGCAGTGGCTTTTGCCTTGCAACTAACATTTTTGCCCAGTGGACTCATGAATGCTGATGCTATTTGAAGTGAGTGAGACCTGCTGTTCCTTAGATGTTCATCTGAATTCCTTTATGACTTCCTGGATGTGTCTTTGGATCTGTTCGCACTTGGTCATATTCTGTTCTGCTATAGCCTGCCTCAGCATGTGGACAGCAGCCATTTTTCTGGGATATATTCCAGAATAAAGCCAAGAACAAACAGGCCCATTGATGCCATCTTGGATAAATTTTGGGAAGAGTCACTTCTGAGAATAGTCACCATTGTTCCAAGTTTTCTCCATTTGTGGATAATGACTCTCACTGTGGTTCCCTGAAGTCTCAGAGTCTTAGTGCTATATAACTTTGGGGTGAGGCTGATGTTCAAAATGTGAATGCCAGCCTGCATCCCTGATCTTAACTCCCCTGGAAGTGAGAAAAGGGTGTAAATTTGGTTTATTGGTTGTCTGAATAACTAAGGAAGCAATTGCTTTTTCATATTTTTTTTATTTATCAAAATGATCATTCAAAAGTTGTGTTTTGTTTTTATTCTGGTTGTTTTAGTCTCATATTGAATCTTGCCTGGAAGATGATTATCCAAAACTTGGGTAATCCCAACATGGGAGTCTGTTTCACCAAGAAGTAGACCCAGCCAGGCAAAGGTCTACCGCTCCCCCATGAAGATGTGGCTGCACCTATACCTGCAGCCATGGCTACCACTCTGTCCCACCCAATGCCACCCCCATGGTGCCTGCTACCTCCCACGAGCAACACAACTGCCTCCTACCACTCTCTGCTCCGCCTTGCCATCCTCTCTAGTGCAGCTGCCACCCTCCATGTGTCTGCCACCAACTCCTAGATGCCTACCAGCCCCTGACACCACAGCCACCTTTCCAAGCCCTTTGTCATATCCTGATGCCTTTGCCAGTGCAACTGCCTCTCTCTCCTGATGTTCCCACCACCCCTATGCTCCCTGCCATGCCCCAATACCTCTCAAGGGCACTGCAGCCCAGCCCCTGCTGCCTACCCCCTGCCCCTGAGGAAGTTTATCTTTCCATGAGGACTCAGTGTGACAGCTACCTGGTGATCAGGCCAGAGGAGGTAATAAATAGCCTCTGTCCCTTCTCCGTCCCAGAAACGAACTAACACAAGTTGACCACAGTCTGAGGGTGATAAATACGCAAAAAAAAAAAACCCAACAAACAACCCATTCTTTTTCATAGTCCTATGCAATTTGTTGGGTGATTAAATGCCACATTGTTTTGTAGATCTTTTTCTTTTTATTCATTTATATCTCTTACAAATGAGAAAAAATAAATGTGCCATAAATGCTCAGAATTCAAAAACTAAAATATCTCTGTGAGAACTGCTTCTTCACCTTTTTTCTTGTTTATTTTTTCCTTTGGGAATAACAAATCCAATCAGAGTTTGAACTGCAACAGAACCAAGGATTGGAATTTAGACACAAAATAAGTAAGACCAATGTACTCCCAAAGAAAGTGCTCCCTGTCTTTACACGGCATCAGAAGGGGTGTGATTTTCCCCATTTGTTTTTTAATCTGTATATTACCTAGATACTTTGGGGGCATTAGGCAGTGTATAAACCCAACAAATGAAAAATGAAATATATATTTCAGAGCATGCATAGTGGAAGTCCTGGTGATATTTGAAAAGACAACTGGGACAGGAAGAAAACATTAATCTTGCCAAAGGGCTATAGGAGTAGACAGTTTCACTCAGAGATATCTTTGTATATCTTGGGGTGGGAGCTTTTATGTCTAAACTATAAAGACTTGAACCTTTCCCTACATATTCTATTGTATAGCATACTGAACAACATTCTCCCTGTGTGAGTTTGTCTAGAAGTGGTATGAGAGTTACCTTGGGGCTTTCTGCATTTAGCCTTATTCTGGATTATATCCCAGAATAGGGCCCTGCTGTCTGCATGTTCATGTATGCAATGGCAGGCACCAGGTGAGGCCTACCATAGTCTGCATTAGCATATGGACAACAGATCCCTATCCCAAGATATATTCCAGAATAAGGCCAAGTGCAGAAAGGTCCCAGATCTACAAAGGCCAGGGGAGGGTGTAAAAGTAGTTGGCTCCTGGGCCAAAGTGCTTGCTTCAGCCCAGGAAGGGGGCTGCTACACAGCTTTATGTCTTCCAGCCTGTGCAAACTTCAAGGCTTGGGAACAAAACTTCCCTGGATTTGACCATTCAAAATAGCCCCATGATGCAAATCACCAGAAACTTCCTCAGAAGTCAACAATTTGTGGCACTTCACATGATGGATCTAGCACCACAGATGGAGCTATGTCATTTCAGTGGCCACTTGTTCTGCAGAGGACTTTCAGGAATGAAGTAGGCCTATGCTTCTAGGGTTGTATACTAGGGAGCAGGCTAGTGCTGGAAGGGTATGGTGACATATGGGCACTGTAGTATCAGTGCTCCCTTGACATAGGTCAGTGTAGCCATGAGGATTCTGCCTCTTTCTTGGGTAAGACAATCAATTCCTATGCAGCTTAAGACTTGACAGTCACAGCAACATTTCATCGGCCAACACATGCAAGAAGATACACTCTGGATTTAGTCTCTTAACATGTATAGGATGAAGGGACCCAGGATGATGTTTTCAATCCCATGCTCGTGACAGGGTTAGACTGTTGCCTATTGAAATTGAAATCACTGTGGCCTTGTGTTCTCTTTAGAGCTTTGATTTGTCCATTGTCTCCCAAAGTTGGTTAAAATGGCTACCAAAGGACTCTGGGGAACAAAAATACTTCCAAGAGGTAACAAAGTCCAAGGCAAACGTCAGGCGTGAAGTATCTTGAGGTGAAGGGGAAAAGTTGGAGTGAGATCCATCTCTTCTGGTCAACAAAGAAGGGCATCTCAAGTCAGATGTTCTGCTGAGCCCCTCACAAAATAAATGAACAAGATTACCACTTTGAGATCTCAGTTCCACATCAGATTTAAGTTCAAATGACACATTCTGCTATTTATTGGTTCCCTGCCTTCAGCTCCTTGGTAATGTCTTATAGTCCAGACATTTTCAGTGGTAGATAGAAGCTGAGATTTTTCACAAGGTGCAATCTGCATATTGGATGCGCTCCTTTACTGCAGATGCCCAAGTTTCTAGGCTGAGGTCACCTCTTCTTGAAAGAGATAGCAAAGGAGAACAGTGTGTTTCATCCAAAACAAAAATAGGAGATTCAGGAATGTACTTCAATCCACCACTCAGAAATCTTTGCAATAAGCCAGATGGCAAATGAGGACATGGATATTCCCAGGCAGGAACAACTCACTGCCATGCCTTGAGAATAAGTCTAGGCTTTGTGCTAAGCAAGGATGCCTCCAAATGGTCAGAGAAAAGCGCAACAGCTTGTTTGCATAGGACTATTTCCTCTAACTATCCCTTTCAGTTTCAGACAGCAGGGAAACAGTGCAGGGCTGTCTTGGGAGCTTATCCATCTCCACACTTGTTTGCACAAAGGCAAGGCAGCTACTTCCAAGTACTGCAACAGCACAAAACACCCAGTATTTGTGTGCCAGTCCCTGCACATGCCAGTTTCAGCCCTGCACATTGCAGAGCCATTTTCCCCAGGGAGGAGCCCACAAGCCAAACTTCCAGATGGGTAGGTTATAATGCTGTTCTGGGAAAATTCACACTGAGGGCTCATCCCCATGGGGCTGCCACTGCCTCGTGGTGGATTTGGGGCAGCCTTAATGCGAATCTTAATTCGCATTGAGGAGTCCCCATGGCAATGGAGGGCAGGGCAGGTTCAAGGCGAACCCACCAGTCCCCATGAAAACCGCAGTAAATCCCTGAATTAGGACACCACGGTTTTCTCCACCACCACCCTTGCCTGAGTGCATAATCACCCATATCCCATATGCAACCCGTTTTCGTCCCTTACAGATCCGTACAACTGCATGCAGATGTGGGAAAGATGCATACGTGCTAGTATGCATTGTGTGCGTACATGTACAAAGGTCCAAATAATTTGAATGAATAGATTCAAAAGTTCAAAATATGTGAATGGTTGAATTTTAATTTATAGACATTCAATTCAAATTCGAATGTCAAAATTCAAATCCGAATTTTGAATGTTTTGAATATTCGTGAACATCCCTATTACTACCTCATGTAAATTCCTGTAGTTGTCTTTTCTCTGTCGTGCAACACTAGAACCAGAGGGCACTCTATGAAGCTGATGGGCAGGAGAGTTAAGACTGACAAGAGAAAGGTGTTTTTTTTCACCCAGGGTTTCATCACTCTGTGAAATTTACTGTCAGAGGAGGTGGTGACAGCAACCAGCCTAGATAGCATTAAGAAAGGATTCGATCAATTCTTGGAGAACAGCCTAGATGCCTAGGTACCAGCTGGAGAGACAAGCAAGATGCCTCTAAAGGCCACTTTGCAGGGATTTGAGAGCAGGAGGTTTTGCCTTTGTTTTCTGCTTGAGAATGCCCAGAAACAATTGGTGAGCCACTGTGTGAGGCAGGATGTTGGACTAGACAAACTGTGTCCCTATCTAGCAGGGTTCCGCTGATGTTCCTAATGAACTGAGGCATCTACCAAGCATCTTTAAGTCAGCTTTGAGTTGCCTTCTTTTACCGTGTGTGAAGACAGCCACACTCCCCTCATTCCACTGTACAACATTAAGCAATAAACCACTGTGCCATTTACTATAATTTACACCAATACAATTAAAATGTAACATTGCTCATGTAAGTAACAGCAGTGTTGGTTTCAAACTAATCATAATGATAAGTCAGGCCAAGAATGCTAAACGCTTTGTCTCTGGGAAGCCATTTGCAGAATCTGTTTCAGAATTGTAACCAAGCAAGCAGAAGGACTCACAGATGGTAAGATAACCTAGGAGGTCTTTTCTGTCTCTAATTTCTAAGATTTGAATACACCTCATGGTTCATTTGGTAAATAAGAATAAAGAATGTGTAAGGTATGTCCTTTTATCTCTTTAGAGTTTTATACTTTACCTCCACATGATCTTGGGTGCATGCCGTGGGTCCTTGTTCCTTCAGTTTCAGTGAATGTTGGATTTCATCATGATTTTTTTTTTGTCCTAACCAAGAAAGCGTGTTATAGCTGAAGGCTATTACTGTTAACCAGAAGCACTAATTGTAGATGGCAATACATATTGAAGTGTGTGTCCTATTGAGAATAATGCGTTGTTGACAATCATCTGTATTTGGATGCCTTCCTTTTTTTTTTCTTCTCGTTCACTGCCTAGCTTATAACCAGAACTTCATCATCTAGCTGCTATCATCTTTCCCCAAACAAGAAATAAATTAGATTGAAGAGGACATAAGGAATGTTCATGATGATGGTGTTCACCAATGCAACAATACACATCAGAAAGAAATGTTGGAGATTTATTTTGACACCCCCAGCTGTGCTAGTTCAAATTTACCCTAACTTCCCCACACCCATGACATATGGGTCATATGATCAGACTTTCCTCACTCTGTCATGAAGATGTGGAAAGGACTGAAAGGGGCACTTGTTCCCTGGTGTGTTCTTTACCAGCACAGGAATGGAACAGTTGACCATATTTACTGCTATAAAACATGCTATGTGGCCATAAAATACCACATGGTTCCACTCCAAGGGCACGGCAATACCAGGACAGTGGTAGACCACCAATATGTCCACAGATTCCTCTGATCAGGGTTTTACTCTGAAAGCCTTACTGGTAGACACGCCAGTAACTATTATGTGATACAAACTGCCTTCATATCAGAAGGTTAAGAAAGGCAGTAGTAACTCTCTTCTCCTTCCCCAATCTCTAGGGAAAAAATATGAAAGAAGAGCCATTTAGACTTTCAGAAGGATAGCAGTAAAATAGGGTCACACAATGGCTTGATATGGAAGAGAAGATTCAGTTCAGATGAAGTAACTTTAAAACAACTTTTGTTTAAGATAACTTTTGCCCTTAGAAGCACCTTAATGAAGATACTTGAGGACAGCTCCACCCTATGCCAGCCCTGGGCCATGTTCTAAAATTTGAGGAGACCTTATAAAAGAAGCCCAGTTTAGATAGATACAAATTGTCACATGGGTTGCTTAAGAATGGTGCTGCTTGATTTATAAAGAGCCACTATGAGACTTGCAGACTTATTTTCTAAATTAAACCCTAGCATTGATTTTGCTTCTTCTTTTTTTTCCTGCTGCTGCTGCTACTGCTGCATACTGCATTGACATCTTCACTGAGATGTCCTCTAGAAATCCAAAATCCCTTTCCTGGTCTGGTACAGAAAGCTCCACTCTCATTGGTTTACAGGTGTAATTGGGGTTCTTTGTCTCAATGTGCATCACTTTGTCCTTACTAAGATTGATGTGCATTTGCCATTTGGATGCCCATTCACCCAATATCAAGAGGCTCCTCTGGAGCTCTTCACATTCTCTTTCAGTGTTTAATGCTTTGAATGCTACCTGGTGTCAAAGCATTCATAGAAGTACAGAGGCTCATTTGTATTATTCAAAGTTTTAGGCAAGATCTGCACAGGAAGGGGAAAGAGGGCTACAAGAGTAGTGCTCTTTATTCCACCTGCAACTGTCAAGACTGAACTTTCATCCCCCAACTTTGATAGCTAGATGGGTGCTCTTCTTACATCATGCTGCCAGCTGCCCCAGCCATTATATCTGCAGTAGGGGTGTGCACAAAGCCATTTTTCACATTCGATTTGTAATTGGATTAAAATTCGATACAAATGTTCAATCCTATACAAATCCCATACAAATGCATACGAATCCCATACAAAGCTTCATAAAAATGTATCAGAACATTTTATTTGAAAGCAAATATCAATCTTCGAGTGTAGATCAGAATATGAATGTCCAAATTCACCAAATTCATACCAATTTTGAATGTTACAAATATTCATGCACATGTCTAGTGCTGAGTACTAGGGATACCTCTGAACAGGAATTTCAAGTTTCACCCACATTTGTAAATTCATAAACTGGATTCTAGTGCATCTGAATTCTGTTTAACCATGCATACATTTTACTACCAGAACCACAGCAGTATGAATGTACAACCAAAGGAAGTGCCTGCAAACAGACAGATTGTGAAGTGCACATGACTAGCTTTACTGCTTCAATCTTTCCCACCATTAGTTGAACTTCTTCTCACCACAGCTGAATGCAGCAGACAAGTAAACTAAGCCCAAGTTCAGAATTAAGTTTTCTGGATTTATTTACAAATAACAAGATTATTTTCAGTATTTCAGTCTTTGCACAGCCACAGGATTAGACTTTCTTTAGTCTTTGATGCTTGCATTCTGATCTAAAATTTAGGAGGCACTTAGAAATGGGTGTATAGCTGATTATTTTAGAAGACATATGAATAACTGCTGTGCATTTGTCTTTGGGAAAGAATGGATAAATAGAAATAAATTCATAGCTGCTGTTTCCAGTCCTAACTTTCACTGCCATTTTAGTAATTCTGATGTCTGAGAAATATAAAATTTTGGATCTTGAGTTATCAATTGATTGGTTCCATCCCACATAAATCCATCCCACATGGTGTAGCTGCATTTATTATTTATTTACATTTTTTCCTGCCCTATACCCGGAGGTCTCTGGGTGAGTAACAACATTTAAAATCAAACATTATTAAAACAACAGTATGTATTAAAACAATAGCATCTGCAAGTGGGAAAGGAAAGTGTATCCCCATTTTAAAACTTTACAGAGTCACAGTTGTGAGCTATATTATTTTTATTGCATATAGGCCACCGAAGAGGACTTGTTCGAAATACGTCTGGCCTCCTATATTTCATATTTTATTATATTTATTTAAGTATTATTATATTATTACTTTCAATATTTTTCAATAAAATTTACTAGTGGGGTATTGTTACCCTTTCAGAAATTGTAATTGCTTTTCTGCTGTATAGTTTTGAATTTTGTGTTACTATTCACATTGGTGACTGGGGCAGACCCTAAAAATTACCCTATTGGGTTATTTTTATTTCTCTTGCAGGACCCCTTCTGTTTAGCTTTGGTATGTCTTCACTGCCTTCAGAAATGTGTACAATGAAGGTGATTGACACACCTCAATGGTGAGACTATTCCATAGCTTAGGACCATCACTGAGAAGGCTCTCTCCTGGGTCCCCAACACTTTTGCTGCTAAGGGTGGTGGGACAACCAAAAGGGCCTCCCCTCCAGCATTTTGAGCAATAGTAATGTGTAGTGCAGAGGACGAAGGTCTATGAGAGGCATACATGTACTACCATGTTGAGGGGGGGGAGCAACATGATAGTTTGCATAGAGTGTATTAGCGGCCAAGGAAATGAAAATCGAAAGGTTTTTTATCTAATGATGATTTCCTCTCATGTATACAGGTTCATCCATGGTGCAATTAAAGAGGGTAGATTAGATCAGAAGTCATAATTCCCAAATAAGATTATAGGATAAGAAATTACAATCTCACTTTCTGTACATCACATGTCATTGTTTTCATGTGCCAAGTTCCCAAACTCAGTCTTCCTGTAAATATATTTGATTACATCTCAATAAAAACAAAAGTCTAGGGGGAGAGAGATGGCTCCCACATGTGTTAACTGTAAAATATAGCTTCAGGACTCTATTTTCACTGTCTCTTAGGGAACACCATTCCCATATCTTCAAAATGTGAGATTCAAATGGGGGCAGGGAGCTTTCACCGCAACTGATTACCATAAGCAAAAGCACATACATTTAAATCAAAAGTCAGCTGAGTTGGAAAGGGTTTAAGTTTTTCAATAAATTATTTTTATAATGACTATAAAATTTATATAGGGCCCAGAGTATAGCTGGAGGGAAACACTTCACTGTACCTATATTGCTGGTAACATTTCTTGAAATAAAAAACCTGACAATCAGGCACTTGAAAAACATGATACACTTAGAAATCTGAGAGAGAATCCAGTGTTTTATTTAGGATATTTGGTAAAATACTAGGCACTGCCAGGAGAAAAAAATGCTTTATAAGATTTTAATTCTTTTAAATACATAAAGCCAGTAAAACAACAACAAGAACCCACAATTGTACATTTGTATGTTAAATATATGAATTTGGAATTCTTGATAACTATATTTATTGTATAATGCATGTGAAATAGTGTTAACAGTAAATTGTCAAGTCTATGATATTCTTTTATAAAGTTTTCAGATATTGCTATCTTGGAAACCCAAGAATCTCTTTTTTCCTCTCTGATATCTTATAAAAAGATATATAGTAGTTAACACTATAAATCCTTGAACCGTATTTCTAAAATCCAGAGGCAAGTGTTGGGCAAAATGCTGAAGAGGAGGTTTCAGTGGGTTTAGAGGAAAACATCTACAGTATCCTCAGAAATGCCTTCCTACAAATGCAAAACAGGGGACAGGGAGATTAAAATCAGGGGCCCTGGTGGACAGACCTTCACTCCATCTTCAGGTCTGGCTGCTCACACCTTTCCATTTCTATCAATTTTATTTCTGAATTATCCATTCAGGAAAGTCCAAGTGGAGGGTGGATAGTCCACGAATAAAATGGATAGAAATGGAAAGGTGCAACCACAGCTAGGGATGGGCAATCCTGAGTACCAAAGGTGATCCCTTGTTCATCTTTTTTTCATCATGAGAGCAATGCAGTGATATCACAACATGCTCCCTTGTGATCTTGGGATTCCCAGGCCTTCCACCAGCCCGTCAAGTATGAACACAACAGGAAAAAAAAATTTCCTGTCATGTACAGAAGCCTGAGACTCATCACGAGCTGGAGGAAAGGCCCAAGAATTCTGACATCACAGTGGTCAACAAGGGGCTCTGTGGGCTCTGTTCATTTTTCACCTCCTTCCCTTCCCCTTTCAGCCAGTGGTAAATTCCCTTAGCCTGTAATGAAGAGCCAGGGGAAGAGGGGACTACAGCAGAGGAAATCACAGTTTCTCATTGGGTCAGGGAAACTGAGGATAATGCCCCTAAAGCATGGTTCCCTCACCCAAAAAACAGCTTGCATTCCCCTTTTGCTAAATAAAGCTAAGTATTTCTAAATCCAGGAGCGACTGGAATTCAAATTTTGATTTGAATATAGATAATCTGCATTTTGGGACCTTTAATCCTCAAAAACTATGGATTCTTTTAAAACTTCCGGAATGGTGAGCACTCAAAGCAGTCTCAAAGCTCATTATAATCTGTTTGGGAAGACACCCTTAGAGAACCTTTTTGTAGTTGTTTCAATAAGACACAAAAGAACTAAAATTATCTGCATTGGATGTGTTATTCTGCAATATAGGAAGCAAGTACACAAATCAGTTCCTCCAAGTCAAACCCAATGAAAACTTTCTCCCCTGTGGCTGCTCAGATTAGAATGCTGTTCCAGGCAGTTTTGCTCTTTTCTACACATCCAAATGTGCTTTTGGATTTTCATACGTGAATGCAGCAATCAAACAACCATTGATGTGTTTCACCTACTGAGTATGCTGAAAATAAAGTTTTAATGCTTAAAGCACTAAGAGGCCGAGCAGGACAGGGGTGAGTAGATGCCAGCTGACCGTCTCTACCATCATCCGGTTTGTCATCAGCAAAGAGAAAATTCAAAGTAAAGAGAATAGGAAAATTCCAGGAATAAGAAACAAACAGAAGAATTGGAACTGAAGACCTCAAGTGCTGCTTTTTGCTGTTCCCTCCCACACCATTTTCCTTTTGTTTCTTGTCTCTTTAGATTGTAAGCCTGAGGGCAGGGACCTGTCTAAGATTAATATAGTATTGTAACCTGCCCTGAGACCTTCGGGTATAGGGCGGGATAGAAATATAAATAAATAAATAAATAAATAAATAAATAAAAATAAATAAATATAAATAAATAAATAAATAAATAAATAAATAAATAAATAAATAAATAAGAACACACTGAACACACTAGGCAGGGAGGGAGGGAGGCAGGCAGGAAATGGTTGAGGATCTAGAAAGCACAATACACAGAGCTAGGCATACAATTTAAGGATACAGAATGAAATCTAATATTTTGGACTTGCCTTTCTACAGAGAAGGACAAATCACAACTGAACTTTGTATGCACACACAGAAGAGATGGAACAAGCTATTTCCTGCTTGGCAGAATGATCCACAGTGATGTAGGGGATATCTTACAGATCTGAGGAAACAGGTACAGGTGAAAGTGTAGAGGACACAGTCAATATGGAACTTTACAGGCTATTATCAACTTGTTATACAGTATTAGGCCCAAAAACCCTTTGGAAAGTATAACAGCTAAGCCAGACAAGCATTTTAATATTCCCTAGAAACTTATTCCTACCATAAGAATAAAATACACTGAAATTTCTGAAGTGTCAAACCACATAGACATCTTCACAGTCCTCTGAGAGGTTACCAAAACATGGATGATTGCCTTGAGAACAAATAATCAGTTTCATTTAAGTTGATGAAAGAACATTACACATCAGAATCTTTATCTGAACTCTGCAGTAAATAATCAACAACTACCTCAAGATTGCAACATCTCATCCTTCACGCTAGCTTGATATGAAAATGGCCTCCATAGTCACGGATGATGCCTAAGCCACTGGGTGCTCCGTGGGATTCACTTTGGTGTGCACAGGCACCTGACGAGATGAGGAACAAAGCACTTGTTGGAAAGTAGAGATTTTTTGCCTCATCTCAGGCAGGCATTGCACTCAAAAATGAGCAAATTGTGCCCTCATAAGTGAAAAAAGCAATACCTAGGACCTCCCAGAAAACACCTACAGTGGCAAGTGGAGGCACAGCCTATATTGCCAAACCAGGCACTTATCTAGGCTGATTAGACCTAAGCGTATGTTACGGACATTACTCTACATGTGCATAGCACATAAAAGACAAGTACCTATGGACTTTGAGTTGTATGAATATGTAGGTTTCTGAACATGGCCAGCTATGTAAAGTGCCCTATAGCATTCTAAAAAAACATCATGGAAAAAACTCATCATTTTTAAACCAATAATTTTCCTCCCCCCCCCCCCCACACACACACTTCCAAATGTCATTCTAGAATGGAAAAGGTTACTGTAAACAGGAAGACCTTTTGGACATGGACTTGTTTTTGTCCATTTGTCCACTATGTCGATTCCCATCTGTTTGTTTTTAGGAAGTCTCATCACCCTGTCTTGACACAGTATTTTGGGATACAGTTAGTAATTCAATTATCTTTAAACTCAGAGCTCATCCCCATGGGGCTGCCCCTGCTTCACGGTGGATTTGGGCAGCCTTAATGTGAATCTTAATTCACATTAAGGAGCCCCCATGGTAATAGAGGACAGGGTGGGTTCAAGGTGAACCTACCTGTCCCCGTGAAAACCACAGTAAATCCCTGCATCGGGATGCTGTGGTTTTCTCCTCACACACCCCTTGCCTGAGCACTTAATCACCCAGGTAAGGGCTTGATTTACCCCAAACAATCGCCTGCCAGCTGCCTTGCAGTCGGCTGAGCAACTGTCAGGCAGATATAGGCCGTGTCTGTTTTCATCATTTTAGCAGAGCTCTGTGCACATGACGGCTATACCCACCTGACAGTTGCTCAGCTGACTGTAATTCAGGGTGAGAACAGTTATAAAGGGGGGGTTGTTTCAATTTTGATGATTTTCTCCCTTATGTAGCCCAAATTAGGATTTGTATGGGGGCTCTCATGTTCACCTCGCAGTATCCTTACCATGGGGACACCCACTCAGAGTCGTCATCCTGTCTTTGATTATTTCAATGTTCTAATTCACATTTAACCTGTAAATATGTTTGCCCCTCAATTCACCTTTTGCTTACCACACCACTACTTTGTACCAGCCACTAATTATAAATTCTTGTTTTGAGTTCATCTATCAGAAGAAGAAGAAGAGTTGGCTTTTCTACCCCACTTTTTTCACCCGTTTAAGGGAATTCAAAATGGCTGACATAGCTTTCTGTTCTTCTTCCTACCACAGACACCCTGTGAGGTAGGTGAGGCTGTGAGAGCTCAGTAGAGAGCCCAAGGACACCCAGATGGCTTCTTGGAGGAGTGAGGAATCAAACCTGCGGACTACAAGATATGAGTCTGGCACTCTAACCACAAAACCAAACTGGCTTTCAAGTCATCTCTTGTCCAATGACCAGCTTGTTCTGTTTTTAGTAACACAAGAAGGGTATTTTAAAATTACCAAGTTTTACTCAGTTTAAGCAGGCTTTCCTCCTGCTATTTTGCTGAAATCACTGAAGATGGAAGAACTACAACATTATCCATTCCACTCCACCCTACTGGAGAGATGCAGACTATCAGCTGGTAGCTGCCTCTTAGCCTTTCCGGAACCTTGAAGCCTTGAGCATAGTCTTTCCTCCTGCTCCCACACCAAAGCTTGCTTCTCTGAAGATCCCCGCCTTGCCACCTCCAAGACTTATTTTCATGTTGCTCTGCAGTCATTCTTAAGCTAAGTTTCACTGCTATGCTGCTTTGCTGAGGTGAGGGATCTCCCCCCGCCCACTACTTTCTGGCTACAGGACACCTCTGGCTGGACATCTGCTATAGAACTTATGATTTCTATCCACTGGTGCAAGATGTCTTGAGTGTTCGGCATCATCCATCCTTAGGTTTGTCCTGTCAATTAGGGATGGGTTTTTTGGCATTCGATTCATATTGAATAGATGAAAATTCTTATTCATTCAAACAGATCCCTTTGAATGTGGTAGGATTCTATTTGATATGTATTAGTATGAATTTGTACGAAGATCAGATACGAACACATACATATCTGATATGTATCCCCTAACATATCCGCTCCCCAGGAGGGCCTCACTGCTAGATCTTAAGGCACCAGCAGGTTGGGATGGGAGAAGGTGTTCTTTTAGATATTTGGGGCCCAAGTCATTTGGAGCCTTATAAGTCAGAGTCGACACCTTGAATTGGGCTCGGTAGTAAATTGGCAGCCAATGCAATCAAGAAAAGGGGTCTCCCCTTTGCAAGCTAGTGCAGACTGTGGGGCCTGCTGTAGTCTGAACTATCATGCAAATGTCAGGCCCCTATTCCAGGATATAATCCATAATAAGGTCCAGTTCATAAAAGATTTTTTAAAACAGCTATGATGACAGAACATCTTATAGATCAATACATCCATTATTTCTGTTATCACATTCCAAAACCAGGTTCGCCTAGTGAAAAAGTGTGGGTGTTTTCCTTACCTGACTCACTTTCCTCTACACTGAACATCCTTTGCTCAAGATGCTTAAATCCTCTTAAGTATATTTTTCCTTTACAATATCAAGGCACTGTGCAAAAATATGCATGATATATAACATTAGAAAATCAAAACCCCAGTTACAAAATGTATAACTGCCATTTTTCTAATCAAGGCAAAACAATTTAAGGTGGATAAAATTAAAGTATGCAAGCCAAATAGACGTGAGATATCTCACATTGTTTCCCTAAAGATCAAAGTGGTTATACTTATTTGAACTGTTAATAACTGATCTCAAAAACGCTTTTAAAGCAATTATTCCCTTTCGCCAGCAGATGGAGCTGTGGATTTTAAATCGCTTTTGCGAACACGCAACTTAAGCTGTAATAATTTCTCATGCAGGTTCCTGCTTAATTGAGGAATATATTACAGTGAAAAAGTCCCACTACATAACTTCAGAGCCACGTGTGCAAAAAAAAACACAGTTAAAATTGCGTGAGGGGAAGGAGAAAGTTTCTTAAACAGAAACACGCGATGCCTAAATATTGTTTAAAAAACAGAGCAATACTATTATACCTGCTTGTTTAAGACATTCAATGTCTGTCTGTCCCTCCCTCCCCAATCCCAGTACAATATTTCTTCAAAATGATGAAATATGTCAGCAGAAACGGGACTATGAAGTTGGTCCACCGTCAGAAATTCGGCTCCCTCACGCTCGTGTGATTCCTACTAAACTATTTACCTGATTCTGGTACTCCTTGAAAATTTGAAATTCTGCACATTTTGAAAATAACTGTTGCAATGTTGTGCCCTAAAGACTGGGATGGAGGAGGGGTGGGGAGGGAAAGAAAAAGAAACCTATTCCAGACAGGCTTCTGTCGAGTGCTTCACTTTTTAGACTGACAACTCTACCATGGATACTTTTAAAGGTTTTGGATTCCGTTTTTCACCCTCCACCATTATGAACACTTTCTCTGCGGCCCGTTTCCCCTCCGGAGGTCCTGCTTACCAGGTTGCTAAAGGCACGCGGCCGGGCGCTGAGGTTACACCCTGTTTGTGAAGGAAGATGAAAAGGCAAGAAAAGTTGGGAGGAAAAAGGCGCGATATTTCCTTCTCACGCTTTCCCACAGCACCTTCCCGCCGCCTTTCCTGTGGTGCGCACCCCTTAGTGGTACAACTTCGCTGCCTTCCTATTGCCTTCAAGGGGGTGGGATTTCAAGAAAGACCCTTTAAGAGGCGAGGACAACTAACTATCTACATCTTTCTAGACAGAAGCTTTTGAATATTTTTTCAATGGGACCTTCTATAGTTCTTTCCCACCCACCGCCCATATCCCCCATCTTCGGGGTTTGTTTAGGTATTCACCTTTCTTTTCCTGAAACACTGATTTTGTCCATATACAGATCACGAGTCACGGGGTGACCCTGGCAGCAGCTCATGACCTGGTGGTGTTCATGAAGACAGATCCTGGAAATCTCTCTCTTCCTCTCTCTTGCCTTTGCTCCCCGTCATTACCTGCCTTCCGATTACACGGACAGAGCAATCCTAATTTTTCCATCTTGAATTATGTAGGGTTACCTCCCATTGATAATCAGGGGCCCTCAAAAACATCTCAGAATCTGAACCCGTTTTTACCGTCTCCACTGAAAAACGAAGCACAAGCTTCAGTGCGGATTGCCAGGAGTGCATCCTACCGAGATCCCACCTTATTGGAGGGAGGAGGACGACACGGAGTTCCCTCCAGAAATCTAGGTGCGTTTAGTAGAGCTCCTGCCCAAATACAGCGCAGGATGGACCGGGCTCAGGCCGCAAGTCTGCTAGCCACGAATACGTGTTTGGCAAAGTGGTTCGTGAACCTCAAAGAATGCGTCAGATTTAGGGTGTAGGTGGCTGAGAACAAAAACTTCATCTTGAGGTTTCCTCTCTAACCCACAAACACATCGATGCGCATATGGGTCCCGTAGCAGGTAAGTGTGGGATAGAGCAGGTGAGACTTCCCTGAGGGTCTGCGTTGAGAAGTCAGCGGCGAGTCTTCCAGGCAAAATTTGGACTCCACCTTCTTGTTGAGGCTCTCGCGAGGGGGAAATAAAATCCGGCAGATCCTATCTTAGTCTCTGCAATGTCCAGAGATGGCGACGAAAGAAAAGGAAAACGCTGGATCTCACGCCCACCGGAACAACAGCTGTAGACCCTCCTCCACCAGTTTTGCAGCTTGACAGGCTGCCCCCCCCCATCCCGATGGCTATGAAGTGATATTCCGTGTTGACATGAGAATACCCGCTTGTCGAAATGTGTGGTCCTATGACTATACATTCAGCACAGGGCGAGGGAGAGAGGGAGGAAACGGTCTCTTTCCACCTCTGGCTCGGCTGCTGAGTAAAGCACAGGTAACCCTTGGAGCGCCATACACGCTGGTCAAGCTAAGCTCTTAGAAATCGTACCTGTGCGAGCAGGTATCATCACAAATGGCTGTTGGGCTGCGATTGCGTACAAGTACAACTGGCAAGCGGCATATAAATCCTAGAAATAAATAGATTAACAGAGCTGGAGGCCCGTTTTCTCCCACTTCAGTATGGCAAACTACCCCTGAAATGGCACTTGAAGAGCTCCTCCATGGGCTTTAGGTTTTAAATGTTTTGCTTTTCTTGTTCACCTAAACTTGAACTCCTCAAAACACTTGGTAGTGAACTTGTCCCCGCTGTTTTCTGCAGACATGGAGTAGGACTTGTAAGCCGCTTAACTGATGTGCGGCACCCACACAACTTTTTTAAAAAAACCGCTGATGCCAGTGTTCTGGTTCCACCTCTAATGCACTTTGAAAGTGGATTTTTTGGCCTTTGATGGATGAAGGCACCAGCAGTCGGGGGCTACCAGCTTTGAGTTGCTTCTGAGCGCCTTTTTACTGTACATGGATGCAGCCCGCAAGGCATTTTCCGCCATTCTGTATCCCAACTATTTCTTCCCTGAGCAGGATTGTGTCTGAGTGATCAGGTGCTTTTGTGTCTGGTGTAAAGGAACTCGGGTGGCTCTTTCTCACGAGCCGGGAAGTCACTGGCCGCTTCTGAACTCCTAGGGGCATGAATGTGGAGACCTGTACGCGCTCTTTATGCTTCCTTGGTGTATAGAGGCGCACATACGTACCTATACCTCCAATCTAAGGACTCAGGCTATGGAGTTGCCCTGATATCAGCATTCTGCGATGCATTTTAAGTGTTCGGACCTCAGTCTGGTCTTGCGGCACTTAACAAGAAGCACCACCATCTCGCTTGCTTGTCGCCATCCATACGCGCCTTTTCGGGGCCTGTTCATTCGCATCCCCCGCCTTGGGCCGCGTGTAACGTCGGGGCCTGTCTAGGGAGACGGGTTGCCCGCCTCGCACTGAGCCTCTGCGTCCTGCCTCCTCGCCCCACTTGCAAATTGAAGCACCGCCCGCAGCCTAGGAAAGTTCACGGGCAGTTGACGTCTCTTTGACATAATAGCCCAGTTGCTTGATTTGTTAGCCCACGCCGCGTCGGCACTTCTCCTTCCTGTCCTCTTCGCCCTATAGACCCCGGCAACCGCCAGCATCGGGCGAGGCTACAATTAAGCCCCGTAACGAGACACAGGGCAGATGTGTTTTCATTGCGCTGTAAGATAAATGCAGTGTTAAATGCCTGACAACTTCCCAGAAGCAATCAGCAAAAGTTTACGAGTGCATAAACCACAAAGACCAATTCCTCGGGTATTTTTTATAAGCGCGCATTTAAAGCTTCTATAAATTCTTCTGCCGGCTTCCAAACTAAAGTTAGTGGCGACTATTAAACAGCTACCTTTGCTCGGGAAATCCAGGAGCAGGCAGAGGGCAGATCAGGCGCGAAGCCGAAGGTGGGGGTGTAAGATGGAGAACTCTTGGGGATCCCTCCAGGTCAGGTAAAGGTTGGAAGCCTGTGAAGTTATCCAGGGTGTTTTGAGCCAGGGCTGCGGGACGGAAAGCAAGTATGACACAGGGGGAGTTGACGAAAAAGGTGGGAATGTGCCGATGGGGTTGAATTAGAAATCTACAAAGCCTCTTTGCGGCGAGGAATGAAGGTCTGAGCCATGGAGAGTAGCTGGAAGGCAGGAGGCGCCTGCAGTCGCATCGGGGGTAGCCGAGACCTTCCACCTCTCCCACCTGCTCATGGTAGAACTGCCCACCTGTCCGAAGGCTGGCGGCAGCATCAATCACTCGGCTAACCTTCCGCGAGTGATCAAGGCTCTGGGGAGGAGGGTGAAGCCGACGAAATGCCCATTCAAAGCGCATCGACAGCTAAACTGGCCACTCTTCATTTCCCCATACTATTTAACGGGCACGGCGAATCCCGGGCGCAAAGTCTCAGCGCGCCTGCGCACACCGGGGATTGGAAAGGAGTTAAGGAAGTCTCCCAGATCAATGGCGAGGCGGCCTTCTCCTTTGCATGACTCCCACTAAGAGAAATGGAGAGATTCTCCACTCCCTTCTCCATCCCATCCGTTCAAGGAACTGCTACTAAAGGAGCCCGGAAGCTTCTCTTGGCTGGTTTCGAGGATGATCAGTGTCTGGTGCAAGATGAAATTGCTTACTGGGAAATAAAAGGCAGGGTTGGGAGCGTTTGTCAGAAGGCTGGGGAGCTGGCCAGGATTCAGCCAGGGGCTAAGGCTCAAATGCTACTTTGGAGAAAGGGGGGGAGGGTCCTCTTTTAATAGGCTTGGCTAGCTTCCTCGTTAAACCGAGAGACCGAAAGAGGCTGCTTGTCACCCTCGACTCCTCGCTTAGATGTAAATCTCCAGTCAATTGTTGGAAGGCGAATGAAGGGCCACAGCTTGGCTTCTTTTTATTCTATTTCCAGGTGAAAAATTCAAAGAGGGTCTGTTTTTGTCGCCTGATCCTTTTCTTTGCTGAAACAAGACACCCAACTGTTATGATATTGCCTTTCAAAAACAAGGTTCTGTGGCAAACCTCATTTGTGAATCTATTACAGAGATTAATAGATTATTTCTTCTTTTTCAGCTAATTCTCAGTGGGGAAATTTAACCATATGGTAAGGAGAGAATTAGAATTTCATCACATTAGAGCAAAATGTAATGAAAAGAGTCCAACACCTGGGGCCAACTGTGAAAGACACAATTAAAAGGTTTTTAATGAAACCAGAGAAACCCAAAATTTCATAGCCTTCAGTTATTCTGTCACATAAGAACGACTTCATGCAAGCGTTGGAAAATATTACTCAGTAGAAGTATATTGAGTATTTTTTAATATCTGTTGGCATAATTCATTCTGCCATTTTAAATATAATAAAAAAGGCAACGTATGATGTTTTTTCCTCCCTTCTAGACTAGAAGGATGTGCCGATCACACTCTGTGATGAAGGGTGACTTGACTTCATCCTTACTGTCCAGCTCTCTAAAAAGCTACGAGGAGTCGCTAAGTGAAGTAAAAGCAGGATCTGAAATGGAGTGAATATTCGGCTGCTCAAATAGCGCACGCGCGCGTGTTCCTCAATAGCAACGGGGAGGCACGCCAGAAACCATAAATCCGTGTGTGTGTTTTTTAATTTAAAATAATTGAATTGGCCTTGCAGTCCCCTGAAGCATTTGGAAGTGCCTCTCCGTGCTCGGTTCCACGTGAGGAAAACAAAAGTAACCCTAAATCCACACTTTTGAAGTGAGGTGAAAGCGTTGATCGTGTGCGCGCCCGGGGGGAGGATGGGGTGGTGGTGGATAAACTGACCCGATTCCAAGGAGAAAGTAGAAAAAAAATAGAAAGGGTGGGTGAGGGAGACGAGGAGGAAGAAGAAAAACCACCTTGCCAAAGAAGGAGAACTCCGAGGCAAGGGAGTGAAACGAATGGGTTCTCGAACCCAAGAAGTTCGGCGGCCAATAAGCAAACGAGCAAGTGCTCCCCTTTCCTCCCCCCTCCCCTCCCCTCCCTTCTCCTGCCTCCCCCCCCCCAACTCAGCAAAGAACTCTGGAGTTGGACAGTGCAAGGGCGTCGTCCTGGCCTTGGCACAAAGTTAGCAGGGGTCCGTTGGCAAAACAGTGTCCCTCCGTCCAGCCGGACTGCTCCTCCCTGCCACTGTCCGACATCTCCCCCCACCCCCCCGACACCGCCGCTCCGTAATTTGCTGAAGGCGTCAAAGAGCATTCTTCGACCCAAGGAAAGTCTTTAAGCGTGCTCACTGAGGAGTGAAAGTCGCCACACATGTCAAGCTTTAAAGGCAGTCGTTGGCTTCCTAATAGGACGCAACGCCTTGCAAACATATGCGTTAAGCTGCGCCTACAGATGGCAGCGAGAAGAATGGAGCAGGCGCCTTTTCTAAAGCGCGAGCTGCTGCCTGTCGTCTTCTCCTCCAGACCGGGCTGTGTGTGAAATGAAAACTCCTCAGACTGCGGGCCAAGCCTCGCGCCTGGGCTCGTTTGTTACCGTTTTAATCCTATTAATTAAAACGTTAACCTGATTGGGTAGAAAGCTCTGTCCCAACAGGCGAGGCTTCTCCATAATAACCTTCGCGGCGAGATAATGAGGTAAAAGACTCCCCCGTCTGTGGCGGCGGCGGCGGCGGCGGCGGCAGCAGCGTGGTGACGGGTGGACGGCGACGGCGGCGACAGCAGCAGCAGCGGGCGGAAAGCGGCTGCTCCTTTCATTTCATTTTGTTATTTTTTTCGCCGCCTCCCGTTCCCTTCCTCCCCCACCCAGCCCGCTCCCTTGACGGGTCCTGGAAATCTCCTGAAGGCGAATCCAAGCAAGCTAAGCGGCGCGCGAGGCTCGGCGGCGGCTCACAATGCCCGAGCCCTTCGCTGGGTGAGAGGCGGAGAGAGGCGCTGGGCGCGAGCGAGCGAGGCGGGAGAAGGCGCGCAAAGAGGGCCGGCCGAGCCGAGCGGCCTCGCTTCCCAGGGACTTGAGGCGGGCAGAAGACGGCAAAGCGGAGAAGTGGCGCCGTGGAGCGAGTGTAGCCGCCGCCGCCGCCCTCGGAGGGAGAGACCGACGCAGCCCCAGCCCCAGTCCCAGCCCGACTCGGGCCCCCGGCCCGGCGCCTTGGACTGAGGAGCCGAGCGGGGGGAGGGGGCGAGGGAGGCGGAGGGAGGCGGAGGCGGAGGGCGGCAGGCAGGAGGAGTTGGAGGAGGGGAGCCCGCCGGCTGGGACCATGGAGAGGGCGCTGAGCCTGCCTTCAGACGAAGACTTGTTCCACAAGAGTCTCAGCGCCTCGGTCAAGAGGATGGAGTCCGCCTTCCGCTCGCCCCCGGGGCTCGACCTGGCCGCCCACCAGCCGCCTCAGCCGGGGCAGCCGCGCGGTGACCCCCGGCCGCCGCAGCCGCAGTCTCCCCTCGGCTGCTACGAGGCCGCCGACTCGGAGGCGCTCCTGAGGGAAAGCGCGGCCGGGGCGCTGGTGGCCGGTGACCCTCTGGGCGGCTCGGTGTGCGTCAAGTACGGGCAGAGCGGCACGACGAGCCGCAGCTCGGTGGCCGAGAGCAGCGGCGGGGAGCAGAGCCCCGACGACGACAGCGACGGGCGCTGCGAGCTCCTGCTGCGGGGTCCCGGCGGCGGGAGCGGCTCGGCCGTGGTGGTCGGCGCGGGAGGCGCCCTCCTGAAGGCGCCCGAGGGCGGCGCCTGTGCCAACAGCCACCACGGCGGCGGCGGCGGCAAGAAGTCCAAGGAGCAGAAGGCGCTGCGCCTCAACATCAACGCCCGCGAGCGGCGGCGCATGCACGACCTGAACGACGCGCTCGACGAGCTGCGGGCCGTCATCCCTTACGCGCACAGCCCCTCGGTGCGGAAGCTCTCCAAGATCGCCACGCTGCTCCTGGCCAAGAACTACATCCTGATGCAGGCTCAGGCCCTCGACGAGATGCGCCGCCTCGTCGCCTATCTCAACCAGGGCCAGGCCATCTCGGCCGCCTCCCTGCCCAGCTCGGCGGCGGCGGCGGCGGCGGCGGCGGCCGCTTTGCACCCGGCGCTCGGGGCCTACGAACAGGCGGCGGCGGGCTACCCTTTCAGCGCCGGTCTGACGCCCACCACCTCGTGCCCGGAGAAGTGTGCCATTTTCAACAGCGTCTCGTCTAGTCTCTGCAAACAGTGCACGGAGAAGCCTTAAAGAGAAGCAAAAGACCCGAACTCCGGTCCCGTCCCCGTCCGTCCTTCTTCCCCTTTGGCAGGACTTCTGCTGCAGCCGCCTTGAGAGGGATGGATGCGCCGGGGCTCACAAGGGATGGGTGGGGGCCTCGAGTGCCAATGAGACCTCAGCGAAGTTTAAAATACACGCACGCGAAGCCGCAGTTGGGGGGGTTGTATGTTTTGGGGGGGTGAGTGTGGACGAAGAGGCTTAACGGATGTGGAGGAGACAAACAGTCCCTCTGTCCTCCACATGGTTGCTGTAAGATTTCGAAGTACAGTATTGGGAACTTTTGCTGTAGGCAATGGAGGACGGGGGAAGGGGCGTTGGTTGGGCTTGGGCGAGGGTTAATGTTTGGTGGAAGCAAGCTGGATTGTAAACTCAGACAAATCAAGAAGGGCACTAATTTTTTAATGTTTTTTTTAATTGCTTCTGAGCCAAGAAACAAGCAAACTTGAAATGTAGACTTCTTGAGAGTAGACGCACGCAAAAATTGCTCTGAAAATATTCGTACTTTTTTCTTTCCTTTGAACTTTTGAACCCGTGGAAATGCGCAGAGTTTTGGCAGAGAGTGAGCTTAAAGAGTGAGAAACTCTTATTCCTGTGGCTGAAGTTTTGCAGGGTTTTTTGTTCTTTTGTTTGTTTGTTTTCCAAGATGTGCACCTTGTTTTCACTTTGCGATGCTCTATAAAGAAAGACATATTTATTTCAGTGGCCCTTTCATGCCAACCGGTTTTCATCCTGTGTTAAGGTCATGGGCTGTGTGTGAATTTTCTTTTAAATATTTCTAAAAAAAAAATCCCATGGACTTAAACTTTGTGCCAAGTGTTTGCCAAGGTCATGTAAAGCAGAGATCTTGATGTACTGAGCTGCTGAGGCTTATGAAAGGTCTCTTGGATTTTCAGTGGCATCTTCCCTGTATTTATAAATTGAGCTTTAATAAATTGCTTCAGTCCAAAAAAAAGAGAGGAGAGGTGTATTCTTAATTGCTTAATGACTGGACTGTTGAGTAGAAACTCTGTATCATGAAGGGATTTATATTGCATTTTCTCAAAGTACATCACTAGCAATCAGGCAATAGCTCTAGTTAAGAAATGGCAATAGAAAATTTCTGTTTCCTCCCTTTTCCTGAGCTTGTAGCACTTGGTTTCTCAGAAGGCAAGTTTTTTTACTATTGACTATGGAAGTGTCTTCAGCTGAAAGGTGCTTATCAGTCTTTGAGTATAATTCCACCCTGCCTGCTTATAGGTAAGGTTCACCATTCTCTGTAAGGCTTATACCCAGAAAAGGGAGTTTAAGAATGCAGTCCATAGTTGTTATTTTACCTCTAAATGATAGTGCAAAAGCCTGGAAGTAAAAGCCTCCAGGTTGCCCTCAAAAGTGGACTTCAAAATGTGTGGAACAGTTGAGAAATGATCCCGAATCCATTTTCACTGAAGTCCTGGAGTTCAGACTGGTGGACACAGGGCATTTAAGCTGAGAGAATTCTGCCCCAGTTAGCATCCTCATCCTAAACATGTTTCCTTTTAGTAGAATTTATAGATTCCATGGGATTTTCTCCTGGCAGAAAAAGTGTCCTTAGCAGTCTGGGGTCAAAGCTGTTGAAGACTGTTAAGCAGGATTGTAGAAAAGCTAAATCTTGCTTCTGAACACAGTCTAAGAATAAATCACATTGGGAGTGAATTCAAACCAGTTCTCAAGAAAATCAGCTTTAGGCCCTGGGCCCTGAATAGCCAGCACTTAAACTTATCTGACTTGTAGATGGGACTGATTGGTGTGGGACTTGGGATATCTTTGATTTAATTTTGGCAAAACTGGATTGTGATTCATGCTGTCAATTAAATGTAAATCCCAGAAACCTTGATTTGCCCCTTCTTTCCCCTACTCCCCCCTTTTGATATTTTCCACCACTTGCTGATAATCCAAATTCAGTTTGTCAGCTCTGGATGGCAAAATGAGAGCGGTGATGGATCTGTTGGCAGGTCATGGATGTGTAAAGAGTGATATATATTAAATAGGTCAATCAGATGATGACAGCGATGTAAGATGGTTTGTGTATCTTTGTCGGAAAGAATCTTTTATTAAAATATTTTGAACAAATTCTTTATCCCACTGTGCTTTGTAAAGGAGGGACGCTTGGAAGAAATAAAACGCTCCCTCACGCCGTTTTTGTTTTGCTTCACTCCAATAGACCAAGAAAACAGCAGCAGGCGGGTGTAGGACAGAGGGGGCAGTCAGTATTTCTCGCTTTAAAGAGGGGACTCGAAATGGGAGCTTTGTGCTTCACCTGCTTTTTTAGTCGTTGAGTGAAAGGCAGGGAAAAGGTTTGCCAGGACCCTCATGGAAGTAGGCAGGCGGGGAAAGCCCCTCAGATTTTCTGCGGCTAGGATGACTGAGCATTGGCCCGATCAGGGGCGAAAAAATTTGAAGGGCTGAGCAAGTAGCTGCTCCGCTTCTTCAAATGGTGCAGAGGAGGTTGGCACCACTGGATAAGGAGGGCACTGCAGAGCGTCTTAGGTGGCACCTCTGTTCTACCTGAAGCGGAATCCAGGCTAGAAAGGGCGGAGGGGGAAGGGCCCTTTCCTCTCGCTCAGAACTACAAGACTCCTCGGTGGGTGAGGCTGCTTTGGGTGTGTGGACGTCCCCTCACGTGCTCAGACGCCTTGAGGACTAGCGCCCGGGGCCCACCTGCCGACATTCTCTTGCTTTCTGGTGATACTTGTGGGTCCTCTGCAGTGGGCCTCTAAGCGTGCCAAGGAGGAAGGAGAGGAGAGGGCGGGGAGGAGAGGAAAGAGGAAAAGCCCAGCGGCTTCTCCCCCCCCCCCTCCACCTCCCCAAAGGAAAGAGCGCCATTCATCAGAACCTGTAACTTTTCAGGACTCCTGGCTGCATGGCGCGGCGTGGGCAACCCAGAGGGGTGGGCAACTCAGGCCTGGGCGCCAGGGGGAACCGTCTCTTAGTATTTACTAGACAAAGCCCGGGTGCATCTAATTATGATTATTAAAACAATTTCCATGACGATGTCTAATATTATGTTAATTTGAAAACAACTGTGTATGAAAACTGTCGACTATAATACCTAAATTCATTTAATGAAACACATCGTTAAGGCAATTAGACCTCCTGGATGTGATTAAGGAACATAATTACGACACTGTTCTGCGCCATAATTGGGTGTCTTTAATCAAGGGGTAAAGTGATCGGCAACACAGCCATTAGTTTGTATTGTTCTGTCTCTGCTGTCCATCATCCTGATTAGGAATTAAGCACAGCCAGAAGCCCGGCTATTCCGCGCCCCCTTGCACGTAAACACACACACGCGAACGTGCGTTTCTTTTTTAGCTTTACGCCTTTACTGCAAGAACACCCTTTGGACGCAAAGCCTAGAACAGCTGGATTCCCTCTGCAGGAAAAAGCAAGTTGCCGTCGAAGGTGCCGGCGGTCTCGCGCGGGACAAGGGCTGCTGCATTCGGTTCCTGTTAGGCGCAAGAGGAAGAGGCTGATAGGGGAGCCCAGAAGCGTCGCTTCGCGTTTAGCCAGGAGGCGCCCAGTTTAATCGAAGTGCAGTCTTGTCAGCAAAATGACTCTGGCGGAATTTCATGCACAACGTCCTGAAATCTATCCGGCACCACATTTAAAAAGAAAAAAAAATCTGTGCGGTTTAACGTGCAAGAAAAACTGTTAAGGGTGCTCTTGATTTTCCAAGTTAGGAAGCCTGCGCCCTATTCCGTGTAAGTGGGCTCTCAACTTCACCACGACAACATTAGATCAGTCTTCGCAGTGCTCTTTAGATGGACTCCCCCCCTCTGAAGGGCTTTGCTCCAAAACGACAGATTCCAGAACTTCTCATAGGAGATCACGCCCTTAGTTGTTGCCCTTCTTGCCTGGTCTACCCACAAGACAAGACTCGGGCGCGGAAGGCCGGGCCTTCGCAGTTGGCTTTGAACACGTGTAGATCGCGCTCTTGGACGCAGACGGGAAGGGCAAGTGTTCCCAGGCTTGAGTTTCCCAGAATGCCTTGCTTTCGCCTTGAACCATTTTCCGCAGCAGAGGCAAGAGAGAAGTTTGAGACTCGGTTGGGATCAGCCCGGCGCGTCGTTTCCTCCTGAATAAGCGGATCTTTTTAGAGCGGTTTTTTTTTGTCTCTCCCACTCCCCGAATAATTTCCGCTACCCAAGTGCTCCACTGGCAGGTTCGGCATCCCTTCAGGCTCTGTGCCGCTTCAGGATCTTGACATTTCCAGCGATGGAGTGGCCAACTGCCTCCACCGCGAAAGCCACCGATCTTCTGCGTGGCTGCCGAATTCCAGGGAGTTTCAACCAGTCGGGGCGTGAGAGGGCGCAGGATAGAGAAATTAGGCCTCTGTGGTTCAAATTCGAGTTTAACTTTCCAGTTAGTTGAGCGCACCTTTCACTCCGTCTACTCAGCTGAGCTGGATGGTTGCTATAGAAGTGGTTAGCAAAGAGCCGGGGACAGCCTCTCTCCTAAATCCGGGCTTGAGGGAAGCCCCAACCTAGAACACCGCCGTCCCCTCCCCCTTTTCCTCCTCCCCTCCCCTCGCGTGTAGGTGTGAGTGTGAGAGAGAAACCTGAGACGGGATTCTGGTCTGGGGCTTTATAACACTTCGCTTCTGTCGACCTGTCGCTGGGAACTGACGAGGGAGCCAAGCTTAGCGCTACTTTGGCGGAACGAGGCTTCAGGATTGCCCGGGGCGGCGGATCTCTCCCTCCCGTCCCCACGTGTCTGTTTCCTGTGCAATTCCCCCTCCCCTTGCTTGATGGATCACTTAATCAGAACTGAATATTTCCCCTTGAAGAGCTTTTGTTTCATTTCCAGCCACCCCTTCCTATCGAGGACCGTGCAAGATCCCCTCCCTGTTCGCGCGCTCTTGCGCTCTTTCACCTTGGCTGCCAAGGCAAGTCCCCCCCTCCCTCCCTCCGTTCTAATCCCGCAATTGTCCCAGCATGAGTGACATTGACTCTCCTAATGTAATGACTTATGAAAGATATAATCATGTGTTAAATTGAATCCTCCGTTTAACTGTTAATGGTGTGCTCTGGGCACATTTACGTATTAGATGCTATGGTAACTAATTACCACTAGAAAAAGGGATAATACACTTTGCAGACTTTGACAAATAATTATGAGCGTTCACATCCCTGCTAGCAGTCAGTTGCAGCGGATCTGCTGGAATGAGTAAGTGAATAAATGAACGGATGGGTAAGTGAACTTGGGAGCGCGGAAGGGAAGAGATAATGAATAGCGGTCAAGTGAGTTTTCTTTCTTTTCTTTTTTTTTAAGCCTCTAATGAAAATGTGATTTAGGATGGGGAAAGGGGGGGGCTAAAGTGAAGGGGGCTTCTCCGGGCAAGCTGCCTCTAATGCGCAGTGATTAAAAGGGCCATAGAAACATCAGCGCGTCAATCTATTTGTGGCGTTTTAAAAGGCGGGACGAGCAAGTTTATCCGGGCGGTAGGCGACTCGGCGGCGATTCGTCCTGTCGCTTCTCTCCTCGGCTTCCCCTCGGAGGAGGTGGGCTGGACGGTGGCGAAGGGCGGAGAAGACGCAGTTCTCGCGCTTTCCTTTCCTTTCCTTAAGAACACGATCGCCTCAAACGGTGTTTCTCCTAAGACAGCCGAGAGATGCTCAGCGGCTTCAGGGGAAGCTTTGCGCAAAGACGCCTCCGGTCTTGGAGGACTTCCGCGAACTCTGTGGCGCGAAAGAGGAGCGGAAGTTTAGCGGCGGCGCAAAAGTTTCCCCCAAGTTGCCCCTGCGCCCCCCGCTCCCGCAAAGAAATCCTTCGCCCCCTCGCCGATCCGGTGTGGAAGCCGCGCCGATTCCTCCCTCCGTCCCCCCCGGTCGCCTCGGGAAGCGAAGAGCGGCCGTTTCCCCTCCCTATTGGTGCCGCCGCTAATTGCCCTGGAAGCCGGCGGGTCCCCTCGGGGGCTTCCTCCTCGTCCAATGAGGCAGCCGGGAAGCGCCTCTCGTCCGCCCCTCGGAGCGCTCGGCGAGGCCGAGACACCCTTTCGCTCCCGCCGCCTGGGCGCAGGAAGCCGAAGGGAGCGTGGGCGTCGGCGAGGGCTTCTCCGCTGCTCCAGAGGGCTTTGACCGCGCAAAGTTTGGCGAGGCTCGTAGAGCGGAGCCCATCCCGAAGGAGCCCGTCTCTCTGCGCGCTTGCGCCTGCTCTTTGGCGCTTGGCTTCTGTTTCTAAAAGCGCGGACGGTTCGTTTGTTTTTTCCTTTTTCCGTCTCACCTCGGGCCCTCATAAGATTCATTTGAGACTTCTTTAGGAAATCAAACCCTCGGCACGGCCTTCCCTCCGGCCTGAAGGATCCGTCTGATTTCAACAGAACTTCAAGGCTTCGTTCACACCTAAGTTTTAATCCGGTTTCAGTCCACTTTCAGAGTAAGAGAACACGTTGGCAAAGCGTCAAGCTGTTCTCTTTCCCTGTTAGCTAACTCAGGAAATCCATCACTTTCGGTTAGATAAAGTGGAAAGAAGACGACAAGTCGCTTTTCTAATGTGTCCTCTCAGTCTGAAAGTGGGCTGAAACTGGATTAAAACTTAGGCGTGAATGCAGCCCAAGAAATTGTTGGTGGGTTTCCCAGTGCCGGGGAAAGTTGCCACATGCGTTTTTATTAAGGCTTCTTTCTTCCACAGTAACTCTCAGCATGATCTCACAACTCTCTAGAAGTTGCAACGCAAACTGAAGTAGTATGGACGCAGCCTTGCTGAAATAATGCAGAGTAGCAAGGGGCTTCAGCAGTTGGACTTCGACCGTGGAGCCAAGCCTGGGGCAAATCGTAAGGGAAGTCTCTCTATTCATATCCATTCCTCAGCCTCTGAAGGAGTTAAATCTCCCGCCACAGCCCCCAGCAGTCCTGCTGTTGCCCTTGTCCGCTTAGCGCGGTTCAGAGCTGGAGCAGTAAAAGAGCAAGTAAATTTATGAAGTGTTCCAAGCACGTTTATGGCTGTGTTTTAAAATTCATACATACACACATGTAAGACGTAAGATGTGTGAATAATTCCAAATGGTAGATGGCAGGAGAAAGCGTCTGAAAGCGTGTCTGATAGAAGCCTTGGAGATGTTGAAACATGCATTTTTAAAAAGCTCACACCCGTTTTAGCAAGTCCAAGGCCACAGATGTGCTCACGGCTCTACAAAGCAGAATGGGAGTTTTGATGAACAATGCGAGAGAAGTGGGCTGTGAACTTGCAGCCACAATGAAGTAGGAGAAAAGTTACTTTGTTCATCAGAGTTTGTCAGTAAGGTCCCTAATAGTGTTCTTTCAGGAAGGGTGTCTTCATTGTCCACGGGGGCTTAGCATCACTTACTGCCTTCTACTTCATCCACTTTTTACCCTCTGCTTATTATCTTTAGGAATACAGACACAATATTCTGGAACCCCCTTCTGTTGCTCTTTTTGCTTGCCACTGAAATAGAAGTGGTCGGTTTAGGAAGCTCTGTTGACATAATGTAAAAAAACCTGGCAAGCAAATCCTACCTTAAGAATGTGGTTTTATACTGTGGACTCTTGTCCTGAATTGTATAACATGCTTCACTTTTAACATCTGGAACTAGATATAATTCGGCATCACAATCTAAGACTTGTTAGGGAAAAAAGGGAGGGAGACGACACAGCTGAAATTTCTGAGGCTAAACTGTTGCAAGGCTGCCTTTGAAACTAAATCCATCTCCTTTCTTTTCCTGCATATTATTTCTTTTTTATCACCTGTAGCAAAATGGATGATATTGAACAGGTATTGGGACAGTTCATAAGGCAAGAAATAAGGGAAGCATTGATGTTCCGACTCCATGAGATTGATGTCCCAGCTATTTGAGACCGGATTAGGGCAAGTATGGAAAGTATATCACTACAGTGTCAAAATATACTTATTAGTCTGTATCAGATATGGAACTTCTTACTGCTTTTGCCACTTTCTCCTCTAATCCTGGAGAAGAAACCATGCACCTGTGTTCCAAACTAGCAATTGAAAGGCTGTATTATTATTCAAGGAACTCAACCCAGATGTGAAGTTTAGTTCTGACGAATCGGACTGGCAAGTAGTTAGAGCTGGTTATTTAGTGTCTGAAAATGTAGAAGCTTTGCAGATATAACCTGTAATAAGAGGATGATAAAATTGTTTGAAATCCATGATGATGCAATACCTTTTATGTTTTCACTTCAGCTTAAAAAAAAAGCGGCTAGGGCTTTTCTAGGATTATTAATCTCTTTAAAAGTGTAATCTCTTATCAGTTTGCTATGACACCTTTGGTAAATTTACAAAGCAAAACATTTTTAAATCTTACATGGAAATGCATAGTTGTAACTTCAGAGATAAAATATAGTACATCCACACCTATAACATTTAATTCCAGTGAATGAAAGTTAATAACTTCTGTACATACTATATTAGGTACATGTACATACTATAATTTATGTCACTAATCTCAAAGTTAGTATTAGCTGCTGGATTTATATAAATAACTTTTTTGCTGTCTTCTATCTTAGCTGCATGAGTTGAGGACATCTTAATTTTAGAATAAGCATATTCTGAAAAAAACTGCAAATCCATTTATTATCTTATAACGTTGTGCAAGCTGGAAATGTTTTTCTAAAATCTCAACTAGCAGACAAAATGTATACATTTAAAGGACTAGATGACAATGTATTTTATAAGATTTAATGGACCCATATTAACTTCAGGTATTCCACTGACATACAGAAATGGGCGAAATCACTGGATTGTTCAACAATGGACACATCACTTCTGTCCATTGAAGTCAATGGGGAATTCTAGATGTTAAAGACAGTATTCCAAAACTAAATTGAAATGATTAATCCACAAAGTATGAAACTTGTAAAAACTAAGGTGAAAACTAAGTTTTTTAAAAACTGACACATTATATCACAGGCCTTATTCAGTATACTATTGTTAGTAAGTGTAAAAACTTCCATATACTATTTCATATTGAAATGATCCAGAAAACAAAATCTGCAAATATAAAATTATTCTTTAGGGAGGACATTTCTCTTTGTGGAAATGGGGCAAACAAGTAGCTATTGGTCCACAATTTCTGCATGTGTAAAATCAAGTACCAACCTTCTTATCAACCTACAATTATATTAGCACAGTTTAAAAACTGTTTTTTTAAAAAAGAAACTAAATATACAAGAATAAAAAACCTAACAGAACCCATCTAAAACTGCATCAAAAATTGGCAAGGTCTATGTTAGACTAACCTTCACTTGACTTATTACATTTCTACATCATTATGAATTTCCTATATTTAGTTGGATATTAGATAAATAGAAAAGCACAGGATAAAATCTGCAAACAGTAAAACAATTTGTAAACCTTGCATCAAAAGGTCTTATCTATAGTGAGTCGATAAGAGGGACAGTATTAAAAGAAGCAGGAAAGATCAGTCAAAGATAAAATATCCACTTATGTTATATATGCCAAGACATTCTGTACATTCTCAAAGGCATACATCCATAGAGGATCTTTTCATGTTGGTCTTTGCATGTTCTAAAAGTTTTGATTCATTAAATGTAGATTGCAAAACTATTATAGGATTTTTAAAAATTAACACATAGGCTGCATTCCCATTTGACTTTTTAAAAATGAAATTAACCTAAATTTGAGGTGAACGCACATTCTGCCCAATCCCACTGAAAATTATAAAAACATATAGAAGCCAAATTTTAGCATTCCCACTGAAAATGCTACATAAAATGCATTGGGGAATCAGTATCTTTTTCTCCCCATCCTTTGCCAGTTAGGGTTCCCACACCTCTCTCTGACTGGGTTTGCTCCCGCAGTTAACATCATGACGTGGCTGAAGGTGGGGAATTCCAGCTCCATCCTTTGATCACGTACTCAGCCTCTTTTGCGCAACTGTGTAATTTCAGATTAGTGATCCCCCATGACCAAGGGGATTGATTCCACAATGCATTGGTCTTGTGCAAAATCCCCTACCTAAGCCTAGATCTAGCTCATGCTTTGCACCTGGCAGTGGGTGAGAGAGAAGTTTATCAACTGTAATGTGTCCCCACCGCTGGGCACAAAACATGGGCTAGATCTAGGCTTAGGTGGTTGATTTTTCTCTTGGCCTCTCTCTTTAAAATTCTCCATCCACTTCTGATGTCTAAATGGATCCTGGAGCTCTATGCAAAGGCTAGTTCCTCTGTGGGGGGGGGGGAGGGGAGGGGAGGTTGGTTCACGCAGGTAAAAAAGGAGCCAGTCAAGCTGTCTTTCCCCTCACACTTGCCCACCTTCTCCTCACTTCTCACCCACCAGCCATGCATAATGTGGTGCTATTTTTGGAAGCAAGCTGAGGGGCTCCCCTCAGACATGAAGAACCTATGTATTTTCTCAATTGCATCTCAAAGGCTATGTGTCATGCTCAGCCAGTGATGGGTTGGTGTGATGCTTTTTTTTTTTTGGTGATGCAAGTTCTCTCTGCTTCATGGGAGGGATGGCAAGGGGCTGCCCTACTGAGAGTGAAATCCCATCTGTTGAATGATGCATCCACAACAGCTACAGACATTGGACAGAAGTCTATTGGGGGGGGAACAACACTAAAGACACAATCTCCCCCCAATACTGCAAAAGCAAAAAAGATAAAGCATGTTAGCAGCAAAAACGAGAGGAACTGTGTTTTTTTTAGGGTTTCTAAAATGTATTTTTCGATTATTTACTCTTCGTAAAGTGTGGGAAGCCAATCAGTAATGGAGTCAAAGCATTTTCAAATTGTCTTCAAAGCTGAATAAAACCCTAGTGGGAATGGGCCCCCACATTTACTAGATAATAACTGCAAAACAATGCTATAGAAAACTGTCATAAAACCATTATGAGGAAGTGTCATTTGGGTCTGTTTCTCTTAGCACTGGGTGAGTGGGCAACCAAGTGGCAAATGTGCAAAATAATGCACATCGGGGCCAAAAATCTAAATTATGTCTATAAACTGATGGGGTCTGAGCTTTCTGCAACACACCAGGAAAGGGACCTCGGGATTCTGGTGGACAGTTCAATGAAGGTGTCAACCCAGTGTGCAGCAGCAGCGAAAAAAGCAAATTCAATGCTGGGAATATTTAGGAAAATAAGTCAGCAAGTGTCATTTTGCCTCTTTATAAATCTATGGTGAGGCCACATTTGGAATATTGTGTACAATTCCAGTCACCATCTCTCAAAAAGGGTATTGTGGAACTGGAAAAGGTGCAGAAAAGGGCAACCAGAATGATTAAGGGTCTGGAACACCTCCCTTACAAAACCAGGCCGCAACGTCTTGGCCTCTTCAGTCTGGAGCGACGGCATTTAAGAGGGGACCTGATAAAATCATGCATGGTATAGAAAAGGTGGCTAGAGAACGTTTCTTTTCTCTGTCACACAACACGAGAACCAGGGGAGCACTCTATGAAGCTGATGGGTAGGAGAGTCGGATCCGACAAGGGAAAGTGTTTCTTCACCCAGAGGGTCATTGGCTTATGGAATTTGCTGCCAGAAGAGGTGGTGACAGCTCCCAGTCCAGATAGCTTTAAGGTAGAGTTAGACAAATTTATGGATGACAGATGTATCAATGGCTACTAGAATGAATGCCTAAGTACATCTTTTAGGCTGGGGGGGGGGGAGCAGGACACTTCTAAGGCCATTTGCTGGGATTCAAGAGCAGGAAAAGGTTTGCCCATGAGCATTTGGTAGGCCACTGTGTGCAATGGGATGCTGGACTAGATGGACTGTGGCCTGACCCAGCAGGGCTTCTGTTATGTTCTTATAGAAGGGGGAGAAATTAGTAATCCTAAAATCACATACAGATGAAACATAGGAAAGAGGGATAAGTTGTGAAGTTCTGAATTCTTAAGAAAGGCTTTCTGGATTCAAACAGATAAAAGATGGAGGAGGCAGCCAGATTTCTTTGACAGCAACACCCAAAATATCAAACTCCTGGAAAGATGGAAGTATGGCCATGATCATGGTTGTCTTCCTCTTCCTTCTCTGTTCAGTAATGCAGAGTTCCAGTCTCCTTTGAATGGCTGGCTACCCTTATCATTCTCCCATGTACATGTGTAAAATAAGAGCAGGGGGACACTACAGGTTTCTTGTGGCTCACTGTACTACACACTGTAATAAAAACTTCGAAGAACAGAGGTTACTGGTATCAAGGTGTTTTTCAGGTGTTGCTGATATATCCAGAATGGAGCCTCAGTGAAGTTCTCTGAAGAACACTTTCCTAATTTGTGGCTTACTTTTCACCTGTAAGGGTAAAATAGTTGCCAGTTTTTTCCCCAGGGAGAGCATTCTGCATCTGAGATACACCACAGCAAAGTTCTTATCTGTGCTGGTCATGCTCTCATATCAGATGAACCATGCATGCCAAGATTTGGCTTTCAGGGGATATTTTAATGTATAGGTTGGGTACATATTTGGAGACAGGTAGGCTGGTTTTGCTTCACATTGCAGACTAGTCCATCCTGGACATTCCTTAATGGTAAACTGATCCAGCTACTCATGTGTGGACAACGTGTGGAACTCGCTGCCATTTTGCCAGGCTTTTGCTTCTGGGTGTCCAGAAAAGAAATCTTGACCAGAAACTTTGGAGGCAGGAAACTTTTGTTCCCAGGCTCTGAAGATGGACCAGGTCAGGCTGCTGCAGTATAGACAGTCTTTATACCATGTTGCCAGCTGCCCCTCACATCTTTGGCAGGGCAAAGCAACACATGAAAAACAGTTAGAGGCAACATTCTTAATCTTACCCTAGAAGTGGACTAGGATAGGGATGTTCATGGATATTCGAAAATCTGATTCGAATTTGACAATTATCAACATTCAAATTCAAATCGGATTTTCAAAAATCCGAATTTTTGAATCTGGATCGAATTAGGATCCTCAAAAATCGAATATGGATTTTTGAATAATTCTACTGAATTCATCATCGTATATTGCATCCAAATATCGGGTCTATATGCGCTTATAATACGGGATGCAGATGAAACGCAAATACAATAAAAACTGGATGCGAACAGATTTGAAAATCCAATATGAATGTTCCTGACATTCATATATTCAAGTTTGAATCAGATTTTTGAAAATACGGATTTTCAAATTTTGATTCAAATTGAATATTCAAATATTCAATTCAAATCTTAAAAAAAAGCATTTGTGCACATCCCTAGACTAGGAATCATTTGACATAGGATGTTCCCATCTTATTAATGACTGCTATTAGTAATGGGGCACTGCAATTTCCATGCAATCTCTATTGGAAGCCTGGCACACAGTATTTTACAGTGTTTTAATTGAATATTGCTAAAGCAGAGATAATGCCCAGATAATTTATTTTAAAAATAACATTATGAAATTAAGTTCAATCATGGTTAGTACCTACTACCAAGTAGTTCACCTGGTTAAAAATGAGGAGTAAATTGACTTTTCTTGGGGGAATTACATAAATCCAGCTGCTCTGATGGGATCTAGAGCTAATAGGTTGGTTTAACGAATTGCTCAAGGCAATTGGCTAGCATGAATTCTTAGAGGCAAGGAGGAAAGGAAGGCGTTCTGAGGCAAAAAAAATGCAAAAGTAAAAATAAAAAATCTTCATTAAAAACAATAAAATGAAAAAAGGCAATTTATTCAATAGTTATATAAGCAATACAGGCCAGACTGAAGGATGTAATTCAAAATTACATCAAGGGAAAATGTAGCAGAGATGTCTGATGGACAATACTTGAAAAGAACACTACTTTGCTGTAACAAGGTAGTAACTTTCTTGGTCTTCCAATGTAATGTAAGCACACATTCCTAGCAGTTTTAACACCTGTCTCCTGTTCCTGGTGATCCCTTCTATCTAATGTATCTGAAAAAAAATAGCTCTGCTCCATTCCCTCTCTCTCACACACAATTTTGGATCCTGTGTAAAGTTGCCCACTTGCCCACCTGATCCTACAATCTGGTCCTCAGAGCGCTATTCTCACTAAGAAAACAAGCAAGAGGGAACAGACAAAGTTTCTCACCCTCCACAGTCTTCTCTTGAAAAAGTCTTCATCAGGCTGTAGAAGGGAGAGAGGAGAAGATTCTCACTCTTATTTTGGGTACCAAAGGCATGGGTTCAGAAGCTAATCAGAAGAAGCAGATTAAGGAAAGTTAAAAGTAATCTGACTTATATTAGTTAAACAGATTTATATGTATGGAAGAGATAATTAATGGATTAAGCCCCCCTGTTAAGTGGTTAGGGTTAGGGTTTTGAAATTAATGAGAGAGACCAGAGCAGGTATAGTGATGATTCAAGAGACACACAAAGGAAGGATATGACAGATTTATTACCGGACTTTAAGTAGAAGACAATTTGAGCCTGGAGGAACTAAATAAGCAAATGGGGAGGGTAGCAATTCTGATAAAGGGTGGGTTTGAATTCAAGTTAACGGAAAACAAAAGGACATAAAGGGAGATACCTCTTATTCAAAGGAAGGATGAATAACAAAGTAGTCACAGTAGTATCATTGTATGCACCATTTTTTTTTAAAAAATTAGGATGAATCTGGAAAGTTATAGGAGATTTAAATCAAGAGATGGGGAAAAAGAAGGGAAGGAAAAAGCAATAGAAGAAGTGGGAAGATATATGTGATAGAATTTGGAGGATGTCAATGAGATAGTGGTAAATGTATACCCCCAACAAACGTACTTCTTATCCAGGTGTCAAAAGTATGGTGCTACAGACAATATATTAATAAAAATATTGATTGTGGTATTGTTCAAGATGTTGAAGTAAAAGCAAATAGTTAAAAGTGCAGTTGCAATTGATCTGGAGGTTTTGATTTGTAAGAAAAGCAAAAATTGTTAGAAAAAGATACAGTTGTTTCTCAAGACTATGAAATAGAGATGAAAAGGAAGGCTTTAAATGGGGTGCGTTTAAAGCAACAATATGAGGTAAATGTATATGCATGGTAGTTGAAAGAAGGCAGAGGAGAAACTATAGAATGGGTCTGATTAGGCAGATAGAGTCCCTGGAAAAAGAATAACAGAGGTCCAAAGAACTAAGAATTATGCAAGAATAGGAATGTACGCGAAAGTATGAGGGGAAGAGCAGCAGGGCGTAAAACCCTCTGCCATGCCCCTCTGCTGCTCAGACAAGGCTAGTTGTCCTACCTCCCCTTTCCCTGCAGGCTGCCCCCACTCTGTCTGCTTCTCTTCTCATGCTCTGCTGCTCTGACACGAATCATCATCCCTCTCTCCCTCTGCTTCTCCCACTCCCCATGCCTGGATGGGGTTTGGGTTTTCTGGTTTTTTCACTCCTAACCTAAGATAAGGGAGGGTGGATGTGGGGTACAGGGCAAGGGTGGTGAGGTGACTAATGTAGGTATAGTTGAAAATAGCTAGGAATTTGAGGAGGCTACAAAAGTCGGGACCTCTAACCACCTTAAACTTTCAAACGAAGTACTTTTGTGCACATCCCTATAAAATATGTTTTTTTAAAAAACTGTTGGGGCTGAATGAGATAGCAATTACAAGGGGAAAAAAGTATATTAAGCAGGAATATCAGAATTGGAACATTAGAGGTATGACATTTCAATCTGCCATCAGCCCACTTATGGTACATAAACTGCCTTGGTCACCCTGGTTGATGACCTTCTCCAGAAGAAAGACAGGTGTGATGGTTCTCCTGGACCTCTCAGTGGCTTTTGATGCCACGGACCATAGTATCCTTCTGGAAAGGCTGTGGAACTTGGGAGTTGGAAGCATTTCTGCTCCTATCTCCAAGGTTGATGCCAGAGAGTAGCTCTGATACAATTTTGCTCAATGCCCTGGAAACTCACTTGTGGGGTTTCTTAGGGATCAATCTTATATTTCATTTTCTTTAACCATTTACGTGAAGCTGCTGGGAGAGGTCATCAGGAGTTTTGGAATGAGATGGCATCTATATATACATAGCATCCAGCTCTATCTCTCCATGACATCTAAATCTGGAGAGGTGGTTGAAGTGCTTGACAGGTACTGGGAGGCAGAAGTGGGCTGGATGGGGTTCAATAAACTGAAACTAATCCAGACAAGATGGAGGTTCTATGCATTATATGCTATCATGTCCATGGAGAAGGAAGGTATCCCATTCTTTATGGGGTTTATTTGCTCTGGAAGAGAAAAGTGCATATTTGCTCTTCAACTCACACTGATACTTGAAGCTCATGTATAGGTGGTGACCAGGAGCTAAAACTGATTTGCCAGTTATGGCCCTTTTTGGACAAGGACAGTTTGGCCAAAGTGATCCATACTACAATAACTTCCAGATTGGACTACTGCAATGTGCTCTATGAGGGGCTGGCCTTGAATACAATTCAGAAGCTCCAGCTGGTGCAGAATGCATTAGGAAGACTGCTAACTGGCACTGCTGGCTAGATCACAGACCATGCTGATCCTAAAAGAACTGCACCGGTCACATTTTTGCTACTATGTCCATTCAAAGTACTAACATCAAATTACAGGGGAAATGAAAGGTTTTTTTTATAAATGATATAAATCCTATGCCAAATAACATACATAAATACAAATGTCAAGTTCAACATATTGGCATTGTGGAAAGGATTATTTTTTATATTTCTATCCTGCCCTATACCTGAAAGTCTTAGGGTGAGTAACAAGCTTAAAATACAGCATTTCAAAACCCCTATATTAAAACAATAATAACCATCACAACATTTAAAATCCAACATGTTTAAAATAATCCATATTCCTCTATTGTGGGAGTGTGAAGTAATGAAGTTTTTGAATGGTATATGTGCAGGAAGTACGATTAGGTTGTACAGTAAACTTGACCAGACAAGGCTGTGTGTTGCAAATGTATGACTATATGAGCGTAAGAGATGATGATTAGGAAATTTTGGGACAGTTAATTCTGGCACTGCAATCAGTAATAGTTCTAAGGATGGAAAGAAGAGAGACGTATCAAAGAGTTATGAGAAGATGGAATATTAGAGACAAGTGGATCAAGGTAATACATTACTGTTAACAGGGGAAGTGAGCCAATGAAAGAAATGGTAAATAAATCTATCCCATTGGTTGAAAAAAAAAGATATGTAAATAGGGAGTGGAGAGGAAAGGGTTTTTGGAAATTGGAATTGTAAATGTGAATTTTTTTAAAAAAAAACATCAAATTACAGAATGGAAGAAATATCAGCTTGGTATATTATGCGGATCAGAGCTTTAAAAATAAAGTTAATACCAAAAGTAATACATTTATTTAACATGCTTTTAGCCGTAACCCAAATTTTAAGGAACTGGGATAAGAAACTGAGAGAATGGTGTTTTAAGAAGAGGCAACCTAGAATAAGAAAGTCAATTTAGAATAGAGGAGGATGGGGGAAACAAAGCTTGGAGAAGTATCAGGACCCATTCAATACAGCCAAAATAATAGAAACGAAAATAGTGGGGAGGAGAAATGATGAGAGTTGAAAATGAGATGAATAATATAGGGAGTAGTTTGATGTTTGAGAAATGAAAAAAGAGGGATATGGATAGGTGCCATGATCTTTTTAAAACAACTATTATGGTATGGGAAAAGTGGTGAAATAAACTATTAAAAGGAGAATCTAAAATGTGTCCCATAAAAGTAATTAAAATATTAGATATTAAATCAATAAGCAACCTACAGGAGAATGGATATAGGACACCTAAGGATTTTTATGAAAAGGGAGAATTAATAAGAAGGGAGAAATTGGTACAAATTCTTGGGGATAATATTGGCTTCACATTTTAGGAATAAGAAGTTAGGTGCAGAGGGAGGAAATTAAGCAGGTTATTTATATGACTGATGAAATGTTTTGAAGTATATAGAAAAGAAGTTCGAATGGCTTAAAAGGTATCAGTAGGAAGATTTACAGATCGTAGGGAATATTGAGGGAATATAATTTCTTTTTTAAAAATCCACCCTTTTAGTGGAATATCACAAAGTTGTATGAACTGGTGGCTAATTTCCCCCCATAAAAAGCAGTTCATGCAACACAGGGATCAAGTACTTATTTTTGTCAGCTTTTATTATTATTCATAATTATAAATTTGTACAGTCACAGTTATGCCATTCAATATCATAATGGTACATTCATTTATTTGTATTTTTTACACAGCCTGTACTCAAAGGTCTCAGGGAGGGGTACAACATTAAAAACCAAATATTAAATAAACATACTAAAACAATAGTGTCTGAAAAAGTCATCAAACAGTATCTAAATCATTAAAAATTGAGGTTCCAACTTGTAAATTAAATTATAATTGTTATCACTTGAATTACAGATCTTATTGCTGCATACTCTTTATTTTTCCCCCTTGTTTGAATTAATAAACCCCACACCTTATTTTATGTAAGAATTTATATTCCACTCTTCACTAAAAAGTCTCAGGGTGAGTAAAACATTCCCACTCATTCACCCTCCATGGCAGGACAGCACCCAGAGCTAGCTAAGCATCAAAGATCTTATGTTATAACTAGGCACCAAATAATGTAGGTCAAGATCCTCAAGAGGGAGGCTATTTTAGAGTCTAGGGGTCACCACAAACAAGACTCTCCTGCTTGTCCCTAACCCCACAACTGGAAGAACAGAAAGACCCTCTCTCTGAAATCTCAATAAACAGGCAGACCTATATGGGAAAAGGTGCTCCTTCAGATACCCAGGGCCCAAGCAACTTAGGGATCAGCTGCAGATAGTCATCAGTGCAGAGCTTTCAGGACTGGTGTGATGTGTGTCCAATCCTGTTAAATGTGTGGTGTTGTACATTCCCAATCTTATTTTTCTTACAAATTGCATATTTATTTTATCAGGACTTCTACTATTTTTTTCATACCAAAGTTTAAACATTAAATTGTCAGTGTACATTCGGCTTATTAACCATGGCACAATACATTATTGCCTCAACAGCTAATAAAGTTTTCCAAGTCTTTGCAAATTGATTGTCCAATCCTTGCATAATTTGAGTCTGCAGACAGATCAGTTCATTAATGGGTGGTCCAGACCTGCAAGCTCCACTCTTAGATGATCAGATTTGTGGTCTCTCCAGTGCCTAGTGATCACATTTCTAGCTATAGCTAATAAGATGTTGACAAAGGGTTTGTTTGTAAGTCAAGCTTAAGTCAAATGTTTAGACTATTCTCTCTTTAGAACACAATTTAGTTCAGAATTTTTGAATTTCTGGGCAAAAGCACAATGAATGTAAATATGTCTTATGCCAGCAGGGTCTGACTGTTCTGATGTGGGCTAGCTTTGCAGGGTTCCATACCAGTGGTGTAACAGCTTGCTTGCTTATTTATTTATTTATATCCTGCCCCATACCCAAAGGTCTCTGGGCGGGTAACAACGGATCAAACAGCACTTTAAAAGCATATTAAAAACAGGTATTAAAAACAAGGCACAGATTAAACTAAGGTACGTAATTAAAAGTTCTGATTTATGCCATGTATTCAATGGTCTGTTAATAAAACTGTGACCGAGGGGGGAATGAATCAACTTTGGCCAAAGGCTAAGGCAAAAAGATATACCTTTACAGCCCTCCTAAATGACAACACTGAAGGGACATTGTGAACCCTGGAGGGGAGACCATTCCACAGTCTAGGGACCACCACTGAAAATGCTCTCTCCTGAGTGCCCACCAATCTCACTATTGAAGGTGGTGGAACAACCAGGACGGCATCTTCTTCAGATCTTAAGGCACGGGCAGGACGGTATGGGAGAAGGTGTTCCTTTAGATATTTGGAGCCCAAGTCATTTAGGGCCTTATAGGTCAGAATTAACACCTTGAATTGGGCCCGGTAGTGAATTGCCAGCCAGTGCAATTCTTTTAAAACTGGTGTAATATGTGTCCGGCTAGTTGTTCCAGTCAGCACTCTGGCAGCTGCATTTTGCACTAACTGCAACTTCTGGACTGTCTTCAAGGGCAGCCCCACGTAGAGTGTGTTGCAATAGTCCAATCTAGAGGTTACCAGAGCATGGATCACTGTGGCCAGGTCATCTCTATCCAGGAAAGGCTTAAGCTGATGTACCAGCTGTAGATGGGAGTAGGCGCTCCTGGTCACGGCCTCCACCTGGATTTTAAGTGTTAGCGCAGAGTCCAGGAGTACCCCCAAATTATGCACCTGTCCCTTCCAGGGCATAGAGACCACATCGAGGACAGGGTATCTTCCAACTACCCAGATCCAAGACCCTGTGATACACAGCACCTCTGTCTTGTCTGGCTTCAGCTTCAATTTATTGGCCCTCATCCAGCCCACTACTGCCTCCAGACACCTGTCAAGCACTTCCACTACCTCTCCTGATTCAGTTGGAACAGAGAGATAGGTGTCATCAATATGCAGATGATACCCAACTCTAACTCCAAATCTCCTGATGACCTCTTCCAGCTTTAAATTTGTTTCCTTGAAATTTTATCCTGTTGCTCCTTTTTGACAGCTTCCTATAATATGTTTCCATTCTAAACCAGAAAACTACTATTTACCTCCCTTTCCCATCCTGCTCAGAGACTACCCAATGGGTGTGCCTTGATTTCAATAAATGTTTTGTACATTATATAAACCTTCCCATTGGATCTTGTGGACAGAGTCAATAAATTATTTTCAAAATCAGTTTTGGGTGTTGTCATCTTTGCTTTCAGTGGAAGACAAATATCTGAATAATGCATTGATCAGTGGCCAATTTCTGAAGGGGTTCCCTAAGACTGCTGTCAAATCTTGAAAGTTAATTGGGGTTGCCTGTCCATTCTGAAAAGGCACTCAGTTTGTTCATATCGGTGGACTTAAGTTTCGTCACCTGGGGCTTTTTGTCTCCCTATCCAAATAACTTTTGGGTTCATCTCGGCTGTTATGGACAGTATTGTAAAATCAAACCCACTGCATGAAGATCCAGTTCAAATATAGGAATTCCTAGACAAATGATGCACATGGAAGGGTCCTCATATCAGATCTGTAAGACTAGGGGATCTACATAACCCAGGATTTTTTTTTAGATCTCTTGGATTGTCATGTATTTTGTTTTCCATTAGCTATACCAAAAACATAGGCTGTTGAGTAGATCAAAAATATATACAAATCAGTTGAAGTTAGGCACAGAAATCCCTCCACCTTACAATGACAAGAGTAAAAGTCATATCACAAATATAGTGATATAGTATACAGTGGGGGTGCAATTTGCCCATCTCAGCTAAAGCAACAGTTGCTAAGCTGAAATTACTAGGACAAAGGATATATCCTGGGTCACTGTAACTTTCCTAATATCTCTCTCAAGGAAGTCATAACATCTTTCCTACTTCCACAGTACATGTAAACAATGTACAGCATCCAAGGATGCTGACACGAGATATCCACATGCGCAGAGACAGGCTTCTATTGGTCCTACACCATATCCTTGCATATACTGGTTCTGTCCAGTCCTCTTGTTGTAACCAAATATGGGTTTCCTGAGGGTACTTTTCCATTGTTGAGAAACTGTATAAAAGCCTTGGCATGTGTTAATAAAGAAAGGCTAAGGGCTTACTACTTTCACTTGGCAACCATCCTGCATGTGAGTCCTAAATCATTACTACAGTATACTAATTACTCATTAGTATAAAGAAACTGGATATGATGAGAAAGCTATACTATACTAAGAAAGTATATTAAGATCTTAGTTTGTAACGGAAGAAAATGTCAGATGATGGTGAGACAGAACCAAATAGCATTCTGCTTTTATTTGGTTCAACTACTTTGTCTTCCAGTATTTCAGTATCAAAATTAGCCAATAAAAAAATAATGAACATCTTAATTTCATACTGTGCAAAATATCTGCCAGGACAGATGCTGACTCCACAGCCAAAGGGAAGCAAACATTGTTTCAGCTTCTTTCCCTCTTTGTAGAAATCTGTTTTCTTCTTGCCATTTTCAATATAACGGTCAAATTTATATTTCTGAAAACAAAAAGGACACAAAAATTATGTAAGTGGTCATAAGATAAAAACCAGACATAGGCAAAAACCAAGAACAACTTTATCATTTACCCATGTGACTTCTGGAAAAGAAAGACTGCACTTGTATTCTGCTACCTCTGATACCTTGATACTCTGGAAGCAATCCTAAGGTGTAATTTACTATATAGCCTTTGAAAGGGGTGACCCAGAAACCATACGATGTAGTGAATACTGTAGTTTGTATCTGTACGCATTCTCTTGTGCTGAGAAATGTGCCAAACTTGTTCATTTTGTTTGTAATTCACATCAAACAGAACATTTGATTATTCAAAAATCCAAAAATTGGTTTGAATCAAACCAGCCCCCCCTTGTGAATGTGAGTTATTTGATCAAACAGTTCACATTTGCTATTCTGCCCTTAATTTTGTTCAATTAACTGGTTCACTGTCAAACCAAACTAAAGATTGCTTAGTTCAATAGTAAACCAAATATACAATTTTAGTTCAGCTGCATTTCTATTTGTGGGTGCTTTTCCACTGACACTAGAAGTACCCATTAAGTACTCATTATTGGGTACTAAATGGCATATTTGTACCCATTAATGGATACTTAATGGGTACTTCTATGACAGTGGAAAAACACCCTGTGTTGTATATTTTCTTTTGAATACTAGTGAATTCTGAATAGCTCCCCAGGTTACATAAGCCAAAAGCTAAGGGGAAGGGCTTTGAGCTTACTTACTTAGTGTTGTTTAGACATCTAATAATAAAAGGTGAATTCATTGCCAAGCCACCTTACGAACCCAAGTCTTTACAAAATGTAAGAAGTTGGATTTTTACAAAGGCCTTCATTCAGAAATGATACTGATGTATTTGCATGGCATTTGGTATCACATCTGCTCCAGAGACTGTCATAAAATGAAACTTATGCTCTACATCTGTGGGGTAGATACCACTGTGGAAAATATTATCATTTGGAAAGACATTATCAGCAGTTTCAGGAAGTCATCCATGCTACTTGGCCATCTATCCTAAAGCTGACTAAAGAAAAATAGCATTTCAGTCTGTAGATGTTCTTTCTGCTAATACAAATAAAGTGTCTGCAGAAAAAATGATGTTTTATGGGAAAGAGAGATGGGTCCATTTGTAGTTTTGTTACTGTTGGTTTCAGTATTTTACTGGAGTGAATATAGACTTGGTGCATCAGTTGTTCTGATCCTACATCGGTGGTAGATTCCAAAGAGTAATGATGGAGGGATTTTGTTTATCTCCTTGGTAACTCTCAAGTGGAGTTCCTCAGGGATCAATCTTCTTCCTTATTCTCTGGAATATATATATAACACTGCCAGAAGAAGTCATTAGAGGATTTGATCACTCGTATATTAATGATACTCGTATGTTGATGACAATCTCAATTCCAGATAGAATGGATGAGACCATTTTGATTCTGGACAGTGGTTTAGAGGCAGTGATGGGCTGGATGAAATCCAGAAGATTGAGACTGAATTCAGATAAGCCAGAAATATTATTTATTTAAGAATTTATATCCTTTCTTTCACCAAAAATTCCCAAACAAATTCAAAATAAATCCCTCCCTCTGTCTCATCCTCCCTCAGAGGAAGTCTGGGTGAAGAGGTAAGTTTTAACTAGGCACCAAAACAATATACTGTAATGTAGGTACCTGGTGAACCTCAGTGGGAGGCTGTACAGAGTCCAGGAGCTATTACAGAAAAGGTCCTCATTATCTGTGTCAGATTCTCAAAGAGATAAGTCAACATCCTCTGCTGGACAAGACCATTATCCTGTGCAAAGATCTGCTTTAGAACTTAGGTGTCCTACTGGATCTCATCTATTGCTCGAGGTTCAAATGGCTGCAAAGGCAAAAGGTGCTTATGCCCAGTTCTAATTAATCACGCAGCTGAAGTCTTTCCTTCACTGAGATTTTCTGGCTGCAGTGACTCACACCTTTATTACTTCAATATTACGTAGATTACTGCAATGTGTTCTTTGTTGGGCTGCCTTGGAAGATAGCCTGGAAACTGGAGCTAGTGCTAAATAATGTAGCTAGATTGCTAACTGTGGTTTTTTTGTAATGTGGTCATGTGATGTAAGTGTGGTTTGTTGCCATGCCTATATTAAACAGTTATTTTTCATAGTTCACTTCCAGGCCCAGTTTAAACTCTTGATTTTGATGATCATAAAGTTGAAATGATCTTGATCCCAAATATCTAAGGCAATGGATCCTCTCAGTACTACCCACTAGTTAAGATCTGGTGAAGTCCCGCAGTAGTCCCATCACTTCATGAATTCCACAGAGCTAGCAGTAGAGAGACAACTTTGTCAGTAATGGCTCCTAATCTTTGGAACAACCTAGAGGTACACCAGGCATGTGCTTCAGATGTTTTTCTGTGTCTCTTTAAATGGCATATGTAGAATTTGCATTTCATGATTAGTGAGATATTTCCCTTTGATTTCCCCTTGCTACAGTTCTATTTTTATGATTTGGACTGCATTGATTCATGGAGACTTTTGCTCTAGACTGAATAGCATCTCAGCTCTCCCTCCCCTGGCCAGATGAGCTTCCTCAGAAAGACCCCCTTCATAAAGTAATAAAAGAGAGAAGAATTGTGGGGGTGCAATTTGCCCATCTCAGCTAAAGCAACAGTTGCTAAGCTGATATTGCTAAGCTAAATTACTAGGCCAAAGGATACATTCTGGGTCACTGTAACTTTCCTAATATCTCTCTCAAGGAAGTCATAACATACACATAACATCTACAGTAAATGTAAACAATAAGCAGCATCCAAGGATGCTGACACAAGCTGTATACATGCATAAGCAATCCCCAGAGACAGGCTTCTATTGGTTCCTGAGTAACACCATATATGGCATTTCCTATGTAGCACTATCCTTGCATTTAGGCTGTTATAACTGGTTCTATACTGGTTCTGTCCAGTCCTCTTGTAACCAAATATGAGTTTCCTGAGGGTACTTTCCATTGTTCAGAGAAAACTGTATAAAAGCCTTGGCATGTTTTAATAAAGAGGGCTTACTACTTTCACTTGGCAACCATCCTGCATGTGAGTCCTCAGTTTGTTTCTACACCATTAAATTGTTTTTCTTTTCTTCACTGTTCTGAGACTTATGTACTAGGGTGGTACATAAATCTTAATAAACAGTCAAAGAAATATGCTATTCATAGATTTTGGAAATGGTGCATTACATTTAAATATAAAATCCAAACAAAAAATAAAAGTATCTTATATACCATTGCTGCATTTTGTCAGTTGCTTGTACACCACCTCAAGCATATCATCGAAAGGTAGTATAGAAATAAACTGAGGATGAGGGTTTTCGTAAATTCACCTGCTTTTTTCAGGAAGACCTGCTCCTCTGCAATTGCTACTAGAGAATAAAAATGAATAGGGCTGAGTTATCGATAAAGATTTAGAATGGAAAGTTGTGAAAACACCTGATGCAACCGCTGTGGAAGTAGAAGTGCATTGACCCAAACAGGCCAATTCAGTTCTCAGCTGATGCTTCACAGTCTGCATTGGTTGTGTTCCCTACAACAGTACAGTGTTTTCTTAACTACCATTTGCATGTACCTCAAACCCAGTGACTGATGAAAGAATGAGAGATGCACACATTGAAAAAGAATTTCCTGGTACATTGTTTTGTGAACAGTTCAATTATATTTATGGGCAATCAATGCTTGAAGAAAGAAATCATGGCCCCTCACAGCATTGCTGAGAAGTTCACTGCATGACCGGTTAAACTCTAGATATATTATCTGACTGCAACACATAGTCAAGGCAAACTAATGTTTAATTAATCCTGTGTTATTCGGGACAATTAACTTCACTATACCAACTGAAAAGACTGAAATCTGAAATGTAGGCTCATACAAATATGACCAGGACAACCAATTTTCAGTTGCAGATAAAAGTGTTGCAGTACATTAAAGAAGAAGAAGAAAAACAACCCTTCATTTCAGCTTCTAAAGCAATGTATTACTACTGGCTGCATATTTTATTTACCCGTATATTCCAGCGTATAAGATGACTGGGTGTATAAGATGACTCGCAACTTCTCCAGTTAAAATATAGAGTTTGGGATATACTCGCCATATAAGAAGACGACACCCGGCGTAGAAGACGACCCCTGACTTTTGGGTTAAAAAGTAGTCTTATATGCCAGAATATACTGTATTTATACTTCTATCCTGACCTATATCCAAAGGTCTCAGGATGCTCTACTGTTAGTGCGATAATTCCCACAGAGTGCTGCTTCTAAGGTGGCAACAACAGAAAGGCTGAGTTTAGAAGGAATGCAAGCAGGCAAGGCCTCATTTCAGCAAGAACTGAAGATGGATGCACAGTAACCCTTACACCTTAACAGAATAAAACTGCCATACAATCCCAGGCTGGTTCACATCCAGTGTGGTTGGGCTATTCACATGTAGCATGCTGGAACACTTCTAATTTTGTCTTGCACTGCAAGCTATGCAATGGAATACCTCCTGTTTGTTCTGGTGATGCATCCTTCCATTAGAAATCCCACCTACCCCTATCTGTGATTGGGCAACACAGGCATTGCTCCTATATCGCATCCAGTGGTCAGGCCTAAGCATTGCAGGTCCAGACCCTAGCCTCAAATCATAAGTGGTACAGAAGTACTGCTCTTGGACCATTCCTACTGCTCTTAGGATGCTTCTGGAACATTTCAGAAGATCACGCATGTGAATGAAACATTCCAGGAATCTGTTTGTTCCTGTATAGGTAAGTGTAAAAGATCCCATACAATCTTTTAAAAATAAGTCCTACTGCTTTCTTTTGGTTAAATCCTCTTTCCCCCTATGATTACTCACATCTAGTTCATTCAACTACATTTATTTTTTTACTTTAAAAAAGTTAAGAAAATAAGTCTTGAACCTGTAATATATATTCAGACTATTATCATAGCAAATTATCTGGTTGCCTAGTTTTTATTGTATTTTTATTTATTTATTTTCACTTTGTGAACAGTGTTGGAATGAATATATCTTTTAAAAAACCAGGGTTTGCATTTTGACCACAGATCCTCATCTCACAATGTGTAGTATTTTGTATATTAATCTTTTTCTCTTTGTCAACATTTTTGCTCTGGGGCCATTCAACAAAGGAAATAAAAGCATTAAACACATTGCCATAAATTAGAATTACTAATGATTTTAATCACAGAATGATTATTAGCACAATTCTAACCATGCTTTATTCAGAAGTAGCCATTGTTATGAACTGGGCTTAAGTCTTGGGAAATGAGGTTAGGGTTTTTAAGTTTAGGTTTAAATATGGGCAACAAATTTAAAGAAGACCCAATGCTACAATGTATGTTAGTGTTCATGTGCAGTATTTTAATGGTAGTTCCATACTCCTGAGTCTTACATCTTTTCCCCTGCACTGATATTTGCATTTAGAATTAGATTTACATTAGCGATGGGTACTTAACAAATACACTTTGATTTATCAGCTGTCTTGGTTTCTCTTCAAATATTAGATGAAGCCATTTTTACGCACTTACCAAGGAGTACAACCTTAATATTATTTATTTAATCAATTTCTATACTATTCGTCACTGCAGTTCCAGTATGGTTAATAAAACAAATGTGAATTCAATAAAAATATAATTAATGAACACAGTGGCACTGATATCTGTGTAAACAAGTACAGAATTGCTCTGCCAGAGGCTAGTTCACATCTTTTGCAGAAGCTGCGACTTGTGAGTAACCTAGTATGACATTAAGCCTTCCTATAGGACATACATGAGTAAGGTATATTTGTATCTTCACAATTTATAAAGCCTAGAGTGGGAAAAAATTGAGTGCTCACTATAAATCATGTCTCCAAGTATTCTCCTAGCACCAGCTCCTCTTTTCAGACTTCCCAGATTAAATGTGAAGATATAAAAAGAATTCTAAGGATAATCTAGATCAGGTGATAAAAACATTATTCAGGGCTAAAGGAGTTACTTAGCACGCAGATGGTCTCAAGTGTGATTCCTTACATCTTCAGGCAGCACTGGGAAAGGCGCAAACCTGAAAAGCTTGAGTATTGTTGCCACTTTGTGGAGACAAAATTGACCAAGAATGTCCAAGAATCTAATTCAATACAAGTCAGTATAATGCAAAGTTCATAACAATGGGGAGTATCCCAAGGACATGCATCACAACACATTTCTGTCATACTTCAAAAGTGACCTCTGGAAAGGCTGGCATTCGTGGAAAACCTGGTGGGTGGGTTCTGCATGTGAACATCACCCACTTTTAACTCCACACTTATTTGTCATAAACTGATGAGATATATCATGAGGTAGTTTGGTCTTGTGGTTAGAGTCCTGGACTCTTATCTGGATGTTGGAGGTTTCCCAGTTTGATTTTGCAGCTGCTATTTTTAGCAGTATTTAATTTTGCAGTTTGAAGCCAGCTGCTATTTTTAGCAGTATTTAATAACTTTTGATTGTTGCCTCTTCGTTATACGTATATGATTTTTCTTATCTCTAGAAAGTTGTTTATTGCATTTTAAGGTTTTATTGACTGATGAAGCATGTAATTCATATAAATCAATTAGTATAACAAAGATTACAGAGTAACAAAAATGAAGTATTCAAGCCTAGAAAAAAGATCAGAACTGGAGTTACCAACAGTACTGGCCCATGGATTAAGACTTATGGGGCTGGAACGATTGGGAGTCTTATTCTGATCAATCCAAAGAGCATGTCAGGATGCAGCAGACCACAGCATGGTTTGAAATATCAAAGTAACACTTTTTATTGTGTCTTGCTCCCTGCTGATCTTTGGGCCCCAATCCATGACCTCCTGCTCAATTGCAGTTAAGATGAATCACACTGTTATTTAAATATATTACAGTTGGAATGGTGATAATGTCATCAACCAACTTAGATGCCAAATTTGTTTAGAAGTGAAGACATGGCTAGATGAAAAAAATGTAGCTGTCAAAAATTACAGTGAGTTTTTAACATGTAGTTCTTTGTACTGTACCTGTGCATTAAGATTATTAAGTAAGGTGGACTCCATCTTTGCCACCTACTGGATGTCAGGTAAAACCTATTTAACCAGATATATTGATCAGTTTTACACTCCTACAGTGTAATCCTAAAATCTCATAATGAAAGAATCCCCAGAAAACCCATTGGTACAGCAATCTGCCTAGAAAGCAGAGGGTCACTGGTTCAATATCCAGCCTCTCCCTAGTAGTAGGCAATGACAAACCACATCTGTATCTCTGCCAAGAAAACCTTACAATGGTGCCCATGCCACAATTCAGTGGTACTCAGTTATAGTGCTATCAGCATCAAACAGACACAGAATGCAGCAGTGGTATCACTCTCACTCATCCCTGCATTCTGTTGTTCAGTCCTCAGTGTGCCAGTCCTCAGCATGTCAGAGAACCAGCATCAGGAAGGCCTCAGGGCTACAAAAAAACAAAAAACACCCACAGGTAGTGTGTCCTAATGACCAGACTGATCAACCTGGCAGTCCACATGCCTACACTATCTTTGAACAATCACACTGTTGGGATACGATTGGGGTAGATGTGGCCATAGCCTTACTCCCAGTCATGAGTATCCAGGATTGCAACCCAAATGTGTCCATCAAAAGCCTTTCCATAGATGAACCACCTGGCAACTTCATATGACAGCTAAGGACTACTCTTCTGTTGTTCATTTAATCTGCAGTTTAATGTTCTAAACCAGGTGTCATGCTGGCTTTTAAAATTATTATTTGGAAACTTCATTATTTGGTTCCCATGTCAATGTGTTTTATGTTTTTATTTTTGTCAGCTGCTATGAGAAATTTTACCAACTGAGCAGCAAATAGAGGAAATGGATAAACATTATCTACTACTTTTATGTCATTTGGATCATGTTTATGTTGCTGTTGTACTTTATTTAATATGGTAAATAACTTAAAAATCTATGAACATGTAGTTATGTAAAAATGGACCAAACAATAAATGGAAATGGTTTATTTTCTGGAATGTGATGCTATATTATCAGAAATAGGAGAGCAAGACTGATTTACACTGCATCAGCAAAAGGTACTCAAATGCAGATATGTCCATGTTGCAACAAGAATCTTTTCCACAATCTGTTTTGATTTTAGGTATCCTCAAATGAGTAAAAAAAAACTCAGTGCAAATCTAGGGAATATGACTATGCAATTTGCATGCAGTCGATGAACTTCTGGAGTGTATTAAGGCTAGGTTCGGGTGGATTAATTTCGAGGCTTTGATATTCATTAACATTAGCTTCAGATGGGGGGGGATGCAAGGAGATGATACAATTATCCTCAAAGCTTCACTGCAGAGTAACTGCTTTAAAGTCTTCAGTTCAACCATCATACTAATTGACCACGAAAGGGCCAATCCCTATAAAGAAAGGTGAAAAAGCATACGGCACAAGAAACTGCGATTATAGGAGTTTTAGAGAGTCAATGATGCTTTGGGGGCACTTAGTTAAATGGCCCACATTATTTGCTCTTTAAGCCACCTTCTATTACTCAGCCTTCTTTGGCCATCCAATGATCCATTTCCAAACAAAGTCCAAATTTAACTTCACGTGTATGGTAGTCAATCTACAATTTGTCATTTTCCCCCAAAGAAATACCACCATATTTTTTAATTCATGCCACAGACCCTTTGACCTGAAGGCAGCTGGAAAAGCAGGAATATCTGTTCCATGAGAAAGAGCTGCAGTTTCCCTTTAAATATATACAGTGCATATATATTTAATGACTATGTATAACACAATGTCTAGCTGCTGAACTACGCCTGAAGTAATGCATGTAAAACCAGCTGAATGTTACCTTAGGATCTTCGTAGACCTCAGGGTCCATGTGCAGGAGTGGAGGATAAACAGCTACCACATCTCCTTTTCTTATACTGTATTCCTGATCTCCATCAAGCTTGAGAATTAAATCTTCCTTGGCCAAGCGCAAAATGACAGAACTTGAGAACATTCGCAAAGTCTCATTTAAAGCACTTTCTAAAAACAAAGAGAAAGGGGGGGGGGGAGTAAGAAAGCTACATTAAAAATGCGGAAGCTGCTACAGCTGCAACAGCAGACTACCAGTAGGAGCTGGGGGGGAGAATGAACTAGAAAGAAATAATACCCTTTCCTGGAGGACCAGAGAAGACTTTTGCCATCCTGAACTTTTAAATAAAATCCTTGCAATAGATCTAGTAAGCTCATTTAAGCTCTAAGCAGTGCAATAGATTTTGGATGGAACCCC